>CM076579.1:1551758858-1552460793 GCA_034641835.2 Pinus albicaulis | reverse complement strand
CAATTGCTAGTGGGCCAGGGGTACGATTTCCTTGCGTTAAATCCCATGCAGCTTCAGAGCGCGATAGCCGTTAGATGAAGATCACCAGATCCGACGGCTGACAGCGATATCGCTGCGCGTCTTTTGCCGAACAATAACGTGCGATGAACGACGGTTTTGGAACCGTACGCTGGGACGCGTGGCAGACAGTGTATGGAATCGATGGCCCAAGGAGAATTACCGCCCACCGCCGAAAGGCGGTGCGATACATACCACCCAGTTTTGCAATGGGAGCGAGCGTGGGGACCACCAGGACAGGTGGGTTGTGGACCGTTGATTTCACAGTTTGATTGGACGGTTGAGATGTGGTTTGGGCAATGAATGGAGGATTGTGAATGCCGTTCGATCTGTACAGATCAACGGCCGAGGGCGCGCCCGATATTCATATGCGATGAGCGCCTAGTGTTTTTGCGCCTAGTTCCAGCATTGGGTTACGTGGAGGAAAAGAGCAGAGGCTTGGCCAAAGGGGCTAGGCCTGATAGATTTTTCGGATTTACGATCTGTGGCCTTTTATAATGTAATTTGGGGGCGGGAAGGGCAACGATAGGCACAAAAATGACTCCTTTAAGGCTGAAAGAGGGGATTTGAGAGGTTAAAGCCAAATTGCTTGTGAAAATTTTACATATAGCTGATTATGATCAACACATTGCATGGGGTTTGTTGAATGTAATTATTAAGTATATTGAATATTATTGATGTAAACTTCAATTATTGTATGGCATTAGCAAAGCACCAACAAACTCTATTATTCACATATTGTAATTGTTTCTAGGTTTGAGGTCCATAAAAAAGATGGGCTCCCTTTTGAAAATTGTATGCTTTATTTCCATTTTATGCTATAGTAGTTAAGAGAAATAAGATGATGCTTCCCATGAACAAACATATGTGCTAAGTGTTAAGAACCTTCCCAATCAAAGGTTATAAAATGTGTGTTTCTTATTGGGTGCATGGCTTGCTGTGTTGGGTACATTTCTTTACTTATGAAACTTTTTAATTTAAGAATTTGATTAGTGATGAATGTGGGTAAAACAAAAGGTTGATATCAAGTTAGCAATGTATTAATTTATTAGCAAGGGTTTGGTTAATTACTCTTGTTGATGGAGTATTACTTGATTGATTAAGATTTCATTTTTGCTATGGTCTATCATACATAATTTCCATTTCAAAAAGGATGAAGTTGGGGTAAGTTCTTCATTGTCAATGTTGTTGAGTTGTTGGTTCTCTATAAGTGCTCAGTTTTAATCCCTTAGGTGAGGTGAACTAAATTATATCAATGGGTTTACTAGGGCTGCCATCTGCAAATGTGGAGAAACATCCCTTAGATTTCCTTACAAAATTCCTAGGAAAAACATTCCATATGAATTCATAGAATATATTATCATATTTAGCATCTGAGATGAAGGAAGCCCATGCCATATGCTACAATCCCATTCTTAGGGCATCTTCCTTGAAGAAACTTATAAAAAAAATGCAAACTCCACTAAGAATTCATATTGACTAAGAGGAAAGTCATAGTAAAATTGAAAGGATATTGATCCACGTTAACAGAAGCATGTGAAATTATTTTGTTTTATATTGATTTTAATATAATTGGTTAATTTAAAAATGATATGGTCTAAACCCTTTAATTGACTTGGAAAAAACAAACATACGTTAACATATTCAACATTTAACAAGCCTAGTTCTAGTGTAACTAGTGGGCGATTATTCTTAGGGAAAATAACTAGAGGAAATTATTTTAGTATGTAAATTTTCATAGAAAAATATATCATATGCATTCATGTTGATAAAATTGCACCATTGATTGTTTTGCTTAAAGTTTTAAGCAAACACTTCATCCATCTTTCAAGGATCATGAATAATAATTAAATAGAAAATAATTCAAAGAAAGGAAATTATCCACCTTTCATTGGATGCACCCTCTTATACTATGCATTCTCTCCATAACAATGAGCACTGCATTCCATATTTCAATGTGAATTTAGTACACATTGAGTGATCTCCTTCATCAGAACTTGTTGGTTTTATATTTGTGTGGGAGAAGAGAGAGATTAGAGTGATTTAAGCTTGTTGGCAATTGAACAAAATATTTAAGACCAAAAAGTAAATGAAGTCAAATTGTCAAAATCTTGATATGTTTTACTTGTAACTATCAATGTTTCATTCTATGTTATGATGAAATAATTTAAAAAAATAATAATCACATTATGTATGCATAAGCCAAGGACAATTCCACCAATTACACATGCATAACACATAATCCAAAATCTATTTTTTCTCATTACCTACAGCATGCACGCTTCTCCTCACAATATGTGTCTCAATCACCACTAATTCAAAGTGTACATCACTAAATATTCCACATTAAGAACAATTGTTTATGAAATACTACAAAGACTAAACATTTTTCTATTTCAAAAGTTGGATGTGAGGTTTATGGTTGGTATGGCAATATCCTCTTTCACTTTATTACTAAATATGAACTTTATAAGTCCTTGTTTATGCCTTTTTTTTATGACGAACATACTCTTATAATAATTGTAACAAATGGGTGGTCTATAGCATTGTGTTGGGTGTAAGTTTCCAAACTCATGTGATAGCATCATCCCTCATTTCAATACCAGTGTTGTTTAAGATCTTTATGTGATTTGTGGTGTCCCCATTTTCTCTGGTTTTCATAATTCTTAAATGTGAATTTATTGAACACATTGGCACATCCCTGGTTGAACATCTTTTATTGGAAACAATCACCAATTTTTTGTCAAAGTGTTGTCGAAACCTCCAAGACATGTTGCTTTAGGGATTTACAAGTACATTAAAGTAAGATTGCATAGAGGATTGACTCAGGTTAGTTTAAGCTAATCTTGCAGTAAAAATATATTCTTTTTGGTGATAGCTCTAATGAGGTTCCAATAGAATTTTAGGCATAACCAAAGTTTCACTATGGTCTAACCAAAGTTTCACTATGGTCTAAGCTTTGTGTACAATAGAACAATATCACTATGGATTTTTCTTTATTGTGAACCGACTTATGTTATCAAAAATCTAATCAAAGTTCCAAATAGATGATAATATCGAATTTCTGTATCAATGATTCTTATAACTATTGAAAGGAGGTTTAGTACAAAATTAGATGGCTCTAGTTTTCTTTTTTTCTTTGTTTTCAATTGGGCACTAAGTGCCCTAGTCTAGTCTCCTAGATTAGACCAATGTATTGTCATACCCATAACATTGTTACATGATTACAAGGGAAAATATGCATTTCTTTAATAATAAGAATTGTCATACAATATTAGACAATTACATTAAGTCTATTATACACTTGGTCTTGAATTCATGTCCAAGCAAAAAACTATAAAAATGTAGAGTAAACTTTACCTACATATTTAAAATTGAACAATTTTAACTATATTAGATACGACTCCCACTAAACAATTGCTAAACCATAATATCATTACTAATATCTTATTTCACACCATATGATTACTAATATGATAAATTTCCTACATTAATTTCTTTAACAAACACACAACAATGTTGCCAAATTTCATTATAAAATAGTAAATACCAATCCCTTAACATCTATATTCCTTTTGAGGCCTACACAATTTTTTTTAAGTTAACCTTTTGTTGGTCTATATTCCTACGAAGGCCTTACACATTTTTTGTTTTCTTAACCTTTTGTTGGTCTAAGAGATGGAAAGAGTGGTGATAAACTCCCACCAAACAACACCCTTGGACTACAAACCCATCCAGACTCTTTTAACCCTAACGTTTAACAAACCCTCACGACTTACCAAAACTAACCTATGCCCCATACGTAACCCCAACCTAGCCCCAGTACAAACCTACCAAAGGAAGAAAGGATCCGCTCGTGACGCTGCAGTCAAACCGAGGTATAACTAAATAATAATAATTTTTACCCAAATCCCAAGTAATTACTCAAAAGCAAAAAGTGAAAGCGAAAAACGCCCCCGGACTCTGGATTTACCACGGAGCTCTCGGGCGGCGTGCGGCCAATGATTCGCGAATACCAAGACCCGCGGTCAAAAAGATTAAAAAATTTAAATAACGCTTAAAAGTGAAATTCCTCTCCATTCTCTCTGTCCCCCAAATTTACTTTGCAGAGGCGGTAACAACCCGTAGATCTGTATTTTTTTCAACCTCTTCGTACGGCTTTTGCCTCGGCACGCGAATCTGACCGCGGATAGCACGCGTGGGGCCCGCAGGGCCCTCGATCTCCGCCGTCCGTTATACTCGGCCGGCGCTCCCGAGATGAGCACAGACGTGGGTCCTGCTGCCGCGTGGCCCGAGTCACCCGACACGTCCCCGCCGCCGCCGGCTGTGTTGCTCGTGCTGTCTAATCGTAGTCAGATGCCGGATTTCCCAGCCACGTGGGACGCTCGCCGGCCGGCCAGGAACCCCGGGCGACAATTTATTCCCCGCCGAGAATATTCCAATTTCCATAAACATTACATTTGATATTTAAAAACTCATAATAAAATGCTAAAATTACCTTGCCTCCATACATTAGGGTCCAATGTTTATTTTGGAGTTTTCCTATGTGACATGGGAAAAGTTTAGGCCCCTTCCCTATGTCTCACTCTCATGATTTTCCCTTCCTTATTTGGTAATTTGGTAAAGATGGATGAGCACTTGCTACTAATAGGCTAAGTATGTTCACCTACCCACCACGCTAGAACTTCAAAAATATTCATTCTAACGGGTTTCTAATTTTTATGGTGAAAAAAGGATTGATATCATTTTCAATCCATACTATTCAATAGGCTAAGTATGTTCACCTACCCACCAAGCTAGAACTTCAAAAATATTCATTCTAACGGGTTTCTAAATTTTATGGTGAAAAAAGGATTGATATCATTTTCAATCCATGCTATTCAACGTTATTATATCAATGCGTATTTTATTAAAAAAATATAAAAAAATCAATTACTATATTTACATGAGAAATTGAAATTATAGAGTTAGAGTTGTTGAAATTCTACATAATAATAATAATCTAATTTTAATGTCAAGGTCAAGGCCTAGCCACACCAAATTGGTGTATGAAACCCTTTTTTGTGTAAAGATTTGACTTAAATTCTATGTGCTTTATTGTTATTTTTTCATCAATTTGTTCTATGTTGCAACTATTGCTTCAGAAATATTCAATAGCATCCAATTTAACAATTTACTTCTTCAATTATCCAATGACAGTAGAGCAATAGTAGATAGAACAATTAGACAAATACATAATGAAAGACAACCAAGAGACAAGAGACACAATATTTGGCCAATGGCCAGGGGAAAACCCCACTAAGGTGGAAAACCCTTGCAAATCTTCTTCTATTAGATTGTCTTCAAATGTTCAACAAAGAGAGTACATCATCCAAGAGTCAAAGTCAAACTTTGACTAGCCAGTGTCCAATGTCAATATTCAATATCCAAATAAACCAATATACCAATGTCAAAGATGATAAGGAAGAGTCAAATCATGTCAACTGTCAAATATGCAAAAAGTCAACAACAATTGATTGCCCTAACTAGTCAAGTCAATAACAATCAAATCAAGGTCAAATACACTCTAATTTAATTTGGTCAATGCCCAGTCAATGTGGCTTCTTTTTCTGATCAAGGATCAGTAAAAACAACTCCCAAAACTTCAATCAACCTTGGTCAATGGAGAGATAAAGTTTGTTGTCAAAGTCTACAATTTTTTGCGATCAAACCAAAAATTCAACAAAAGTCAAACTGCTTAGAATTCCTCGATTTTGGTGTCCTTCAATGCGGCCTGCAAAAATCGATTTTTCCACCCAAAACCGAAGTCAAATGATGTTTATTTCACTTTCACCCAGGTCAATGTTAGTTAGCTCCCTACAACAAACCTGTAATTTTCTATGATCAGCCCTGCAGTGAGCCTCAATCAAATTGCCCATAACTTCTCGGTTTTGGTGCCAAAAGCCACAACCTGCAAAAATCAAAATTTTAGTGGAAAAAGTGGAGTCAAATGATAGGTCAAAGTGACTGGTCAACGCCCTGCAACTGCTATGTAATTAGACCTGCAACAACTCTATAATTTGGCCCAGAAAAACAGTCACTTGTCCTTGACATGTGTGAGAAAATCCTTTCTTCTCTGAGTTGTACGAACCAATAGGAAGAGGAGAGATAAGATATGTGATTGTGATGAAGTACCAAATGAGGATGAAGGTCACTTGTATTTATATGAATCGATGAGGGTGAAAAGACATGTCCTTTGGGCTTCTTGGGCCTACATGTCATTGAAGCTGACCTTAACAATTTGCACAAGAGTGGGTATTAATTCAAAAACACACTTCTCCTTGTCTGATTTGAGTGATCTTTAAGTCGATTTTGGTCCTTTCGAAAAGAGGAATTCAATGCAATAATTATTTCCATCAAATGAGTTGTCCAAAGTGGAATTTGACCCTAGTTGCATAATTTAGCGTTCCCTCTCAACTAGGGAGCATTCCACCTGTCAATATATGTCCAACAATCATCATGTCATCATGTACCATCTATGCTTGTCTTTGTTCATCTCATGTTGAACATTATGAAATCTAAAGATGAAGAAGTGTTGTAGGGGAGCTCCAGCTAGCACCTTACCTCTATCGCCATCGGGGAGCCTTTGCTACCACTCGTAATCATCATCATCATCGGGGAGCCATAGCTACCACTCGGAACCAAATTCAATGGGTGAGACCAACCTACCCCAAGCATAGGGATCACACTCTATCATAAAGTCCTTGACAATAGGTGAGATCAACTTACCTGAGGTGAGGTAAGGATCACACTCTACCCTATTGTCCCTGATCCTCCATCTTAACCTTGAAGAGTTAGATGGTAGAACACATGCATCCACCAACTTAGGTGAGATCCACCTACCGCAAGGAGTATGGATCACACTATATCCCAAGTCCCTCAACCTATTGGCCAGATGGGAGAGGTTATCCCACAAAGTGGGCAAGACGCTAACTAGGGCATACTCTAGACTAGGGGAGACACCAGGTCTCAACATCCTATCGGTTAGATGTTTGTCATCCCCAGGAGCCCTATAGCTCCGTTCCATGCCCTAGGAGCTCAACCAGGGGGTAAGATCACTACCCAATGTTCTTGATCATACCGAGCCCTTATTCAAAAGGGTCATCTCAACCAGTCCAAGTAGCTCTCTGGAGATCAAGAACTTCCCTTTCGGCGAAGCCTTGGTGAGGATATTGGCTATCTTGTCATCTGTCAAAATATGGAGGAGTCTCACGGCTCCTCTCTACACCATTTCATGAATGTAATGATATTTGATCTCGATATGCTTGGACTTGTCGTGAAACACAAGATTCTCTGACAAATGAATCACACTCTTGTTGTTGCAATAGATTACTATCATGTCCAGAACCTACTCAAATAGCTCTCCAAAGAGCTTCCTTAACCAAACTGCTTCACAAATTACAAGGCTAGCTGCAATATACTCGGCCTTAGCAGTGCTAAGGGCTACGAATTTCTGCTTCATTCTCATCCATCATATAATGGCAGATCCCAGACTAAAACAACATCCAGAAGTACTCTTCATGTTGAAAACATTACCAACCCAATCTGCATCTATATATCCATGTAGTCTAATGTCTCCAATGACATATCTCAATCCAAGGTTAATAACCCCATGTAGATACCTCAATACATGCTTGGTAGCAACCCAATGTACATGGTGAGGCTCAGTCATAAACTGGCTCAAGGTGTTAACTGCAAAACATATATCGGGGTGAGTATTCACGAGAAGCATCATAGCACCATCCAGTTGTCTATAATCAGAAGGGTTTGCTAGGTCAGGTCCAACGAATTATCCACACAACTTCTTAAAGTGCATCTCCATAGGTGTAGGGAAGGACTTACACTCAACCATTCCATATTGCCCGACTTTTTCCATACTTCTAGTCCCAGGAAATAGTGCATCAAACTAAGGTCTTTCATGTCGAATTCAGCAGCCAACTTCCTCTTACATTCTAGAATGAGAGGGTATGCACGTGTCATGAATAAGTCATTAACCTATAGTACCAAAATGAGAGGCATACCTTGGACCATTTTGAAGTACAATTTTGGATCAACATTGCTCCTTTTGAATCCTAGCTTTATCAAGTAACTGCCAATATGATCATACCAAACACAGGGGGCTTGCTTCAATCCATAGAGATATTTCTTTAATCAACATACATGTGTCTTCATGTCTTGAACTTCAAATCATGGAGGTTGTTCAACGTACACTTCTTGAAGCAAACCATGTAAGAAGGAGGTATTCACATCCATTTGATGGAGACTCCATCCTTTACTTGCAGCAAGGACTACTATCAAATGGATGGTTGTATATTGGGCCACAGGAGCAAATATATCATCGTAATATTCTCTCTCTTTTTGAGAGAGTCCACAGGCTACAAACCTTCTCTTGTATTTTTTGATGCTTCCATCAACCCCATGTTTGATCTTATAGAGCCATTTGGAGGTTACCACAAATCTTCCCTTCTGTCTCGACACAATATACCATACATCGTTCTTCACAATTGACTCGTATTCCTCGACCATGGCATCCTTCCAGACTTGTTCCTTCACGACTTACTCAAAGGTGCTAGGTTAAACTTGAATCATATAGCTCATAGCCACAACATATTCTTGGTACCTCCATGACTTCATACTTTCCCTTAAAGTTCCATGAGCAACGAAATGTTTCTCAGCATCTTGTAGAGTGTCTTTGAGCCAAAGTGGTATTTTCCTTGTAGGAGGATCACTTGAAGGAGGATCCAAGGGGTCCATAGGCTCCATGGGATCATCAACGATGTCCTTCTTAGATTTAGGCACGAAAGGACCTTCTAGAATATCCATATCATCACTCTTGTCTTCAAGAGGAGGAGGCAGAGGAGGTCCCTTGATTTTCTAAGGGAAATAATGTTGGGCCATAATTGTGAATTACAGATAAATCACGCTTTCCTAGACAAGTGCTAGTCTAGAACAACAGGTGAAATACTATATGACTATTTATCCTAACTAAGAACAAATACAAAAAGAGGATTAGAAGGTTACTTGTGATCCAAGCACTTCTAAATGGCTCCTTCTGTCGCTTCCGTTGCAGCTTCAAATTCAAGCGGTTTGTGCGGAATGCTTCCTGCAAGAAAGAACACTGAAACAACAGAAGATGCAATAATATAGACATCTATTCAAGTTATTTTGCTAAATGAGTACATCATAAACCATACACATCAACTAAGATCTTGCAATATGGAAAATCAAAGCCAATACAGATGCATATAGGGAAAAATAAGCAGTATTCTTTATTGATGACAGAAGGAGAGGTTACAACCTAGTGACTGATTTGAAGTGCCCTTCCAGCAACGTTCCCAAGCCTCATCACAGATAAATATCTCCAACAACAGCTACACAAATCTAGCTCTCAATTGAAAATTCTCCAGCATTTCTCTACTAAAATTCTTCCTCCTCAAGCACTTAGATCTGTGCTCAATTTATAGATGAACTGTAGGTTGTTTTGCAATCAATGAATTTCCAATAATAGGCAAGACATGTTTCCAGTCATGTAGATTTCAAATGGACACTTGGATCCGAAGCTTGACACATGTGAACTCTTCTAGAAGGCATTGGCCAAGTGGAGATTCCGGAACAATGAGAATTTTGCTCCCAATGTGACCAACACACCTGTAAATGTCGGGAAGTGCTTTGCAGAGCAGCCTTGCATGGGGCTACTTGCATATGCAATGCACTTAGGCCCCCGAGAAGTTACAATGGTGAGCTCTCATATGCTATATAATAAGCTTCAAACCATGGAAACCTTTGCTTGATGAAAGTCTTGCTTGATTTGTCTTGTTTCTTGTCTTAGGGTATGTAGCAACTGAAATGATAGGGAATGGTAGACCCTTGATCATTGGTCCTAGAGATGATATCCAATTAACCAGGTCATTGGGAATGGTGCCCATATTGACCTATAACAATTTCCCCCTAAAGCATGAGATCCAAATAATAAGAACATTTGATTGAGATGCTTTACACTGTGATGAGCCTGGAAACGAAGAGAAGTGGTCACCTGCATAAATATTACAATACATTACATCATGATATATCCTCTTTGATCATAATTGCTGAGGGTAGGAATTCCCATGTTCAACACATCAAACAATCTATTAACATGTACATAATTCAGAAAGTCGTCTTCATTGGAATGTTGCCCAAATGCAGACATGCCTACAGATATAGGCCCATGTTTGGATGGCAATTTGTATGTAAGGTCACCGTACAGATGATGTGTACAAAAATCCTGAAATCGCAGCCCAGATGGATGAAACTAGATCTGAGGTATTCTTATCTCGTTCACTCGATCATTCGGGTACAAGTCTAGCCATGCGAATATATGATTTTTAGTCGAGCATGGAAAGATATCGTTTGATTACCAACCAATGATGTGAGCTGTTAAAAAACGCAAGAGGACCACCATTAATGTCAATGGCCCTCAAGGTACTACAGTACATTTTGTAAGGCATGAATAGATGATTTGATGCCGAACGCCAAACAAAATCTTTCGGTCAAAGGTCCGGAAGCAAGGATCTTGTCGATGCTGTAACAAACCTCATGGTACTGGAATCTAATGTTTCTGAGTGAACTTCCTAGATATTGATTTATCATTGACAGGAAGTCACCTTATTGAAAAAATGAAGTTACTGATTTTGGAGACAAGGGTATGACTTGATATAGCAATTTTTAGGGATGAAGGTCATGAAAATGAAGGTTTACGAGTATTGCAGAAGGATGAGTTTTAATCACTGGATGACTTCTCTTGAACATATCGGCGAAACTGTGATGAGTTTCCAGCATTGACCCAAAACCGAAGTGAAGGTATGATGAACCATAGGTGTGAATGAACTGTCAAGATGATTACCCAACCCAAACAGTCACGGACATGGAGTGAAAGAAGTGTCATGTTCAAGAGCGACTTGCTACCAAAAAGAAACTTTGCTCACTTTTCCCAAATTTTCCCTGGTCATTTATCGACCAGTACCTCTTTATTTTTTAACAAGCTTGAGGAGGATAACATTTGCTTGATCTATAATTCAACCCTTCAGGAAAATAAAGTATCGCTATTTAATAATTTAACGAGTCTAGCGATGAATGAAACTCGATTCTTGCCATGATCGACAAACCCATCGTTATTTTATGTTTTAACGAGCTTAACGACAGTGATAACCCGGTCCTTTTTCATATTTAGAGAGTTTGAAAAAGAGCACGAAAGAGAAATCCAAAAGTACTTTTTCGTAAATTTGTCACTTAGATCCGAAAAAGTGTAAAATAATATCTGAGAGAACCTCCTTGGTCATGTTTAACCAAGGTATTCCTTTTTTGTAAATAATCCATCTCAGTTCGGAAAAGGGTTAAACTTATACTGAGTAGATATCAATTCATTTACTTTAACGAGCTCGAAAAGACAAGTGCTCGGCAATATTTTCACATTATCGGAGTCTGAAAAGAGTTGAAAGAAGACTCTAGGGGTTCCTTTTTCGCTGTTATCAAAGCTCGAAAAAGAGATAAAAGTGTGCTTCAAATCCTTTTTTGTTTTTAACAACGCTCGAAAAATAAGGAGAAAAAGTATGCTTTGTGGTTAAGTCATTCTTTGAATAAATCTGCACGACTAATCTGTTCATCAGTTGTATTTCCTGTTCAGAACAAAATCAAATGGATTAAAAATATTTGTTTCATGATAAAAACATAATAAAACTATAGTCATAGCAATAAATTTAACTTGCAAACAATTAAATGACTATAAAAAGTAGTTTCACTATTCATTTTTACCATTCCATAGTTACCATTTTCATTTTGGAGCTCTGAACCTGATTTTTCCTCCAAACTTCAGTCGTTGATTGCGGTCGTTTCTATGGACGGATTTCATCGCCGTTTGATCCAGGTTAGTACCATGAACCTCCTCTTCCCTTTGGTATTCATTTCATTTCCATTCTTTGTAGATTTTTAGGGTTTTAAGGCCCCTAGGGTAAATTCTGCCCAAAATGAGGGAAACGCACCCCTGAATGTTGAAACCTGCGTTGCATAGCAGGTACAGTGAAGGGTACTTGCATGTGCAACACACTATCTCAGTCCAGGGAGTGCGTTGGGCGCAGTTCAAGTTTTTGGTTTTCATGTTGTGCCCAAAATTTGCTTAGTTTTTTGCAATGAATGGAATCTAATGGATCTTGTGGTTGTATTTCAGGTTTCCATCAGATTATAATGATGATTACATGGAGGTAAAGAGAACATGAAGAACGAGATATGATTCCCTTGAATGATCCGGGTACTGTAAGAGCCCTAAGAGATTGTGGACTACTTAAGTACTTCAAATTGTCGGGAATGAGGCAACAAATATAACTCTTGGAGTTCTTAGTTCGAGCATGGGATCCGAGGATAGAGGCATTTCACATTAAGAACAAAGTGGTTCCCATAACAGTTAAGGACATGTATTTTCTCATAGGTTTGTCGAGGAGAGGTTTGCCCATTTCTCTCATAGGGTCTACCGTTGGAGGAGAGCCAGTAAGGGATTATGTTATGCAGTATTGCTATCCAGGGGCTGAACCTAGAAAAGATGGAAAAATAAACATCCGGGATGTCAGGGATTTTCCTTTGAGAACCATCCTTTTCACGATCGCTAAACTTGCTGGCACCGTTACACTACATGTAGCGAACAGATTGTATATGCAGTATGCGCTAGAGTGTTTAGAGCCAACAACCTTCAACTGGTTTTAAGATGTTCTATCTCAGATAAAGGAACAAATGAACAAAGCAAAGGGAGGAAGGAAGAAATTTTTTAGTTATGGTTCAATCCTTATCTCTTTTGCTTTGGAACAGATTCCACTGATGCAGCCACAACATGTAACACTGGATATATCTAGTCCTAGAGATCCTCGAATGCAGAGATGGGTAGAAATCATGGGTCGGCATGCATGCCAATAGACCATTGTGTTCTCTACTGCATTCTTTGCCTGGTTCTGGCAAAAGATTGTCACCATCGATGAGTATGCATATGCAGGCATCAACTTTCGAGGAGATCCAGATCTAGTTTTACCAGAAGGGGCTCAGTGGGGTGCAATAGGTAGGAATGATTTAACCATGTTTTTTTATATTTCTAAGGTTTATACAATGTTTTTGTGTTTTGATTTATTTCCAAGACTAAACTAAATGTTTGATGTAATGCAGATATCGGTCGTGTTCAACCAGTAGAGGAACCAGAGCGCGAAGCAGATGCACCAGTAGAGAGGGTTGTTGGGAGAGCAGTCCTTCAAGACCTTGATATGGCTGAGACTCTAGCTGAGCTTCAAAAACACATAGAGGGGTTGACCTTTAGGATTCCGGATTTCTGGATCGAAGAGATTCCCATGTGACTGCAGTGACACACTATTGGGGTTCCTAACTGCTGGATGTGGTTTCTCTGTAGGATTGTTATATCTATAGCATGTTACCATGAGCACCACTAGTTTACTTATGACATTTTGCATACATTTTGAGGTCAGATGACCAATGTGTCTTGGGCACAAATTTTGTAAAAACCTATAACTATCTATCTATATGATTTCAGAGTTTTTCCTATTTTAATGTGCAATCCTATTCAATGATGTGAATGTTTTCTTTACCTATGTCGAAAATATCTGTCTAAAAATTGATTAGCTAATGAATCAGTCAATGCGTTCAAATTTCTGGAAATGTGTTGATATTGAACAAAATCAAAAATGTATTTCCAAAAGTCAAACTCTTAGGAACAATCTAAGAAGTGTTGGATTTCTACTAGTAAGTTGTAATACCACAAGTTCTGAGTCTAATCTTACGAGTATGTAGTTAATACCAAATTAAATGGCATCATAGAGAAGTTCTATCAACGCGTTATACTCAGCGATATTGTTCATCGATCTACCAATACAAATCCCTTGAAAACTCACTAACTCACTATTCAGAGCGAAAATGGCCCACACTGCAGAGGATAGATTCTGCGTACTACGACTAGCACCATCAGCATATCCAACAAATGGTTCCAAAGATTCAGACATCTATGATAAAATGTAAAGTGGATTACTAACGTCAAGAAAACTCTAAAAACAAATTAAGATAGTGAATGAAAATCAACAACATATATACAATATAATACAAAAAATTACTACGCTCATGATTAAGCATAGTAACATTTAAGATACAACCCATTTCTAGGTTGTGCCAATGGAATCCCATCGTAATGAACTAACTCGTAGGCACCCTTAGCAAGAACTCTTTTGACAATATAGGGGTCATTCCACAATGGCTCGAATTTCCCTGTACCTATTACATCAGCTTCTTGATCGTAAATAAGGACCAAGTCGCCCTCTGAGTAGATACGAGGTTGGACATTTTTTTCATATTGCGCCTTGATACGTCTCTTATGTGCTTCATTGGCCAATTGGGCTTCATGACGCATTTCATCTAGATGGATGAGGTTAAGGAGACACGCTTCTTCTTCTCAGGTGTTAGGTAACAAGTCTATCGCGAGTTTTAATGATGATATTTCACATTGGATTGGTAAGATAGCTTTCAGACCATACACCAATTGAAAAGGAGTAAATCCGGTTGTGTTTCTCATTGAGGTTCGATACGCCCACAAAGCGGAGTACAGGATCAAATGCCAGTTTTTATTACGGACTCCTATCATTCGTTGAAGCATTCGTTTAAGAATTTTTTTAATAGCCTCAACTTGTCCGTGTGATTGTGGATAATAAGGAGTAGAATTATCATGCGACAATCCTAACTTGGTAGTCAATTCAGACATCATATGGTTGCGAAAATGCTTCCCATGATGAGTAACTATAGCCTATGGGACCCCAAACCATGCAATAACGTGGTCGAAGAAAAACAATGCAGCTTTTTGTCCTGTGTTATTGAATGTAGGCATCACTTCGGCCCATTTGGTAAAATAGTCGACTGCGACAATAATATAACCATGCCCCCCAGACGAAGGAGGGTTACTATTCATGAAGTCAATAACCCATTTTGTAAATGGTCCAACAGAGACAATAGGATGCATTGGCACTGGCAGTTTGCGGATTTTACGATAAAAAATCTGGCATGCACGACAACTTCTAACTGCGAGGATGCAGTCTCGAAAAATAGTAGGCCAAAAGTAACCAGCGCGGAGTATCTTCTGCGCGGTAGAATATCCAGATAAGTGTCCACCACAAGCCCCAGCATGGCAATCATTTAACACTTTTTCGGCCTCCTCATGAGTGAGGCACCTCCTTAAAATGGTATCGACACCATGACGATAAAGTGTATCGCCGACGATAAGATAATATTTGGCTTGGTATCGAATATGTCGTTGTTCAAAGCGAGAGGTATTAGGTCAAAAATTTTGGGTTTGGAGATAAATGATGAAATCCCCATAACAAGGATCAGATGATCCGATCAGAAACAGAGACTCGTCTAGAATATATGGTTCCGACATAGTAGCAGTACTATCAGAGGGAAGGTCACAGAGAAGCTGAGCCAAAACTAAAGGCTTCTTTGACTTGGATTTGATGAATTCCAAATCAAATTCCTGCAAAATGACAGTCCATTTTGAATATTTCCCCCCTAGCAATTGACGTGATAAGATATAAGTCATGGGGTTGCAATCCGAAACTATTGTTGTTTTTCAGAGTAGGATATAATGGTGAAATATTTGGATAGCTTGAACAACTGCCAAGGCAAGCTTTTCCTCGTAGGAGTACTTAACTTCCGTATCATTGAGATTACGACTCAAATAGTAGTTAATGCCAAGGCAAGCTTTTCCTCGTAGGAGTACTTAACTTCCGCCGGCTGTGTTGCTCGTGCTGTCTAATTGTAGTCAGATGCCGGATTTCCCAGCCACGTGGGACGCTCGCCGGCTGGCCAGGAACCCCGGGCGACAATTTATTCCCCGTCGAGAATATTCCAATTTCCCTAAACATTACATTTGATATTTAAAAACTCATAATAAAATGCTAAAATTACCTTGCCTCCATACATTAGGGTCCAATGTTTATTTTGGAGTTTTCCTATGTGACATGGGAAAAGTTTAGGCCCCTTTCCTATGTCTCACTCTCATGATTTCCCCTTCCTTATTTGGTAATTTGGTAAAGATGGATGAGCACTTGCTACTAATAGGCTAAGTATGTTCACCTACCCACCACGCTAGAACTTCAAAAATATTCATTCTAATGGGTTTCTAATTTTTATGGTGAAAAAAGGATTGATATCATTTTCAATCCATACTATTCAATAGGCTAAGTATGTTCACCTGCCCACCAAGCTAGAACTTCAAAAATATTCATTCTAACGGGTTTCTAAATTTTATGGTGAAAAAAGGATTGATATCATTTTCAATCCATACTATTCAACGTTATTATACCAATGTGTATTTTATTAAAAAAATTATAAAAAAATCAATTACTATTAAAAAAAAAATTATTTACATGAGAAATTGAAATTATAGAGTTAGAGTTGTTGAAATTCTACATAATAATAATAATCTAATTTTAATGTTAAGGTCAAGGTCTAGCCACACCAAATTGGTGTATGAAACCCTTTTTCGTGTAAAGATTTGACTTAAATTTTATGTGCTTTATTGTTATTTTTTCATCAATTTGTTCTATGTTGCAACTATTGCTTTAGAAATATTCAATAGCATCCAATTTAACAATTTACTTCTTCAATTATCCAATGACAGTAGAGCAATAGTAGATAGAACAATTAGACAAATACATAATGAAAGACAACCAAGAGACAAGAGACACAATATTTGGCCAATGGCCAGGGGAAAACCCCACTAGGGTGGAAAACCCTTGCAAATCTTCTTCTATTAGATTGTCTTCAAATGTTCAACAGAGAGAGTACATCATCCAAGAGTCAAAGTCCAACTTTGACTAGCCAGTGTCCAATGTCAATATTCAATATCCAAATAAACCATTATACCAATGTCAAAGATGATAAGGAAGAGTCAAATCATGTCAACTATCAAATATGCAAAAAGTCAACAACAGTTGATTGCCCTAACTAGTCAAGTCAATAACAATCAAATCAAGGTCAAATACACTCTAATTTAATTTGGTCAATGCCCAGTCAATGTGGCCTCTTTCGCTGATCAAGGATCAGTAAAAACAACTCCCAAAACTTCAATCAACCTTGGTCAATGGAGAGATAAAGTTTGTTGTCAAAGTCTACAATTTTCTGAGATCAAACCAGAAATTCAACAAAAGTCAAACTGCTTAGAATTCCTCGATTTTGGTGTCCTTCAATGCGGCCTGCAAAAATCGATTTTTCCACCCAAAACCGAACTCAAATGATGTTTATTTCACTTTCACCCGGGTCAATGTTGGTTAACTCCCTACAACAAACCTGTAATTTTCTATGGTCAGCCCTGCAGTGAGCCTCAGTCAAAGTGCCCATAACTTCTTGGTTTTGGTGCCAAAAGCCACAGCCTGCAAAAATCAAAATTTTAGTGGAAAATGTTAGTGTGAATCTTTCGTCGTAAAATATCACTTTAGCTACGCATAACAAATAGCCCTAACATCGATTATGGGTGCAAAATATCTTTAAGTTTGCTGCACAAATTTAGATCTAAGCACAAAAGACATTAAGCAGATAAGATATAATATGGCTCCATGCATCCAATAGACAAAACAAGAACAATGTTTTTAAAAGAATTTTATATTATATTAAAGAATGGGGCACCTGAGAGGAAAACAAGAAATGTGTTTTCCGGTTCTTCTCAGTGGGATGGGTTCTTGGAAGTACTTAGTGTTTTAGATCTAAAATTCCTCTCTCTTATTGATGTAGAAAAACAAACATAGAACTCAATGGGAGTTCACAAAGCAAAAATGGAAAAATGGTGACCAAGAGTAGATCCAGAGTGATCTAATGCAATGGAGGTGATTAATGAATGGGGAAAACCCTTCTATTTATAACAAAATATTAGGGCAGTCTAGAACTCGGTGCATGAATAAAATATTATTAATTGAATTCTAGAAGCACCCTTTAGGAATATTTTATTATATTTGTTGGAGGGAAAAGGATTCTTGACTTGGGTCAATTCCTTTATTTATAAATAATAAATAAATAAATGATTTATTTATCACTTTAGGGAAATGATGGGAATATAATTAAATAAATAATGGTTTATTTAATTATTTATGGATGATTTAGTCAAATTTAACTAAGAATATTATTTAAATAATGATTTAAATAACTTATTCTTAGGAAATAATTAAATAAATAAGGGTTTATTTAATTAATTTCCTTGTTTTGGGTTAAATATGACCGGGAAGTATAAATGAATAAGTTATTTCACGTGGTGAAAGCAATTTTACTTAGGGTAAAATTGGTCTTACATGGTGTACTTGGGTTCATCTAATGATAATGGGTTAGATGACCAAAAAATGGTGTAACAGATTGCCCCCCAACGTACGAGTGTTAGGAGCAAATCGTATGGCCGAAGTACGTTGTAAGAGCTCAATCACTAGACAATAAGAGGGAAATGAGAGAGAGGAATGTAAGGTAGATGAAGGTGCTAAAGGACTAGACCCTGAGGAGACGAGACTTACAGGTGCAACAAGTCTCTAGTTTATGAAGTGGTAACTATGCTAAAGGCAGTGGGGGAGGCATACCTATGCCCGCCGAGACAAAGTACAAAGAATAAGGCGCCCGAAAAACCACGGAACGCAATAAGGAAACATGTGCTGGTTTAAACATGAGCCAGCTATATAAAATGATGAATCCCACATACATGTGATGCCTGGGATAACCGTCAAGACTTATACAAGAATATTTTAGTACATGAGATACAAATACGCCCGAAAGCCCCCTACACACGAGGAAGGGCTCACAAAATCTGACTGATACATGCAAATCGAAGAGGCGTTGCAAGCGGCTGGGGCCAATATCATCAAATGGGAGGAGCTGCATCAAGGGATGAAATGAAGAAGTCATTCGGGCATGTGGGGAGCTACCTGCAGGGCCACCCCCTCATGAGGGTTGAGACATCTCACACATGCCTGGGAATCACCAATAGCTGCTACTGCATCACTGGACCATCAAGTGTATAGCTCACGATCATGCTGAGAAGAGCTCAAACCAAGGTACACTGCCCCCTAGACCTGGCTTCTGGAGTAAATGAGATGATGTCGACAGAAGTAGGTCCGCCATAGGTGAGGCAATAAGGGAACCCCAACTAAGGCACGAGGGAAAATAGTAGAGCGACGAACAAGTAGACACTGATGATGATGGTGGAATGAGGGATACGGAGGAGCGGTTGGACGACTTCCCTTGTTAGAGCATAAAGGGCATGAATGGCTTGGCAGCGACTGACACAATATCATGAGGGATAGGGGACAAGGGTACTGAAGGCCATAATGTGCGACACGAGAGAGGGACTAAGCAAGAAAGGATGGAGGACTATAGCGGGATACAAAGGGACTTGGGATAGACTCCATAAATGCGATGATGACTCAACTCGAATGCTCTAAACAAGGGCGACTCGATGGTGCTGCCACGCAGTGAAGGTCCAATGGGGGACCATAAAAACATGAGTACAATAGGGTATCTCATGACGAAAATCAACACGAACAAAGACAAGTAAGGAGGCAAAGTGGTGCCCCAAGTACAAGTGTTGTAAGTGAAGAAATTCGATTTGGAGGAGAGATGAATAGACCCTTCGTGGATACAATGTGTCCTGATGAAGTATCAAGGTACTAAAAACTAACAGGTACCCAGAGCTCATGGACAGGCCAGGTTGCACTTTTTGGGGTCTGTTTTGTGACCTGGGTAGCAGGTACTGGGCTAAAAACTGCGACTTATCCCAGGAAATGACCTGAAAAGTGCAACCTGTCAGAGAAAGGGGGTTTCAGGGCTGTTTTTGACTGAGATCTTGGATTTGTATGGTTGAGGGGCCTGGGTGCCCCCAAGCATGTTGTGGTCATGCCAAAATGTATGTAGGAAAAGGGGGATCTAAACACATTTTAATGATGTGGTGCGCCATTTGTTTTTATTATGGTTATGCAGCTTGAGAAAGGAAATGGAGGATTACCAATCTCTTGTAGTACTGCATATATGAATCAAATGGACTTTAAGTTTCAGGGTTGGCATACATGGTGTCACTATCCCAAAAAGAGGATTGGGAGATAATGAACTGATGCTCTCTTAGAAAACTGATAGATTGGTCAACAAAAATGTCTAAGAAACTGGGTTGTTGATGGAAGATGAAGGAACGATAAGGGGTATCATCCCTAGAGTGATTTGAAGTGATATGGGACTCTAGAGGTTCATCGAAATGTGGAAGAATAATGGTACTAAAATCGGCACGACCAAATGCACTAGGAGAGTTGTAGAGAATTGTCGCTCTTGGTCTCTCAAATATGGGTGCCCCCTTGCTCAAACATTGGGTTTCAATGGAATGGCCACAAGGTGTATTTGGTGTGAACGCATGGGGTCGATGTAAGGGGGAATAGATAAAGTCAGGGGAGATGATTCCTTCCATAATGTCATCATCGTGATAGAAGATGGGGTGACTGGTGGAAGAAAGACCACTTGACACAGCGAAGCTACCTAACTCATCATCATGAGAAGAGAGGTTCACATGCGCATCATCACAAGGGGTGACCGAAGAGTAGGCAGATAAAGGATCTACCGATGTTGAGCCCAAGGTGATCGTGAAAGGAAGGTCAAGCGAAACAACAGGGGAGGATTCAGAGGGAATGTTCCTCGAGGGTCTCATGGATGATGATAGGTAGAAAATGGTGGACGAAGGCTCCGTCATCGTGACATCAGGAGGGGGAATGTCAATGGGAGCAGTCATGTCTGGTAGTTCTGCCGAAGCAAAACGTGCAAAGAGGGGAGAGGTGGAATCGTTGCGCTTGGCCTCGAATTGGCGGACCGCGGCTAGAGAGGAGCGGAAGTCGTCGAGGCGGGGACAAAGGTGGGTGTAATGGCCATGGATATCACAAAAAGCACAGGGGTGGTTGGTGTGAATAGTCTTGGGGTTCTTGGCCGCAGTCACGGAAGTAACAGAGGCTTCCGGGACCGTGGACTCAGGGAACGCGACGTTAACCATGGGCTTGAGATGAGGTAGTTCAGGACAGGTATGGGTGGCGTGGCCGAAAACACCACACAAAGTACATTGGATGGTATGATTTGGAGGTCGAGGAGGGGTAGGGTTTGTCGAGGCAGCCTTGTCCTTTGATGCCCCCCTGTGAGCTTTGCCATTCTTACCCGAAGCGGTCGCAACAGGAGGTGGGTCCTGTTGAGGTGACTGAGGCACTGTTGCAGTGGGAGAAGTCATGGGGACCGGTTGAACCGGGGTCAAAGAAAGATAAGGTTTGGGTTGACCAGGCGAGATAGCAGTTGGAGGGTCAAGGTACCAGACGAGAATCCCAAGGGTCAGGTTAGGAGGAGAGAGGGTGGCCATGACAGGTACCGTGTACAGTCTTGGTGGGGGAGCTAGGAACGGTATCTGACCAGCGAAGTAATGGCCAAGAGGGATGGCTCCAAGATGGTTGAGACCTGGTGGAACCGACCCAGGAGGGTAGAGAGGCGCAGGGGTATTAGCAGTGGGGGAAGGGTCAGAAGGGAGAGGTCCGGCTGGCTGAGGCGAAGGGCTAGGAGCGGGTTGCGGTGGGCGAGATTGAGGTTGCTGACTAGCCAAAGCGGGATGATTAAGGTTGGCCCAGGACGATTGCATCATGCAAACATTCGCCAAGCTGGGATTAGAGACAGAAGGAGGGGGAGGACCTGGGAAAGTTCCAAGAAAGGAGGAGTATTTGTAGACGTCGGGGGAAACACTAGTCAAAGAATCAACAGCTTGCTTGTTGGTGACAGCAGAGATGGTGGACTCAGGGGAAGTTTGATATTTTGGTTCATGATACGTCAACTGGTCGATGGTGACAATCTTTCCATTATGCGAGAAAAACATCTTGCGATGGATTGCGGATGGGACGACAGACATGGCATAGGTGTAACTACGCCCTAAAAGAATGTTATAGTCAAGAGGGGCGTCGATAACTTCAACGTCGACACAAACAGTCTTGCCCGCAAGGGTGATAGGACAGTTACGGAAGAGGCCAATGGGCTGGGAGGCATGGCCATCCCACGCACGAAGGGTGATTGTGGAAGGGGCCAGCTCAGGAGATCCGAGTTGTTTCCAAACCGAAGCGGACATTACACAGGTGGATGCCCCCTCATCAATGATGCACTGGGAAATGTTAGCATTTCGGATTTTAACTGAGATTTGGAAAGCTACGGAAGCAGGAAGAGGAGGAGACTCTGACTGATGGGCATCGAAAACAATCAATTGGTCATCTGCTGGATCTACAGTGCCCAGGGCAGATAGTAGAGATTTTCTTTGGGAGGGGCACGACTGGAGGAGTTCCAACGTTGAAATGGAAACAGGAGAGTGGGCCAGCTCATCTACTATGCTAAACGAATGGGAAGCTCGGTCAGAAGCAACATTTCGGCGTAATGGTCCCTTAGGAATCTTGGTATGAACCTCGGCGTTGGGCGGAGGGATATGCAAGGGACCATTAGTTGTCAAAAGAGGCTCTATAGAACCTGAAGAAGGTAACTCGCGGACAAATGGAGCAGGAGGCTAGGGGTGTGGACGGGACTGAGTGTGAAGGTTAAGATCGACGGTTATAGGTTGGTCAGAGTTCATCATGAGGATCTGGTAATCAGAGGTACCAGATGGAGGAGGTTGAGTGGTTACCGGTCCGTGAGGTGGTTGGGTAGCCACGAAGCGTTGCTGCGGGAAAGGATTGGTCGCGCTCTGTTGGTCATACACCTGCCCCTGAGGAGGTGGTGGCTGCTGTTGCAGGGGTTGAGAAGACAAGGGAGGCGGGGGTGCTAATGCTGGAGGAGTTGGAGCACTAGGCTGTGGATATGGATGACAGTGTGGTAAACAGGGGGTTGGGCAGAAAGAGGAGGCATGCTGGATCTTGGATGCGTGCTACCGGGAGGGGGAGAAGTGCAGGAAGTGATGCCCCCTCCCCTAGGAAAACCATAGCTCATGGGAGGTTGAGCGGATGGATGAGAGATAGCTCCAACGATACTGTCGACGGCATGAGGTGCCCCCGAAGCATGGGCATTGCCGAGTCTGGGGAGATCAGGTAGAACAGTATAAACATAACCCGTCTGAGCGTAGATTAGGTCATATTTTCACGCCATTTGGAGGGCAGCTTCGTCGGTTTGAGGAAAATGCGATGCGACATCTTTCCCGATAGGTGGCAAGAGAGATCTAAGGAACCAGTCCATGTAGACACGGTCTTCGAAGGTAGGAGATTGACACATGCTCTTTATTCTCCGCCATTCCTGGACATGATCGGATAGGCAGGTGGCCGATGATTGACGGAAAGAAGTCAAAAGTTCGATACCAGTGTCATAACGAAGGGGAAGCTGGAAGTAAGACAAAAAATCCCGGGCAAGAGTCGAAAAGGTGGTATGAGAGGAAATGGGCTGATCAACATACCACTTAGAAGCTTCGCCTATAAGTGTGTGTTGGAACAATCTAAGACGGATGGAATCATCAGTAATGGAATGGGATGAACACCACATGTGGAAAGATCAGATATGGTTGGAGGGATCTTCTCCAGCAAGGCCTTTGAACTTGGGAATGTCGGAGGGGAGCTTGGATGGCATAGCAGGCCAACCAACATCATGGCGGATAGGATCATTGATCAACTGATTGAAGTCAGGGAGACTAAGGCCTGCCATGAAGGGGAGTAAGGGAGCAGTCGAGGGAGTTCCTGTGGCAGTTCCGCTAGTAACAGTCCCAGCATTAGGGCCGGGGTTGCCACTAGCGTTAGGCCCTGGACCAGACATGGTGAAGGTAACAAGGGGAGAACCAAAAGTAGGGGGAGAAACCAAAGAATCAGAAGAGGAGTCAAAGTGTGGACTCGGGGGAGGACTAACTCGACGACGACGGGAAGGAGCAAGTCAACCAACCGGAAATTGAGGGTGAAGGCCAAGAAGTCTCCGGGATAAATGCCGTGGAGGCGCAATGATGACGGGAAGAAGAAAAATTGACGAAGGCAGGGAGGTGCAAGATCAAGTGAGGTCAATGTCAAAACAAGGGCAGAGAGGTGCAGTGTCAATTGATTTTAAAGTCTTTGCTAGGCAGTGTTAACCAGGCTCTTCTTTGCTTAGGGTCAGTGTGTGGCGTGCGTTAATTTTAATTACTTAAACCCATACGTTTTTGAGAGTAAAAGAAAAAGTGTGCGGCATAACTGAAAATAAATCTGTAGTAAATAAGACTGAAAGAACAGAAAATTAACAGCTAACAATGCATCAATCTAACCCAAGAAGGTGGGTCTCTTAAAACTAGTCTATAAGAGGGAAAAAATCTAATCAAAGCACGCTAAAAGAGGCCAATAGATCTAAGGTTGGGAGGGACAGGGATATAAAGGAGAAATATGCTGAAAAGAGGTGCAGAAAACAACAAAGAGGCAGAGGCAAGGTTGCTGTTACAAAAAAGGGGATCAGCTAAAGATAGGAGGGTCAAAGAGGTGACCCTAGAGATAAACCCAAACAAAACTATATGAGGTGTTTTGAAAGGGAAAAGAGCTGATCTGTAGGGATCTGATCAGATATGGCTGAAACTCTGAAAATTTAGACTCTTACAACAGCTAAAACTCTTCCACAACAAGTGGAGGGTACTGAAGCCCTAGGGAGCTAGATTCCCGCTTGGTTGAGTAAAACATAGCAAGAATAGGTCTAAATGGGCGAATACGAAGGTCAGACAACCCTAACAGAGGTTCAGACAAAACCCAGAAAAATTTCAGAAAAATTCCAGAAAAAAGTCTAGGTCGCAGTTTTTGACCTATTTTTCGCTCAAGTCGTAGTTTTTGGACTGTTTTCTGCGACCTGAAGCTCCAGGACACAATTTTTGGGCCAAAAAGTGCGACCTGCACTTCCGGCACTCTCGGCGGCAGATTTCAGAAAAAAAATGTCGTCTCAGCTGCGACTGATGTCTGTCACCTGCGTAATAGGGCCAGAAACACACGGAAGTTAAAAATTTGAATGTTTGAGGGTTTTAGAGGTGAAAAGCACCATAAAAATAGGAAAAACAGAAGATTGAAGAGAAACCCTAGGGTCTGAAATAGCTGGATATGCAGGAATATATAAAACAACAGTGGTCACAAAAGAAAACCCGTGTGGAGTCGCCAATTGTTAGTGTGAATCTTTCGTCGTAAAATATCACTTTAGCTACGCATAACAAATAGCCCTAAAATCGATTATGGCTGCAAAATATCTTTAATTTTGCTGCACAAATTTAGATCTAAGCACAAAAGAAATAAAGGAGATAAGATATAATATGGCTCCATGCATCCAATAGACAAGACAAGAACAATGTTTTTAAAAGAATTTTATATTGTATTAAAGAATGGGGCACCTGAGAGGAAAACAAGAAAGGTGTTTTCCGGTTCTCCTCAATGGGATGGGTTCTTGGAAGTCCTCAGTGTTTCAGATCTAAAATTCCTCTCTCTTATTGATGTAGAAAAACAAACATAGAACTCAATGGGAGTTCACAAAGCAAAAATGGAAAAATGGTGACCAAGAGTAGATCCAGAGTGATCTAATGCAATGGAGGTGATTAATGAATGGGGAAAACCCTTCTATTTATAACAAAATATTAGGGCGGTCTAGAACTCGGTGCATGAATAAAATATTATTAATCGAATTCTAGAAGCACCCTTTAGGAATATTTTATTATATTTGTTGGAGGGAAAAGGATTCTTGAATTGGGTCAATTCCTTTATTTATAAATAATAAATAAATAAATGGTTTATTTATCACTTTAGGGAAATGATGGGAATATAATTAAATAAATAATGGTTTATTTAATTATTTATGGATGATTTAGTCAAATTTAACTAAGAATATTATTTAAATAATGATTTAAATAACTTATTCTTAGGAAATAGTTAAATAAATAAGGGTTTATTTAATTAATTGTTTTGGGTTGTATTGCTTAAATTGGGGTATAAACGAATAAGTTATTTCAATGCAGGGATAGGGTAAAATTGGTCTTACATGGTGTACTTGGGTTCATCTAATGATAATGGGTTAGATGACCAAAAAATGGTGTAACAGAAAAAAGTGGAGTCAAATGATAGGTCAAAGTGACTGGTCAACAGCCTGCAACTGCTATGTAATTAGACCTGCAACAACTCTGTAATTCGGCCCAGAAAAACAGTCACTTGTCCTTCACACATGTGAGAAAATCCTTTCTTCTCTGAGTTGTACGAACCAATAGGAAGAGGAGAGATAAGATATGTTATTGTGATGAAGTACCAAATGAGGATGAAGGTCACTTGTATTTATATGAATCGATGAGGGTGAAAAGACATGTCCTTTGGGCTTCTTGGGTCTACATGTCATTGAAGCCGACCTTGACAATTTCACATGAGTGGGTATTAATTCAAAAACAAACTTCTCCTTGTCTGATTTGAGTGATCTTTAAGTTGATTTTTGTCCTTTCGAAAAGAGGAATTCAATGCAATAATTATCTCCATCAAATGAGTTGTCAAAAGTGAAATTTGACCCTAGTTGCATAATTTAGCGTTCCCTCTCAACTAGGGAGAATTCTACCTGTCAATATCTATCCAACAATCATCATGTCATCATGTACCATCTATGCTTGTCTCTGTTCATCTCATGTTGAACATTATGAAATCTAAAGATGAATAAGCGTTGCAGGGGAGCTCCAGCTAGCACCTTACCTCTATCGCCATCGGGGAGCCTTTGCTACCACCCGTAATCATCATCATCATCATCGAGGAGCCATAGCTACCACTCGGAACCAAAGTCAATGGGTGAGACCAAACTACCCCAAGCATAGGGATCACACTCTATCATAAAGGCCTCGAGAATAGGTGAGATCAACTTACCTGAGGTAAGGTAAGGATCACACTCTACCCTATTGCCCCTGATCCTGCATCTTAACCCTGAAGAGTTAGATGGTAGAACACATGCATCCACCAACTTAGGTGAGATCCACCTACCGCAAGGAGTATGGATCACACTATATCCCAAGTCCCTCAACCCATTGGCCAGATGGGAGAGGTTATCCCACAAAGTGGGCAAGACGCTAACTAGGGAATACTTTGACTAGGGGAGACACCAGGTCTCAACATCCTATCAGTTAGATGTTTGTCATCCCTAGGAGCCCTATAGCTCCGTTCCATGCCCTAGGAGCTCAACCAGGGGGGAAGATCACTACCCAATGTTCTTGATCATACTAGGCCCTTATTCAAAAGGGTCATCTCAACCAGTCCAAGTAGCTCTCTGGAGATCAAGAACTTCCCTTTCGGCGAAGCCTTGGTGAGGATATTGGCTATCTTGTCATCTATCAAAATGTGGAGGAGTCTCACGGCTCCTCTCTACACCAGTTCACGAATGTAATGATATTTTATCTCAATATGCTTGGACTTGTCGTGAAACACAAGATTCTCTGACAAATGAATCACACTCTTGTTGTTGCAATAGATGACTATCATGTCAAGAACCTACTCAAATAGATCTCCAAAGAGCTTCCTCAACCAAACTACTTCACAGATTGCAAGGCTAGCTGCAATATACCCGGCCTTAGCAGTACTAAGGGCTACGAATTTCTGCTTCATTCTCATCCATCATATAATGGCAGATCCCAGACTAAAACAACATCCAGAAGTACTCTTCCTGTTGAAAACATTACCAACCCAATCTGCATCTATATATCCATGTAGTCTAATGTCTCCAACGACATATCTCAATCCAAGGTTAATAACCCCATGTAGATACCTCAATACATGCTTGGTAGCAACCCAATGTATATGGTGAGGCTTAGTCATAAACTGGCTCAAGGTGTTAATTGCAAAACATATATCAGGGCGAGTATTCATGAGAAACATTAGAGCACCAACAAGTTGTCTATAATCAGAAGGGTTTGCTAGGTCAGGTCCAACGAATTATCCACACAACTTCTTGAAGTGCATCTCCATAGGTGTAGGGAAGGACTTACACTCAACCATTCCATATCGCCCGAATTTTGCCATACTTCTACTCCCAGGAAATAGTGCATCAAACTAAGGTCTTTCATCTCGAATTTAGAAGCCAACTTCCTCTTAAATTCTAGAATGAGAGGGTATGCACCTGTCATGAATAAGTCATTAACCTATAGTACCAAAATGAGAGGCATACCTTGGACCATTTTGAAGTACAAGTTTGGATCAACATTGCTCCTTTTGAATCCTAGCTTTATCAAGTAACTCCCAATATGATCATACCAAACACAGGGGGCTTGCTTCAATCCATAGAGAGATTTATTCAATCAACATACATGTGTCTTCATGTCTTGAACTTCAAATCATGGAGGTTGTTCAACGTACACTTCTTGAAGCAAACCATGTAAGAAGGAGGTATTCACATCCTTTTGATGGAGAGTCCATCCTTGACTTGCAGCAAGGACTACTATCGAATGGATGGTTGTATATTGGGCCACATGAGCGAATATATCATCGTAATATTCTCTCTCTTTTTGAGAGAGTCCACAGGCTACAAACCTTCTCTTGTATTTTTTTATGCTTCCATCAACCCCATGTTTGATCTTATAGAGCCATTTGGAGGTTACCACAAATCTTCCCTTCGGTCTCGACACAATATACCATACATCTTTCTTCACAATTGACTCATATTCCTCGACCATGGCATCCTTCCAGAATTGTTCCTTCACATCTTACTCAAAGGTGCTAGGTTAAACTTGAATCATATAGCTCATAGCCACAACATATTCTTGGTACCTCCATGGCTTCATACTTTCTCTGAAAGTTCCACGAGCAACGAAATGTTTCTCAGCATCTTGTAGAGTTTCTTTGAGCCAAAGTGGTATTTTCCTTGTAGGAGGATCACTTGAAGGAGGATCCAAGGGGTCCATAGGCTCCATGGGATCATCAACGACGTCCTTCTTAGATTCAGGCACGAAAGGACCTTCTAGAATATCCATATCATCACTCTTGTCTTCAAGAGGAGGAGGCGGAGGAGGTCCCTTGATTTTCTAAGGGAAACAATGTTGGGTCAAAATTGTGAATTACGGATAAATCACGCTTTCCTAGACAAGGGCTAGTCTAGAACAACAGGTGAAAGAATATATGGCTATTTCTCCTAACTAAGAACAAATACACAAAGAGGATTAGAAGGTTACTTGTGATCCAAGCGCTTCTAAATGGCTCCTTCTGTCGCTTCCGTTGCAGCTTCAAATTCAAGCGGTTTGTGCGGAATGCTTCCTGCAAGAAAGAACACTGAAAAAATAGACGATGCAATAATATAGATATCTATTCAAGTTATTTTTCTAAATGAGTAAATCATAAACCATACACATCAACTAAGATCTTGCAATATGGAAACTCAAAGCCAATACTGATGCATGTAGGGAAAAATAAGCAGTATTCTTTATTGATGACAGAAGGAGAGGTTACAACCTAGTGACTGATTTGAAGTGCCCTTCCAGCAACGTTCCCAAGCCTCATCATAGATAAATATCTCCAGCAGCAGCTACACAAAGCTAGCTCTCAATTGAAAATTCTCTATCATTTCTCTACTAAAATTCTTCCTCCTCAAGCACTTAGATCTGTGCTCAATTTATAGATGAAATGTAGGTTGTTTTGCAATCAATGAATTTCCAATAATAGGAAAGACATGTTTCCAGTCATGTAGATGTCAAATGGACATTTGGATCCGAAGCTTGACACATGTGAACTCTTCTAGAAGGCACTGGCCAAGTGGAGATTCCAGAACAATGAGAATTTCGCTCCCAATGTGACCAACGCACCTGTGAATGTCGGGAAGTGCTTTGCAGATCAGCCTTGCATGGGGCTACCTGCATATGCAACACACTTAGGCCCCTTAGAGCCCGCGTTGGTGAGCTCTCATATGCTATATAATAAGCTTCAAACCATGGAATGTAGCAACTGAAATGATAGGGAATGGTATGTAGCAACTGAAATGATAGGGAATGGTAGACCCTTGATCATTGGTCCTGGAGATGATTCCCAGTTAACTGGGTCATTGGGAATGGTGCCCATATTGACCTATAACAATTTCCCCCTAAAGCATGAGATCCAAATAATAAGAACATTTGATTGAGATGCTTTACACTGTGATGAGCTTGGAAGCGAAGCGAAGTGGTCACCTGCATAAATATTACAATACATTACATCATGATATATCCTCTTTGATCATAATTACTGAGGGTAGGCATTCCCATGTTCAGCACATAAAACAATCTAATAACATGTACATAATTCAAAAAGCCGTCTTCATTGGAATGTTGCCCAGATGCAGACATGCCTACAGATATAGGCCCATGTTTGGATGAAAATCTGTATGTAAGGTCACCATATAGATGATGTGTACAAAAATCATGAAATCGCAGCTCGAATGGATGAAACTAGATCTGGGGTCTTCTTATCTCGTTCACTTGATCATTCGGGTACAAGTCTAGCCATGCGAATATACGATTTTTAGTCGAGCATGGAAAGACATCATTTGATTACCAACCAATGATGTGAGCTGTTAACAAACGCGAGAGGACCACCATTAATGTCAATGGCCTTCAAGGTACTGCAGTACATTTTGTAAGGCGTGAATAGATGATTTGATGTCGAACGCCAAACAAAATCTTTCGGTCAAAGGTCTGAAAGCAAGGATCTTGTCGATGCTGTAACAAGCCTCATGGTACTGGAATCTAATGTTTCTGAGTGAACTTCTTGGATATTGATTTATCGTCGACAGGAAGTCACCTTATTGAAAAACTGGAGTTACTGATTTTGGAGACAAGGGTATGACTTGATATAGCAATTTTTAGGGATGATGGTCATGAAAATGAAGGTTTACGAGTATTGTAGAAGGATGAGTTTTTAATCACTGGATGACTTCTCTTGAACATATCAGCGAAACTGTGATTAGTTTACAGCATTGACCCAAAATCGAAGTGAAGGTATGATGAACCATAGGTGTGAATGAACCGTCAAGATGATTACGCAACCCAAACAGTCACGGACATGGAGTGAAAGAAGTGTCATGTTCAAGAGCGACTTGCTACCAAAAAGAAAATTTGCTCACTTTTCCCAAATTTTCCCCGGTCATTTATCAACCAATACCTCTTTATTTTTTAACAAGCTTGAGGAGGATAACATTTTCTTGATCTATAATTCAACCCTTCAGGCAAATAAAGTATCGCTATTTAATAATTTAACGAGTCTAGCGATGAATGAAACTCGATTCTTGCCATGATCGACAAGCCCGTCGTTATTTTATGTTTTAACGAGCTTAACAACAGTGATAGCCTGGTCCTTTTTCATATTTAGAGAGTCTCAAAAAGAGCACAAAAGAGAAATCCAAAAGTACTTTTTCGTAAATTTCTCACTCAGATCCGAAAAAGTGTAAAATAATATCTGAGAGAACCTCTTTGGTCATGTTTAACTAAGGTATTCCTTTTTTGTAAATAATCCATCTCAGTTCGGAAAAGGGTTAAACTTATACTGAGTAGATATCAATTCATTTACTTTAATGAGCTCGAAAAGACAAGTGCTCAGAAATATTTTCACATTATCGGAGTTTGAAAAGAGCTGAAAGAAGACTCTAGGGGTTCCTTTTTCGCTGTTATCGAAGCTCGAAAAAGAGATAAAAGTGCGCTTCAAATCCTTTTTCGTTTTTAACAAAGCTCGAAAAATAAGGAGAAAAAGTATGCTTTGTGGTGAAGTCATTCTTTGAATAAATCTGCACGACTAATCTGTTCATCAGTTGTATTTCCTGTTCAGAACAACATCAAATGGATTAAAAATATTTGTTTCATTATAAAAACATAATAAAACTATAGTCATAGCAATAAATTTAACTTGCAAACAATTAAATGACTATAAAAAGTAGTTTCACTATTCATTTTTACCATTCCATAGTTACCATTTGCATTTTGGAGCTCTGAACCTGATTTTGCCTCCAAAATTCAGTCATTGATTGCACTCATTTCTGTGGACAGATTTCATCGCCGTTTGATCCAGGTTAGTACCATGAACCTCCTCTTCCCTTTGGTATTCATTTCATTTCCATTCTCTGCAGATTTTTAGGGTTTTAAGGCCCCTAGGGTAAATTCTGCCCAAAATGAGGGCAACACACCCCTGAATGTCGAAACCTGCGTTGCATAGCAGGTACAGTGAAGGGTACTTGCATGTGAAACACACTATCTCAGTCCAGGGAGTGCGTTGGGCGCAGTTCAAGTTTTTGGTTTTCATGTTGTGCCCAAAATTTGCTTAGTTTTTTGCAATGAATGGAATCTAATGGATCTTGCGGTTGTATTTCAGGTTTCCATCAGATTATAATGATGATTACATGGAGGGAAAGAGAACATGAAGAACGAGATATGATTCCCTTGAATGATCCGGGTACTGTAAGAGCCCTATGAGATTGTGGACTACTTAAGTACTTCAAATTGTCGGGAATGAGGCAACAAATATAACTCTTGGAGTTCTTAGTTCGAGCATGGGATCCACGGATATAGGCATTTCACATTAAGAACAAAGTGGTTCCCATAACAGTTGAGGACATGTATTTTCTCACAGGTTTTTCGAGGAGAGGTTTGCCCATTTCTCTCATAGGGTCTACCGTTGGAGGAGAGACAGTGAGGGATTATGTTATGCAGTATTGCTATCCAGGGGCAGAACCTAGAAAATATGGAAAAATAAACATCCGGGATGTCAGGGATTTGCCTTTGAGAACCATACTTTTCACGATCACTAAACTTGCTGGCACCGTTACACTACATGTAGAGAACAGATCGTATATGCAGTATGCGCTAAAGTGTTTAGAGCCAACAGCCTTCAACTAGTTTTAAGATGTTCTATCTCAGATAAAGGAACAACTGAAAAAAGCAAAGGGAGGAAGGAAGAAAAATTTCAGTTATGGTTCAATCCTTATCTCTTTCGCTTTGGAACGGATTCCACTGATGCAACCACAACATGTAACACTGGATATATCTAGTCCTAGAGATCCTCGAATGCAGAGATGGGTAGAAATCATGGGTCGGCATGCATGCCAATCGACCATTGTGTTCTCTATTGCATTCTTTGCCTGGTTTCGGCGACAGATTTTCGCCATCGATGAGTATGCATATGCAGGCGTCAACTTCCGAGGAGATCCAAATCTAGTATTACCAGAAGGGGCTCAGTGGGGTGCAATAGGTAAGAATGATTTAACCATGTTTTTTGATTTTTCTAAGGTTTATAAAATGTTTTTGTGTTTTGATTTATTTCCAAGACTAAACTAAATGTTTGATGTAATGCAGATATCGGCCGTGTTCAACAAGTAGAGGAACCAGAGCGCGAAGCAGATGCACCAGTAGAGAGGGCTGTCAGGAGAGCAGTCCTTTAGGACCTTGATATGGCTGAGACTCTAGCTGAGCTTCAACAACACATAGAGGGGTTGACCTTCGGGATTCCGGATTGCCGGATCGAAGAGATTCCCATGCGACTGCAGTGACACACTATTGGGGTTCCTAACCGCTGGATGTGGTTGCTCTGTAGGATTGTTAGATCTATAGCATGTTACCATGAGCACCACTAGTTTACTTATGACATTTTGCATACATTTTGAGGTCATATGACCAATGTGTCTTGGGCACAAATTTTGTAAAAACCTATAACTATCTATCTATATGATTTCAGAGTTTTTCCTATTTTAATGCGCAATCCTATTCAATGATGTGAATGTTTTATTTACCTATGTCGGAAATATCTGTCTAAAACTTGATTAGCTAATGAATCAGTCAATGCATTCAAATTTCTGGAAATGTGTTGATATTGAACAAAATGAAAATGTCTTTCCAAAAGTCGAACTCTTAGGAACAATCTAAGAAGTGTTGGATTTCTACTAGTAAGTTGTAATACCACAAGTTGTGAGTCTAAGCTGACGAGTATGCGGTTAATACCAAATTAAATGGCATCAGAGAGAAGTTCGATCAACGCATTATACTCAGGGATATTTTTCATCGATCTACCAATACAAATCCCTTGAAAACTCACTAACTCGTCGTTCGGAGCGAAAATGGCCCACGCTGCAGAGGATAGATTTTGCGTACTACGACTAGCACCATCAACATATCCAACAAATGGTTCTGAAAATTCAGACATCTGTGATAAAATGTAAAGCGGATTACTAACGTCAAGAAAACTCTAAAAACAAATTAAGATAGTGAATGCAAATCAACAACATATATACAATATAATACAAAAAATTACTACGCTCATGGTTAAGCATAGTAACATTTAAGATACAACCCATTTCTAGGTTGTGCCAATGGAATCCCATCGTAATCAACTAACTCGTAGGCACCCTTAGCAAGAACTATTTTGACAATATAGGGGCCATGCCACAATGGCTCGAATTTCCCTGTACCTATTACATCATCTTCTTGATCGTAAATAAGGACCAAGTCGCCCTCTGAGTAGATGCGAGGCTGGACATTTTTTTCATATTGAGCCTTTATACGTCTCTTATGTGCTTCGTTGGCCAATTGGGCTTCACGACGCGTTTCATCTAGATGGATGAGGTTAAGGAGACACGCTTCTTCTTCTCAGGTGTTAGGTAACAAGTTTATCGCGAGTTTTAATGATGATATTTCACATTGGATTGGTAAGATAGCTTTCAGACCATACACCAATTGAAAAGGAGTAAATCCGGTTGCATTTCTCATTGAGGTTTGATACGCCCACAAAGCGGAGTATAGGATCAAATGCCAGTTCCTATTACGGACTCCTATCATTCGTTTAAGAATTTTGTTAATAGCCTCAACTTGTCCATTTGATTGTGGATAATAAGGAGTAGAATTATCATGCGAAAATCCTAACTTAGTAGTCAATTCAAACATCATATGGTTGCGAAAATTCTTCCCATGATGCGTAACTATAGCCTATGGGACCCCAAACTATGCAATAACATGGTCGAAGAAAAACAATGTAGCCTTTTGTCCTGTGTTATTGAATGTAGGCATCGCTTCGGCCCATTTGGTAAAATAGTCGATTGCAACAATAATATAACCATGCCCCCCGGACGAAGGAGGGTTACAGGTCATGAAGTCAATACCCCATTTCGTAAATGGTCCAGCATAGACAACAGGATGCATTGGCACTGGCAGTTTACAGATTTTACGATAAAAAATCTGGCATGCATGACAACTTCTAATTGCGAGGATGTAGTCTCGAAAAATAGTAGGCCAAAAGTAACCAGTGCGGAGTATCTTCTGCGCGTTAGAATATCCAGATAAGTGTCCACCACAAGCCCCAGCATGGCAATCATTTAACACTTTTTTGGCCTCCTCATGAGTGAGGCACCTCCTTAAAATGGTATCGACACCATGATGATAAAGTGTATCGCCGACGTTCAGATAATATTTGGCTTGGTATCAAATACGTCGCTGTTAAAAGTGAGAGGTATTAGGTTGAAAATTTTGGGTTTGGAGATAAATGATGAAATCCCCATACCAAGGATCAGATGATCCGATCAGAAACAGAGACTCGTCTAGAATATATGGTTCCGACATAGTAGCAGTACTATCAGAGGGAAGGTCACAGAGAAGCTCAGCCAAAACTAAAGGCTTCTTTGACTTGGATTTGATGAATTCCAAATCAAATTCCTACAAAATGACAATCCATTTTGAATATTTTTCCCCCAGAAATTGATGTGATAAGATATAAGTCATGGGGTTGCAATCTAAAACTATTGTTGTTTTTTGGAGTAGGATATAATGGTGAAATATTTGGACAGCTTGAACAGCTGCCAAGGCAAGTTTTTCCTCGTAGGAGTACTTAACTTCCGTATCATTGAGATTACGACTCAAATAATAGATCGGGTGTTCAATTCCATCTTCTACTCGGACCAAAACCATAGCGATGGTCGTTTCAGCCGTGACAATATATAGGAAATAATCATTTTGATAATTGGGAGGATACATTAATGACGCTCGAACAAGAGTGTCCCTGACAGCATCAAAAGAAGCTTGCGCAACTTGGTCCCAATGGAAGGGAACCCCCTTTTTCAATAATCGAGTAAATCCTTTAGCCATTTCGACATAGTTTGGAATGAGCCTTCTCAGGAAGTTAGTCTTTCCTTGAAGTTTCTGTATCTGAAGTAATTTTGATGGTGCAGGCAAAACAAGAATGGCCTGTACCTTCAGTGGATCTATTCGAATTCCTTCTTTTGAGACTACGAATCCGAGCAATTGACTAGAGTTAACACAAAACACACATTTATATGGATTGAGACGTATTTTGTATTGTCGGCAGCATAAGAAAATGGATCTCAAATGCATCAGGTGATCAGTCTAATTTTGTGAATGTGCTGGTAAATCATCTAGATATGGTTGAACAATGTGCTTGATGTCATTGAAAGCATAATCCATTTCTCTCTGAAAAGTTGCCCCAACGTTCTTTAAACAAAATGGAAGTTTCCTATATGCGAATGTGCCCCAGGGACAGATGAATGCTATCTTATGTTGGTCATCTGGGTGAATATTGATTTGATTTTAGCTGGAAAATCCATCCATGAACGAAAAAATTTCGCATCCAGCACAATCGTCAATAATCTGGTCGATAAAGGGAGTAGGATAGTTGTCTTTTAGACAAGCATGATTAACATCCCGATAATCGACGCACTCTCTAATGGTTCCTTATTTTTTCATAACAGGAATGATATTGGAAACCCACTCAGTTAGAGGAACATGGTAAATGAAACCAGCACACAAAATTTTTTCAACTTCTGCTTTGAGGGAAGCGGATTTCTTCGGATGAATAGGATGAAGCCATTGGTGCACTGGTTTGACATCCGGATACATATTAATAGTGTGTTTAACTATACTAGTATCTATGCCTGGCATTTCCCTGTAAGACCAAGCGAATACGTCACGAAATTCATGAAATATAGAGCAATATGAATCAATTTATAATGGAGAACAAGATACACTGACATGAATATTTTCTACAATGCCTGGTTTGGTTGAAATATCGATAGAAATTGTTTCTTCGATATTTGATAAGTTTTGCTCGAAATCGAATGCATTAATCGATAAATAATTCATAAAGAAAGTTTTGATGGATGGGTGATATAGTTCATTGAGATTGTTTTCTTCATAATCAGGAAGATGGGAACAATGATGATAATCTTCCCATGGTTCTCCTTTTGACATCATAGCTTCCAAAATTTTTTCATCTGTCAAAAACTTTGAGGAAAATGGATCAGATGGAGTACCAAAATCTAAGGAACGATCAACCCAAACACTCGGCGATGCTGATTTCTGATTTCAGATTTGCTGCCCAAGCCAAATAGATTGATTGCTATGCTAGCTCAATAGGGCTGGGCAGTAGAAATTCATCCAACGTAGAAATATCAGAATCACCCATACTCTCCCTTAAGCTAGATAGAGTGGAAGAGATCACGTAGCAGGTCTCTATACTTGCAATTTTTTCCGACGTCGTGAGCGGTAGTAATGCAAAGGTTCTCATAAGAGTGGAATCCTTTAAGATTCCTACACCAATGTTCTGAATTTCTAGTTGGGGAAAGTGAAGAAACAGAACGCTTCTAGTTACCTACGAAGCAGAGGCAAAAAAGGATAATTCATTAATGACTGTGATTGTAACTTTTTGTGGAAAGGCAATCATTCTAAAGTATGTAGAAACAATGGCAGTCATTGCATATACCCATGGTCTTCCAAGTAAAATATTATAGTTAAGGGGTCCGTCAACAACCTCAACATGAATATTCATTGTTTTCCCCCCTAGTTCAACATGCAAGTTATTGATAATACCACAAGGTTTATATGTTCTTCGATGAAAAGCCTTCAACGTCATTGATTATTGTGATAATTGTGGCGAGCCAAGTGACTTCCAACAGTTTAGAGACATAATGCACGTAGATGATCCCTCATAAATAATAGTGCGATGAACAAGGTGATTGAGAAAATTTACTTATATGGAGAATGCCAATTCTTCCGGTAGCTGTGGTACATAGCCCGTATGATTAAAGACGACAAGATTAGAATCAGTCGGATCAATTCCACCGATGGCTGACAATAAAGCCTGCTTCTAGGAGGGACAATTTTTTCATACCTCAAGAGCAGACATGCTGAAGGGGATTGAGCCAAATATTCAATTATATTATAATTTTGTGCAGCTCTTGCTCGAGGATTATATGTCGATTTATGAATTACTCCCTTCAGTGGCTTAATTGTCAATTCAAGAATAATAATAGGTGGTACTGATTCATTAGATGGATTCATTGTTGAGGTAGTAGGTTGATCAGTGGCTGGACTACCATAGTATTTATTCCGCGTCGACACCAAAATATCTTGTGAAGGTTTTGTGGTGGATAACATTAACACTTGGGAACTAGAAGTTGGATCCATAGAAACCAAATTGGTGTCTGGATTTGGAAATGGGTCCATCAACACAACTGATGCATGGGAAGTCTTGATGATTTTTGAGACTTCAGAACGGTGAGGAAAATCCCTAACAAAGTGTTCCTTGTTACATATTATGCATGGATAATGAGGTTTCCGTGGTCTAGACAGTTGATTAGATGATATTTCCTGCGGATTAGAAGTTTGCTTTTTCTTTGATTTCCCCTTTGTCTTACTTCCTGGTTGCTTGTCTCTTTTGCCTTTGTCAATTGACACAGCATTAATTTCGGAAGTAGGAGTAGGATCAAATGCAATAGCGTGTTGTGTGTTTGTAGTGCCTATCAAGCAGTCTCTGGCATGAAAGTCCTTTATTTGAGGAGGAACATTGAAATTAGATTGCGGTGCATTAGGGATTTTTTCATAGAGCGTGTCGGACCGAGTGTAAATCAAGTCTAAATATTGGGCACGAGCGATAACTTGCTCTTCTTTGACGACGCCACCATTAGCCACATCCTCAGTTATATATGGTAACAGGGACTTAATGAACCATTCAGCAAGGAGCCGATATGGAACAAATGTCTTAACCATTCGTCGACAATGACGCCACTCATGAATATGATCATAAATGTGAGTAGCATTAATCTGTTTGAAGTTGGTCAAGAGTTTCGTTCCAGTTTCGTATCTGATCGGTAACTGGAAATGGGTCAAAAATATAGTAGCTAGGGCAGTGAAATTGTCAAAAGAAGCTCTAGGTAACTCAATGTACCATTTAGCAGCCAGACCTGTAAGCATACGTTGGAAAAGACGTAGTCGAACATAATCATCATTCAGGGAATTTGATGAACACCATAAATGATAAGTCATGACATGAGTCGACAGATCTTCTCCAGGGTTTCCATTGAATTTAGGAATATCGGAGGGTAATTTATGAGTATCACCGACCACCAAGGAGCATAATTTATAGGATCATTGGTTAACTGGTTTAAATCTGGTAATTCCAAGGTTGCAACAAAAGGCAACTGTCGATTAAGGTCAGGTTGAGCATAGCCAGGGTAAGATGGAATTGCTTGGGCAATAGGCCTTTGAGCACCAGCATACGGAATCTGTTGCTGGTAACCCAGATAAGGGTTGTTTTTCATAGCAAACGCTTGAGGATTCTATTGACCAAAACCTGGATATGTTACTTGTTGAAATGAAGTTTGAGGCATTTGCGCTTATGGCTGCCAAGGGGTCTGTCCACCAATGTTATAACCCAAATTAGAATAACTTGGATTCGGTTGATATGTATAACCAGGTTGTGTTTGTGACATCCCATAAAATGGTACACCAGCTTGTGAATAAATGATTCCTGATATAGGTTGTTGTAAATTAACCAAAGGATTTTGAGTCTATGGACCCAAAATTTGATGATATTGAGTTGAAGGACCCGCCTGATAAGGTTGATGCACAATATTTTGGTTCTGGAACAGGGGTATAGATGTATTAACAAGTGGTAATGAAGTGGGTGTAACAGGTTGAACCGGTTGATACGAATGTACAACTGTTTGTGGCTGGATAGGCAGAGTGGGATGCCATTGACAAACATTCATGTCAACATTAGTTTGACGAAAAAGTGACGAAGTACTGTCATATTGGGTGACCAAAGGTTGCCCCCCAGCATGAGGAGGATAATAAGACGGAAAATAATTTTTGTCCAAATGTTGGGAGTCCAGTTGATATGGTACTTAAAGGAATTGACCCAAAAGGACCGAATTGATATTGCCATAATGATGTATGTAATGAATCAAGTCGTTCAGTACTAACGATAGGACTACTAGTTAAAACACCAGATGATGACATTGGCAAAGACCATGATCGTGAAGATGCACCAGAGAAAGTGCCAGATAATGATTTGTAACCTGTTGGGACCAAAGGGCCACCGTGCAAATATGACTCTGGTGAGGTTGTGAACATCGACGGAGTAGAGAGGGTAGGATCTGATGTAATTGGAACAACAGACCCAACTGAAGATGTTGTTTCAGACATGGTTGTTTGACCAAATGTATACCCTCGAAAATCGATGGGAGATTGAATGGGAACAGGATCAAAAAAAGCAGATGGAAACGATTGAGGAAAAGACTCGTACAGGTAAAGGTCCCCCCCAAAATGGGTTGGAGTTAAAGGTGTATCGTCTTGTGGGATTTCTTCAATCGCAATTAAACTAGGAGGAAGAACTTCACCGTCAGGCCCAAAATATATTTCAGACGGTTGACTGTGTGATATGGGAGTTTCAATAGCTACAGAACTTTGTGGAATGACCAAGGTAGGAACAAATTCCGGTTGTTCGACGTCAGGATTCAGATGTTCTAGCAAAGAAGAGATAGGATTTGGATCAATTTGTGATTGAACAACGTCGGGTCCAGGAGGGATGGTCTCACTGATTAAATGGATCATGACCACGGGTAGCTGTGAAAACTTTGTTTCGACAACAGTAGACGAACCGGGATGTGTGGAAACAATTTGAGCTAACTCTGGTTTAAAATATGATGTTTCTCCAGAGGTACGGATTGTACTTTATTCGATAGATCCTGATCACCTTTTCCTACCAGAAGTAACTTCTGGTGGTAAAGGTGGTTTTAAAGCTAATATACGCGAACGACGGGGGATAGGATTTTGTTCTTCCACGATTACTGATTTATTTTAACCAAAAAACAAATAAACAAAAAGAGGGTAATGCTAGGCAAAAGGGTTTACCAAGAAACTGTGAACTGCAGAATACCTCCTGGCAAACCAAGAAGTATAGGCAGGTAATCTCCTCAAATGTTGTGTTCAGTGTATCACAATTTCAAGGCGGCTGACTTGGTTCACTATGGATGGATAGCACCTAAAAGTTGTCCTACCAAATATACCCAAAGGTACGTGGAGGCCCAAGTCCGTATTAGCACTGTCTGATGCGAAACCGCACAGTGAGAGCGCCCCTTTATACTTACTGTACCGTAACACCTCCCGATATACCCGAAAGTACGTGGACGAGCTACGATATACTTACGTAAGTGGAGTGAGGTATCACACTTGGAATGTATCGCAGACAAGGTAACGACAACTGCTATGTTTTACAACACTGGAACACGTCTCTAGCCTAGACCTTCTAATTCTTATCGTTATGGTTACAGTGCGTTGTTAAGAAAATTGAGATTAATTTTATGTTGATCTTGCTTAACAATTTTCCTTTCAAAGGTTCACCACAATGATGTGTATGAAATTCCTAAAATGCAAGCTAAGAATGATAAACAATCTTTCACTTTCAGCTTTTTCAATGAAGAACCTAGCTACTAAGGGAAGAGAGAAAATAATTTGTGAGAAAACAAATCAATGAGAAAAACAAATCAATGATTTCAAACTAAATGCAAATTTCCTAATGTTCCTTTTGCAAAACACACATTATTCTACATGCAAATGCAAGTTTTTCTTTTCAGTTTCCTTAATGTTATGAATGCAGAAAAGAAACTAGGTGCACTAAATCAATAATTCAAATGCTTTTTACTTTCAAAAAATGAAGAATACAAACAACAATTTCTCTTTTGAAGAAAAAATGAGGATTTCAACAACAATTTCTCCTATCAAGGAAATGAAGATTTTATGACAATTTCCTATTTCGAAAACAAATGATTCTTAATGCGACCATAAAAATTACTTTGAAATCAATTTGTCAATGATAGAGAAAAACTTTTTTAAACCAATATTGAACAAATTTTCAGTCAAAGGATGAAGAAGTATATAGAGTCAATGGTCAATTGAGGATCAAAATTTTGAAAACACAGCAGCAAACAAAACTGAAGCAAATTTCAAAGGCAAATTCAAAGGAATTTGGGTACTTTCAGGAGTCAACGCAGTCTCCAATGGGAGAAAATGCTCTGAAATGCAGGCTAGGAAGGGAGACAGTGCTCTACAAAGCATTGTGTCCAGTCTAAGGGTGCGTTGGGTGCAATATAAAAAGAAAAATACTACTGTTTAACTCACTGTCTTTGCTAATCTGATTTTGAAAAAGTTTAATCTTGAGGAGTAACAACTACTGGGTGGATAAACAAAGCAAATCAGAGGCTTAAACACCTAGAACTAAGAGAAATGATCCCCAGAGTCGCCAATTTGTTGGGCCAGAATTGTGAATTACAGATAAATCACGCTTCCCTAGATAGGTGCTAGTCTAGAACAATAGGTGAAAGACTATACGACTATTTCTCCTAACTAAGGACAGATACAGAGAGAGGACTAGAAGGTTACTTGTGATCCAAGCGCTTCTAAATGGCTCCTTCTGTCGCTTCCGTTGCAGCTTCAAATTCAAGTGGTTTGTGCGGAATGCTTCCTGCAAGAAAGAAAACTGAAACAACAGAAGATGCAATAATATAGATATCTATTCAAGTTAGTTTGCTAAATTAGTAAAGCATAAACCATACACATCAACTAAGATCTTGCAATATGGAAAATCAAAGCCAATATTGATGCATATAGGGAAAAATAAGCAGTACTCTTTATTGATGATAGAAGGAGAGGTTACAACCCAGTGACTGATTTGAAGTGACCTTCCAACAATGTTCCCAAGCCTCATCACAGTATAAATCTCTCCAGCAGCAGCTACACAAATCTAGCTCTCAATTGAAAATTCTCCAGCATTTCTCTACTAAAATTATTCCTCCTCAAGCACTTATATCTGTTCTCAATTTATAGATGAACTGTAGGTTTTTTTGCAATCAATGAATTTCCAATAATAGGAAAGACATTTTTCCAGTCATGTAGATGTCAAATGGACACTTGGATTCGAAGCTTGACACATATGAACTCTTCTAGAAGGCACTGGCCAAGTGGAGATTCCGGAACAATGAGAATTTCGCTCCCAATGTGACCAACACACCGTGAATGTCGGGAAGTGCTTTGCAGAGAAGCCTTGCATGGGGCTAACTACATATGCAACGCACTTAGGCCCCTTAGAGCCTGTGTTGGTGAGCTCTCATATGCTATATAATAAGCTTCAAACCATGGAAACCTTTGCTTGATGAAAGTCTTGCTTGATTTGTCTTGTTTCTTGTCATAGGGTATGTAGCAACTAAAATGATAGGGAATGATAGACCCTTGATCATTGGTCCTGGAGATGATGTCCAGTTAACCAGGTCATTGGGAATGGTGCCCAAATTGACCTATAATAATTTCCCCCTAAAGCATGAGATCCAAATAATAAGAAAATTTGATTGAGATGCTTTACACTGTGATGAGCCTGTAAATGAAGCAAAGTGGTCACCTGCATCAATCTTACAATAAATTACATCATGATATATCCTCTTTGATCATAATTGTTGAGGGTAGGCATTCCCATGTTCAACACATAAAACAATCTAATAACATGTACATAATTTATAAATTCATCTTCATTGGAATTTTTCCCAGATGCAGACATGTCTACAGATATAGGCCCATGTTTGGATGACAATCTGTATGTAAGGTCACCATACAGATAATGTGTACAACAATCCTGAAATCACAGCTCGGATGGCTGAAACTAGATCCGGGTTCTTCTTATCTCGTTCACTCGATCATTCGGGTACAAGTCTAGCCATGCGAATATATGATTTTTAGTCGAGCATGGAAAGACATCGTTTGATTACCAGCCAATGATGTGAGTTGTTAACAAACGCGAGAGAACCACCATTAATGTCAATGGCCCTCAAGGTACTGCAGTACATTTTTTAAGGCGTGAATAGATGATTTGATGTCGAATGGCAAACAAAATCTTTTGTTCAAGGTACGGAAGCGAGGATCTTGTCGATGCTGTAACAAGCCTCATGGTACTGGAATATGATTTTTCTGAGTGAACTTCCTGGATATTGATTTGTTGTCGACAGGAAGTCACCTTATTGCAAAAATGGAGTTACTTATTTTAGAGACAAGGGTATGAATTGATATAGATGAAAATGAAGGTTTATGAGTATTGCAGAACGATGAGTTTTCAATCACTAGATGACTTCTCTTGAACATATTGGCGACATTGTGATGAGTTTCCAGCATTGAGTCTCCTTCTTAGTTCCTTCCTTTTTGAAAAAATATATAAATTCATTTGAGGTTTATTCGTTGTTGGACCTGAAGATTTTTTTTTTCTTCCCTATATGACTTTCAACCAAAGCCTTGAACTCTTTGAACATTTCAAATGTCTCATCCTTGTGATGTAAATAATATATTCATGTCTTCCTTGAGAAATAGTCGATGAAGGTGATGTAATAAAGGTAACCCCCAAGATAATGCACATGCATTGGACCACATATATCAGAATGAATGAGATGAATATTTTCTTCCATCTTGTTTTTGCTATAGGGGAATGATCCCCTTGTCTTCTTTCTGCTAGCACACTCAGGGCATATTCCATCATGTTGAGCTTGAACTTCAGGGATCCCAGAGACCAACTTCTTCAATTTTGGAAGAGCATCATAATGTAGATGGGACAGTCTTCAGTGCCACAACTCACTTTGAAGATTTATTTTATGGACCATAGCTAGAATAGGTCTTTTGTGACTCTATAGAGTTCTTCAAACCTAGATTCCAATGTCAAGGCATTTATCATATAGGATTCAGCAGGCCAAGAAAGTACTTTTCCTTTAATGAATGCAACCCTCATTATGTTAGGATATTTCGACACATAGGAAATAATTAAGTATAACTTGGTCTAATGTAGAGTTAGGTAAAGTGTGTTTATTTACTATGTACTTTTGTAACTTGTAATTTGACAGTCATGATATGTAGTGATTCGTAAGGTTCATTCTCTCCTCGGTATTATCAACACTTGATCCGTGGCTTAACACCCGATTGGTCCATGATCTCTATTTAAAGAGCATGGAGGGTCATTTGTCCGGGGACTGTTTATGAGAGAAACTTATGTAAATTTTATTTCTTTATATTAATAAATTTCCTGAAGTGGCCGTGTTGGCTCAGGCCGTGGACTGTTTCCCTCTTCGACGGTTTTAACCACGTCAAATACTAATGTATTGATCTATGATTTGTTTGTGAGCGGTGACCTTTGGAGTTTGATCTAAGGAACTTACCCTGTAAATTCCTACATGGTTTCAGAGCTTTTTTGAGGGACACATCCGTTGTTAATCCAAATTTGAAGACGGTTTGACTGCATGCGACTGTCGTTTTCCAAATCTACTATTTATGACCACTTTCAGGTCGAGAGAACTGCTATGTTATGTCTGGAGCCTTTGTTCCATTGAGGAACCCCTTTCGTTTCATGCGAAAAGGTTTCCAGTTGGCCAAGTTATGTCATTTTAGATCTTGAGCTATAAAAGTTTTTTTTGCAGTTATATTTATTAATCTCTCTGTTTATTTTGGTTTATAATCTTTTTTAATTACCATATCTATAACCTCTTCTCTACGTATTCTCTTTTCTCTGCATTGTGTGCGATTTGGAAAACTAAAAACAGGAAGATGGGATTTTTTTGCTACGTATGATATTTCTCCGCGACTGTGCGATCTCTGGGAATCAGAAATAGCGAGAAAACTTTATAGTTGCCAGACGGACTAACTAGAAATCTAACGTTCTGCCGAAAGACTTGTATTTTTTTTGTAAGGTTGTTTTTTTTCAGACAAAAAAAAAGAAAAAAGAAAAAAAAAGAAAAAAAAAAACAAAATTAAAAAACTTCTCCCTTTCAAACAATTACATAATTATTTTACTAGCTCACTCGGTGTAAAATTACTTTATGAGAATAGAGGTCTTTGGTTCAAGTCTCTTTGTCAAGCTTATTTTTCTAAAAAGTTTTTTTCTCAAGTTACTTTTTCTTAAAAAAAAATTTTGCAAGGATTTTTTTTTTTTTAAACACATGTAAAAGTAACATTGTAAAAGTGACTCTCACTTATTTATAAAAGTGGGTCAAAAATGTTTTGTCAAGTTACTTTTTGTAGATAAAATGTCTTTCGGAATAATCACATCATTAGGATTAGGTCGACGTTTCAAACCAACTAATGTGGTTCATCCTCAGGACAAGGTGGAGAAACTAATCGATCTTGATGAATAAATAGAGGAGATGCATCATTGCCTAGAAATAGCCGCTAAGAACTAGTTGTTAAAAACTAGCCGTTAAGACTAGCTGTTAAAAACTAACCGTTAGAAAGTTAGATAAGATTTCAAACTAAATTTTTTTATTAAAAAGAGGGTTAGATTTTTTATTAAAAAGTGAATTAGTTAAGAATTCAAATTAAATAATAATTAATTAACTTTATTTAAATTAATTCTTAACAATAGTTTTTAACAACTAGTTCTTAGCAGCTATTTCCGGGCAATGATGCATCTCCTCTATTTATTCATCAAGATTGATTAGTTTCTCCACCTTGTCCTGAGGATGAACCAACGTCGACCTAATCCTAATGATGTGATTAATAAAAAATATATTTTATCTACATTATGGATCACAAAAGTCTTAGATCTAACAAGTTACTTTTTCTTATAAATATTTATCGCAAGTTGTTTTTATTTTATTTTATTTTAAATGTTTTAATTAAAAAAACACATGTAAAAGTAACATTATAAAAGTGACTCTCACTTATTTATAAAAGTGGGTCACATAAAGTAGTATTTTTTTAAAAGTGAGCTTATTATATTAAGTTTGGAAAAATGGGGGATTTTTTTTTTTAAGTACAACTTTATCATCAACTTTCAACCTATAACGTGACTACTTGGCATCTACTACAACTTATCTTCAAAAATGCATAACTTCTTCATCCGGAAGCCATTTTCAAAGCCGTTTTTTTTTTAACCGCCCTAATTTTTCGAGATCTTTCCATTGGAGCAGTTAGTTTCAACCTTTTCAGCTTTAGTTTTTAAAAATGGAAAGTGCATGCCCAATTATTCTTAACAACACCAATTATATCAATGGATATTCTACATGGTTGACTTACTTATAAATAAAGGGATTTATAGAAAAACCTTAAGACAAGAATCTAAATCTATCGATGCAGATAAAAAGGCTAAATGGGAAAATAAATAAGATCAAGCACGAGGGTTGATAGGAATATCCATTGCTCAAGATCTTAGATTTCATATCCAAGAAATTGACTCCCCTGTTGAAGAAATGAAAAGGCTAAATACTTTTTTTGGCGTTCAAAATGAAATCAGAGCCCACTAGCTTGAAAATGAGTTGCTTACTTTGGACCCCAATAATTTATCCTCTATTGAAGATTTTTTGTCCAAATTCAAGACCCTTAGACTTCTTTTAGAAGGTTGTAAGGTTAAAAATGAAGATGGTAGTCTTATCTATTCCATTCTTACTAAGCTAGGCCCTACATACTCTGTATTTGTTTCCACCTTCCATTCCACTAGAGAAGCCCTCATTTTTCAAGAAACAACCTACAAGTCCCCCTCTTTTGATGCATTTTGCGATTCTTTGATAAAAGAACAAGAAAAACTCTTACACCTTGGTCTTATTAATACTGGAAACTCTCCTAAGAAATCCTTAGCAACCCAAAAACAACCATATCCAAAGAATCCTAAAAAACAACATCCTAAAAAGAATGGTCCTAAACCAAACAAGGGTCTTAAGAAATTTCATCCACAAACTAAAAAAGAAACTCAACAAAATGATAAGGAAAATAAAAACAAAGGGAAGAAGACAATTAGACATTGAAACTTTTGTAATTGTGATGGCCACGTATAGTCAAAATGTTTTAAGAATATGGAAGCCTTGGAAGCAGCAATGAAGAAGCACAACATCCATTTAGAGAACTGTTCAACTTCATCTTCGGGAATGACACTTTCTGTTTGTGGTTGTCAAACATCAAGATCTAGTTATGCATTGAATGTATCTTCTTCTTCTCATTCTCATGAGTGGCCCATTGATTCTGGAGCCTCTTACCACATGGCCAAAAATAAGGTCATGTTTTCTTCTTTAAATGATTGTAACACCAAATTTTTTTATGTTGGTGATGATATATCTCTTAGTGTTGTAGGGTCCTGAACCATTCATCTAGATAATGATCAGTTTAATGATGTATTGTGTGTTCCTACCCTATCCCGCAACCTTCTATTTGTTTATTAGATAACTCATTCAGGTGAAGGGAAAACAATAGAATTCTCACCTCATGATGTAGTAATTAAGGACCTAAGAGATCGTAGACATATTTTAGCTATTAGAATTGCTGATGATTCCACAAGGTTGTATAAGTTTGACAACTTTGAGTCATCATGTCTTCCCTCCATTTTTATTGCTCATAATGATGAAGTGAGAAAACTTTGGCATGAGTGATTTGGTCACTTAAACTATCGCTCTCTTAAAACTCTATGTAAAGAAAATATGGTGACATGTATTCATATGGTATCTTTCCTAGATGGTGTTTGTTTTGGTTGTGTACTCGGAAAACATCATCGAGAGAGTTTTGACAAACGTGCATCTTGGCACGCTTCAGCCCCTTTGCAGCTTGTGCATAGTGATTTATGTGGTCCACTTCCAGTTGTTTCTTTCTCTGGCTACAAGTACTTCTTAACTTTCATTGATGATTTTTATAGACGCACTTGGGTATACTTCTTAAAACTCAAGAGTGAAGTTTTTAACATGTTCTTCGCCTTTAAGGCCTTTTTTGAGAAAAAATATGGACATCACATTCTTAAGTTAAGATCTGACAATGGAGGAGAATATGTTAACAACAAGTTTATCAACTTTTTCACATAGCATGGCATTCAATTGCAACATATTGTTCCGTATACTCCACAAAAAAATGGTGTTGTTGAAAGGAAGAATCACACTCTAAAACTAATGGCTAATTGTATGCTTCAATCTAAAGGACTTAGTCTTAATTTTTGGGCAGAAGCAATTAACTGTGTAAATTACATAGTAAATCACACTCCTACTAAGGTTTTAAGGAATATCACTCTAGAAGAAGCTTGGAGCTCAATCAAACCAGATGTAAGTCACTTTCGTGTTTTTGGAAGTGAAGCTTGGGCCCATATTCCCGATGAGAAACATAACGCCTTAGAACCTAAGAGTGAAAAATGCATTTTTGTTGGATATTCAGAATATGTCAAAGGATATAGACTTCTTCAACCCAAATACAAAAATTTAATCATTATAAGAGATGTAAAATTTGATGAAAATATATCAGCCTACGATCCTAGTTTGAAGGGTGTGCCATCTTTGGACTACGAGCCTGATTCGACATATGTGGCACCTCTCTCTATCTCTTCTACTTCTGACAACATTCCTTCTACTTCGGATGATGACAACGAGGATGAAAATCCTCCTCCACCTCCTCAAGATCTTCCTTAAGCTCCATAGCCTCCAAAATGGGTCTTCTCTACTCGGGATGTCGCAGGTTCTCTTGTAGGTGACCCTGCAGATCAATTTCATATAGGTTCTTAGTTCGACAGAGCCTCTTCCTTATTGGCTTAAGTTCCAAAAAATCATGATCCAGATACCGTTGAAGAAGCTTCAGGTCATATAGTTTGGGATGCAACTGTGAATGAGGAATATCGTTCCTTATTGGCAAACGATACTTGGGATCTTGGTCCTCTTCCAAAGGGAAGAAAACTTGTCAGATGAAAATGGGTTTACAGAACAAAGTTTGGACCAGATGGAAAAGTGGATAAGCATAAAGCTCATCTTGTTGCTAAAGTATTTTCACAAGTTGAAGGCATTGACTATACTAAAACCTTCTCCCTTGTTGCCAAAATGAATTCTATCCGTCTTGTTCTTTCCCTTGCTGCCTCATTTAAATGGGAAGTCCATCAGATGGATGTTAAATCCGCCTTCCTACATGGGGATTTTCATGAAGAAATCTACATGGAGTAATCCCCTAGATTTATCCAAAACAAATATAGCCTTGTTTGTCACCTTAGGAAGTCTCTCTATGGTCTCAAACAAGCCCCTCGGGCTTGGTATGCCAAAATGGATAGCTTTCTCTTAGATAATGGTGTTTCTAGATGTCATTTCGAAAACATTGTCTACATGAATAAAGTGGGTAAGTCCTTAATCATCCTTGTTCTTTATGTTGATGATATTATCCTTACTGGTAGTGATCCCAACCATATAAAACATGTGAAGTCTAGCCTCAAAAAGAAGTTTGAAATGACAAACTTGGGACACTTGTATTATTTCCTTGGTCTTCAAGTCTTGCAATCCAAAGAAGGTATTACCCTTTCTTAGTTCAAGTATGCCTGTGATATTCTATGCCACTTTTACATGGAAGAGTGTAAGCTAGCCCCTTATCCCTTTTAGTCTGGAGTCAAGCTTTCAGTCACTTCTACTTACCCTGAAGTTGACGCTACCTTATACCATCAACTTGTTGGTAAACTTCTGTATCTAACCCATACTCGTCCTGACCTTTCCTTTGTCGTTGGTCTTGTTGCTCGGTTTATGCACAAACGTCATGAAAGTCACTGGAAAGTGGCTAAGAGAATACTTTGATATATTCGAGGTACAATTCAGTTCGAGATTCATTACAGTGCATGAGCATCTCCATTGTTGATTGGTTTCATTTATTTTGATTGGGTTGGTGACCTTGATGATCAAAAGTCTACTACAGGTTATGTATTCACTCTTGGTTTAGGACCCATCAAATGGTATTGTAAGAAAAAAAGTGCCATATCTCTTTCTTCGGCAGAAGCAGAGTATCGTGGTGTTGTTGAAACCAAAAAGGAATCCATGTGGCTTCATCAGATCCTGCCTGAATTCTGTCTTCATCGGCAACATCCAACTACACTTTGGTGTGATTATCAGAGTACCATTCAGCTATGCAAAGATCCAGCTCATCATCAGCGCATGAAACACATTGAGCTACACATAAAATTAATTATAAATCTCATTCATGATCGTGTTCTTGAAGTGCAGTATTGTTCAACCAATGATCAAGTTGCTGATATCTTTACAAAGGCTCTCACATAAGAGAAGTTTACCAAACTTCGATCTATGCTTGGAGTTCAGGAAAGTTATCATTAAGGGGGGATAGGCTCTAATGCCTTCTTCCTTCTCATATTGTGTCATCTTTGTAAATCCTTCAATCCTATCCCAAGTTGTTCTTAAGGGGGGATGTTAGGATATTCTGACACATAGGAAATAGTTAAGTATAACTTGGTCTAGTGTAGAGTTAGGTAAAGTGTGTTTCTTTATTATGTACTTTTGTAACTTATAATCTGATGGTCACGATATGTAGTGATCTAACGGTTCATTATCTCCTCGGTATTACTGACACTTGATATGTGGCTTAACACCCAATTGGTTCATGATATCTATTTAAAGAGCATGGAGGGTCATTTTTCTGGGGACTGTTTATGAGATAAACTTATGTAAATTTGATTTCTTTATATTAATAAATTTCCTGAAGTGGTCATGTTGGCTCAGGCCATGGATTGTTTCCCTCTTCGAGGGTTTTAACCACATCAAATGCTAGTGTACTGATTTGTGATTTGATTGTGAGCGGTGACATTTGGTGTTTGATCTAAGGAACTTACCCCTTAAATTCCTACACATTCATTTATCCTCTAAAGTAGATATTTAAACTAAATCTTTCTTTAATCCCCGCACATATAATACATCATGAAGCAAGACAGATTCCCCATAGTTCAAATAAAATTTGACAGACCCAAATCTCTTTATGACATGAGTGGTATTGTCACCAAGAATAATGTTCAAATTGGTCTCCCTCTCTACCAAATTAGAGAGAACCTTTTTATATCCAGAGAAGTGATGAAAGGCCCCACTATCAACCAACCAACTATCCCAAGAATCTAGAGGAGATGAACTAGATAATGTGGAAATAAGAATATACTCATATTGATTAGTAATATTTCCTTCATGCATGGTGTTCCTTGACCTCTTTAGAGGATGATACCTATCTTCACGATCATCTGGGGGGTTTGTTATTCTTTCATTCCTTCTTCTATTACCTCTTATTTCATGTGACCTTTTGTTGTTGAAGCCACAATTATTGTTGTAGGACCTTGAATATTTTCTTCTTGGAGCATTTCTATTTTCGGGAAAATCTTGAGCACAGTGACCCTTTCGATGACAATTTTAGCACTCAACATCTCTATCTCACCTTCTTGAATCCATGGAATCTCAATTATATTGAGGATGTTTTCTTTATTTAGATGGTTTTCCCTTTCCTTTCTTTGAATTCTTTTTCTTTCCTTGAGAAAAGTAGGCAGTGGGCTCTCCTCCCATTTATCCTTGAATTCTTCCTCTAGATATCATCAAATGACGAGAAGATATTATTGTTTCTTATAGTAGTAATTAAGGCTTCCAAAATGGGAGGGATGCCTCTAAGAGTTACAATCACCAATTCCCTGTCAAGTGTGGTTTCCCCAATTCTTTGCAATTGATCTCTAAGATGAGATATCCTCATAATGTATGATTACATAGATTTTCTTTTTTTCATCTTTGTTTCTTTGAGTTGATATTTCAAAGAGATGATTTCATTCAAATTTTTGACTCCATACATGCCAGCTATCTTATCATACATTCCCTTGGACCTTCCCAAATTTCCAACATACACAAGTAGATTATCTTGTAAACCATTAACTATAATTTGCTTTGCGTTTAATTCAACTTTCGTATGCTTGTTTTTTACAGCAACATAAGCATTTTCTAGAGGCTCAAGTATTATTCCTTGAATGAATTCAAAAACATCATTGTTGTCAGCTATGGCTATGATCTCCAACCTAAATTCCCATGCATCAAATTTAGATGAGTCACCCAACTTCTCATGCTCCTTGAAGAAAGAGGAAGACATTTTTACCAAACGATTTTTCTCTTTTTCGATTAGCTATTAGAAAATGGATGCTCTTGCTCTATGTCTCTTGGGCTTGTCTTCACCTCAACTCTGATACCATGTTAATTTTTCACCAATTTTTTCTATGTTGCAACTATTACTTTAGCAATATCCAATAGCATCCAATTTAACAATTTACTTCAATTATCCAATGAAAGTAGAGAAAAAATAGATAGAACAATTAGACAAATGCACAATGAAAAACAACCAAGAGACACGAAACACAATATTTGGTCAATGACTAGGGGAAAACCCTTGCAAATATTCTTCTATTAGGTTGTCTTCAAATGTTCAGCAGAGAGAGTACATCATCCAAAAGTCAAAGTCAAACTTTGACTAGCCAATGTCCAATGTCAATATCCAATATACAAACAAATCAATATGCCAATGTTAAACATGATGAGGAAGAGTAAAATATAGCCAATTGTCAAATATGAAAAAATTTAACAGCAGTTGACTACCCTAACCAATGAAGTTAATAATAATCAAATCAAGGTCAAATCTGCTCTAATTTAATACGGTCAATGCCCAGTCAATGAAACCTATTTTTTTGGTCAAGGATTAGTCAAAACAATGCCCAAACCTTCAGTCCACCTTGGTCAATGGAGAGAGAAATTTTGTTGTCATAGTCTACAATTTTCTGTGGTCAAACCAGAAAGTCAACGACAGTTAAAATGTTCATAATTCCTCGATTTTTGTGTCCTTCAATGCGACCTGCAAAATTCAAAAATTTCGAGCCAAAATCGAAGTCAAATTTTGTCTATTTCAATTTCACCCTAGTAAAGTCCCAACAATAAACCTATAATTTTCTGCGGTACCTACGTTCAGCCTCAGTCAAAGTGCCTAGAAATTCTTGGTTTTGGTGCCAAAAACTGTGGCCTGCAAAAATCAAAATTTTAGTGGCAAAAATGTAGTCAAATGATAGGTAAAAGTTCTTGGTCAAGGATGTTCAATTCCTTGCAACTGATCTGTAATTCAACCTACAACGACTTTGTAATTCGGCCCAGAAAAATAGTCCCTTGTCCTTCACACATGAGAAAATCCTTTCTTCTCTGAGTTGTACGAACTAATAGGAAGAGGAGAGATAAGATATGTGAGTGTGATGAAGTTCCAAATGATGATGAATGTCACTTGTATTTATATGAATCGATGAGGGTGAAAAGACACGTCCTTTGGGCTTCTTGAGCCTACATGTCATTGAAGCTGACCTTGGCAATTTGCACATGAGTGGGTATTAATTCAAAAACACACTTCTCCTTGTCTGATTTTAGTGATCTTTAAGTTGATTTTGGTCCTTTTGAAAAGAGGAATTCAATGCAATACTTATATCCATAAAATGAGTTGTCCAAAGTGGAATTTGACCCTAGTTTCATAATTTAACATCTACCCCCTATGGATTTGAGAACACATGTACTTAACCATTAGTACCATTCAAGCTGCGCAATCTGTGACTTATTCCTACTATTTTTGTTATTTATAACATTGCCATGGAAGTCAATCCCTAATGTTTTGTTTTAGTAATATCCATGGTTAATATTATTGATGTGAATCCTTGGCATTTATGTATAATTAATGCCCAAGACATCTTTAGGGGAATTTGTTTCTTATTATTCAATTTTATGGGTGGAATTGGTATGTGCGTTCGTTGAGTTTGGTCCCATTTATGGCCAATGTATTTATTGAATGCCACATCCACATATGTTTGCAAGTATAAATGCCCATATATATTTATATATACAATTTTCATGAACACAGAAAGAGATCCATCTGCTAATCCTAATTGGACTCACAAATTGCAGGATATCTTAAATAATTTCCCTATATACTATTCTTTTGTCTTCAATTGGTAATTGTTATCTTGTTGTGTCTCCCAATAATTGTTTGCACATGATTGGCATATTCATGAATGAATCATATACTAAATGGTTACCATTGCTTCCAATAATGTTAGTTGCGAAGAGGTGTATTGATGTCAAAGCTTTATACTCTTCAATGGACAAGGATTTGTTAGTCCTAGACTAAAGGTGGTTCCAATCCTCTATTGTTGGAGTAGCATTTTGAATGTTTAAATTGTTGAACATACTTGGGTGCCATCATTTCCTGTTTAATGGAAGGATTGTTTCCTAATTGATTGAAACTATAAAGGTTATCCATATATACCTTCCTAGAGTTTCTCCTGGATCTAAAGGTTTTTTCATTATTGGTCATATTTAACATAGATATCCATTAAGAATTATAGATTGGTGGTTAAATGTGTAATATCTATTTTTTGCAAAACACTTTCACAAATAACTCTTAATATGTAGCAAAAAATTACGTCATATGAAGTTAATTTGATCAATGAGAATGCACTAAATATGTTTCATCTCTTCTTAAAAAACTATCAGGTATTATCCATATGAAGGCATCATGTCCTTCATAGGAATCTTAACACCTACATGTACAATGCATGTATTTGAAAAATTTCAACTCTAGCAAGGGTAAGTAGTGGTAAAGGATTATGGTCAGGAGGTGCTTGAGCAGATATTTCTTTGAATTTATTCATGAGGTAGGACTTATTTGTGCTTGATCCATAAACTGTCGTGGATATTTCACTAGACAATTCATCACAACAGATATGAATATATTGTAGTAAAAAGCTAAAATTCTACACTATTACGATTTAATTTAATGTATATATATTTATATTTTACTGTAATTAATGCATGCATGCGAATGGAAATTATACATAAAATAGAGAACGATAACACACACACATAAGACATAAGAAATGCTCTGGGAAACACTTTCGGGAGAAAACCCAGTTGGAAGGTGAGGTCGCTCTGCTCTCTATCTATCGGGAAATATGGCTTGAGTTACAAAAAAAATTTGTGTGTGGCCCGTGGGCTCTAAATTTTATCTCTCCTCGCTATTTTTTCTCAACTATGGAGCAAAATTCTCTTGAAAGGATGGAATGCCTCTCCCTCCTAGTGGCTTGATTATAACACAACCCGATAGCCTACTAGTGGTTAAGTTTGACTACATCAATTCTTAACTAGAGTTACAATATAGAATCTTCTAGATTATTTTACATTAGAATCATGTGGTTATCCAATTTTGCATGAATAATGGGGGTTGATGTGACATCCTCCCAAATTATAGGTGTGAAAACGGGAAGGTCAACTTCTGAGTGGCATAAATTTTGCATACGGAATCTGATTGACGTGTTTATTACTTCGTTGGAAATATATCTATGTATAAAACAACAAGAAAATGTGCCACACTAAATAGAAAAAGTTTTACCCCCCAAAAATCTTCGTTTGATGCATCAAAACACTCCCGAAAGGTTTCAAACCATGTTTTGCGAAATTGGATCCCGCTAGTAAAAATGGTCCCGTGAGTTGATTCCTCCACTTTTCCCACTCTAAATACATTGATATGGATGAAAAAAATATATTGATCCAATCTGGATCACACCTCCCCATTTTGGGAGGCTTTTGGTCCTCAAAACCTTCTACTGGATGAGGTGAGGAAATTTTTCCTCTGCCTTCGGTCTGGTGTACCATTTAGCTTTGCTTGGAAGTTTTCCTTTCAACCCAATCTGTGAAATTTCATGCTGCCCCTGTCTTGTAGTTTTGGACCTCTTCTGCAAAATTGTATCTTCTGTCAACTCATCCTGAGCATCAGGTGCCAAATCCTTCACTGAAGGTAGGACCTGTTCCTCTTCCTTATCTAGCATGGAAGGCTCATAAAGTTTCAAATTATCTACATTAAATTCTGATTAAATGCACATATATGGTGGTAGATTGAGTTGATAGGAATTATTACCCACCTTTTCCAATATCTCAAAGGGACCATACCTTAGAGCCTCGATTTTCTTACCAAAACCTTGCAACCTCTCCTTGTTCAATTGTAGCCATAATATATCGCCCACTATGTTGGTGTGTTTAGTGCACGAGTGTACTAAAACACTGGTGCTTGTTAGGAGTGATTGTAACCTACAAGAAAATGGTCACAGGCAAAAAGAGTTGTTAGATGGTTAGTGGAAACATACTAACATGTAAAACAAACTAGTTTATGGAACATAGTATGCTACAAACAAGAAGAAGAAACAAAATAATAATAAGACATAAACACAAGCTCAATCGAGTCAAATGAGCTAATAATCCAAACAGAGAACTAATCGCCTCTTATTAGCTGTTATTAGTAAAGAATCAGTAGAACATTACACACTTGTAGTGGATGCTTAGAGCTGTGGAGCTCTAATACCCAATGCAAGGAGGGATTTCCCCTTGAGCTGGTTCTGCAGGCCTCTCTCTTCTCCTTAGGGATTTGAGGTGTTGGATGGCCAAAAATTGAATCCCCTAACTCTATTGCTACTTCGGACAACACACTGCTAGTTTTCTCATGGGAAATTTGGCCAACATAATAATGTGTTCTCATTTTGTTCTTCTCATGGTGGAATTTTATAGGCAAATTCAAATCCTTCTTCCCACTCTTGGTAAAATTGTGGATAGTGACCCAAGATTGGGGGTTTATTCCATTGTGTGATCACTTTAGGTCTCAAGATGGCTCTAGGTGGCTTTCCTTGGGTGGCCTCAAGTGGAGAATCTTCTCCTGAAGTGTGTCAAGTAGTTCCGTATGGTGACCTTCCGCCATGCTCAAAACCGTCAACTTATTGAGGGAAATATGTGTAGATTAGAGTGACTATTGAAGAAAAATACGCGTGGAGTGAACTTTTCCAGTGTCTTCTGTGCGCAATTTGATAATTTTTCCTCTTGACCTTAATTTTTGAATTTTCCAGGTTCTCTAATTTTTCTCAGCCCTGTAAATCCTTCTGCTTGACATTTCATGATATGTTTTTTTGTTCGATTTTCTAGTAATAACAGTTTCCCCCTAATGTGTGAGGTCTAGGAAGAACTGTATAACTGAAATATATTATAGTTTCTGTTCTCTGTAATCCGTGTCAAGAGAGAGAGAGAACTGCGTGCAGCCCAAGGTTGGAGGCCTCTTACAATGGTTAAAAGAGGGACCATGTTCTGTCGGAAACCTGCAAGAGACAGTATGATATAATAAATACAATATTTCTACGAGGTGGGCATGTCCCATGCTCGTGATTCTTTGGCTAGTTAAAAAGCCTATCTGACATATAAAGGTTATGTCTGTGTCATTGATATGGTAGTGATCTGTTGATTTGTTTGATGACGACAATTGTTGACGCCCTCAGGGGAATTTTTCTTTGACAATAGGTTGAATGTGGTGCCCACATGCATAATATTGGTATGGAATATAAATTCTCATTGTATGCATGGGTTTATGACTGGGACCTTCTCGTGTAAGCATTGCTGAAAGAGATGCTTATAATGGCACGGGTCTTCGATGAATTTGGACAAAGGAAATGGTTGTGAAGTATGATACCATCCTAACATGAAAGCTTGTGTTGTAGTTGAATTTCAAGAGGATCGATGACATCTATGGGAAATGATGATTCCCACAGTGCCATCTGAGGATGCCCCTATTGAGATGAGGAGCCATCCAAGGTATTGCTTCCTTTTTGGAGATTGGGTGTTGAAGTTGACAAAAAGGAAGCCTCAACCGAATGAGAGACCTATTGGTGCAAGGGACCAGGGTCTTTGATATGATAGGTTTAACATAGGCATTATGGTGAGAAATGACTCAAATCTGATGGTGGGATTTTAGTGGCCCGAGGTTGGAGTATGAAAAAAGCAGTTTGGCAGCAGTCATAACTATTTCTGATGAGGAAAGCCCTAGAGTCGGTAGGAAGTCCAGGGTGGGTATATGTTGGTTATGAATGTCGTGGTGGCTTTGCGTGAAAGGTGCGATGCTTTAACCAAGGGTGATTAGGGACTGCTGCCATGGGAGAAAAATGGGTGGATGGGTGGGGGATGTTCTCCTAAGAAAAATCTTTGTACACTTGCCGAAAGAATAAAAAAGAAGAAGAAGCTTGTGTAACGTTCTACCGCTTCTTTACTAATAACGGCTAATAAGAGGGGATTAGTTATTCGTTCCGATTATTAGTTCGTTTGACTTGATTGAGCTTGTGTTTATGTTTTATTGTTGTTCTGTGATGATCATGTCTGGCCTTATACTTCTCTTGAAATTTCTGTAGTGTTTCGTGTACCTGTAGATGGATCTACCTGATCTTCTCTATAAAATTTTCAACACTCAAAGCATCTCATTAAGATATTCACTCACTCATCCTTGATTCCCATATGAAATATCCAAAGGTGAAGGTGGAAAATATCCAAAACAAGTTTCAAATGGCGAATTTCCTATAGAAGTGTGGGCTGCTCTATTGTAAGAATGTTGTATATATACCAAATTTTCATCTGATGTCTTCGAATACCCTTGGTTGTCAAAGTCCTGTTGACTACTTCTTTCCACCAATTTGACTGTGGATGGAATTGTGTAGATCTCTTCAACTTCATCTCCATCTTCTCCCACAATGTAGTCCAAAACGCATTGAAAAATATTGTATACTGTTATGAAGCAATGCTCCTTAGTGTCCCAAAGTGCACCTAGACCTATCTAAAGAAAATTTTTGTTGCTTCTTTCCCACTGGTGTTATTTTTATATGGCATCATGACACACATCTGATTGAACTTGTCAACTACCACGAACATGTATTTTTTCCCTTCCTGGTTGTCGGTAAATCCCACAAGGTCCATGTAAATTCTTTCCCAAGGATGAGTAGGTACAGGTAAGGGATGGTATAATCCCTCTTTCCTATTGCTAATCTTGCTGGTACACCAAAGCATGCATCCTCTTATGAACCTAGCTACCTACTCTTGCATCTTAGACCAATACACATACTTCTGCAAGTTAACCATGGTCTTTTGTTAAAATTTGAAACTAGGGACTAATTCCACCTTGGGACAACTCATTTGATGGAGATGATTGGTGAGCCTTGGTATTGCACCAAGAGTGCTGCAACTCCTGGGGGCTGCCCTACTTTCCTTTTTTGACCCGGGGTTCATACAAACTTTGAGGTGATAGTGTTATATACACAGCAGATGCATTCTACTCATGTCATCCTCTTCTGCTCTACGAAAGGATGCTACTTCTAGGGGTTCTTAGTGAAGTTGGTCACACTTCAATGGAAATAAAATAAATTTGAGAAATGAAATGACAGAAAGGAAGCTAAAATATATTGCTGAAAAGAAATGATAGGAAAGGAAACTAATTTAACTTGCTGAAAAGAAATGGCAGAAAGGAAAATAATTCTAAACCACACTTAACTTGGACAAATGGCTAAATGCACTCTACTAATCCTATGATCTATCTACCATGCTACCATTCTTCTAACCATGCAACTACATGATCTAACTAAACTTGAAAAAGTATTGCTTGCAATTTGGAGGAAAAAGGGCTAAAGATGCTAATGGAGGGCTTGAACACATGGGACAAGGCTTAGAGAAGTGAAAAGAGGGGTTAGAATTTATTAAAACGCATAATATTTCAAACGAAAAGTGTGATGGCAGAATTGCAATGGAGGGACGGAAGTGCGAGTACAATATGCGATATCGCAATTCGAAATATCACAAATTTGGAGGAGTAGCTAAAGTGATGTTCGAGAGCGAGGGCGAAATATAAATGAAATGGGATAGAAGCTGTGAAATGTGAAATGCGATAAGTCAAATAATGTGGCAGTAGGATAGGTGGCAAAGTGCTTTAATCATATTGCAATCGACATTGGGAATGGGGAAATGTTAATGAAGAGAAAATGGAGAATGCAAAATGCGATTGCGAAAAGGGATTGTGGTAAGTCTTAAAGGAAAAATGGAAAAGGTCACGAAATGTGATTGCAAAAAGGGATTATAGTAAGTCTTAAAGGAAAAAGGGAAAAGGTTGCGAAATGCGATTGCGAAAAGGGATTGTGGTAAGTATTAAAGGAAAAGGAAAAAGGTTGTGAAATGCAACTGCGAAAAGGGATTGCAGTAAGTCTTAAAGGAAAAAGGGAAAAGGTTGTGAAATGTGATTGCGATGGGATGAAATGGCGGTAGGGATGGTGGCAGAGTACGAAAATGATATCGCAATCGGCGTTTGGAGCGGTAAGTGTTAACATGAACCAAAGACAAATTTGATTTGTGATTTCCGATGCGGAGGAGTATGCAGCAGTATCGCAATCAGTGGTTGGAGCGGTAAGTGTTAATGGGAACCAAAGAAAAATGCGATTTGCGATTTGTGATGCAGCGTAGTATGGAGGATTATCGCAATCGACGGTTGGAGCGGTAAGCGTTAATGGGAACCAAATAAAAATGAGATTTGCAATTTGCGATGCGATAGAGTACAGAGGATTATCGCAATCGGCGGTTGGAGTGGTATGTGTTAATGGGAACCAAAGAAAAATGCAATTTGTGATTTGCGATGCGACGGAGTACGAAGGATTATCGTAATCGGCGTTTGGAGTGGTAAGTGTTAATGGGAACCAAAGAAAAATGCGATTTGTGATTTGCGATGCAACGGAGTACGAAGGATTATCGCAATCGACAGTTAAAGCGGTAAGTGTTAATGGGAACCAAAGAAAAATGTGATTTGCGATTTGTGATGCGATGGAGTACGGAGGATTATCGTTGTTGGCGCTGGAATCAACACTTGGACTGCATCAAGTGCCTGACTAGACACATCCTAAGCTTGAGGGCTATTTCTTATGATTTGAGAGGGTTTTTTGGAAAGTGGTTGGATCTCGCACTCTCAAAGGAATGTTGAACAGATAAAAAATCTCTGACACATATGAGGGCACTAGTGTATGATGTGGTAGAAAAATTGAGTTTGTGGCCTGATGGTTATAAGAATGGAAGAAAGACATTTGGTCTATAGGACTGAAATCCATTGATGGGAGAAAAATGACACAAATTCCAAATCTGAAATGTAGAGTAAAAGAATGCTTTTAAAATATTTACAAGAATCTCACTTTACATTTAAAGAATCCCATTACAAGGAATGCTTCTGACTAACATGACCTCCCGAATCAGGAATTCTTGGTGAATCAAGACTAACAAAAGCAGATTAACATGCATGCTAGATCAAAAGACTTACAAAAACATGAAACAGGGTTTAATTCCACCTCAAGAAATGCTTATGAACACTCTTCAATTTATACTGAATCGGGAAAGCTTAGAACAAGAATTACAAAAATATATCCATATAAATTGGAGGTTCACAAGACTGATAAAAACATAAGATAGAACTTTTATGATAAACCTGGAAAGACAGATAAAGTATGAAAAACAGAAGGGAAAACAATACACACACCATAATATTTTGTGAATCCTCAAGAGTGTAACTGGAATATATTATGAGTTCAACAATACACATCTTCAGGAATAGCATGAGGATTAGCAACAGGGCCAGGGAACTAGGCCCTATGCCACCAACCATCTCCCCCCTGCTTTTCTACATCTATAAACTGTGTATTTATAGATTTACAATGGTCTGCCAGAAAGGCTAGACTCTTGAATATCTCCATAGACAAGGATTTTATTACAATCCAAAGGAATAGGGAGTTTATGTTTCTAATTTATTACAATAACAAGAAAAATTTACAGAATACTTGGCTGATATTTATTGATTCTAATAGCATTATGAACATGGCAGTTATTAATCCTGAACTGTAGGTGAAGAAGTACAAGGTCTGCTGATATTATCTTAACTGCCCGAGTAACTGCTGCCGAGGATCCTGTAATGCTTCCAACTGTCTCTTGAATGTTGTCTGGAGCATTGTTGAAACGTGCTAGTACTGAGAGTAATTGTGGCACAGGTTTAATGGAAATATGTTTTGGAGGAGTTTTGCTGTTGTTTTTCTTCTAAAAGGTGGAAACTCAAAACCTTTTGGATAAAATGGCAGAGAAAAAGGTGGGGCCAGCGTCATTAACAAAAAGCGAAGAATGGTTTTTGGGGAGGTATGTAAGCGATAAGTAGTTTGAATGGGGTGGGGGGTGCGAAATGACGAGATGAAGACACGTTGCAGTGGGGTTGGATCATAATACTTCCTATTTCAGACCCCCCTAGCTATGTTAAAGGTTGAATGGGAGAAGGGGGCTGAGATAAAAGAAGAGTCGTTGATTAAAGAAGTGGGGAAGATCTTGAGGTGGAATAGGCTACGGGATATATCGCAATTCTGGAATCAGAGGAGTTAATCATAAAACACAAAAGGTAAGTTTAGCGAATTGCGAATTTCAATGGAAGGTGAGATGATGTGGTAGGAAGGGGTGGTGGTTTCGACAACGTGGAGAAATGGAGCGAGAGTGATATTAGAGCGGGGGGTAAGGTGTCAGACAGTTAACACAGATGGGAACAAGTGATGCAATGACGAGCCATACAAATATCGCATCGCAACATACACACCTTAACTTGCGACAGTTTAATGATAAACATAAAATTTCCGATTGCGATGTGCGATGGGAGGTGAGGAAAGGGTGATGTGGCGGGGAAAGGTGGGTCCCACTATATTGCATCAGCGAGGTTATGGAGTGGAAAAGGAAGACACGACGGATCACAATGTCGCAATTTCGCAGATTTACCTTATCACGTCGCATCGTAACATAAAATACTTAACTTGTGATATCTTTAATAATAAACATTAAAATCGCCGATTGGAATGTGCGATGGCCGGTGGGAAAAGGGTGACATGGCAGGGAAAAGGTCCCACTTTATATCACAATCAAGAAAAAGGAAAAGGTAGAGGTGAATGGGAAAGGTAAGTAATGTTGTGATCATGCGATGTGAAAAGGTAATTAACTGCCCGAATCATATTATAAAGAAATTATAACATATATCGAAATTTTATGAAGCGGACCAAAAGGAAATGATGGGTCCCAACAATCCCGCAAATCGCATTTCAGAGGGTTTTGTAGGATACAAAAATTGCGATATGTATGAAGTTTGGATCTGCGAAATGCCAATTGCGATGAAAGGTAAGGGTTTCCAAATGGTTAAGTGCGGAAAATATATATGATATCATATATGTAATATATGATATATATTAAAGGTTGGCTATGGGGGGCGGAGCTTCTTTGTGTTGGAATTTAGCATTTGGAAAAATGAAGCATAAGGGGCTAGAGGCCAAATAAAATGATGGCGAGGAAAATTTTCAAAGAAATCAAAACTAGTGCTAATAGTGGCTCTAATTGGGGATGATATGCCCCCTGCGGTCTATCAAGAACCGTAGTTCCAGTGCCTTATCCAGCTCTTATTCCTCCAACTAGCGATCCTGCTCATTAACTCAAAAAACCAACATGCCTAGCCATTGGGTAATGGAGTCAAAAGCATCATTTCAATTTTGCAACTTATTTCTCCAAACTGAAACTGGATCAAACTAAAAACTGAAATCTATCTTTCTAAAAAAATGCTCGAAACAACAAGCTTATTCATTCTTCTAATTATAATATGATTTGAATGCAAATATTCATGCAATATGGAATTTGTCATACAACCATTGAAATAGCTGAAAAACCTCATATGGATTCTGAATTCATATCATAACATAGTGCAACTCATGATGAGAATAATCACAACGCGGGATACTCATAAAGCATTGAATGTTTTCACTATAAGAAGACACCAAATCATCAGCTACTGAACATTAAATTATACCTCTGTAATGATGACCCTTTCAGAATTCCAAAAAGGTGTAGCTATTTATCCAAAAATTCCACTGAAAATCTGATCTCTGCATCCCCGTGAAGTCGCCATTGGATTTGGAACAATGGAGTCGCCAGGTGAAAAACTGTAGTCCTCCTCAAGTTATCAATTCACGTTCACCTTAAAGAATCGATATTCAACAATTAAAACAAGAGACTCGGGATAATATTTCGTTTCAAGGCCTTCATCTCTTGGTAGACGCACCAAAATATGTTGGTGCTAGAATCAACGCTTGGACAACATCAAGTGCCTGACCAAACAAATCCTAAGCTCGAGGGCTATTTCTTATGATTTGATTGGGTTTTTTGGAAAGTTGTTGGATCTCAAGCACTCTGAAAGGAATGTTGAACAGATAAACAAGCTCTGACACATATGAGGGCACTAGTGTATGATGTGGTAGCAAAATTGAGTTTGTAGCCTGATGGTTAGAAGAAATGAATAAAGACAGTGGGTCTATAGGACAGAGATCCACTGTTGGGAGGAAAAATGACACACATTCTAGATCTGAAATGTAGAGTAAAAGAATGATTTTAAAAGACTTGCAAGAATCTCACTTTACATTTAAAGAATCCCATTACAAGGAATGCTTCTGACTAACATGACCTCATGAATCAAGAATTCTTGGTGAATCAATACTAACAAAAACAAATTAAAATGCATGCTAGATCAAAAGACTTACAAAAACATGAAACATGGTTTAATTCCACCTCAAGGAACGCTTATGAACACTCTTCAATTTATACTGAATCGGGAAAGCTTGGAACAAGACTTACAAAAAATAGATCCATATGACTTGGAGGTTCACAAGGCTGATAAAAACATAAGATAGAACTTTTATGATAAACCTGGAAAGATAGATAAAGTATGAAAAAAAAGAAGGGAAAACAATACACACACCATAATATTTTGTGAATCCTCAAGAGTGTAACTGGATTATATTATGAGTTCAACAATACACAACTTCAGGAATAGCATGAGGATCAACAATAGGTCCAGGGCACTAGGTCCTATGCCACCAACCATCTCCCCCCATGCTTTTCTACATCTATAAACAATGTATTTATAGATTTACAATGGTATGCCAGAAAGGATAGACTCTCGAATATCTCCATAGACAGGGATTTTATTACAATCCAAAGGAATAGGGAGTTTCTATTTCTAACTTATTACACTAACAAGAAAAATTTACAGAATAATCGGTTGATATTTAATGATTATAACAACATTATGAACGTGGTAGTTTTTAATCCTGAACTGTAGGTGAAGAAATATAGGGTTTGCTGATATTATCTTAACTGCCTGAGTAACTGCTGCCGAGGTTCCTGTAATGCTTCCAAATGTCTCTTGAATGTTGTCTGGTTCCTTGTTGAAACGTGTTAGAACTGAGAGTAATGGTGGTGTTAGCCCCCCTATGAAATTTTTGACAAGCAAATAGGGGGCTAAGATGTTTTTGAGCCTTCAAGGAATGCATTTCCCCTGAAAACACATCATCCTTGATGCCTCCTTGTGCCCTTTGCCCTTCTGATGAATCCTCACTGCTGTTTTCCATTATAAAGCCTCTCTGTTTGTGAAGAAATGCCCAAAGGGCATTTTTCCCTCTTATTGCACCCCCACCTAGCTTCTATTTTGTTTCTCCTTCTATTTCCCTTCTTACCTTTTCAAATCCCCTTTATATTCTTCCCTTCCCCTTTGTTGGCCATCATTCCCCTTCATTCCTCTATCGCACCCCTTCTTGCCTCTAAATCCATTGAAATGGGCTTAAAACCCACTTTTAACTTTACCATAGGCCTAAACCACTTCCCCTTTTCTATACCCCGCAAATACATTCCATATAGAACTTTATTATAAAGTTCTTATATATTAACCCGCCGCTTGTAGCGCAGATCGCAAATCGCATTTTCATTGTTTGTGTTCGACCAATCCATCACAAATATTTGCGATGCGATGGATCACGCCATCGCACTTTCATCTCATCGCATTCCCCATCACATTTCCGCTCTGTCGCAGAGCGCAAAGTGCAATTTTCTGTTTGGTGCTGATTTCCGCCGTCGCACTTTCTCCATTTGCGATCAGACCCCCGGGTCCCACATCCACGACTCCCCTCATTGCGTTTTGTTCATTTCCTTTGTATTTCCTCCATTAGTTAAGCCTTTGCATTTTACATTAAAGTTTAATGAATCGCCCTCCGCCATGACCGGGTCCCGCCATTTCGAATGCATTTCATGTGTTTGACCTTTCCCCTTTGTAGCTCGGCCAACGGTTAAACCTTAGTGTTTAGCACTAAAGGCATTCTTCGCCATTGTTCCATGTGTTCACCGTTTCCACAGTCGCCACCGCCTTTCCACCACGGGCCTCCAAAGCACTTCTCCACCACTACTGCCCAAGTTTATAACAGGTGTATTTTATTACGCAGACAACACAGAGAGGCCGTTTTAGCATTTGTCAGTGGACCAGTAGAAGGAATTCAAAGGGGGGTTGGTGCCTGTTATTAATGAAGTTAATGTTTAAACCCCGCATTCAAAGGGAAAGGGCACGATTTGAAGACTTAAGCACGCAAAGGTCATATCCGCGTTTTAATATCAGCAGAACGCATTTCCTCCAGGAAAGACGTTTACCTACAACATTCCTCATATCTCCTCGAGCCCTGAAACGATTAATTACACTGACTGAAGCCCATTCAAGACAGTGAGGCAGCAGTTATGGAGGTATGGAGCGGCCTTGCAGTTTTCCCATCCAGTTCATTTATTCCAGAATGGCAACGCAGAGTTCCAGACCGCCATAAGGACTTGAAGAACATATCAGAGGTCAATCTCGACCTGACAGAGGCTACCAAATAGTCTACAAAGTACACACAGTGACGCAGATTGCCATTAAGCAGAGTGGGCATGAACTCTTTCTCTACTCTGTCTTAATGAAATTCATTTAATTTTCATCTACTTCTATTTTTCTCTTCTCCTATAAGAATCCTAAAGAACGTATTGTAAAAGGTTGTTGTTGCCTTGCTGTGGCAGTTGCGGTTAGAGGGATTCATTCTTGACTGTTAGAGCAGTCGTGGGAGGGCGTAGCAGAGTAGTTGTATGTAATAGGCTGGGAGGAGAAAGTCTGGACTGTATTAGCCATTGAGCTCAGTGTACATGACTGGTTTTTCATCAATTAATCAAAGCAATTTTCATAGGATCCTGGTCTATTACTATTGGTGATGTTTTTCCTAACTCTGTTTATTACATTTTCATACTGTTTCATGTTATTCTGGTAGGCAACAGAAGTATAACATAGGATTTACCCTTGCTAGGTGCCCTATGTTTCCTGCTCTCCCTGCCTGTAATGTTTTCTACTTTATGTGTTATCTAAGAGCGAATTCATGTGGTTTAACCAGTGCAGTGGATGTTATTGCCTGCTGGCTGATGTATGAACTTGTGGGTTTGCTGCTTGGATGTTTCTTCGTCAATCTTATCTCTGTTTTCCCTTGGAGTTGCTAAAGCAGACCTGGAGTTAAATGACCTCTGGTCTGATCTATAAGCTGCCCCTTCGTCCCTTTTTGAGAGCTGCCTTTGATTATGTCCAAGCAGGTCTGGAGTTAAATGACCTCTAACCTGATCTATATACAGAAAATTGGTTGTCTTTCCTTCTTCCACTTTCTCTCCTTAAGGTTCCATTCCACCATTTTCCTAAAAGATCCTTTAGTGTAGATGACTTGCCCTTTGAAAGCCTTGGCTAGTGGATGCAAGTAATTTCATTTCATGAATCCATAGCCCAATGGATGGCACTGTCTTGGCCTATCCTCTTTGCTGAAGCCTCCTGCTGTTTTGTTTCCTTTCTCCCATTACTTCCTCAGTCTATGATCTCCTGACCAACCCAGCAACCAACCAACCAAATCATTTAAACCCCCCATTTATGCTTCATACCTAGCCTAATATCTCAATTTGAGCTTTCAAATATATATCATTCTTGCTCTATTTGGAGAGATCCCTCTCTGGGTCCAGGAGGGCTAGATCCTAGGCCCCAAAGTGGTTTGATGTTGTCTCATCTTTTGGTATTGCCAAATCTGCCAAAACATGGGAACCCCAACATAATGGCGACTCCGCTGGGGAAGAGACCACTTTGACTTTAGATTGGCATCCAATTGCTGATGGTGGACAACAGCCTGCTCCAAACAGTCAAATTCATCCACCTGGCAACTCCACACTCCACACTCCACAATCCTCAGAGACTCCACTGGAGGAAGAACCTGAAAAATGGCCAGACCTCATAGAAGGGTAGAACATACGGGTTGGATTTGGTTTAAAGAATTCATTGTTTTTGTCTATCACTATGTTCTGTCCTACTTTAAGCCTAATCAAGTGTACAAAGATGAAACCCACACTGAATGTGGGAAAGACCTCAAGCCTCAGTCTGCAGACTGTGAGCAGACCTGTACTCCCGTGAAGAAACTGGTGGAACAAGAAGCTCATGTTGTATCTCCCACCCTTCAAGAAGGTTCAAGCAGCCATGAGATCATTGTTACACCACCCACACCTACAAAGGTCATAGAAAGATATAAGCCTCTGGTTTTACCTCTTTTCTTCCAACCCCTGCCTGCAGAACTTATTAACCAGCTACCTCATTTTGACGGAGAAAATAAAAGGGCCACTGCCAAGGAACATGTTCAAAACCTTGAGGATTTAATTGAGCTGTATGAAATAGAAGAAGATGATGTGTGCATTAGAATGTTTGCCTTGTCATTGCAAGGAAATGTTAAGAGTTGGTTCAAATGCCTTCCAGTGGCAAGCATTTTCAGCTTTCATCAATTTTCTTGAGTTTTCCTTGATAGATGGGCAACCCCGAAAAACGCTCTCCTCATCCAAAAAGAATATCAGAATTTGAGAAGGCAGCCAGGAGAGACAGTGCAGAATTTTTCAGCCAGGTTTAATAAGGTATATGATGCAATACCTTCAAATATAAAGCCACCTTTGGGATGGGCATTACAACACTATCCTAGTTCCTTTGATCCTGAGGTGGAATTCCATATAAGGGAAAGGGAGCCTTCGAGCCTGGAGGAAATGCAGAATATAGCAATCACTGTCGAATACAACATAAAGTGCAGAGAGGAAAGATTAAGAGCAGCAAAGAAAGACCAAGCAAAGCAAATAAGGCAGATCTCTTTAGAAAACAAGCTGGAAAGGTTGATCGAGACTGCCAAAACCCTGCTGAACGTAGAAGAGGAAGAGCATGAGGTCGAAACCAGAGAGGATGATTGGAAAAGACCTACTCCTTGTCCTCAAGAAAGACAAACCAGATCTCTGCAAGACAGAAGTTACATGCAAGGCATGTATGATGAACCAGAGCTTGAATCAGGAAATAAACTTGCAGACTGTTTTGAATAAAGACTCATTGAGAGTCCTGAAGATTTGATGGGTAACTATGCTTGTAATTACGATGTCTCTGATGTTGATCTTTCTGATGATAATTTTTTCCGAGGGGAAACTAAGCTTGCAGGGCCATAATCAGTAGATTCATGGGAGGAAGACTACGACCATCAACTTCAAGAAAACGACGAGCTAAGGTAGGCTGTCTATGATACTGATGGAGAAAGTGTAGAAAGCATGATAGCAGATGAATATTCATTGAATATTCTATCTGCTTTATATCCGAACATCAGTTATATTTGCCAAGAAGACGGAAGCCAGCGGCTTTTCAGCACAGAGGACAAGGAATAAAGAATTGAAGAAGATCTTGAGCGGAATGAATATCCGGAGCCTTCTCCCAAAGGGGTTGAGGTAATCAAAGAAGCTCCAGCCCAAGAATATGTTAATCTTTTCACAGAGTTCCAGCAGAACCAGCCTGTGTTGCTAGAGGACATTGCTGTCGAATATGATGAGCCCTCTAGCTCAGGCTGCAGTGAAGATGAGGTAGATCTCCTTTCCCACGGACATCTTTGTCTTGGTCCCGAGGAGGACGTGTTCCTGGTTGATGCCCAAATACCAAATACTCCCAACCAGGAAGAAGAGGAGTGTGAGTACAAAGGCCTCATTGCAAATGCAGTGATTGAAGCTGTCCAGGATACAGACAGCCTACCAGCCATGGCAGGTCTTAAAAAAGAAATTTTACATCATGTGTTCATTGATCCTGTGGCAGAATACATGGAGGCCCTGATTGGCTCAGTTCCTCAAGCATCAATCCTTTGCAAGAGCCAAATTCATCAGGAATGGTCACTACTGATGGTGACCTCAAGTTTGAAGAACCACATGCAGGGCACCCTGTGGTTATCTCTGACAGGTAGTCAGTGCTCATATCCTTTTTTTCTATTACTTGACTGGCTGCATTGGCATTATTGTATCACCTAGAGCATCAGAGATTTCCAGCTAGAGTAGGGTAGGTAGGAAGCTCAATAAAGCTCAGCCTGTGAGCATGTAGTTAGTGTTTTTAATTTCTGCAAAGTCCAGCAAGTCAGACAGTCTAATCCTGGCTTGTCTGTTTTTCAATTTCTGTTTTAGAATTTAGAGAAGAAATCTACTAGACAGTTTAATCCTAGCATATATTAGATTAGGTAGAGAAACTATGAGGCCAACAGTATAATATGGTCTCATGGAGTAATAAGGGTAGAAATAGAATAGGTCTATTTTCTTGTTTGTAAAAATTGATGATGTAAAGGATCTGCAAGTCCAGATGCACCTAGAAGAAGAATGCTAGGACTATAGTATGGGTAGGTAGCTGTATGGGAGAATGTTACTGCTGATTTGATGTCTTCATGATTTTTGGCAGCTGATCAAAGAAAGAAAAAGATGGCTAAGCAGCAGGCATCTGGCCTACACCAAGAGATCAATTTCTGAATTCTTGACTCCTTCAAGAAGAAGCCATCCCCATGTGGATCCACTGTTAGCCCCCCTATGAAATTTTTGACAAGAAAATAGGGGGCTAAGATGTTTTTGAGCCTTCAAGGAATGCATTTCCCCTGAAAACACATCATCCTTGAAGCCTCCTTGTGCCCTTTGCCCTTCTGATGAATCCTCACTGTTGTTTTCCATTATAAAGCCTCTCTGTTTGTGAAGAAATGCACAAAGGGCCTTTTTCCCTCTTATTGCACCCCCACCTAGCTTCTATTTTGTTTCTCCTTCTATTTCCCTTCTTACCTTTTCAAATCCCCTTTATATTCTTCCCTTCCCCTTTGTTGGCCATCATTCCCCTTCATTCCTCTATGGTACCCCTTCTTGCCTCTAAATCCGTTGAAATGGGCTTAAAACCCACTTTTAACTTTACCATAGGCCTAAACCACTTCCCCTTTTCTATACCCCGCGAATAAATTCCATATAGAACTTTATTATAAAGTTCTTATATATTAACCCGCCGCTTGTAGTGCAGATCGCAAATCGCATTTTCATTGTTTGTGTTTCACCAATCGATCGCAAATATTTGCGATGTGATGGATCACGCCATTGCACTTTCCGCCCATCGCATTTCTACTCCGTCGCAGAGCGCAAAGCGCAGTTTTCTGTTTGGTGTTGATTTTCGCCGTCGCACTTTCTCCATTTGCGATTTTGCGATCAGACCCTCGGGTCCCACATCCACGGCTCCCCTCATTGCATTTTGTTCATTTCCTTTGTATTTCCTCCGTTAGTTAAACCTTTGCATTTTACATTAAATTTTAATGAATCGCCCTCCGCCATGACCGGGTCCCGCCATTTCGAATGCATTTCATGTGTTTGACCTTTCCCCTTTGTAGCTCGGCCAACGGTTAAACCTTAGTGTTTAGCACTAAAGGCATTCTCTGCCATTGTTCCATGTGTTCTCCGTTTCCGCAGTCGCCACCGCCTTTCCACCACGGGCCTCCAAAGCACTTCTCCACCACTACTGCCCAGGTTTAGAACAGGTGTATTTTATTACGCAGACAGCACAGAGAGGCCGTTTCAGCATTTGTCAGCGGACCAGTAGAAGGAATTCAAAGGGGGTGTTGTACATTTTTACCCCCCGCATTTCAAATTTTGGCCTGCTGCCTCATTCAAATTCATTCCAAACCTCCACTGCGGCTTAAAATCCCGATGCCCCTTGCTTAACAGCGCCATCCCCGTTCAGAAAATAAACTTGGCCAAAGTTTAAAAACCCATAATTTAATATTGGGCCGAGCCCCTAAGAGTTTAGCCCCTCCTGCTTTGGCTTCCATATGCCTCGAGCCTGAAAACCACAAGCTAAAAGGAGAAGGGCTTATCATTTTATATTTCGGGTGTAATGGTGGCCGTCCGATCGAAGTCAAATCAATGGAGCGAAAATCGCCCTGTGTGGAGGGCCCCGCGCGCAAAAAACCGGCGGTAAATCCCGCACCACTTCCACCGGGCCGGCGATATTTACCAAAGGCCAACGATTGCATAGAAAAAGTGCCGCGTGTCCTCGGTACGGGCCATAAAATCATTTTCCCTGCGCGCTAAAGATTGAACTAGGGCTGGGCAGCGGAATCCACCCGCGCCGTTGGATCTGCTGATTTTCATCCAACGGCTGATATTTTCCCGAGCTACTCACCTGTTAACATGTGTCCGTTATGCCCTCTGGCCCACCATCGTGTTGCCCCCATCGACTTCTAGCCGTTCATATGTGTTTGCAATCCGACGGCCCAGAGTTCAATCTCCTTGTCCGTTGACTCTACTGCCACGTCGCCTTCCTGTCTGTCCCCCGTACGTCCACGTGTTTTACTCCCGCATGTCCAAGATATTTCCCTGTCGTATATATATATGTGCATGTATCTTCATTCATACCCTTCGTTTTATTCGCCCCTCACGTCCCAACTGTTGTACGTCGAGAAGTCGCGTTCCGCCTGTTTAATCAATGCCTCTATTGTTTCTCCTCCACCACTCTGCGTGTTTTTCCCAGTCGACCATGTCTCCATCGTCCTCGTCTCCATCCCTGTCTGGTTTTTCTAATATGTCTGTGGTTTTTGCAGGTTTCAAGATAACAAGAAGGCGTCTGAATTTATTGCCTCCGTTGCAGAGGTTAAGAGCCCTTAAAAGGACGATATTTTGCCGGTGGAATTCAAAAGGGGAGCCGAGGGTAGGTGTGTGAAATGACCATCATTAAAGAAAACGAAGATATGGACCTACATAACCCTCTAGAGAAATTCGCCCTACATTAAAGATCCAGGATTCAAATCCGAAGTTAAGGGCCGAGAGTACAGTACAGAATTGCAGACTATCTCAGGGTTCTTACGGCAGCAGATTTTCCCCTCGGCGAAAGGCAGAGCATTGCATATATTTTATTATTTGTGTCTTTTATATAAGGAGATTTTCATCTCCCAGCATTTATTTCTATAGACAGATTGTAAAGTACAGTCATTTATAGTTAGTCATTCATAGAGTGGGTGCGATTGTTTTCCGCCATTTTATTCAAATTGAGTCATTAAATGTGCTTCATCTACCTCCTTCTCTAGAATTCTCTATCTTTTCTATAAAGGCCCGAAAAGAAGACATTGTAAGGGTTCCAGATTTCTATCAGCAGACTGTGCAGTGAAAAGGCTTTTGTATACATTTTGTAATATTTCTGTATGAAGGTTCAGAGCCCGTAGGGTCTCAGTGAGGAGGAGTTATAACTGTAATGAGGATTCTGGGCTTTGGTATCTCACAGTATGTAATTTTCTCTTATGTGTTAATACAATATCTCATTTCATGCTATTTATCTTCTCGTATCATGTTCTAGAATGCGAGTGGCTCACTAGTTTGCAGTAAGGATTCATCCTTGTTTGTGCCCTTTCTGGAATTAGTCAAGCGCTTTAAATAGGCCTAGTCATGATATACTGTTCCATGTTCAACTCATTCATATTTTCTGCTATATTAGTTGCATGAGGAGGGTGCTTTTAAAACGCCATTGTCATATAAGGATTCATAAATTGGTATGCCCTTATGTGGTTCTATTGTGTATCTAGGTATCAGTCTCATGTTAACTAATATCTTCTTTATGTTTCCTCACTGCACTCACCTCCTGATATTTGATTTCTGTGATATATTATTTGAACTGGCCCTCTTTACAGTAGGCTGTCTCTTAACTGTCTGATGCCTTTATATTGGAGTTTTGCATAATGTCCATACACTATTGTTATCTTTGTATCAGCTTCTGAGAGAGAATTGGTCCCATTCAAAACTAATTTCCTTGTTTAAACAAGAGATAGTAAGTGAGCTCTTTGCACTGACAACCCAAGCTATATAATGAGCTCCTTGCTATAATAAGATGTCCTAGGCACTGGTCTATGGCAACTCTAGACTGTCTCTAGGAGGGTGACAAAATCATCCACAACAGGGGGGTTGGTGCCTGTTATTAATGAATTTAATGTTTAAACCCCGCATTCAAAGGGAAAGTGCACGGTTTGAAGACTTAAGCACGCAAAGGTCATATCCGCGTTTTAATATCAACAGAACGCATTTCCTCCAGGAAAGACGTTTACCTACAACATTCCTCATATCTCCTCGAGCCCTAAAACGATTAATTACACTGACTGAAGCCCATTCAAGACAGTCAGGCAGCAGTTATAGAGGTATGGAGCGGCCTTGCAGTTTTCCCATCCAGTTCATTTATTCTAGAATGGCAACGCAGAGTTCCAGACCGCCATAAGGACCTGAAGAACATATCAGAGGTCAATCTCGACCTGACAGAGGCTACCAAACAGTCTACAAAGTACACACAGCGACGCAGATTTCCATTAAGCAGAGTGGGCATGAACTCTTTCTCCACTCTGTCTTAATGAAATTCATTTAATGTTCATCTACTTCTATTTTTCTCTTCTCCTATAAGAATCCTAAAGAACGTATTGTAAAAGGTTGTTGTTGCCTTGCTATGGCAGTTGCTGTTAGAGGGATTCATTCTTGACTGTTAGAGCAGTCGTGGGAGGGAGTAGCAGAGTAGTTGTATGTAATAGGCTGGGAGGAGAAAGTCTGGACTGTATTAGCCATTGAGCTCAGTGTACATGACTTGTCTTGCATCAATTAATCAAAGCACTTTTCATAGGATCCTGGTCTATTACTATTGGTGATGTTTTTCCTAACTCTGTTTATTACATTTTCATACTGTTTCATGTTCTTCTGGTAGGCAACAGAAGTATAACATAGGATTCACCCTTGCTAGGTGCCATATGTTTCCTGCTCTCCCTACCTTTAATGTTTTCTGCTTTATGTGTTATCTAAGAGTAAATTCGTGGGGTTTAACTGTAGTGGATGATGTTATTGCTCATTGGCCGATGTATGAACTTATGGGTTTTTCGCTTTGATGTTTCTTTCATTAATCTTATCTCTCTGTTTTTCCTCTGGAGTTGCTAAAGCAGACCTGGAGTTAAATGACCTCTGGTCTAATCTATAAGCTGCCCCTTCGTCCCTTTTTGAGAGCTGCCTTTGAGTATGTCCAAGCAGGTCTAGAGTTAAATGACCTCTGACCTGTTCTATAGACAGAAAATTGGTTGTCTTTCCTTCTTCCATTTTCTCTCCTTAATGTTCCATTCCACCATCTGCCTAAAAGATCCTTTAGTGTAGATGACTTGCCCTTTGAAAGCATTGGCTAGTGGATGCAAGCAATTTCCTTTCATGACTCCATAGCCCAATGGATGGCACTGTCTTGGCTTATCCTCTTTGCTGAAGCCTCCTGCTATTTTTTTTCCTTTCTCCCATTACTTTCTCAGTCTATGATCTCCTGACCAACCCAGCAACCAACCAACCAAATCATTTAAACCCCCCATTTGTGCTTCATACCTAGCCTAATATCTCACTCATTTTCAACATATATCATTCTTGCTCTTATTTGGAGAGATCCCTCTCCTGGGTCCAAGGTGAGGCCAGATCCCAGCCCCAGGTGCTGGCTGACAAGTGAACTCATCTTTTGGTATTGCCAAATCTGCCAAAACATGGGAACCCCAACATAATGGCGACTCCGCTGGGGAAGAGACCACTTTTCCTTTAGATTGGCATCCAATTGCTGATGGTGGACATCAGCCTGCTCCAAACAGTCAAATTCATCCACCTGGCGACTCCACACTCCACAATCCACAATCCTCAGAGACTCCACTGGAGGAAGAACCTGAAAAATGGCAAGACCCCATAGAAGGGTAGAACATACGGGTTGGATTTGGTTTAAAGAATTCATTGTTTTTGTCTATCAATATGTTCTATCCTAATTTAAGCCTAATCAAGTGTACAAAGATGAAACCCACACTGAATGTGGGAAAGACCTCAAGCCTCAGTCTGCAGACTGTGAGCAGACCTGTACTCCTGTGAAGAAACTGGTGGAACAAGAAGCTCATGTTGTATCTCCCACCCTTCAAGAAGCTTCAAGCAACCATGAGCTCATTGTTACACCACCCACACCTACAAAGGTCATAGAAATATATAAGCCGCTGGTTTTACCTCTTTTCTTCCAACCCCTGCCTGCAGAACTTATTAACCAGCTACCTCATTTTGACGGAGAAAATAAAAGGGCCACTGCCGAGGAACATGTTAAAAACCTTGAGGATTTAATTGAGCTGTATGAAATAGAAGAAGATGATGTGTGCATTAGAATGTTTGCCTTGTCATTGCAAGGAAATTTTAAGAGTTGGTTCAAATGCCTTCCAGTGGCAAGCATTTTCAGCTTTCATCAATTTTCTTGAGTTTTCCTTGATAGATGGGCAGCCTCGAAAAATGCTCTCCTCATCCTAAAAGAATATCAGAATTTGAGAAGGCAGCCAGGAGAGACAGTGCAGAATTTTTCAGCCAGGTTTAATAAGGTATATGATGCAATACCTTCAAATATAAAGCCACCTTTGGGATGGGCATTACAGCACTATCCTAGTTCCTTTGATCCTGAGGTGGAATTCCATATAAGGGAAAGGGAGCCTTCGAGCCTGGAGGAAATGAAGAATGTAGCAATCACTGTCGAATACAACATAAAGTGCAGAGAGGAAAGATTAAGAGCAGCAAAGAAAGACCAAGCAGAGAAAATAAGGCAGATCTCTTTAGAAAACAAGCTGGAAAGGTTGATCGAGACTGCCAAAACCCTGCTGAACGTAGAAGAGGAAGAGCATGAGGTCGAAACCAGAGAGGATGATTGGAAAAGACCTACTCCTTGTCCTCAAGAAAGACAAACCAGATCTCTACAAGACAGAAGTTACATGCAAGGCATGTATGATGAACCAGAGCTTGAATCAGGAAATAAACTTGCAGACTGTTTTGAAGAAAGACTCGCTGAGAGTCCTGAAGATTTGATGGGTAACTATGCTTGTAATTACGATGTCTTTGATGTTGATCTGTCTGATGATAATTTTTTCCGAGGGGAAACTGTGCTTGCAGGGCCATAATCAATAGATTCATGGGAGGAAGACTACGACCATAAACTTCAAGAAAACGACGAGCTAAGGCAGGTTGTCTATGATACTGATGGAGAAAGCGTAGAAAGCATGATAGCAGACGAAGATTCATTGAATATTCTATCTGATTTATATCCGAACATCAGTTATATTTTCCAAGAAGACGGAAGCCAGCGGCTTTTCAGCACAGAGGACGAGGAAGAAAGAATTGAAGAAGATCTTGAGCGGAATGAATATCCGGAGCCTTCTCCCAAAGGGGTTGAGGTAATCAAAGAAGCTCCCGCCCAAGAATATGTTAATCTTTTCACAGAGTTCCAGCAGAACCAGCCTGCGTTGCTAGAGGACATCGCTGTCGAATATGATGAGCCCTCTAGCTCAGGCTATAGTGAAGATGAGGTAGATCTCCTTTCCCACGGACATCTTTGTCTTGGTCCCGAGGAGGAGGTGTTCCTGGTTGATGCCAAAATACCAAATACTCCCAACCAGGAAGAAGAGGAGTGTGAGTACAAAGGCCTCATTGCAAATGCAGTGATTGAAGCTGCCCGGGATACAGACAGCCTACCAGCCATGGCAGGCCTTAAAAAATAAAGTTTACATCATGTGTTCATTGATCCTATGGCATAATACATGGAGGCCCTGATTGGCTCAGTTCCTCAAGCATCAATCCTTTGCAAGAGCCAAATTCATCAGGAATGGTCACTACTGATGGTGACCTCAAGTTTGAAGAACCACATGCAGGGCACCCTGTGGTTATCTCTGACAGGCAGTCAGTGCTCATATCCTTTTTTTCTATTACTTGACTGGCTGCATTGACATTATTGTATCACCTAGAGCATCAGAGATTTCCAGCTAGAGTAGGGTAGGTAGGAAGCTCAATAAAGCTCAGCCTGTGAGCATGTAGTTAGTGTTTTTAATTTCTGCAAAGTCCAGCAAGTCAGACAGTCTAATCCTGGCTTGTCTATTTTTCAATTTCTGTTTTAGAATTTAGAGAAGAAATTTGCTAGACAATTTAATCCTAGCAGATATTAGATTAGGTAGAGAAACTATGAGGCCAACAGTCTAATATGGTCTCATGGAGTAATAAGGGTAGAAATAGAATAGGTCTATTTTTCTGTTTGTAAAAATTGATGATGTAAAGGATCTGCAAATCCAAATGCACCCAGAAGAAGAATGCTAGGACTATAGTATGGGTAGATAGCTGTATGGGAGAATGTTACTGCTGATTTGATGTCTTCGTGATTTGTGGCAACTGATCAAAGAAAGAAAAAGATGGCTAAGCAGTAGGCATCTGGCCTACACCAAGAGATCAATTTCTGAATTCTCGACTCCTTCAAGAAGAAGCCATCCCCATGTGGAGCCACTGTTAGCCCCCCTATGAAATTTTTGACAAGAAAATAGGGGGCTAAGATGTTTTTGAGCCTTCAAGGAAAGCATTTCCCCTGAAAACACATCATCCTTGAAGCCTCCTTGTGCCCTTTGCCCTTCTGATGAATCCTCACTGCTGTTTTCCATTATAAAGCCTCTCTGTTTGTGAAGAAATGCCCAAAGGGCCTTTTTCCCTCTTATTGCACCCCCACTTAGCTTCTACTTGTTTCCCCTTCTATTTCCCTTCTTACCTTTTCGAAGTCCCTTTAATTTCTTCCCTTACCCTTTGTTGGCCATCATTCCCCTTTATTCCTCTATCGTACCCCTTCTTGCCTTTAAATCCATTGAAATGGGCTTAAAACCCACTTTTAACTTTACCATAGGCCCAAACCACTTCCCCTTTTTCTATACCCCGCAAATACATTCCATATAGAACTTTATTATAAAGTTTTTATATATTAACCCGCCGCTTATAGCGCAGATCACAAATCGCATTTTCATTGTTTGTGTTCGACCAATCCATCGCAAATATTTGCGATGCAATGGATCACGCCATCGCACTTTTCGCCCATCGCATTTTCCTCATCGCATTTTCCCCATCGCACTTTCCGCCCATCGCATTTTCCCCATTGCATTTTCCCCATCGCACTTTCCCCATCGCATTTTCCTCCAGTTGCATTTTCTCCCATCGCACTTTCTCTATTTGCGATTTTGCGATTCATCTTGGGTCCCACCTCATACGATCATTCCCGTCACTTTTCATTGCATTTCATTCAATTCCTTTGCATTCCCACCAAGAGTCTTAACCTTCACATTTTTCATTAAACTTTAATAAATCGCCCTCTGCCCACACCGGGTCCCACATCCATGGCTCCGCTCCATTGTTTTTCCCCATTTCCCTTTGTGATTCACTTAAGCAAAAACCTTTGGGACTTTACACTATAATCATTTCTTCCGCCACTTCTCATTGTTTCCGTTGTTCCCACTGTTCTGCCACCGTTCCTTCAGGCCTCCAAAGCACTTCGCCACCACTACTGCCCAGGTTTCTAACAGGTGTATTTTATTACCCAGACAGCACAGAGAGGCCGTTTCAGCATTTGTCAGCGGACCAGCAGAAGGAATTCAAAGGGGGGTTGGTGCCTGTTATTAATGAAGTTAATGTTTAAACCCCGCATTCAAAGGGAAAGGGCACGGTTTGAAGACTTAAGCACGCAAAGGTCATATCCGCGTTTTAATATTAGCAGAACGCATTTCCTTCTGGAAAGACGTTTACCTACGGCATTCCTCATATCTCCTCGAGCCCTAAAACGATTAATTACACTGACTGAAGCCCATTCAAGACAGTCGGGCAGCAGTTATGGAGGTATGGAGCGGCCTTGCAGTTTTCCCATCCAGGTCATTTATTCCAGAATGGCAACGCAGAGTTCCAGACCGCCGTAAGGACTTAAAGAACATATCAGAGGTCAATCTTGACCTGACAAACTTTTCCAACCAATCTACAGAGTACAGCACAACGCCATTAAGCAGAATGGACTCGGTTTCCTCCACCATTCCGTCTTAATGAGACTCATTTAATTGTTCACCTACTTCTTTTTCTTTCTCTTCTCCTATAAGAATCCCCGAGAACATAATGTAAAGGTTGTTGTTGCCTTGCTGTGGCAGTTGCTGTTAGAGGGATTCATTCTTGACTGTTAGAACAGTCGTGGGAGGGAGTAGCAGAGTAGTTGTATGTAATAGGCTGGGAGGAGAAAGTCTGGACTGTATTAGCCATTGAGCTCAGTGTACATGACTGGTTTTGCATCAATTAATCAAAGCACTTTTCACAGGATCCTGGTCTATTACTATTGGTGATGTTTTTCCTAACTCGGTTTATTACATTTTCATGCTGTTTCATGTTCTTCTGGTAGGCAACAGAAGTATAACATAGGATTCACCCTTGTTAGGTGCCCTATGTTTCCTGCTCTCTCCCCGCTCGTAATGTTTTCTCTTCCGCTTTTATGTATTATCTAAGAGCGAATCTGGTGTGGTTTAACCAAAGGTAGTGATGTTGTCACTTCCGCCGTCGATGTATGAACCGTGGTTTGCTGCTTGGATGTTTCTTTGTCAATTTTATCTCTGTTTTTCCTCTGGAGTTGCTAAAGCAGACCTGGAGTTAAATGACCTCTGGTCTGATCTATAAGCTGCCCCTTCATCCCTTTTTGAGAGCTGCCTTTGAGTATGTCCAAGCAGGTCTGGAGTTAAATGACCTCTGACCTGATCTATAGACAGAAAATTGGTTGTCTTTCCTTCTTCCACTTTCTCTCCTTAATGTTCCATTCCACCATCTGCCTAAAAGATCCTTTAGTGTAGATGACTTGCCCTTTGAAATCCTTGGCTAGTGGATGCAAGTAATTTCCTTTCATGACTCCATAGCCCAATGGATGGCACTGTCTTGGCCTATCCTCTTTGCTGAAGCCTCCTGCTGTTTTGTTTCCTTTCTCCCATTACTTTCTCAGTCTATGATCTCTTGACCAACCCAGCAACCAACCAACCAAATCATTTAAACCCCCCATTTGTGCTTCATACCTAGCCTAATATCTCAATTTGAGCTTTCAAAGATATATCATTCTTGCTCTATTTGGAGAGATCCCTCTCCGGGTCCAGGAGGGCTAGATCCTAGGCCCCAAAGTGGTTTGATGTTGTCTCATCTTTTGGTATTGCCAAATCTGCCAAAACATGGGAACCCCAATAGGTGGCACAAGTTTAATGGAAATATGTTTTGGAGGAGTTCTACCACTGTTTTCCTTCTAAATGGTGGAAACCCAAAACCTTTTGGATAAAATGGCGAAGAAAAAGGTGGGTCCGACGTCATTAACACAAAGTGAAGAATGGTTTTTGGGGGGGTATGCAAGTGCTAAGTAGTTTGAATGAAGGGGGGTGCGAAATTACGAAATGAAGATATGTTGCAGTGGGGTCGGATCATAATACTGCCTATTTCAGACCCCCCAGCTATGTTAAAGCCATAATGGGAGAAGGGGGCCGAAATAAAACAAGATTCGTTGATTAAAGAAGTGGGGAAGATCTCGAGGCGGAATAGGCTACGGGATATATTTAGATTCGGGAATCCGAGGAGTTAATCATAAAACACAAAATGTAAGTTTTGTGGATTTCGAATTACAATGGGAGGTGAGATGACGTGGCAGGAAGGGGTGGTGGTTTCGACGATGTGGAGCAATGGAGCGGGAGTGGTATTCAGAGTGGGGGGTAACGTGTCAGATAGTTAATGCAGATTGGAACAAGCGATGCAACGGTGGGCCCTACAAATATCGCATCGCAACATACAAACCTTAACTTACGACAACTTAACGATAAACATAAAAAATTCCGATTGCGATGCGCAATGGGCGGTGAGGAAAGGCTGATGTGGCGGGGAAAGGTGGGTCCCACTATATCACATCGGCAAGGTTATGGAGTGGCAAAGGGAGACATAGTGGATCGCAATGTCGCAATTTCGCAGATTTACCTTATTGCATTTCCCAACCACATCGCATCGCAACATAAAATACTTAACTTGTGATATCTTTAATAATAAACATAAAATCACCGATTGCGATGTGCGATAGCTGATGGGGAAAGGGCGACATGGCAGGGAAAAGGTCCCACTTTATATCGCAATCGGGAAAAAGGAAAAGGTAGAGGTGAATGGGAAAGGTAAGTAATGTTGTGATAATGCGATGCGAAAAGGTAAGTAATCGCCTGAATCATATTATAAAGAAATTATAACATATATCGAAAGTTTATGAATCATACCAAAAGGAAATGATGGGTCCCAGAAATCCAACAAATCACATTTCAGAGGGTTTTGAAGGATACAGAAATTCTGATATGTATGAAGTTTGGATCTACAAAACACCGATTGTGATGAAAGGTAAGGGTTTCGAAATGGTTAAGTGCAGAAAATATATATGATATCATATGTGTAATATATGATATATATTAAAGGTTGGCCGTGGGGGGTAGAGCTGCTTTGCGTCGGAATTTAGCATTTGGAAAAATGAAGCATAAGGGGCTAGAGGCCAAATAAAATGACGGAGACGACAATTTGCAAAGAAATAAAAACCAGTGCTAACAATCGCAATCTATAGTTGGAGTGGTATGTGTTAATGGGAACCAAAGAAAAATGCAATTTGCGATGAGCGAAGTACGGTAGAGGGATATTTGAGGAGCAAAGGCGGAGGTCGAATTCCAATGGTTTTCAAGCGTTTTGTGTTAAAAAGGGTAAGGCAACCGTGACTAATAAAAACAAAGGAATAAGGCGGGTTGAATGGTTTAAGTGTTTTTATGAATAAAAAGGTGGGTGCGGTAGTGAGAATAAGCGAGAAAAAGAGGAAATGGAGGGCGTAACAACGGTGTGCAGATTGTGAAGATAGAGATGGAGAATGAAGTAGAGAGGCACCACGAAACTGCTCTGGGGTTTTAGCAATAATTCCTGCAATCAACCTGCTAACTTATGCGCAAAGAAATAGAAAAATGCATAAAAATACATTGCAAAGGAAGATTGAAAAATGGTAATGCAACTCTTATTTTAATCTCAAAAATAGTGAACATAAATCAGTTTTTAGGTATGTAGGAAGGTTCGCCCTCCTCAATCTCTATTGACAGAGATGAGAAGGGGATCTTGATCCACAACTTTTTTTGTTTCTCTCCTCTCACTACAAGGAAAAGAACCTCTAGTGGATTTTTTTGAGGAACCCCTTATAAAAATACCCCATACATCTGTTTCTAGCGGAGGTTACTAGAGGCGGTTGGCGGGCAGAGGGTTTTGCGGATGTTTTCTGCTCGGTGTGCTTATCATCCAAAATCGCACCAGTGCTATCTACAAGAGAAAGCATCGGTTTGCACAAAAAATTTGCACACCGGACACCGTGCGCTCCATACACACTCGCCCGGTGTGTCATATTACTGTAGAGCACCGGTGCTTCACAACTCTTCCGCGCCGATGCATCATAAAACACCGCGCCAAAACAGAAACCACCCGATGCGGTATTAAGAAACCACACTGGTGCATCATAAAACAGCATGCCAAAATAGAAACCAACCGGTGCTTTTGTAAGAAACAACACCAGCGCGCCTATAAACCACGCGCACTAGAACAGGGTTAAATAAATAAAAAAATTACGGAAAAAAAACTGCATTTTTCACTTTTCTCAGTGCTCTAGAACTCTCAATCACCGGTGCTCTCTACAAGAGAAATAACCAGTGCGCACAAAACATTGGCACACTGGACACCATGCGATCTGTACACACCCACTTGGTGCGTCGTATTATTGTAGAGCACTGGTGCTTCACAACTCTTCCGTGCCGGTGCATCATAAAACACCGAGCCAAAACAGAAACTGCTCGTTGCGGTGTTAAGACACTACACCGGTGCATCATAACACATCGAGGAAAAACTGAAACTGACTGGTGCGTTCGCAAGAAACAACACCGGTGCACCTATAAAACCACGCGCACCAGAACAGTGTTAAATAAAAAAAAAATTACGGCAAAAAAACAACATTTTTCACTTTTCTCAGTGCTCCAGAGCTCTCAGTCACTAGTGCGCTCTACAAGAGAAAGCATCGGTGTGCACAAAACATTGGAACACCAGAAACCATGTGCTTCGTACACACCCACCTGGTGCGTCCTATTACTGTAGAGCACCGGTGCCTCATAACTCTTCCGCGCCGGTGCATCATAAAACATCGCGCCAAAACAGAAACCGCTTGGTGTGGTGTTAAGAAACCGCACCGATGCATCATAAAACACTGCGCCAAAAAAGAAACCGACTGGTGCGTTCGTAAGAAACAACACCGGTGTGCCTATAAAACCCCGTGCACCAGAACAGGGTTAAATAAAAAAAAATTACGGCTAAAAAACCACATTTTTCACTTTTCTCAGTTCTCCAGAGCTCTCAAGCATTGGTGCAATTTATCCTTGTCTGAGCCGCCCTGACATCGGTGCTCCCATTGCACCCATTGCACGCACTGCTGCTGTGCATTGCCCACCAATATCCAGCTTTCATGTTGCAAAACGGTGGGAAATTTTTCTTTTGCAAATTCTACAGCCAATATGCCTCCTCAATGGTGAAATGTACAGGTATTTTTATTTTTTTTCCATAATTAAGCTTTTTGGCAGATTAGAATTTCAAATAACCTTAAAATTAACCATTTAATTTTTTTTTTTTTTGTCGCACGGTTTGCACGAGTTGATTGGCTCGCACCGGTAAGCGACGTTTCTTGTAAAATTTACAAGTTGCACCGCAACTGGTGCTGAGGTATTAGCACTGTGTCTAGGGAGGTACCGGAAGGCGCACCACATTATTTTAAAATTTTAAAAAAAGTGTGGTGCTGCCATTTAGCCAGTCACGCCATTGACCATGGGAATAGAAACGTGGTGCGTTGACGAAAATATTCGCCCTGGTGTTTTTTAGCGCATCGTATTCGGTATTCCGACAGGGTCAACGGTGCGGTCTGGTAAAAGACCACACCGTTGACTATGTAATTTGTCAGGAAGTCGGTGCGCTGACACAACTATATGCGTCGGGGCGTATATTTTAGTTAGCACACAACTCTTCTGACACCATAGATAGTCAATGGTGCTTTAAAAATTTTCAGGTGCACCGCATACGGTGCGTTTAATGTCATTTGGGGCACCGCCGCTGATGCGTGACAAACAAACAACACACCTGACCATTATAGGGATATCAAGGAGAGGGGTGGATTTTCCCTCGTTCCCGAAGGTTCCAGCTAGTTTTGTAATAGGGAGTCAGTTAGTTTATTCCCATAGATACATTGGAGCATGAGTACTGTCTCCTACAGATTTTCAGGTCGTTGGAGGTCAATTACGTATTGGTGCATTTGGTAGTGAGGAGGTGCAATGCCTCTCACTTCTCATTTCGACCATTTCACACAACACCAGTGATGGGCAACACATCAGTTGTTCGCTTCTCTATTATGTTTATTCTTTAGTACAGGAGCCACAACTTGTCAGGTGGTCTGCCATTTTTTTGCAGCAGTTCTATACAACCTTAGATAGATGTTGTGCTCATGCATAAGGGAGGGTCAACTTCCCTTTTGCTTCAGAGCATTTTTGTTTATTTTTTGAGAGGTTTCCAGAGATGAGGCCTACATTTTTTCGGCAGCCTCGTAGGCCGATGTTGGAGGCATGGATGCACACGTGGGGGCAGATTATGCCCAAGAGGGGCGAGTCTATGTTTACAGCCAGGATATTGCATGATGCACTGGACTTGCTAGCCAGTGTTGATGAGTTGCATCCCTTCATTATGGTCCCCTGTCCTTATGTTGGATTGGATTGGCGAGGGTGTGCCAACATCCTCTTCACAGATGATGAGCCGCCAGATGATAGAGGTAATATTACTGTTTTATTTAAATTTATTCTAACATGTTCTTTAACTTGTTTCTATCAAATTGTGTAATGAAAATTTCTAATTATTGTTGTGTACTTGTATATATTTTGCAGACATTGGCTCTTTTTATGGCGAGGAGATGCCGACACCACCACATGATCCAGCTGTGGATCTTGATGACGATCAAGGCATGCTAGATGTCGAGGATCATCAGGAGGCTGGTGCAGAGATACATGCTCCTGCTAGTGCACCGGTACTGCCTTTTGCTAGGAGTGGTCGACTTGATACTAGATACAAGATGGAGTTGGGCGACCAACTCAGTGCATTGATTGTTGAGGCGGGTGTTGAGCCCCAAAGATGTTCTTCTCTTTCACCACATTCCACTTCATTTTCTTTGTTCCTCATCAATTACAAGCTTAAATGATCAATAGGATTAATTAAAATTGCTTTAATAATTTATATAATGACCAACTTTCTATGTTTTCATGATTTTGTTGTTGTAGTAATTTTTGACTAAGACTCGGCTACAGAATACAGGAATTCCATAGCTAGTCGTCTCTTTTGCAGCTATCCTCATGTTTACGTAGGTTCCAGGTGTCACTGCAAAAAAAAAGGCATATGGGTGAAATCCACAACACTTCCCCATCATCTCTTGCTCCCCACGAAGTCTGAGTTAAAGTCTCCAAGCTGTTATGCACGAAAAAGAGAAGCAGTTTCCTATCAAAACACAGAGTATACAGATGTCCGCAGTAAAGCACAAGACTATTAATAAGACTTTTAATTTGATTAGAAGTGGGAAAGACACTTATCACTGTTTTTCTCAAAAGTAGTTATGTAATTTCATTATAAGTATGACTCGGGAGACCGAGAAACTGTTAGTTAGGTTTTGTTTTGTTGCTAGATCTCAGTGAACCGTGATACTCTGTTTTGAAATATTTCTCCTTTAATGAAAGAAGCATCACTTTATTGCAGGAGTTGAGTCAATCTTGAGAATATTTGCGTGCTAATCCGGTGGTAGAGGGCCCCTGGTACCTGAGAAGCTTTGTTCATAAGATTTAGATAAGTAACCTAGCCTTGTTTCATTCCTAGTTTAATTAATTTCCCGAACTTTGTGTTCCTTTACTTAATTGCTTTAGATGCTACAGTCAGTCTTATTCTCATAAGTTATTCCAAAATATCACTAATATTGGATGAGGTATAGCTGTAGTATTTTAAAAGTTAGTTGCATTTTGTTTTTATGCTCAATTACATCAGTTGTTACAGCTAGTCATGATCTTATAAACTCTTCCAAAATATCACTAACTTCGGATGAGACATAGCTGTGGTGTTTTAGAGCTTTGTTGTGTTTTGTTGAATTTTATGCTTTCATGCTCATTTACATAACATGTTGCAGCCAGTCCTGTTCTACAAAATATTCCAAAATACCACTAATTCCGAATGAGACAGAGCTGAAACATTTCAGTGATTAGTTGCATCTTTAGTCTAGTCATAGCACTCCAGAGGTAGATGTCATTCTAGTTTAATTCTGTCACTATATTTCAAGTTTGATAATGGCACTCTAGTTCAGTTTTAATTCACTACATTTCAAGTTAGATTAGTGGCATTCTAGTTCAGTTCTAGTTCACTGTATTTCAAGTTAGGTTAATGGCATTTTAGTTTAGTTGTGGTCACTGTGTTTCAAGTTTGATCAATTGCATTCTAGTTCAGTGTTATCCATTGTTCTTTAAGTAGTATTAACTGTCAAAATTAGATTTCATGGCCTTCATTATTTACAAACTAATCTTGTTCTAACTTTCTATTAATACAACATCATATGGACATGAATTAGTGATATTATTTTAAGGCCTTGATTGTTCTACAGTCTTTTGCAATTTCACAAATAAGCCTTTTTTCCAAAACTATTCTAGAAAATATCTAACTTTCGGATGAGGTTTAGTAGTGACAAGCTGAGCTGCAGAATGGATTAATCTTAGCATTACAAGTTAATTTAGAGTAGAAATCTTATTGTGCTACAAATATTCTCTTTCAATTGTGTTCCAATAAACTTCTAGCCATGGATGAGATTCTTTTTGATATTGTAAGATGATTGTTTACTTAGGAGAACTTCAGTTGCACTAAACTTGTCCTTTCCTCAAGCTATTCCAACATATTTCTAATGAATGAATTGGATGAGTTTATGTTGTGAGTTATTGAGTTCATGTTGTGATTTATTTCTTTGCCATGAGTCATTATCAAGCTTTGCATTTTCTTCTCTTTAGTGCCTTACACAGTTTAGAATAGGTTTTGCTCTGTTTTAGTGTAACTATCCACTTCTCTTTACCAACATTTAGTTCTTTTCTTTTTTTGACATAAAACCATAAAACCAAAAACATCAGAAAAAACACTAAATACAACGTAGTTAGAAATAGATACCTAGGCACATATAGTGCACCTCACTTCAGCAGTTTATTAGCCCTGGTTGACAATTTATGACCTCAATTTAGGAACACTAAGTTGAGCACTACATTTTGGCGTCGTTGCCGGGGAAGTGTAACTAGGTAGCCTTGTTTCTTACCACCCAAAAACAATGATATGCGTAGAGAAAGAGACTCAAGGGGTAGATTCATAAGAAGCAGAAGCTTGATTCCTAGAACACCACTTGTTTCACCAAGACCTAGAGCCAACACACCTCCAACTCAAACCCACATTCCATCCTTTACTGATCCTAGACTTCCAGAGAACTTAAGATCAAATATTCCATTAGAAAGACCTTCCACTTTACCCACTGAACCTGTCTTAGAAGGAGATTCAGGAACCCCTGCTAGGGACATAAACTTTTCAACTTCTACAGAAGAATCAACTATGGCAGAAGAAGGGGGAGGAGGAGTTTTTAATGGAGAACACACACTATTTGGAGGGGGTAGAGGTAGAGGTAGAGGAGAAGGAGGTAGAGGTGCAGAAGGAGAAGGAGTTAGAGGAAGAGGTAGAAGAGAAATGGGAAGCTCTTTTGGGTTTCCTATAGTAGATGAAGAAACCAATACAACTATGAAAAACATTTCACCCTCTTTCCTTCCAAAATTTTATGGACTAAAAACTGAAGATGCTGAAACCTTCCTATTTGAATTTGAAGTCCTGTGTAGAACCTATGACTACTTACAAGATGCTCAAAAACTTAAATTATTTCCTTCAACATTGAAAGGAGCAACATTGAAGTGGTTTATGAGTTTGATCAACAGTTCTATTGGGACATGGGAAGACATGAAAAAAGTATTTATAGAAAGGTATTTGGACTACTGTATGCCAGCCAACCATAAGGAGGAAGTGCTTAAAATGCTACAAAAAGAAGATGAAAATCTGGAAGATTTGTTGGAGAGATTTAACTACAACATCAAAAGAGCAAAAATGGAAAACCTAGACCAAGACACTTTGAAAGCTCTCTTGTTGAATACAATTAGGGATGAATGGTTAGATATCCTTAACATGATGGGAAAAGGGGATATATCTCAACTCACATTACCTGAAATAGCTGAATTATGTATCAACCTTTAAAGAGGGAAATCTAAAACTGTAAAAGGACCAAGAGACCCTGCTCTTGCAAGGGCAAGCAAGTCTGCTTCTGGGACAGTAAGTAGAGCAAAAATAGGACATATGCTTGATGAATTCAAATCTGATATCTTGGGGAGTCTTAGTGAACAAATAGACACCCTTAAGTTACAAAAAAAGCAAAAATATGAATCTGATGCCTTAGCAATCTTTTGTCCCAAATGTAGAAAGAAACATGCCTTGAGAGAGTTCCCTTTGGATGCTAAAGTTGTGGAGACTTGTGTAATTTTTTTAGAAAAACACGAGACCAAGAGTTTTCCTTCACTTCCTGGTCTTAAAGTTGTCTTTCAGGAAGATACTCCTACAAGTTCCACAGAATCTCTCAATTTTGTCTCCAGGAGGCCTTGGCAAGGACCTCAAACACAAGGATTTCATGATCAGATGTATAATCAACCCCCACCAAATTGGAACCCTTGGCAGCAACCTTGGCCCCAATTTCATAATCAATCACAAACTTGGGCGCAAGGAGCACAAAATCCCTATGGAAGATACTCTCAGTATTATCAATATCCACCATCCTATCCACCATATCCACATTTCCCTCCTCAACAAAATATTCAACACAATCCTCAAAATTCACAACATCAAAATCAACCACTTCCATTACCATTTCCTCATAAAAAAAATCAGTTGCATGCCCAACCCATACCAAACCCCAACAATTAAAATCCTCAGAACACATACATGATAGAAGGCCAACAATTTCCAACTTATTTGATCACTCCTTTAAACCTTAGTGATGTTCAACTTAGGTCTGGAAGAATACTTGAAAAGAGGAAACCTTGTGTAATCATACAAGAGTAAGACAATTCTGAGGAAGATTCTCTACAGGTAAATAAAAGTCTTGGAGAGAACACAACTTTCCAAGACTCAAACACTGAAAAATCAAAACAAAAAGAACCAATAATTTCAACTCCTATATTAGAGCATCCATCAACATCCACTTCTACACCTCCCTTCCCAGAAAGATTACAAATTGATAGGGGTGTAGAAAAACAAATTATGGTACCTAATTATGATTTCCTAGATGAGCTGAGAAATGTTTGTATTAAGATTCCATTATTGCAAGCCATCAAGGAAATTCCAATCTTAGCAACGACAATAAAGGAGTTGAGCATGAAGAAAACAAGAAAAAGAATAAGAGAGACAAATAAAATTCAATTGGCAGGAAAAATAGCAGATATCATGATGGGTAAGATTTCTATTCCAAATTATCTAGACCCAGGAAATCCAGTTGTCAAAATTCACATCAATGGAATTGAAAGCCGAAACACACTCATTGATTTAGGAGCAGCAATCAATATTATGAGTAGACAAATCATGGATAAACTGAAACTTCCTAATCTTCTTTTTACATCCACATTATTACAATTAGCAGACAGATCTGTGATCAAACCTGATGGGGTAATAGAAGATATTCCAGTGTCCCTAGAATCTTGGGAGTATCCTGTGGATTTTATGATCCTAACTCCTAAGAATAATCTAGGAGGACACCCTATTATATTAGGAAGACCTTGGTTAGCTACAGCTGATGCTTTCATTAGCTATAGATCTGGTGATATGTACATCTCTGATGGTAGTTCAACCAAGAAATTTACCTTGTATCCTCCAGCAAGAACAATTACAGAATTAGATGATACTTAATGGATAGAGGATGAAGAAGACTTACAACCTCTCTTCACAATTTCAGAAATTAGTGAAGATAGCTAGATTCTGAATACCTTGGAAAACTTTGAATCCTCTTCGGAATATAAACATGAAAATTTTCAAGAAGAATCCAACATTGAGTTTTTGTCATCAAGGCAGATGTCTCTCTATTCCATGGATAAATTTGGCAGCTCTACAATTGAGATATTTCCAGGCAAAACTTTAAACATAAACAAGAACCTAGGGAAATCTCAACAAGAAGAGCTAGTCAAAATATTACAGAGACATTCTTCTGCATATGCATGGGAGTACACTGATATGAAAGGGATAAGCCCCAAGACTTGCACTCGTCACATCTACATAGAGGAAAATTGTAAACCAATCAGACAACCTCAGAGATGGATGAATCCAAATCCTAGGGAGATTGTTAACGAAGAATTGCAGAAATTATTGAATGTCAACTTTATCTATCCTATTTCAGATATTCAGTGGGTTTCTCCTTTGGTAATTGTGCCAAAGAAAAATGGTAAATGGAGGGTATGTATTGACTAACAGGAATTAAACAAAGCTACTCTTAAAGATCATTTTCCCTTACCTTTCATAGATCAGGTGTTAGATACATTAGCTGGCAAAAATTATTTCTCATTTTTAGATGGGTTTAGTGGTTATAATCAAATCCAAGTAGCATTGGAAGATCAAGACAAAACCACATTTACCTGTCCTTGGGGTACCTATGCTTACCGAGTATTGCCATTTGGACTATGCAATGCACTAGCAACATTTCAAAGGGCAGTACTAGGAATTTTTTCAGATCTAATACATGATTGTGTAGAGGTATATATGGATGATTTCACAGTTTATGGAAACACATTTGAAGAAGCCTTAGCAAACTTGGAAAAAGTCTTAAAGAGATGTAAAGAAGCAAATCTTTCACTAAGTCATGAGAAGTGTTTTATGATGTTTACTGAAGGAATTGTTTTCGGACATCACATTTCAGGGGATGGGATTCGAGTTGATGAGTCAAAAGTTGAAGTCATCTCTAACTTATCTATTCCAAGTTGTCAAAAAGATGTTAGGAGTTTTCTTGAATTTACAGGATATTATCGAAGGTTTATAGAAAACTTCACCAAGATAGCATCTCCACTTTTTAAATTACTTACCAAAGACTGTGAATTCAAGTGGAATCCTGATTTCCAGTTAGCCTTTGAGACCATGAAAACAAAAATCTCTGAAGCACCTATTTTAAGGGGACCTAACTGGAAGTTACCTTTTCATATTTCAACATATGCCTTAGATACATCTCTAGGAGCAGTATTGGGACAAAAAGACATGATTCCTTATGCCATCTACTATACCAGTAAAAATTTGACTCCTTCAGAGTTAAACTATACTGTAACTGAAAAAGAGTTTTTAGCTGTTGTTCATGCCATAAACAAATTCAGACACTATATAACAGGCTATGAAACTTTTGTTCACACAGATCACTCTGCAATTAGATATCTAATGAACAAATCAATTACTAACGACAGAGTCATAAGATGGTTATTGATTTTACAAGAATTCAACATTACCATTCTAGATAGGCCTGGAAAAAAAAACACAGTAGCTGATTTCCTATCTAGACTCCAAAACATCAAAGACAATACTCCAGTTGAAGATGAATTCCCTGATGAATATCTTTTTTCAATTTCTACTCAAACTCCTTGGTTTGCTGACATTGCTAATTATTTAGTTTCAGGGAAATTTTCTTCAATAATGAATGCAAGAAACAAAAGAAAGATCATTTATGACAGTGCAAAATATTCATGGGTTGCTAATGAGTTATACAAAACAGGTCCAGATTTTATCATTAGGAGATGTGTTCGGGAAGATGAGATGCCTGAGATCCTCAAAGCATGTCATGATGAACCTTGTGGCAGACACTTTGCTGATAAAAGAACAGCTTATAAGATCCTTCATTTAGGATATTATTGGCCATCCCTTTTCAAATATGCTAAAGAGTATGTCAAAAGGTGTGACAGTTGCCAAAGGGTTGGGAAACCTTCTCCTTCAGGTGAGATGCCATTGCAGCCTCAGGTACATATTGAACCTTTTGAAAAATGGGCTTTGGATTTTGTAGGACCTATTAGTCCTCCATCAAGACAAAAGAAATATATATTAGTTTTCACTGATTATGTTACTAAATGGGTAGAGGCCAAACCATTACTTTCTGCTACTGAAGCATCTGTAGTTAATTTTATTTTTGAGGATATTTTTACTCGTTTTGGTGTCCCAAGGGAAATTTTTACAGATCAAGGAGCTCAATTTACATCAAAGCTAGTGGAACAAATGATGGAGAGGTACAAAATCAGACATAGAAAATCTACTCCCTATCATCCACAAGAAAATGGTCAAGTGGAATCTACTAATAACGTCATTGAAGGGATCCTAACGAAGACTGTTCATTTGCATAGAAGAGATTGGGCAGATAGGCTTCCTGAAGCCTTGTGGGCCTATAGAACTACATGGAGAAGCACAACAGGCCATACTTCTTATGAACTTGTTTATGGAAAGCAAGTTTTGTTTCCCATAGAGTTCCAGATTCAAACTTTCAAAATGGCAGTTCAGCTAGGACTTGATCTAACAGAGGCACAAAAGCACAGATTGGAGAAGATTAATGAATTGGATGAGATCAGACAAGATGCAGTTCATAAAACAAGTATAGTCCAACAGCAAAGGACTAGATGGCATGACAAGTACATCAAAGAAAAGAAGTTCAAAGAAGGTGACTGGGCTCTCTTGTTTGATTCAAAGTTCAAGGATTTTCAAGGTAAATTCCAAACACATTGGCTTGGGCCATATGAAATTATAAGAATTTTTGATAATGGAGCAATAAAAATCAGGACAATAGATGAAGAGAAGGTCACTTTTCTTGTAAATGGTCATAGATTGAAGCTGTATCACAAGCCACTTTCAAGAGAAGAATTTGTCAAGAGATTCCAGGAAAACAGTGACATGAAGTTAATGAAGAAGAATTTTTCTTCTTCATCAACTTGATTGAATTTTCTGAAGTCAGATATTTGAAAAAAATAAATAAAATAAATAAAAATAAAAATAAAGTATAAACATGAAAACTAATCTCTGATTAGCATGTTTATACAGAAAAGATAGAGTGAAAATCAGGATCTTTCTGACACTTTAGCTTTTCAAGTTTGTTTTTTTTCTCCGCAAGCAGCTATCATAAAATCATAAGTGATTCACATCCCACTTATGATCTATTTCACTCCATTCATCCATACTCCATTTCATTTCATTCATCCATACTTCATTCATTTCATTCCATGGTCCACCTCATTTCCATCTCATAGTTTTAAGATTGATTTTTTTCCGCAATTGAATAATACAGATCAGAAGCTGCAGTTCACTTTTTCACTCCACTTCATAATTGTGATCTGTTTCATTCCATTATTCACTTCACCCATACTCCATTGCACAATATTTCATTATCCATTTTTAACTCATTTCATACAAAATTTCAACATTCCATTCATGCTTCAAACCATTCCATTTCAAGGCTTCTACAGGTACATTCTGCAATCAGTCAGACATTCTGCAGCTAGGCAGACATTCTGCAGCCAGACAGACATTCTGCAGCCAGACAGACATTCTGTAGCCAGAGATCCTGAAGGCACTATCCAGTAATAACTTGATTGAGCAACAAATTGATCTTGCATATCCAAGACAACAAGAAAAATCAAAGAAGTTATGAGGACTGAAGATCAAAGATTTTCAAAGGAGGACAAGGCATATCAAAACCACAAAAGAATCAAAGGAAAGGCAAGGTAAAAGTTATGAAATTATTATAGTGATAGATCATGAAAATTTTAGTATAGTTAAGTCATGTATGGTTCGAAAAGTAATTTTGGTTAGTCGTGTTGATCATACCTATTAAATCCATCATAAAAACTTTGGACAAAAACCCTTCCATCTTGCCATATCCGATCATCATTTAAAACTTAACGGTTAAAGTACTGAAGTGATTTGATCAGTCACGTCATTAGGCCGAAGTATTTAATGATGATTTTTGATTTTCTTACGAAATATCTCCGCGGTATTTTCTTCCGTGTTAGCTTTCAACTCATATGAATCACCTCACCGCATTATACTCGTTTCATAACCACTCCATATCATTTCTTTTCGTAGCCAATTCTTAGCCATTCCGGTCTGTAAAAACAAAGGAAGCATCTGTGGGGAAAAAACAACTCTTTAACAACCATTCTCACCGTGAGCAGAAGAGCAGCAAACTGAAGGTTGGAAGAAAAGCTATGGGTCTCATAGTGAGGACTGAACCGGTTGGAACGAAGTACTTGGAGGGTTATTCACAAATCAGAGAAATGTTACAACAAGCAGGGTGGTTGCAATTCTTGGAAAAATTTAGTGGTTTTCACAAAGAGGTGACTAAAACATTTGCAAGGTCCTTCAATGGAGCAGAGGTTGAGATAGGAGACATTAAATTCACTGTTACAGAGGCTTTCATTGCAGAGGCAACGGAATTACCCAGGCAAGGAGAAAGGTGGTTCAAAAATAGGGAATTTCATAATGAAACATGGAGGAAAATGCTTAAAACTCTAGGTATGGATGTTTCCATTTTTAAAAAGGGTATTCCTATCTCGGCACTAAAGAATAAGTGGAGGAACATGTTGCTCATTTTACAAAAAATTATAACTTGTGAAGGAAGATTTGGTACCCTCTATGTCTATCATATTCGGTTAATGATTCATTTCTTAGATGAAGAAATTAATTTGCCCTTTTTCCTGCTTCATAGTCTGAAAAGAATGGCCTCAAATGTTCAAAAAAGGGTTCAATTTCTAGAAACAACTTTGTATCACCATGGTTTAGTCAAAATATTAATTGAACATCATTTGAGGAAAATGGGAGATAATTGGGAAGAGTTTCTAGTGAGGAACCATTTTGAGGAACCCAAAGAATCTCCACCTGAAAGCAAACCTACAAGAAGAAACAGGAGAAGGGAAATTTCCAAAGCTATTGAAGTAGAAACTGGTAAATCAATTCAAGAGGACAGTGAAGAGATGATTTCTGAGAAATTGGCTCAAATAAAGAAGCAGCTTAAGAAGGAGAGAATAATAAAATATGCCAAAGACAGAGGAGAAGGGCCATCTCAACCAAGACGGAGCCACAGACTTAGAGGTATACTAAAGAAAATAGAGGTTAGACAAACAGGGATCATAAACATTGAGGATGAAGAAACTCCATAAATTGACCAAGCACAACAACAAATTTACAATTATATTGAGTCATTAGAGAGGAGAGCTTCAGAAAGTAGAGACAGAACTCCTAGCCCACAAAAATCTGAAATTGATGTGCTAAGAAGAGATAAGTATGAGTTAGAAGTACTCAATAGGCATATCAAGAATGAGAATGATATTTTGAGGGAGTAGGTGAAACTAAAAAGTGATATGAATTCAACTTTGTCTTTACAAATGGAGAAATTGTACAAGGCCAGTGAAAAATTGAAGAAGAAAAACAAAAATTTAATCAGGGCACTTAAAAATTTAAGATTCAAGTTAGTCATAAGGAAGCCTAGAAGACCATTGACTGTCAGGCAAAGCAGAAGAAGAGGGTTGGATGTCCTAGCAGAGGTCTCAGAGTACATGGAGTAGTTGCATGAGGACATGCAAAAACCTTGTAGTGGGGGTATGTTGAGCCCCAAAGATGTTCTTCTCTTTCTCCACATTCCACTTCATTTTCCTTGTCCCTCATCAATTACAAGCTTAAATGATCAATAGGATTAATTAAAATTTCTTTAAGAATTTATATAATGACTAACTTGCTATGTTTTCATGATTTTGTTGTTGTAGTAATTTTTGACTAAGACTCGGCTACAGAATACAGGCATTCGGTAGCCAGTCATCTGTTCTGCAGCTATCCTCATGTTTACGTAGGTTCCAGGTGTCACTGCAAAGAAAAAGGCATATGGGTGAAATCCACAACACTTCCCCATCATCTCTTGCTCCCCACGAAGTCTGAGTTAAAGTCTCCAAGCGGTTATGCACGAAAAAGAGAAGGAGTTTCCTATCAAAACACAGACTCTACAGATGTCCGCAGTAAAGCACAAGATTGTTAATAAGAGTTTTAATTTGATTAGAAGTGGGAAAGACACTTATCCTTGTTTTTCTCAAGAGTAGTTATGTAATTTCATTATAAGTATGACTCGGGAGACCGAGAAACTGTTAGTTAGATTTTGTTTTGTTGCTAGATCTCAGTGAACCGTGATACTCTGTTTTGAAATATTTCTCCTTTAATGAAAGAAGCATCACTTTATTTGCGTGCTCATCCGGTGGTAGAGGGCCCCTGCTACTTGAGAAGCTTTGTTCATAAGATTTAGATAAGTAACCTAGCCTTGTTTCATTCCTAGTTTAATTAATTTTCCGAACTTTGTGTTCCTTTACTTAATTGCTTTAGATGCTACAGTCAGTCTTATTCTCACAAGTTATTCCAAAATATCACTAATATTGGATGAGGTATAACTGTAGTATTTTAGAAGTTATTTGCATTTTGTTTTTATGCTCAATTACATCAGTTGTTACAACTAATCATGATCTTATAAACTCTTCCAAAATATCACTAACTTCGGATGAGACATATCTATGGTGTTTTAGAGCTTTGTTGTGTTTTGTTGAATTTTATGCTTTCATGCTCATTTACATAACATGTTGCAGCCAGTCCTGTTCTACAAAATATTCCAAAATACCACTAATTCCGAATGAGACAGAGCTGAAACATTTCAGTGATTAGTTTCATCTTTAGTCTAGTCATAGCACTCCAGAGGTAGATGTCATTCTAGTTTAATTCTGTCACTATATTTCAAGTTTGATAATGGCACTCTAGTTCAATTTTAATTCACTGCATTTCAAGTTAGATTAGTGGCATTCTAGTTCAGTTCCAGTTCACTATATTTCAAGTTAGGTTAATGAAATTTTAGTTTAGTTGTGGTCACTGTGTTTCAAGTTTGATCAATTGCATTCTTGTTCAGTGTTATCCATTGTTCTTTAAGTAGTATTAACTGTCAACATTAGATTTCACGGCCTTCATTATTTACAAACTAATCTTGTTCTGAATTTCTATTAATACATCATCATATGGACAAGAATTAGTGATATTAGTTTAAGGCCTTGATTGTTCTGCAATCTTTTGCAATTTCACAAATAAGCCTTTTTCCCAAAACTATTCTAGAAAATCTCTAACTTTCGAATGAGGTTTAGTAGTGACAAGCTGAGATACAGAATGGATTAATCTTAGCATTACAAGTTAATTTAGAGTAGAAATCTTATTGTGCTACAAATAGTCTCTTTCAATTGTGTTCCAATAAACTTCTAGCCATGGATGAGATTCTTTGTAATATTGTAAGATGATTGTTTACTTAGGAGAACCTCATTTGCACTAAACTTGTCCTTTCCTCAACCTATTCCAACATATTTCTAATGAATGAATTGGATGAGTTTATGTTGCGAGTTATTGAGTTCATGTTGTGATTTATTTCTTTGCCATGAGTCATTATCAAGCTTTGCATTTTCTGCTCTTTAATGCCTTACACAGTTTAGAATAGGTTTTGCTCTGTTTTAGTGTAACTATCCACTTCTCTTTACCAACATTTAGTTCTTTTCCTTTTTGACATAAAACCATAAAACGAAAAAGGTCAGAAAAAACACTAAATACAACGTAGTGAGAAACAGATACCTATGCACATATAGTGCACCTCACTTCAGCAGTTTACTAGCCTTGGTTGACAATTTATGACCTCAGTTTAGGAACACTAAGTTGAGCACTACAACGGGCATCAGGCCCACTCATTACAGAGATATACAGGCCGATGATAGGCTATTACAGATGTGGAGAGGCATGTTGTGTGACATGTACAGCCTGATGCGGCATGTCGTAGGGGCTACAACAGGTGTTACGCAAATGAGGAGGACTGTTGCACGTTATAGGCATGGTCGAGCCACAGCACGTGATGGACAGTCCACGAGCAACGACTCATCATGTCATGATCGTTCACCTCGCACCGCGCCAGATGAGCATGAGCCTCCACTAGCATCTAGCAGCAGTCATCATGGAGATGAGGTTGGACTATCGGCCACGTCCAGTCAGCAGCCTGTAGCATCCATCAGTACTCATGATCATGAGCAGGCTGGACCATCGACCGTCGAGGATGCACCATTGACTGAGCAAGCCTCCACTAGTACTGTTATTGATGTTGTACTACCACCAACTGATCCATGACATTTGTATTACAGCTGTATATTTTTAACATTATATATATATATATATATATGGTCCATGTATTTTATGTTCATGTTGCAGTTGTACTTAATTTACATGTTGGTGATCATCATGATGTGTATATTGTTAGATATGTTCATTTAATGTGTAGCTTGCAGATAGATGTGTATGTGATAGCATGAGTTATTTGACATGATATGTATATTTGATGTTTGTGTTGTGATTTTGTTAATATATAATGTTAATTGTGTTTTGTTAGATGATCATGATCACAAAGATGTTAGCGATTTTGAATGTGTTTTTTAGTCGAATATGATGTTTGTACGATGGTTATCATGATCGTGATGTTTATTAATTAATTTAATATTAAATGACCATGATATTTATTAAATATTATGTCGTGATTTTAATTGTAATTGAAATTTTAATTGTATGTAAAATTGTATTTGTATTTGTAATTGTAATTTTACTGTAATTGTATGTAAAATATTTAATGTAAAATTTTAATTTTAATTGTAATATTTAATTTATTGTGAAATGATTGTAATTGTAATTTTAATTGTAATTGTATATATGACAAATTGTAAAATTGTAATTGTATGTAAAATTCTAAAATTGTAATTGTATATAAAATATTTGTAAAATTGTAATTATAATTGTAATTGCAATTCTAATTCTAAGTCTAATTGTATAGGTTGAGACCGACATAGAGCATTCAGTTGAGGCCGATGATAGGTTTAAGAGGTCCCATGATGGAGAAATGGAGAACAGAGTTGACGGTAGAGAAAGATCAATAGAGACAGTCGATAAATCCAAGAGGCACCATGAAGAAAGGATTCTCATTCCCTTAAGGACATGAGAGAAAGATCAATTAATGTTGTTGATTGGGCTGATAGGTCCCATGAAGGGAAATATTCTCTAGAATGCGTTTAAAAGCATCTGGGAGTGTCTACTCAACTTAGTGTTCCTAAATTGATATCATAAATTATCAACCAGGGCTAGTAAACTGTTGAAGTGAAGTGCACCATATGTGCCTAGGTATCTTCTTCCTACTTCGTTGTGCTTAGTGTTTTTCTAGTGTTTTTGGTTTTGTGTTTTTATGCTAAGGGGAAAAGAACTAAATTGCTAGCAAAGAGAAGTTACTGATCACACTAAAACAGAATAAAATCTACTCTAAACTATGAATGGTACCAAGAACAGAAAATGCTAATCCACAGATTGTAAAGCTGATAAGAAAAATAACTCATAACATTAAACTTAGTCCAATTCATTTCATTAGAGGTATGTTGGAACAAACTGAGAAAAGGATTATTTTGATGTAATGAGATTCTCTTTAGTAAACAACAACTTAAAACATCACAGAGGAAATCTTATTCGTTGTTAGAAATTTGTTGGAACATTTTGAGAAAATATTATCTGCAATGTAGTAAGGAACCCTATGCTAAAATAACTTATGAAACTAGAATTAAATCTTTCTGCAACTCAAAATGTTACTATTAAGCCTCATTCAAGGGTTAGAGATTTCTTGGAACAACTTGAGAAAAAGGCAGTTTGTAAAATTATGAGAATCTCTTACATAATTGCAGAACAGTCAAGAACTCAAAATGATATAACTAATTCTTGTTCATGTGATAGCGATGTGTTAGAAGAAGTTGAGAACAAGAGCAGCTTATAAAATAATAAGGGTATTTTAAATCTAATTAACAAGACTGAAATGCACTTAACCAACATGACTGAAATGCAATGAACAGAACTGAACTAAAATGCAATTAACTCAAAAGTACTACAGCTATATCTCATTCACGTGTTAGTGATATATTGGAACAGATCATGAGAACAAGATTGACTGTAATATTCGATGTAAGTAAATGAAATAAAGCATGATGCAAGAGGATAAACTCAGAAAACTGCCTAAGTTAAGAACAAAACAGAGTTAAAGGTCACTTATCTATAAAATATGCACAAAGCCTTTCGGATAGTAGGAGCCCTCTACCATTAGATTGGCACACAAATCCTTAACTCCTTAAAGTTGCTTCAGATCATGCATCAAAGTTATACTTCTTTTATTAGAAGAAAAAAATGCTCAGAAACAGAGTATCACAGTCTTTGAAAAATAACAACAAAACATCAACTAACTGTTTCTCGGTTCACCGAGTTATTTTTATAAGCAACTACATAACTGACATTGAGTAGAAATAGGCATAGGTGTCTTTTATAATCAAAATTGAACTCGAAATATTGTTGAGGACTCGTATTTTGCTGAAGACACCTGCAGAGTCCTTATCCTTGTAGAAGTCTGCTTCTTGGTTTTGGCTTTGTCCACGTGCATAACCACTTTCAGATTTTTGCTCAGCCTTTGTGGAGGACAAGGAATGATGCAGGGGAGTTCTGGAGTCTAACCATATGCGTCTTTCCCTCAAATGACACCTGTAACCTGTGTAAACATAAAGATGGCTATGGAATATGCGACTAGCTACAGAATGACTGCATTCTGTAGCTAAGTCTGCTCAAAAATCACTATGACAACAAAACCACAAAAGTATAATAAGTCAGTCATTGCATGTATTCTTAAAGTGATTTTAATCATTCCTATTGATCTTTTAGGCCTATAACTGATAAAGGATAAATGGAATGCAGTGGTTTTGGTAAAAATAAAAGACATTTTTAGGGCTCAACATACCCCCACTACAAAACTTTTGCATGTCCTCATGCAAACAATCCATGTATTCTGAAACTTCAGCTAGGACATCTAGCTTCCTTTTTCTGCTTTTCTTGGTGTTCAGTGGCATCCTAGGCTTCCTTATGACCAATTTGAACCTCAGATTTATAAGTGCCCTGTTCAATTTCTTTTTTTTCTTCGTCATTTTCTCACTAGCCTTGTACAATTTTTGCATTTGCAAAGATAAAGTTGTGTTCTTGTCACTTTTCAGTTTGACTTGTTCCCTTAAAATTTCATTTTCATTTTTTATATGCCTATTCAGTACTTCCAATTCATATTTGTCTCTTTTCAGCACTTCAATTGAAGATTCTTGTGGGCTAAGAGTTCTTTCCCTGTTTTCTGAGGTTCTTTTTTTCTAATGATTCAACATAATTATAGATCTGTCGTTGGGCTGGATCTACCTCTGGAGTTCCTCTACCAGGATCTTCTTCGTACTGGTACTCAGGATATTTGTCAATTGGTGTCTCTTCATCTTCAATATCTATGATTCCTGTTTTCTTAATTCCTGTCTTCTTCAATATGCCTTTAAGCCTATGACTTCTTCTTAGTTTATATGGTCCCTCACCACTCTTCTTAGCATCCTTTTTTATTATCTTTTCCTTTTTGAGCTATTTCTTGATTTTGGCCAATTTTTCAGAGATAATCTCCTCACTGTCTTATTGTATTGATTTATCAGTTTTAATTTCAACAGATTTGGAAACTTTTCCCCTCCTACTTCTTCTTACAAGTTTCCCTTCAGACAAAGTTTCTTTAGGTTCTTCAAAATGATTTCTCAAGAGGAACTCATCCCAACTGTCTCTTATCTTCTTCAAATGATACTCAATTAGAATTTTAAGTAGGCCATGATGATATAAGGTGGTTTCTAAGAACTGAATCCTTTTTTGGACATTAGAAGCCATCCTCTTTAGGCTATTGAGCAAGAAAAAGGGTAAATTTATCTCTTCATCTAGGAAATTCATTATAAGTTGAATGTGATAAACATATAGGGTGCCAAATCTCCCCTCACAGGTTAGAAACTTTTGTAGAATTAGCAACATATTTCGCCATTTATTTTTCAAGGCTGAACTAGGAATGCCTTTCTTGAAAACTGAAATGTCCATACCTTGTGTTTTTAGCATCTGTCTCCATGCTTCATTGTGAAATTCTTTGTTTTTAAACCATCGTTCACCTTGCCTTGGAAATTCTGTTGCTTCTGTTATGAAGGATTCCGTGATAATGAACTTGACATCACCTATTTCAACTTCTGACCCGTTGCATGACCGGGAAAATGACTTGGTGACCTCCTTGTGAAATCCATTGAACTTCTCCAAAAAATTTAACCATCCAACCTGCTGTAACATCTCTTTAATCTGTGGGTAACCTTCTAGATATTTAGTTCTGACTGGCTCAGACCTTACAATAAGTCCCATGGCTTCTTTTCCTCAACTTCAATTTACTGCTCTGTTACTGCTCTCCTATTTGAGGTAAAAATGGCTGTAGAGGGTTATCTCACCCTAAAGATGACTTCTCTGTTTCTGTAGACAGGAATTGGCTACAGAAAAATGGCATTAAGTGGATATGAGATGAGTGAAATACGGTGAGGGTAAATCATAAGAATGATTGAGTTTGAGAGTTTGTTAGGAAAATTGACTTGTGGTTATAGTCAAGTTTGACTGATTTAAACAATGATGGTTTTGGGGCACATGGTATTGTGCACCCATGGTTTTTAAGCTCATGGTATTGCATGTAATGGAGAGCCCAGGAAACATAAAGGACTTAGCGAGAATGAAGAAGAACTGAGGTGAGGCCAGGTGCTCACTTGTGCCTGATTGAACAATGCCAACACACAAATTTATGGACATTTTCCTTAGAACAGAGCTTTCTCTGTTAAATATATATGTGTTTATATTATCATGTTGTTGGTATTAATTGTTCCCCAGGTATTATTAAGAGCCTCTAAATGTTTCTTCATTTGGTATCAGAGCCATATTTGGCTTCAAAGGAGCCACCAATGGTTTTATTGCCTGGTGAATGGAGAAATCAACGTGCACTTTTGCGTATCCGGCCACACGACACAAAGCTAGTATAATCGCATCCAATCGTCAGATTCTGCTGTGGTTCCATGGAGGGTTTCTCAATGGATAAAGAGAACAATGGTGCTCCCACAGCTCAGATCTGGCGACTAGCAGTGATAAGAAGTTGGTTCGAGAAATTCAGAGATGAGAGGATGTTTGCACATGGATTAATTAATTGATGAACCATGTATCTGAAGAGAACTCCTAGAGGACTGGTGGTTACAGAGGCTGGTGACCCATGTAATCCGGTAGATGGGTTCTTTTTATATGGACATTGATTTCATATGTACAAAGAGCAACAATGAAACAAAAAAATATTATTATAATGGAGTTAATTTTTTACATGTAAATGGGCATACTGCTGTAAGACTTGGTATGGCATGCGTACCCCTGGGTAATCTCTGGTAATGTCTGGGTTAGACCTAAGTGATAGGGGGGATGTCAAGTTAACAATTACCCTGGGTAAAAATTTGAGGGGGGAAGAGCTAGAGTGAGCGGGGTTGTCTCACTTAGCAGGTTTGGCTGGATTTAGTCAAGGAACCCCAAGTCAAGTTTAAAGGGGGAATGTTAGGTAAATTGACTTGTGATTATAGTCAAGTTTGATTGATTTAAACAATTATGGTTTTGGGGCACATGGTATTGTGCACCCATGGTTTTTAAGCTCATGGTATTGCATGTAATGGAGCCTATAAAAGGCTCAAAGGACTTCATTGTAATGTAAGGCCTTGAGGTGAGCGGTGAAGGCTCACTTGGCCGGATTGGTCAGGGTTTTGGCCAATGCTTAATGAAATTTCATTAAGATGGGTTTTCCCTAGAGTTTGGGGTTTTTCCCTGTTAAACATATGTGTTTATGTTTATGATTTGCTTCTAGTTATGTTTAATTATTCCTCTCGGTAATTATTTATATTATCCGGTAAATGTTTCTTCAGAGTTGTCATGGAGTAAAAGACTGCGAAGAAATCTCATGAGGATTTCAAAATCATCAATGAATGTTTCGGGTTAGTGACGTGAATTAATAGGTCACTTCAAGTACTGACCGTTAACTTTTAATAAATGATGATTTGATATGGAGCGGAATGAAAGGGATTTGTTCAAGGATTTTATGATAGGCTTGATCAATACGAATAATAAAAATAACTTTATGAAACATACATATGACTTAACCATACTATATCTTTTATAATTTGCTATCATAATAATTTCACACAATTTTACCTTAGCCCTTCTTTTGATTTTTTGTTGTTTTAATATGCTTTGTCTTTCCTTTGAAATTTGTTGATATTTCAGACTTCATAATCCTTTTTATTTTGCTTGCTGAGGTAGGTTTGCAGGATCAATTTGCTGTTGAACAAGTGGCTACTGAATGGTTGGTTGTAGAATATCTAGCTGCAGAATATCTGGCTACAGAATGTACCTGTAAAAGCTTTGAGACATGGAATGAAATGATTTGAAATATGGATGGGATGAAGTATGAAATGAAAGAAAGTGGATTATGAAATATAGTGGAATGAAGCATGAATGAAGTGAAATATGATGGAATGAAATGGATCATAAATGTGGAGTGGAATGAAATATGAAAAGTGGGCCTGCAACTTATGATTTGTAATACTCAATTGCAGAAAAATACCAATTTTGAAAATATGAAATGAAATGAGATGGATCATGAAATGGAGTGAATGAAGTATGGATGAATGGAGTAAATGAAGTATGGATTAAGTGAGATATGGTGGAATGAAATGGATCATAAGTGGAATGTGATATGTAAAGTGAGCCTGCACTTATGATTTTATGATACTTGTTTGCAGGAAAAGAACAATTTTGAAAAGCTAAAGTGTTAGAAGGATTCTGATTTTCACCTTATCTTTTCTGTATAAACATGCTAATCAATGATTAGTTTTCATGTTTATACTTTATTTTTATGTTTTGTTTTGTTTTTTTTTTTTTTTTTTTTTAGCATCTGATTTCAGAAAAGACAATTAAGTTGATGAAGAAGAAGGATTCTTCTTCATTAACTTCACATCACTGTTCTCTTGGAATCTCTTGAAAAATTCTTCTCTTGAAAGTGGCTTATGATACAGTTTCAATCTATGACCATTTACAAGAAAAGTCACCTTATCTTCACCTATTGTCCTGATTTTTATTGCTCCATTGTCAAAAATTTTCACAATTTCATATGGCCCAAGCTAATGTGTTTGGAATTTACTTGAAAATATTTGAACTTTGAATCAAACAAGAGGGCCCAGTCACCTTCTTTGAATTTATTTTCCTTAATGTAATTATCATGCCATCTAGTCCTTTGCTGTTGGACTATATTTGGTCTCTGGACTGCATCGTGTCTAATCTCATCCAATTCATTAATCTGCTCCAATTTGTGCTTTTGTGCTTCTTTTAGATCAAGTCCTAGCTGGACTGCCATTTTAAAAGTTTGAATCTGAAACTCTATGGGAAACAAGACTTGTTTTCCATAAACAAGTTCATAAGGGGTATGGCCTGTTGTGCTTCTCCATGTAGTTCTTTAGGTCCACAAGGCTTCAGGAAGCCTGTCTGCCCAATCTCTTCTATGTAAATGAACAGTCTTTGTTAGGATCCCTTCAATGACCTTATTAGTAGATTCCACTTGGCCATTTGCTTGTGGATGATAGGGAGTAGATTTTCTGTGTCTGATTATGTACCTCTCCACCATTTGTTCCACTAGCCTTGATGTGAATTGAGCTCCTTGATCTGTAACAATTTCTCTTGGGACACCAAAACGAGTAAAAATATCCTCAAAAAGAAAATTAACTATAGATGCTTCAGTAGCAGAAAGTAATGGCTTGGCCTCTACCCATTTGGTAACATAATCAGTGCAAAATAATATATATTTCTTTTGTCTTGATGGAGGACTAATAGGTCCTACAAAATATAAAGCCTATTTCTCAAAAGGTTTAATATGTACCTGAGGTTGCAATGGCATCTCACCTGAAGGAGAAGGTTTCCCTACCCTTTGGCAGCTGTCACACCTTTTGACATACTCTTTAGCATCTTTAAAAAGGGATGGCCAATAGTATCCTAAATGAAGGATCTTATAGGCTGTCCTTTTATCAACAAAGTGTCCACCACAAGGTTCATCATGACATGCCTTGAGGATCTCAGGCATTTCATCTTCTCGAACACATCTCCTAATGATAAAGTCTGGACCTGTTTTGTATAACTCATTAGCAACCCATAAATATTTTGCACTGTCATAAATGATCTTTATTTTGTCTCTTGCATTCATTATTGAAGGAAATTTCCCTGAAACTAGATAATTAGCAATATCAGCAAACCAAGGAGTTTGAGTAGAAATTGCAAAAAGATATTCATCAGGGAATTGATCTTCAACTAGAGTATTGTATTTAATGTTTTGGAGTCTAGATAGGAAATCAGCTACTTTATTTTGTTTCCCAGGCCTATCTAGAATGGTGATGTTGAATTCCTGTAAAAGCAACAACCATCTTATGACTCTACCATTAGTAATTGATTTGTTCATTAGATATTTAATTGCAGAGTGATCTGTATGAACAAAAGTTTCATAGCCTGTTATATAGTGTCTAAATTTATTTATGGCATGAACAACAGCTAAGAACTATTTTTCAGTTACAGTATAATTTAACTTTGAAGGAGTCAAATTTTTACTTGTATAGTAGATGGCATAAGGAATCATGTCTTTTTGTCCCAATACAACTCCTAAAGCTGTATCTGAGGAATCTGTTGAAATATGAAAAGGTAATTTCCAGTTAGGTCCCCTTAAAATAGGTGCTTCAGAGATTTTTATTTTTAGGGTCTCAAAGGCTAACTGGCAATTAGGATTCCACTTGAATTCACAGTCCTTGGTGAGTAATTTGAAAAGTGGAGATGCTATCTTGGTGAAGTTTTCTATAAATCTTCTGTAATACCCTGTAAATCCTAGAAAACTCCTAACATATTTTTGACAACTTGGAACAGCTAATTTAGAGATGACTTCAACTTTTGACTCATCAACTCTAATCCCATCCCCTGAAATGTGATGCCCCAAAAAAATCCCTTTAGTAAACATCATAAAACACTTCTCATGACTTAGTGAAAGATTTGCTTCTTTACATCTCTTTAAAAAAATTTCCAAGTTTGCTAAGGCTTCTTCAAATGTGTTTCCATAGACTGTGAAATCATCCATATATACCTCTACACAATCATGTATTAGATCTGAAAAGATTCCTAGTACTGCCCTTTGAAATGTTGCAGATGCATTGCATAGTCGAAATGGCAATACTCGGTAAGCATAGGTACCCCAGGGAAAGGTAAATGTGGTTTTGTCTTGATCTTCAAGTGCTACTTGAATTTGATTATAACCACTAAACCCATCTAAAAATGAGAAGTAATTTTTTCCAGCTAATGTATCTAACACCTGATCTATGAAAGGTAGGGGAAAATGATCTTTAAGAGTAGATTTGTTTAATTTCCGGTAGGCAATACATACCCTCCATTTACTATTTTTATTTGGCACAATTACCAAAGGAGAAACCCATTGACTATCTGAAATGGGATAGATAAAGTTGACATTTAACAATTTCTGCAATTCTTCTTTAACAATTTCCCTAAGGTTTGGATTCATCCGTCTTTGAGATTGTCTGATTGGTTTACAATTTTCCTCTATGTAGATGTGATGAGTGCAAGTCTTAGGGCTTATCCCTTTCATATCACTGTACTCCCATGCATATGAAGAAGAATGTCTCTGTAATATTTTGACTAGCTTTTCTTGTTGAGATTTCTCTAGGTTCTTGTTTATGTTTAAAGTTTTACCTGGAAATATCTCAATTGTAGAGCTGCCAAATTTATCCATGGAGTAAAGAGACATCTGTCTTGATGATAAAAACTCATTGTTGGATTCTTCTTGAAATTGTTCATGTTTGTATTTCGAAGAGGATTCAAAATTTTCTAAGGTATTTAGAATCTGGCTATCTTCACTAATTTCTGAAATTGTGAAGAGAGGTTGTATGTCTTCTTCATCCTCAATCCATTGAGTATCATCTAATTCTGTAATTGTTTTTGCTGGAGGATACAAGTTAAATTTCTTGGTTGAACTACCATCAGAGATGTACATATCACCGGATCTACAGCTAATGAAAGCATCAGCTGTAGCTAACCAAGGTATTCCTAATATAATAGGATGTCCTCCTAGATTATTTTTAGGAGTTAGGATCATAAAATCCATAGGATACTCCCAAGAATCTAAGGACACTGGAATGTCTTCTATTACCTCATCAGGTTTAATTACAGATATATCTGCTAATTGTAATAATGTGGGTGTAAAAAGAAGATTAGGAAGTTTTAGTTTATCCATGATTTGTCTACTCATGATATTGATTGCTGCTCCTAAATCAATAAGTGTGTTTTGGATCTTAGTTCCATTGATATGTATTTTAACAACTGGATTTCCTGGGTCTAGATACTTTGGAATAGAAATCTTACCCATCATGATGTCTGTTATTTTTATTGCCATTTGAATTTTCTTTGTCTCTTTTATTCTTTTTCTTATTTTTTTCATGCTCAACTCCTTTATTGTCATTGCTAAGATTAGAATTTCCTTGATGGCTTGTAGTAATGGGATCTTAATACATACATTCCTTGGCTCATCTAGGAAATAATAATTAGGCACCATAATTTGTTTTTCTACACCCTTATCAATTTGTAATCTTTCTGGAAAGGGAGGTGTAGAGGTGAATGTTGATGGCTGCTCTAATATAGGAGTTGAAATTATTGGTTCTTTTTGTTTTGATTTTTCAATATTTGGGTCTTGAAAAGATGTGTTGTCTTCAAGACTTTTATTTACCCGTAGAGAATCTTCATTAGAGTTGTTTTGCTCTTGTATGATTATAGAAGGTTTATTCTTTTCAAGTATTCTTCCAGACCTAAGTTGAACATCATTAAGGTCTAAAGGAGTAATCAAATAGGTTGGGAATTGTTGGCCTTCTATCATGTATGTGTTCTGAGGATTTTTATTGTTGGGGTTTGGTATGGGTTGGGCAAGTAACTGATTTTCTTTCTGAGGAAATGGTAATGGAAGTTGTGGATTTTGATGTTCTGAATTTTGTTCAAGAGGGAAATTTGGATATTGTGGGTAAGATGGTAGATATTGATAATACCGAGGGTATCTTCCATAGGAATTTTGTGCTCCTTGCACCCAATTTTGTGATTTATTTTAAAATTGGGGCCAAGGTTGCTGCCAAGAATTCCAATTTGGTGGTGGTTGATTATACAATTGATCATGAAATCCTTGTGTTTGAGGTCCTTGCCAAGGCCTCCTGGAGACAAAATTGAGAGATTCTGTGGAACTTGTAGGAGTTTCTTCTTGAAAGACAGCTTTAAGACCAGGAAGTGAAGGACAACTTTTGGTCTCATGTTTTTCTGAAAAAATTACACAAGTCTCTACAACTTTTGCATCCAAAGGGCACTCTCTCAAGGCATGTTTCTTTCTACATTTGGGACAAAAGATTGCTAAGGCATCAGATTCAGTTTTCTACTTGTTTTGTAACTTAAGGGTGTCTATTTGTTCACTAAGACTCCTCAAGATATCAGATTTGAATTCATCAAGCATATGTCCTATTTCTGCCCTACTTACTGTCCCAGAAGCAGATTTACTTGCCCTTGCAATAGCAGGGTCTCTTGGTCCTTTTATAGTTTTAGATTTCCCTCTTGAAAGGTTGATACATAATTCAGCTATTTCAGGTAATGTGAGCTGAGATATATCCCCTTTTCCCATCATGTTAAGGATATCTAACCATTCATCCCTAATTGTCTTCAATAAGAGAGCTTTCAAAGTGTCTTGATCTAAGTTTTCCTTTTTTTCCCTCTTGATGTTATAGTTAAACCTTTCCAACAAATCTTCCAAATTTTCATCCTCTTTTTGTAACATTTTAAACACTTCCTCCTTATGGTTGAATGGCATACAGTAATCCAAATACCTCTCTAGAAATGCTTGTTTCATGTCTTCCCATGTCCTAATAGAACTGTTGATCAAACTCATAAACCATTTTAATGCTGCTCCTTTCAATGTTGAAGGGAACAGTTTAAGTTTTTGGGCATCTTGCAAATAATCATAGGTTCTACATAGGACTTCAAATTCAAATAGGAAGGTTTCAGGATCTTCAGTTTTGAGTCCATAAAAGTTTGGAAGGACAGAGGGTGAAATGTTTTTCATAGTTGCATTAGTTTCTTCATCTACTATAGGAAACCCAAAAGAGCTTCCCATTTCCCTTCTACCTCTTCCTCTGCCTCCTTCTTCACCTCTACCTCCTTCTCTTTCTGCACCTCTAACTCCTTCTCCTCTACCTCTACCTCTACCTCCTCCAAATAGTGTATGTTATCCATTAAAGACTCCTTCTCCCCCTTCTTCTGCCATGGTTGATTCTTCCGTGGAAATGAAAAATTTTATGTCTGCAGCAGGGGTCCTTGAATATTCTTCTAAGACAGGTTCAATGGATGAAGTGGAAGGTCTCTCTGATGGAATATCTGATCTTAAGTCTTCTGGAAGTCTATGACCAGTATAGTATGGAATGTAGGTTTGAGTTGGAGGTGTGCTGCCTCTTGGTCTTGGTGGAACAAGTGGTGTTCTAGGAATCAAGCTTCTGCTTCTTATAAATCTACCCCTTGAGTCTCTTTCTCTACGCATATCATTGTTTTTGGGAGGTAAGAAATAAGGCTACCTAGTTACATTTCCCCGGCAACGGCGCCAAAATTTCTACTCAACTTAGTGTTCCTAAATTGATATCATAAATTGTCAACCAGGGCTAGTAAACTGTTGAAGTGAAGGGCACCATATGTGCCTACGTATCTTCTTCCTACTTCATTGTGATTAGTGTTTTTCTAGTGTTTTTGGTTTTGTGCTTTTATGCTAAGGGGAAAAGAACTAAATTGCTGGCAAAGAGAAGTTACTGATCACACTAACACAAAATAAAATCTACTCTAAACTATGAATGGTACCAAGAATAGAAAATGCTAATCCACAGATTGTAAAGCTGATAAGAAAAATAACTCATAACATTAAACTTAGTCCAATTCATTTCATTAGAGGTATGTTGGAACAAACTGAGAAAAGGATTAGTTTGATGTAATGAGGTTTTCTTTAGTAAACAACAACTTAAAACATCACAGAGGAAATCTTATTCGTTGTTAGAAATTTGTTGGAACATTTTGAGAAAAGATTATCTGCAATGTAGTAAGGAACCCTATGCTAAAATAACTTATGACACTAGAATTAACTCATTCTACAACTCAAAATGTTACTATTAAGCCTCATTCAAGGGTTAGAGATTTCTTGGAACAAATTGGGAAAAAGGCTGTTTGTAAAATTATGAGAATCTCTTACATAATTGCAGAACAGTCAAGAACTCAAAATGATATAACTAATTCTTGTTCGTATGATAGTGATGTGTTAGAAGATGTTGAGAACAAGAGAAACTTATAAAATAATGAGGGTCTTTTAAATCTAATTAACAAGACTGAAATGTAATTAACCAACAGGACTGAAATGCAATGAACAGAACTGAACTAAAATGCAATTAACTCAAAAGTACTACAAATATATCTCATTCACGTGTTAGTGATATATTGGAACAACTCATGAGAACAAGATTGAATGTAATATTAGATGTAAGTAAATGACATAAAGCATGATGCAAGAGGATAAACTTAGAAAACTGCCTAAGTTAAGAACAAAACAGAGTTAAAGGTCACTTATCTAGAAAATATGCACAAAGCCTTTCAGATAGTAGGGGCCCTCTACCATCAGATTGGCACACGAATCCTTAACTCCTTAAAGTTTCTTCAAATCATGCATCAAAGTTATACTTCTTTTATTAGAAGAAAAAAACGCTCAAAAATAGAGTATCACAGTCTTTGAAAACTAACAACAAAACATCAACTAACTATTTCTCAGTTCACCGAGTTATTTTTATAAGAAACTACATAACTGACATTGAGTAGAAATAGGCATAGGTGTCTTTTATAATCAAAATTGAACTAGAACTCCTGTTGAGGACTTGTATTTTGCTGAAGACACCTGTAGAGTCCTTATCCTTGTAGAAGTTTGCTTCTTGGTTTTGGCTTTGTCCACATGCATAACCACTTTCAGATTTTTGCTCAGCCTTCGTGGATGACAAGGAATGATGCAGGGGAGTTCTGGAGTCTAACCATATGCGTATTTCCCTCAAATGACACCTGTAACCTGTGTAAACATAAAGATGGCTACGGAATATGCGACTAGCTACAAAATGACTGCATTCTGTAGCTAAGTCTGCTAAAAAATCACTATGACAACAAAACCACAAAAGTATAATAAGTCAGTCATTGCATGTATTCTTAACGTGATTTTAATCATTCCTATTGATCTTTTAGGCCTATAACTGATAAAGGATAAATGGAATGCAGTGGTTTTGGTAAAAATAAAAGACATTTTTAGGGCTCAACAGGGAGTATTGTCCAAGCTTCGGTTGGCTTACATAAACTTTTACCGGCAAAGATAACGTCGGATAAAATCACATCTTCGGCTTTCAATTGAACCTGAATGAAATCTCTAACTTGTCTGAGCTATGGTCCTGTAGATGAAACCAGTAAAAAGTATGCTTGTATTATAAATGGAAATCCAGTGACCATTTCTATGGGAAGAAAAGCATAGATACCTGCAGCTACCATATTTCCAATTGCAAATCAATTTCCCATTGGAAAAGCTAATGTAATAGCCCATTTTGCAATTTCTTTCCTTTTCTCAACCCTATACTCATTTTCTATGGGAAAACATTGCCTCCACATGTAATAACTGCATTGTCTAGTCAAAAATCGGTCTTCTTTTGCTAACAAATGTAGAATGAAGGACTCGTTGTCATTTCTCCCAGAACATTCAAGGTCAGTTTCTCGTAAAACAGAGATTGAATTTTTTTTTTTAAGATCAAGATAGAAGGCATAAAGGAGAAAAGAGGAAATTGGATGCCAAGATGGAGGAGGAACTTACAAACGAGCAAGCAGATCATGGGTCAACAAGCAGATCATGGGACACCTTTTCTTGTTGCAGGTTATGGAATGGTTCAAGTTTATTCTTCTGAAAGAAGAAGAGGTGTAGTTTTGAAAAGAAACGGCCCAAATATTTTCACAAAAAAATGTACATTTCCAACATGTCTAAAAACTAAAATATCTCCAACTTCAATAAACTACTCAGAAACAAAAATTTCCCAACCATTTGTGAAAACTGCCCACGTCTTAGCATAGCACAGGATCACATGCCACAATTTCCCACTTGGGCCTTGTAGTATTGCATCTTCACATGCCCCACATTGCATTCTCTCCACATAATTAGTGGGGACCTCCTGCAATAAACAGAATTCATTGGAAGAATAGTTATTTCCATCAAGAATTTATCCAATTCCAATTCCAATTCTCAATTCTAATTCTAATTCTAATTCTCAAGAATAAACAAAATTCTAATTCTCAATTTCTATGGTTGGAGTTCACTAAATTTTGGTGTACACACCTAAAAGAAATTTTGGTGCCTTAACTGCAAATCGGTGCTACTCTACATATAACAACACTGGTGCATTTTAGTTACTGTGTACCGGTGTCGATGTTACAAAAGGACGCACCAGTGACGAATAAACCAAAAAAAAAAAAAAAAAAAACAAAACTCTATTTTCTTTAAGTGAAAAAAAACGGCAAATTGAAAAATAGGCGGCAAAATATTTTCGAAAATCTAATTTCATAAAATAATTCTTTAAATACTAAGCACTTTTCATTATTTCACTATTTTTGCTCAAATTTTCAGCCATAGATTTGCAGGAGACATACCTGGAGCAAGAGAGCACGAGAGCACTATGGAGCAGCGAAATATGTTCGAACATAAGTATTCAGACAATCAGAAACTAAACCTCTGGTGATTCAAACCCTGTATCATAGAATCTTGTGATTAAATTTGATTATTTTTTTTTACTTTTTCTAGAGTTTTTTTACTTCTTCTTCTTCTTCTTCTTCTTCTTTTTTTTTTTTTTCTGTGATTTTATCAATTTTACCTAAACCCTTCATTTTGTTTATGTCACTTGTTTTTGTGATTTCAAAATTAGGGCTTTTCATTTTAAATTGACATCAACCCATGGGACGACTTGCATAGTCGGATCCCAATCCATTCGGCCCTTGCATGCATTTTTGGAAAAAAATTGATTCTTTTTTATCGGTGCGCCTTGCATAACCTAGCGCACCGGTGCACTGTATTATACAGCGCACTGTGCAAGTACTGTGTAATAAAAAATTTGAAAACAATTTTTTTTTTAAATCAGTGTGCCATATCTGAAATAGGGCACCGGTGCTCCATGTTACAAGGATAACACCATACGGCCTATTACACTATTTGTGCGGTGCATTTATAATACCCCCACGCACTATACGGTCTATTATATTGTTTTTGTGGTGCGTTTCTAATACCCCCACGCACCGATGTTGATGCGTACATCATGAAAGGCACATCGGTTTCTTGAGATTTATTTTTTACCTGAAAAGTTAACAATTTATTTATAAATATATTAATGAATGATATGGTATAGGTTTCAGATTGATAAAGAAATGACTGAAAAGATATCAAGTAACAAAAATACTGATAACACATCAAGAAAAGAAAAAAAGGAAAGTTCTTTGTAAATTCTTTATAAAAAATATTATTTTTGAACTATATGTAAGTTTAACTAATATGTATTGTTTACTATGTATCATGCAGAGCCACAAAATGACGAAGCTCGATAAGATTATTTCTGATCTAGGACCAAAAGAGCGTAAAATCTTGATGGAAAAATTGCAAAAGGATGAATCAGGTGAACGAAAAAATACTATTGATCCAATATGAGTTTCTTTTTTTAATTATCATTAATAATATACTTAAAATTATTAGATAACATGTGTCAAACAGTCTATTAATTCACATCTGTTTAATGTTCTATAGGGACCAAAAACTCAGAAAAGGAATGTTGTTCTAAGAAAATAAAAAAAAATAGAACATGCAAATGAAAATGAATTTCTCCTTAGCGGTTTTTAGGAGGCAAAGACCTGAATATGGAGTGGTGTTGGAGGTTAACAAAAGGGGGAAAAACTTTTACAAAAGTTTGAGCGATCTAGTGGAACAAATGTATAGACGTTATTTTCACTTACAATACAAAAACCAATTCAATGATTCCAAGAACCAAATTTTATCTAAACTATAGGAAGAGTTTCCAGAGAGTTGGTCAATGAGACATGTCAAAATTTTAACAGCAAAAACATACAACAAAAAAAAAGAAGGAATGAAAAAGTAATATTCCTTCAAATGTTTGTCTAGAATTATTTATAAATATCGCTTTTGTTATATTTACTTTTCATATATCAATATATATTAATTAAATATTTTATTGTCATGTTACATTTTCAGGAAGATTATGAAAATCTCAAAATATGAACGAGCTAATATCAGAAATAAGCCAGTAGGAATGTCCAAAAAGGTGTACAAGGAGATGGTCAAAGAAATGGACAAAATTGCATCGCAGGAGGAGCCATCTCAACAACAACGTGCTTCAAATGTAATATGTAATCATTGAATTTTTCTATCATTAGGTACAATAAATAAACAATTTAGCATTAAATATTAATTTTCAAGTATTTTTCTTGCAGAAAAAAAAGAAAATGGAACCCATTCAACACATAAAACAGGACGACAAGGAAGAAAATGGTTGATATCTAAGTTTGTGTGTAATTGTTACTTCCTTATAACAACTTAACTAGATTTAATTTTTGTATTTTTTAAGTTGTTTTACAAAAATCATCATTGAATGTCTTCAAACAGGCGCTAACATACAAAGAAGAACCATCAAAGGAATTGATTGAAATTGGGTTAAATATGGGTTTTGAGTATATATTGGCATATCAGAACTTAATTGTGGAATTTGTAAGCATATATCGATCTTGTTTTACTTAGCTCCGTCTATAATTAATACAATAAAAGAATCTTTTATATTAAATATATGATTTGTTATGGGGTATAGAACTTGCAGGAAACAAAATATGGATCTGCGCCAACAGATGAAATCTTGAAAGATGGCATGTTACATGGTTTTGAAAGAACGTGTATAGTTTGAGTCAATTGTTGCAATGATACGTCATTTCTTTTCGATTTACATTGATGTATATTATTTAATATTGCAATTTTCATTATTCTCACCAATGTATATACACTCATTACAGTTTATTTTTATGTTTGTAGATGGAAGGTGAAGAAGAAGAAAACAATCAACACCGTGAACAAAACATTCCTGAAAATAACCCAAGTCGTGGAAGTAGCTCTAGCAGTGACAACAGTTCAAGCGAAGAATGATGATCACTATGTTTGGATATCAAAGCAAGGTGTTGTATTTTTTGAAATATTATCCTGTGAAATCAAACATTTTGTTTAATGTAATGGACATAGTGTCCCAATTTATATATTACAATGATGAGATCTAAAATTTGATGATATGATATAACAAATTAATCCAAACATCACATTCAAAGGCACTAATATAAATTTAATTCATATGAATGTTGTTATAAGATATATATGTGTCGATTTTTGATGAATACTGAATTCTAAAAAATCACAATAATTATGATATGATATAACAAATTAATCCAAACATCACATTCAAATGCATTAATAAAAATTTAAATAATATGAATACTGTTATAAGATGTGTCAAATTTTGATGAATAATGAATTTTAAAAATCACAATACTTGCACTGACACAGGTCGATGTTTCTAAAAAATAAAAAATGAAAACCGATGTGTGTCAGTTACTGTACACTGGTGCGTTTGTATTCTGAAGCGCACCGGTGTGTTTCTACGACCTCTAGGCATCGCACAAATACCGATACCAATTATAAATCTCGGTGCGTTTGTGTGATACTACGCACCAATGTGTTTATGTGTTTATACGCACCGGTACATTTGTACAACCTATAGGCACCACACGAATACCGATACCAATTATAAATCTCGGTGCGTTTCTGCGATACTGCACACCAGTGCGTTTATGTGTCTATACGCACCTGTGAATTTGTACGACCTATGGGCACTGAACGAATACCGATACAAATTACAAATCTTGGTGCATATGTGTGATACTGTGCACCGGTGAATTTATATAAGTCTATGCACCGGTGCGTTGATATGACCTATGGGCATCGCACAAATTTGAATTTTGGTATTTTTTTGCAAGGAATCCAGATCTAGTCTTAGTTTTTGTAAAATTTTCACCAAAGGTTTCAGATCTGATCTGAAAACCCGCCGCCCAAAAAATTCATGGATTTTGCTGAAGAATGCTGCCAAAAATTGAAACTGAAATATGATCGGCCGAATTGGAGTTCAGATGAGGGAGATATCGCTGATTCTAAATCATCAATGTTGCAGAAAATTTTCTGACAACAATTCACGGACGACAGCTCTCCTGTCATTTTTTCCAGTTTTTAGTTCGAAATTTAAGATAAATGGCTATAGATCTAAGCTCCCCTTGAAAAATCATGCGATTTCAAAAAAAAATCGGTCGAATCCAAGTCCGGATGTGGGAGTTATCATTGATTTAAAATCAGCTATTTTTTCAGAAATTTTGTGACAGCGAGACAGTTTCAGCGCGAATCCGAGTGTCTAGAGTCTCCAGATAGCGGTTTCAAACACATATGAAGATGAAGAATGATCATTCTATTTCCAAAAACATGTTATAATATAAATTCTGATTTATATTGACCGAGTTATGCCCATTTTAAATATGGAGCAGCATTCGAAGCGGGTTCCCTTTAGAAACGTATCCTCCCACCTTGCTTTAGTAGGCACATGCTTCACCTTCATCAATTTCAGCATAGTAGCGTTCAGCTTGGGTTATTTGGAGACGTGCCCTCCCACCCCAAGCTATGTAGGCACCTGCTACTTCATCAACAATCAGCATCACGGTTATGGGTCAACCGCACAAAATCCTTCTCATCGAAGTCCATTTGCTAGGCTGAACACTATTAGTAACACAGTTGGTCACAAGCATTACAGGGTGTCTCTATCCTTGAATCTTTGTTTGTCATGGTTTTGGGTCATCCACAAACCCACACTTCATTGAAGTCCATTTTCTAGGCCGCACACTATCAATATCACAGTTGGTCACAAGCATTACAGGGTATCTCTATCCTCATATATTCGTTCATCACGATTAAGGGTTAACTACACAAAACACTTCTCTTCAGTGGCTCTTCATATTCAACAAAGGCTTCTCAGGAGGGAACTTCATGCAATGGGGACCATTGCTTCTTAAGGAGGTAGGAATGATCCGAATGGAAAATGGCATCCACCCATGGTATTTGTCTACCCATGTTATCCATCCACCCATGGAATTTACACATGGTATTGTAAATGGCACCGACCCATGGTATTCATCCACCCATGATATTTATTCTCCCATGGTATTGTAAGTGACATCTATCCATGACATTCATTCATCCATGGTATGTATCCACCTATCGTATTCATCCACACATGAAATTTACCCATGGTATTGTAAGTGGTATCCACCCATAGTATTGACCCATGGTATCCACCTATGGTATCTACTCAAGGTATTGTAACTCAAAAAAGGCTATAAATAACAAGTCTCACTTTGTAAAAGGATATATTTTACACCACAATGTAGCTTCTACAGTTATTCTCTGTTTTAATAAAACAAATTTCTTTGGGGTTTTTTTTGCTTTGTGCTCTCTCTCTTTTCTGGCATTCTAATTTTGCAGATCTTGTCAAATCCATTTCAAATTTTTAGATCTTGGGGGCCTCCCCCCAAGATCCGGATCACAAATCCCAAGACCAATTAGAACAGCCACGTGCGTTGTATCACCAACACTACGCCTGGTGCGGTTTTATACCTTAACGGCCCGGTGCATTCTCCTTCGATCGGCCTGGGACACCTTCTACATGTATGCACCGGTGCGTTAAAGCCTGAGTAGCGCACCGATGAAAAAGACATCCGTAATAACCTCTGGCCAACCATTTATTTTTAGTTGTGTTGAATTTCCGTTAAAAGCTCTGCCAAAACCTCCATAACCATAAACGGATGTTGTAGAAAATGTTTTTTTGCCCATTTTGGCCAATTTTATAACACTAAAAACCTCCTTTATAACCTTTGCTAGAGGGTATTTTCCTTGTAGTGTCTATTCTATTACTCACAAGAAAATGAAATCTACAGCAGAACACTGCAATAAAAACTAAACAACAACTTGAAACATAAATGAAATTATCAGAAGCGAAACAAATGAAATGACATAAAACAAAGAACAAATACAACAGAGAGGCCGAGGCACATGGATTGGGCCCTAACCCACAAGCCTAGCTCTCTGAAAATTAACTCAGTAAAATGAAATCAGTCTACTCATTTCATAAAAGAATAGCCTCATACATTTCTGAAGGTTTGATCACTGAGTAAACTAATAAAAATCTCAATAGCTTGCAACAAAGTTCCGACCCTTCCTAGATCTAGCTTTGCTTTATTTATTCTACATGGAAGCTACCAACAACTCCCTAGAAAATAGTGATTGAGTCCACTTGAATCTAAGTAAACAAAGATTGAGTGCACTCCTCTTTGAGTTGCTTGGTTGCCTCTGGAATTCGAATTGCTGGAGAGAATCCTTGGGGATCCTTTGGCTACCTTTGGAATTCGAATTGCTAGAGAGAATCTTTGGGATCCTTTGGCTGCCTTTGAGAGTTAAGGAGGGTGGAAAATCCTCCTATAATTTCTCCTTGTTGTCTCCTCAAAGTCTTTATGATAAAATCCTTATAAAAACGCTAATAATTGATGATGTTCTACACTCAACCTCATATTAGGCATCAAAGTATGTTAGCCTTAATCACCACATATACTAGCATCATAAAACCAAATAATAATAAAAATGCAAGAAAAAAAGATATAAGAAGGAAAAAAGGTGACCATTAACCCCGCCAAATATGTCTAATGATGGAGCTCATCATCACCCCCCTACTGAATGGTTTCTCATCCTCTGAGCAATTAATCCTCCTCCTGTATTTCCTTCAAGGCTTTGACAACCCCCCTGATTTTCCGAGGAAGAAGTGTGGGAGTTTCCCAAGGGGATAAAAACTATTATTCTTTTCTACCTTCTCCCATTCTCTATCTTGTGCATCTGTTTCCTTTTCATCATTCAGCCCCAGTAGCAAAGGTGGGCTGAGCTTTAGTCCCAACCATTGGATCTTTTTGGCCTGCATGGCCCTCTTGTATAATGGTGCCCGTTCCAATGCACCCCTCAGTCTTTCTGGAGTATGGTAATCCCTGTTCTGGAGGCTATGAGGGAGGTTGTTCCATCTCCTCTGGCTGGCCATAATGCACTCATCTTCTATATTCCTAGAAACATCATCAAAGTGGCCTATTACCTATGTTTGTGTCTGAAGGTAGCTTTCAACTAGTGTAGGGTCCCTTTCAATCTCTCGACGGTTAAGGATGACTCCTCTTGGGCTGAACAATTCTGGTCTGATATATAAGGGTTCTCTATTTCTTCTTCCCATGACCCTCCATATCTCTTTTGCTCTAGTGTCCTCATTCGTTATACAAGATGATAGAGCCATTAGCTGCATATCCTCCATTGTGGAATTGGGGTCCCAAGTATCTAGTGTCAGCACAAGGTTATGCACATAAAACTCTGCCATTTTTTCCTGATCATCCATGTTAGCTTTCTTGTAAAAATCCAGGAATTGCATACAATCTTTGAAAGCTAGTGATCCATGGGAGGCTAGAATTTTGATTTGAAATAGGAGGCATTGCTCCTTGAGGTACACAACATATGATTCAAAAGGGAATTCGTGCTGAAGGGATTCTATGCATAAGTCTGCCATGGTGGCTAATTGCTGCTTTTTTTGCTGTAATTGCTCCTTCAGTGCTACATTCTATGCATGTGCCTTCTGCAGCTGCCTTTTCAGAATTGTTTCTTCGATTCTTTCCTCCTCCCTTGGTGATTCTTTAATGATAATCAGGCTCATGAGAGGAGTTTATAGCTCTCTCTAACTTATCCTCTGACTCTTGTCAGCTCTGAAATACATACAGGTCTGTCTTTTTCTCTTTGCGGTCAGGGGAGCTAAGGTGGTGTTGTGCTATGAGTCTGCTTCTTGCTCACATTTTCTACCTCTATGACTTTTATTTCCATCTCTTCCATTTTTCCTTGGCCCTTTGTCTGTTCCTCTTATTCTTCTTGTTCCTCTTCTGGTTCTTCTTCTTATGTTTCCTCTTCTTCTTCTGGTTCTTCTTCCTCTACTGGTTCTTCTTCTGGTTCCTCTTCTTCTTCTCTAAGGCTAGAAGTGGAATTCTTCCTTGTTTGGGTTGGTTGCTATAAAAGCTTCCCTGCTTATATTTACAAAAGATGACGAAGCCATGGGTAGGGTGGCGTTGTCTTGCTACTGCTGTTGCATGTTGTCCCAAAATAGATGGTTGAAGCTCACTGTTGTTGCACTGTGGGCTTCCCTCGGTATCTCTCCCTTTAAAAATTTTCAATTTACTGGTTTGGATGAGACGGGCCCTCTTTATTATTAGACTGCGCAGCTATTTTTTTTTTGAAACACTTATGTAACGTGGCTTAGCTCCAGTTTCTATTGTAGAGAGTTGGACCCTCTTCTATTTAATTGGATGATCTTGCGTGTCTCCTCCTCTCATCCTCCTCCACTCCAACTGATTTAAATTTTTTTAGCTGGCCCAAGTGGCGTGTACTTCTAGTTTTTTCAGTCATACTTCACGGTGGTGGCCAAGTTAACTGGCCACCTTTCTGCCTCTTAAAATCTTAGTCTACAAATTTAGTTATTTACGGCCATTATGAAGGCATAGCGAGGGGTGAGGGGATATACCTGAGCTCACCTGTTGTTGTCAAGGCATTTGCAGGAGCTAGAATTTGGAGACAAGCCTCTTATATGCTACATTCTTCCTTATTTTCTTGTTTTCTAAGTGAGCCACTTGTTGAATGAGAAACTCTCTGAGTGATCTGCCAATATTTCTTGCTATTTCTTCCCATTGTAGATGCTACGTGGGGGTGCTCCAGATTCCATGGGTGGCACTCTTGTCTTTCCTGGGGTCTGCTTTATCATCTCCTCTCTTTGTTTTTTCTTGTTGTTCATGAACATATTTTTTCACTGTAGGAATTCCCTGATTTCTGTAGCAGTCTGTGTTTTTCTTTCCTTGCTACATTGTGCTCAGGAATGGAGGAATGTGGTGTATGGAGGTGATGGAGGAAGTTATGAAAATGAATGCAGTGAATGATGGGATGGATGGTAAAATAGAAGAAGGGAAAAAAAGATGAATGCTTCCCTATGTTTCTAGAAACCATTAATAGCCTGCAAAACAACAAACACATAAAACACAGAGATGCAGATGTATTTTTTTGTTTTTTTGAAAGAAAGTGGGTTGCCTCCATGGAGGTCTTCAACCCACAAACTCTCCTTGGGCGCCTCAGAGATGTTTTCACCCATGGACCTTTATTCTCTTTTTCTTTTTTCTTTTTTCTTTTTTTGAGAGAAAGTGAGCTGCCTCAATCGAGGTTTTCAACCCACAAGCTTGCCTTGGGTGCCTCAAAGAGGTTTTCACCCATGGATCTTTATTTTTTTTTATTTTTTAATTAATTTTTTTTATTTTTTTTATTTTTTAATTTTAATTTAATTTAATTTAATTTTTTATTTTTTTAATTTAATTTTTTTCTTTTATTTATTTATTTTTATTTATTTTTTTATTTATTGTTTCAGGAGGTGTGGGAAACTATGGGGTTTACCATCACATACACCTTTCTGCTTATTGAATTTATGAACTCTGCCCTTGACAAAGGCTTCTTGTAAATTTTAAGTCCGTGACCACTGACAAGCAAGGGGATTCCTTCCTCATCTATGGTTCTGTTTGAACTCCGCCATTATCAAAACATTTTTCCACTGTGTAAGGTCCCAACCATCTTGTCATCAGCTTGCCTTTGAAATATTTAAACCTTGAATCATACAATAGTGCCCAATCTCCTTCTTGGAAGGTCTTTTCTTTGATGTTCTTGTCATGCCAGACCTTCCTTTACAGCTGAACTACCTCCGTGTGAAGAATTTCTTGCATTATGAACTCATCCAATCCATTTAGTTGTAGCAACCTCTCTTTTTGGGCATTTGATAGATCTAGATTTAATTCATCTACCTTTCTTAAAGTATTGAATTCAAACTAAACTAAAATTAGAGCCTTCTTACGATAAACTAGTTCATAAGGAGCGAATCCTATTGTTGTATTCCAAGTAGTGTTGTAGGCCCAAGTAGCTTCTACCAATCTGTCTGCCCAATATTTTCCGCTGCTACTTACAAACTTGGTGAGGGTGCTCCTTAAAGCTTTGTTAGTTACTTCTACTTGGTCATTCGCCTGAGGGTGATAGGCAGTAGAAGTTCTATGCTTAACCTTGTGCTTCGTAAGAAAATTCTGAATGAGGTGAGAGGTGAATTGTGCTTCTTGATCAATGACTATTTATCTAGGGTACCCAAACTTGTAAAACACATTCTCCCTCAAAAATTCTACTACTTTCTCCTCGGTTTCTACCTTCACTGCTTTTGTTTCAGCCCACTTTATCAGGTAATCAATGCAGACTATGATATACTTATTTTGTTCGGATGGTGGATCGATAGGTCCAACAAATTCCATGCCCCACTTTTCAAATGGATCAAGAGCCACCTGAGGGTGCAAAGGCATCTCAACCCTTTGTGTGGGTTTCCCCGTCCTTTGGCACCTGTCACACCTACTGGTGTATCTTCTAGAATCTTGGTGAAGGGTAGGCCAATAGTATCATACCTGCAAAACTTTGTAAGTAGTTCTCTTTGCAACAAAGTGGCCTCCACATGGGTTGTTGTTGAAAATGCAGCAAGATGATGGAGCTTAGTGAAATGAAGTCGCCTTCACTAAGTGGGCCCGCAGGCAAATTCTGGCGCAAAATCTATTTTTAGACTATGTCTATTTTTAGACATATGGAGCATGGTTCGGGGATTCGAGTTTGAGATTCTTGAAGTATGTGTCATGTTGGTAAAATAGATGAGACTCTATTTTTGAGGTCAAAGAGGTCGAAGTCTATTTTTAGACTGCCTCTCCTTAAAACAGGGAAGTCAAATATTATTTACCCTTAATAATATTTAGACTATAAACAACAGTTTACTCTCTTGGAGCACTTCAGTTCGAGCTACAGAAGTGGCTCATGCATCTAACAGAGGAATCACGTGGTTTCCAAGGGTTTGATGGCATCATGCATGGTTGACTTCAGTTAGGACTTCAGTGGCAGAAGTTTGGAGGAGTTAATGAGACAAATAGTGGAGTTGTGTTTTGTTTATTTTAGTTGAACTGATTGAGATTAGTTTAACTAGCTAATCAATTAGTTATGAGTGGAGTGAATTAAATATTATTTAATTCATTAATTAGTAACTCATTATTCAACTCAAGAATACATCAGTTCACTACAGTGCATGATCAGTTCAGTGGAGACCAGTGAAAGAGGTAGATGAAAGGGTGGAGTTAGCTATCAGTTGTGACTATACTGTTGCTATTTGCAACACACAGATAGGTGGAGTAAGCCCATGAGGATTGCGCAGTTCAGGCTGGTGGTTTATCTATATAAAGAGGCTATCCCATAGCATTGAAACACGCAATAGAGGCAAGGCAATTGGCGGTGAGTTTTGAACCAGTAACCTGTTCAAAACTGAGCTAGATTGTGAGTAACTTCATGAGAAAGTACTGAGTACTTGTGAGGAGTATTGTACTGAGTTTGTTACATGATTTCTCCATTATAATATACACAATAGCTGCGGGGTTTTCAGCTATAAGCTTTCCCCATACATACTGTGTTAATGTGTACGATGATTTGATGTGTTATCGCTTGATTTTATTTCCGCATGTTTGATGATCTGAGTGGAAGAGATTATGTGTTGCATATAAATTCGAATTGTATGTGATCAGGATAGTCTCGGTGGATAATTAATCATTATTCAGCAAATTTCTACATGGTATCGGAGCAATTGAAGTTCAGATTGATCATCACAGTGATTACAAACTTATTTCGGTAGACAGAGTCTGCATGCGGGCCAGGTAGCCTCCGGATTCATCTTTCTTCGGAAAGTGAAAGGTTTGGTAAACGCCCCTTGCAGTCGATCTCTGTGCTAGAAATAATTTGTTCTCACGATCTAGAGCGGTTGAGCTTTGAGGTGGAATTCAAAATTTTGCAGCAGTTTTGTTTTCTTGGTGCCAGTGTTGAAAATGTCTTTCAACGGTTTGCGACTCGAATATGCTCTTGAAGGCAGTTCGAATTATGTTGCATGGAAGGATCGCATGGAAGCAGTATTAGAAGATAATGGTCTCAAGGAGTTCATAGATATGGATGTCCAAAGGCCCACTGATCCTGCTGAAGTCGATGCATGGCAAAAGAAGATGGCGAAGTGTCGAAATCGTCGGATGAGGCGCTAAGGATCAGATGGCCTGCATTGTTTCACAAAGATATCACCCAGTATTTTGTGTGGAAAGCTTTGACGGATCTATTCCGTAGTAAGAGTGACTAAAGGAAGAGCCAAAAGATAAGCTTTCAGAAATATTAAGATGGAGAAAGGCGACAAGAGACCCAAGACACTCACTGCAGGTCTACCTAGCAAGATGAGTCGGGAAGTGTGGGGGTGACTGTTTCGATGAAGAGACATGGTCGACCTGGCTCTCCATGGTCTTCCGAAGGCTTGGCACTCATATCAAGATAGTGTCAATGGTCGGGAGAAGCTGCCGGGATGGGAGCGCCTTTGGGCGGATCTCATGCAGGAGGAGATAAGGAGGACTACTCGAGATGGATCTTCATCAAAGGGAGCTGATGAAGAAAACTGTGCTTTGGTGGCCAAAGCAAAGAAAGGAAAGGGTAAGAAAACCTCTCATTCTGGTGCAAAGGGCAAGAAGCAAGATATGGCGAAAGGTAAGTGTTTTCACTGCCATGATCACGGACATTATGCTACCAATTGTCCAAAGAAGAAGAAGAACAAGCAAGCGGGAAGATCTGCAGATGGAGAAGCTTTGGCTTCAAAGTTTGAGCTTGAATTTTCACTGATTGCATGCTTGGTTTCAAGTGTGCTGGGATCCGTATGGTTCTTGGACAGCGGTGCGTCATTTCATATGACGGGAGATCGGGAGTTGTTCTCAGATCTGGAGGACAAAGATTTGGGTGTGCACATCGAGATGGGCGATGATGGTAGATACAGTGCGACTGGTATCGGTACCATATCCTTTCGGAGGGAGTCTGGTAAACCCTTTGTATTGAAGGATGTCATGCATGTACCTGGATTGAAGAAGAACTTGATCTCTGTGGCGATGTTGGAGGATAAGGGGTATGATGTGGTCTTCGGCGAAGGAAAAGCCTTCCTGCGCAGTAAGACTACTGGAGAGACCCGGAAGATAGGGGTTCGAACTCAGAACCTTTATCGATTCACGAGTAGATGGGCACAACGCGACTGTAGCATGCAAAGTGGGAAGTGGTGAGCCGGGATGATGAGGGCGAACTATGGCATAGGAGATTGGGCCATCTTCACCATGGAGCTTTGAAGATTCTGCAGCAGATTTCTATTGGACTTCCTAAGGGCACTCTTGCGCAGTCAGATCAGTGCAAGGGGTGTACTTTAGGGAAGTATGTGAAAGCACCTTTCACGAGAAGGATAGTCGCGCCACGACGATCCTTGAGAGAGTTCACACAGACGTGTGTGGTCCTTTCTCAGTTGCTTCGACAGCAAAGCACAAGTATTATGTGATCTTTGTTGATCATTTCTCTCGAAAGTGCTGGATCTTCTTCATGCAGAAGAAGAGCGATACATTCGCGAAGTTCTGTGAGTTTAAAGCACTGGTCGAGAAGGAGTCGGGGAAGAAGGTGATTGCTCTAAGGAGTGATAACGTTGGTGAATTCATCTCGGCTGAATTCAAGGAGTTCTGCAGCGCAGAAGGGATTCGGAGAGAGCTCATCGCACCCCATAACCCACAGCAGAACGGGGTGGCTGAGCGGAAGAACAGAAATATCGTGGGTGCTGCACGGGCGATGTTGCATGATCAGGGCCTACCCCTTCACTTGTGGGCTGAGGCATGCAATACAGCAGTGTATGTGCAGAACCGTTGTCCTCACAAGGTTCTTGGCATGAGTACACCAGAGGAGGCTTATTCTGGCAAGAGGCCTGATATTTCCCATTTGTGGATTTTTGGTTCTCCTGTCTACATGCATGTGACGAAGGATGCGAGAAGGAAGCTGGATCCGACCGCTGAGGTTGGAATATTTGTGGGGTACACTGATACACCTCACAAATACCGGGTGTATTTGTCAGACAGTCGCAAGACTGTTGTGCGACGGGATATAAAATTTCAGGAGGAGAAAGCCATGCAGTGTTCGCTTGAGAGGGAGCTACACTTGCATGCAGATGAGGAGCTGTTAGTTCCTAAGGAGGAGCTTCCGGATGTGGATCAGCCACAAGAGGAGGTTCGGGAGGTGGAAGAAACCACCCAGGCAGCGCCAACCATCAGAGGGTGCATGCGCACTACAGAAGCTGAGCGACTGGCTTGAGATGCAGAGAAGGTTGTAGGACCACCTACAGCACAGCGCAGACAGAGACAGTCACCGGATCGGTACACTGGATACATGGCTCTTAGGAGTCAATGTGTTGTGACAGAGCCATCCTCTTTTGAGGAAGCTGTGGAGGAACCCGCATGGGTTGATGCCATGATCGAAGAATATGATTCGATCATCAGGAACAGTGCATGGGAGATTGTCCCAAGACCGGTTGGGAAATCAGTGGTAGGTTCACGATGGATCTACAAGGTGAAGCAGGTGGCTGACGGGAGTGTGGAGAAGTACAAGGCGAGATTTGTCGCCCGTGGCTTCTCACAGATCGAGGGGATTGACTATGAGGAGACTTTTGCACCTGTCGCAAGGTACTCTTCCATACGGACGATTCTTTCTCTCTCAGCGCAGATGAGGTGGCACATTCATCAGATGGATGTGAAGACTGCGTTCCTCAATGGAGTTATTGAGGAAGAGGTGTACATAGAGCAGCCTGAAGGTTTTGAGATCTTCAGCAGTGAGTCGCATGTGTGCCGACTCAAGAGAGCACTGTACGGGCTGAAGCAAGCACCTCGTGCTTGGTACACTCGGATAGACAACTACTTCACTGGGCTTGTATTCTCCAAGATTGAGGCAGATCCAAACCTGTACCAGATTGTGGTGGAGGGGAAGCTGTTGATCATCGTACTGTATGTAGATGATCTGATTTTGACTGGCGATGAGCAGTTGATACTTTCATGCAAGGAGGATCTTGCACGAGAGTTCGAGACGAAGGACTTGGGCATCCTTCATTATTTCCTGGGATTGGAGATTTGGCAGCGCAGCGGAGGACTGTTTTTTTCTTAGGGCAAGTATGCCCGAGAGATTTTGGAGAGGTTCAACATGCAAGGCTGCAATCCTGTTGACACTCCTCTTCCTGGTGGTTGGAGGAAGGAGGATGCTACTTCAGCGGAGGTAGTGGATGCCACTGTCTATCGACAGTTGGTGGGGTCACTTATGTATCTGGTCAATACACGACCCGATATATGCTATGTAGTTAACCAACTTTCGCAAGCTATGGTTAAGCCTACCAAGCTCTTTTGGAAGGCAGACAAGCATGTATTGCGCTATAGCAGAGGCCGAGTACATGGCAGCTAGCTTGGCTGCATGCGAGGCTATTTGGATGAGGAAGATCCTCGCAGGATTGTTCAGGTTACATTTGGAGCCTACAGTGATCTACTGTGATAACCAGAGTTGCATTAAACTCTCGGCTAATCCAGTATTTCATGATAGGTCCAAACACATCGACATCAGGTACCATCATATCAGAGATTGTGTTCAGCGGAGAATCATGATGTTTTCATATGTTCCCACGGAGGATCAGGATGCCGACATCCTGACGAAGGCGCTCACCAGGAGCAAGTTCGAATTCCATAGAGGCAGGATAGGGGTTGCAGATAATCCATATCTTGCTGAGAGGGAGTGTTGAGAATGCAGCAAGATGATGGAGCTTAGTGAAATGAAGTCGCCTTCACTAAGTGGGCCCGCAGGCAAATTCTGGCGCAAAATCTATTTTTAGACTATGTCTATTTTTAGACATATGGAGCATGGTTCTGGGATTCCAGTTTGAGATTCTTGAAGTATGTGTCATGTTGGTAAAAATAGATGAGACTCTATTTTTGAGGTCAAAGAGGTCGAAGTCTATTTTTAGACTGCCTCTCCTTAAAACAAGGAAGTCAAATATTATTTACCCTTAATAATATTTAGACTATAAACAACAGTTTACTCTCTTGGAGCACTTCAGTTCGAGCTACAGAAGTGGCTCATGCATCTGACATAGGAATCACGTGGTTCCCAAGGGTTTGATGGCATCATGCATGGTTGACTTCAGTTGGACTTCAGTGGCAGAAGTTTGGAGGAGTTAATGAGACAAATAGTGGAGTTGTGTTCTATTTATTTTAGTTGAACCGATTGAGATTAGTTTAACTAGCTAATCAATTAGTTATGAGTGGAGTGAATTAAATATTATTTAATTCATTAATTAGTAACTCATTATTCAACTCAAGAACACATCAGTTCACTACAGTGTATGATCAGTTAAGTGGAGACCAGTGAAAGAGGTAGATGAAAGGGTAGAGTTAGCTATCAGTTGTGACTATACTGTTGCTATTTGCAACACACAGATAGGTGGAGTAAGCCCATGAGGATTGCGCAGTTTAGGCTGGTGGTTTATCTATATAAAGAGGCCATCCCATAGCATTGAAACAAGCAATAGAGGCAAGGCAATTGGCGGGGAGTTTTGAACCAGTAACCTGTTCAAAACTGAGCTAGATTGTGAGTAACTGTATGAGAAAGTACTGAGTACTTGTGAGGAGTATTGTACCGAGTTTGTTACTTGATTTCTCCATTATAATATACACAATAGCTGCGGGGTTTTCAGCTATAAGCTTTCCCCATACATACTGTGTTAATGTGTATGATGATTTGATGTGTTATCGCTTGATTTTATTTCCGCATGTGTGATGATCTGAGTTGATCTGAGTGGAAGAGATTATGTGTTGCATATAAATTCAAATTGTATGTGATCAGGATAGTCTCGGTGAATAATTAATCATTATTCAGCAAATTTCTACAGTTGTCATGATATGTAGAGAGGATATCAAAAACTTCTTCCTCCCTCACACATATCCTTAGGATTTGATCAGGGCCTAGCTTGAAAAGGTTTCCCCCAATCCATGTGAAAGGGGTGCTTTTTCTAATGATTCTGCTCCTCTCCCTGAATGAAAAATTACGAGGGAGTCTCCTAGCAACCAAGTAGTTAGCTATATCAGAAAACCATGGTGAGTGTTGATATAGCAAAGATATGCTCATGTGGTAGCTGGTCATCCACCATTCCTTCTTCACCTACAGGGAGAGCTAGCATAGACAAAATCTGCAACAACATTCTCCTTTCTAGGTTTATCAACAATAGTCAAATCGAATTGCTACAAAAGTAACAACCATATAATTATCCTAGCATTAACATCCGGTTTGTTCATTAAATACTTGATGGTTGCATGGTTAGTGTGAACGAAGGTCTGATATCCAGTTACATAATGCCTGAATTTGTTCAAAGCATGGAAAATGGCTAACATCTCCTTCTTGAGTAACAATATAATTGAGTTCAGCCTTGGACAAGTTCTTGCTGATGAAATAAATGGCATAAGGGATTTTGTCCTCTAATTTTCCTAATGCTGCCCCTATAAATTTTTCAGATGCATCAGTGTGGATGTGGAAAGGCAGAGTCCAATTTGGACCTCGGAGGATGGGGGAAGTAGTCAACTTTTCCTTAATGAGCTCGAAAGCCTCTTGACAAGGACCAGAACAAATAAACTCAGAATCTTTGGCCAACAACCCAAATAATGGCGAAGCCATCTTGCTGAAATATTTGATGAACCTTCTATAGTAACTAGCTAAGCCTAATAAACTCCTAACATCTTTATGCTTTTGAGGAGCAGGTACCCTTTTGATGATAGTGATTTTGTTCGGGTCTACTTGTATTCCTGCTTGGGATATGGAGTGTCCTAATACAACCCCTACTTTCTTAAGGAATTCACACTTTTCTGGGCTCAAGGAGAGATGCATCTCAATGCACCTTCTTAGTACTTTACCCAAATTGGAGAGAGCTTCTTGGAAGTCATCCCCATATGGTGTGAAATCATCCATGTAGATTTTGACATAGTCATCGACTACCTCAAAAAATATGCTCACGAAAACTCTTTGGAAGGTAGCTGGGGCATTGCACAACCCAAAGGGTAGGACTCTATAAGAGAAGGTACCCCAAGGGCAGGTGAAAGTAGTCTTATCCTGGTCTTCAAGGCTGATTTGAATCTAATTGTACCCACTGAACTCATCTAAGAAGGAAAATAAATTCTTCCCTGGAAGGCCATCCAGGACTTGGTCTATAAAGGGCAAAGGGAAATGGTCTTTCTTGGTGGCTTTTTTAAGTTCTCGATAGTCAACACAAATTCACCACTTCCAATTCTTCTTTGGGACTAGGACAAGAGGAGATACCCACTCATTGTCAGATATATGATATATGAACCCTGCATCCAATAGTTTCTGCAGCTCTTCTTCGGCTATGTACTTCAAAGCCAAGTTCATGCTTCTTTGGGGTTGTCTCATAGGATTGAATCCTTCTTTGATGTAAATATGATGTTTTCACATTGAAGGATGCACCCCTTTCATTTCCTTGTAATCCCAATCAAATGCATCTAGATTCTCTTTCAAAATCTGGCATAGTTGTTTCTCTTCTTCATTCGAGAGGTTTGTGTTGATTTTCAGAGATCTGGATGAGCCAAACTCAATAGCCTTGGTGGATTCAGAGGTTGAATCGACTAAGTGCACTTCCATCCAAGGATGGCTTTCAGACTCTTTGACTAAGGTTTCAAGAGGAATGTTAGTGGAGGATTGGTTTTGAATGGCATGGTCGATGAGTTCATCTTCATCAAGTTTCCCCCCTCTAAGTATAACATCTATGGTACACATAGGGGCAGTGTTATATAACTCATCTTCTTCATCCTCCAACCATATAGGGTGATCATGATCAATGGAAGGCTGGGCTGGAGGATATAACACTAGCTTTTTATACAAAGGCCCAATTTTTATAGTCATTTTTGATATAAGCATTTGTAGTGGCTTAGCAAGGTCTCCCTAAGATGATGGGATAACCATTAAACTTGGTTTTTGGTTGTAAGACCAGGAAATCTGTAGGATATTACCAAGAGTCAATGGTAACCATAACATCCTCAACAATTCCTTCCGTAGTTACTGTGGACCGATATGCAAGTTGCAGAATTGTTGTAGTTTTTCTCAAAGTCCCTTGGAGATTAAGTTTCAACATAGATTCCTTGGTCATGAAATTGATGGCATCCCCTAGATCAATTAGAGTGTTAGGGACTATGACACCATCTATATGCACATAAACAACTGGTCTACCATGGTCCTGGTACTTTGGAAATATCACACTCCCCAGCATTAGGTCAAATAGTTGTCCTACCACATTGATGGTGGGGGTATCTCTCTTCCTTCTCCCAGGTTTCTTGAAGTAATTTTATTTGATGAGATTATTGTAGATAGGGACATCCTTAATGGCCTGGAGAAGTGGTATATTTACACACAAATTTTCCAATTCCCAGGAGTTCAGTCTCCTCTGGGGTGTGCTGACTAAGGTGGATCAAGCACTCAGGAAAAGAAGGTTGTTGGATCTGAGTGTTACCTTCTACCTTTTCCTCCTCAACCTCTACAGGTGGAGATGGAGGATGGTTGTATGGGTATACTCTTCCTGACTTGAGATTAACCTCCTGTATCTCCACAACATAAGCTGGATAGGATGTTTCTCCACTGGGAGCCTGATGTGCCTGTTTGTTGTTCGGGTTCGAATTGGGTTGTGCAAGTATTTGAGGTAGCTTAGGTGGAGCAACACGAGTAAGCTGAGGTTAGGTTGGGGTGGAGGCATTAGAGTAGGTGGTTGATTTTGTTGAGGCCTCCACCCTTAGGATGGATTTTTCCACTGAGGTTTTTGTGGAACATACTGCTAGAATGGTTGGTTTACTGGCTGAGGATGATATGAAGGGTTGTAAGGCCAAGTAGGAGGTGTAGACCAGGATGGGGGAGTGGGGGTGTACCAAGGTTGCATGGGTGCGTTCTGATTTTTATGATAATAATAGTAAGGTGCATTTGGCATACCTTGTTGATATGGCCTAGGGTCTTGAGGCCTTCTCTGGTTGATGAAACAAAGTTTCTCTAGCATTGATTTCCCACCTTGATATACAACCTTAAGTCTAGGTAAGGAGGGACACTTGTCTGTGGCATGATTCTCTTCACAGACTAAGCAAACCTCTATGACATTCAATGGACATTCATTTCTTGGGTGCTTCCTGGTACATCTAGGACAAAATACAACCAAGGCTCTTTCTACTTCCTCCTACTTCCTCCTACTTCCTCTTGACCTGCATGGTGTCCATTTGAAAAGCAAGGGTGTGCAAGATGTCACACTTCAAGTCCTCCAACATATTCCCAATCTCATGTTTGATGGAGGTGGAAGAGGAAGTGGTGTTGGATGTACTTTGCCTAGCTCTGCCCTTCTTCCTAAATGCCCTAGAATGATTTTGGAAGACAGTTTTGATTGTTTCATAGGGTTGTTGTTAGATATCTCCTCCTGATAGCATATTCAAGGTTTCTATCATCTCTTTTATGATCCCTCGAAGAAGTACAAGTTTAAGTGAGTCAGGATCAAGAGTAAAGTTGGCTCTCTTATAGTTCAATTGAAACCTCTCTTCATAGTCCTCTAAGGATTCATCCAGCCCTAGATTCATCCTAAAGATATCATCCTTAGTTTCATTGGACCTACTATAGTCTTTGTATTTTAGATTCACTTAAATCTTTCCATAGTTTTAGATTAACCATTCTTAGATATCAAAGAACAAAACCCCCCCTAAAAAAAACATAAAATACAAAACAACGAAGTAAGGAGTAGGTTACTCAAGCACATATGGTGCACCAAAATTTGTCATTTTACAAACCTCGGATTGATAATTAATGCAAAAAATTTAGGACATTAAATTGACTAAACATTTTGGTGCCATTGCTGGGGAAGTGTAATTAGGTAGCCTCATTTCTTACATCCAAAAAAAATTATATGCGTAGAGAAAGAGACTCTAGGGGTAGATTCATAGCTAGAGGCAAAAGTTTAATCCCTACAACACCACTCACTCCACCAAGAATAAGAAGTGATACACCTCCATCTCAAACCCATATTCCATTTTTCACTAGCCATAGACTTCCTGAAGTTCTAAGGTCAGAAATCAAATTAGGAGGATCTCCTACTTCATCCACTGAAGCATTCTTAGAGGAAGAAGATCCTATCCAACAGAAGGAGTAACCTTTTTCACTACTACAGGGGAACATATTCTAGCTGAAGAGTTATAAATCCCTAGTGGAGAGGAAGAAGAAGAACCTTTCTTCAACATACCATTGACAGAGGAAACAAAAGAAGAGCAGTTAACTCTGCAGGTTGAATCTTATATCAGCTTTGAAGAATCTATCATGGCAGGAAGAGGAGAAGAAGGAGGAGAGGGAGAAGGAGAAATTTTTAATGGAGAAAATCTACTATTTGGAGGAGGTAGAGGTAGAGGAGGAGATAGAGGAAATGAAGAAGGATGTAGAGGAAATGCAGAAGGAGGTAGAAGAAATAGGGTAATTGAGAGTTCCTTTCGATTCCCTATAGTTGATGAGGATACAAATGCTACCATGAAAAGTATCTCACCTTCTGTCCTCCCAATTTTTCATGGATTGAAAAGTGAAGACCCTAAAACCTTTTTATTTGAATTTGAAGTCTTGTGCAGAACTTATGTTTATTTACAAGATTCTCAAAAACTCAAATTGTTTCCTTCAACATTGAAAGGAATAGCTCTAAAATGGTTCATGAGTCTAATCACTGGGTCTATTAGGACATGGAATGATATGAAGCAAGAATTTCTAGAGAGGTATTTGGATTATTGCATACCTATTAATCACAAGGAGGAAGTATTTAAAATGATGCAAAAAGAGGATGAAAATTTTTAAGATTTACTTGAAAGATTCAAATATAACTTAAAAAGAGCAAAAATGGAAAATTTAGATCAAGACACTTTAAAAGCTCTTTTGTTGAAAACGATTAGAGATGAGTGGATAGATATCCTTAACATGATGGGGAAAGGATACACCTCTCAACTTCCATTACTTGACATTGGGAATTATGTATTCATCTCTCAAGAGGAAAATAAAAAACTGGGAAAGGTCCAAGAGATCCAGCTCTTGCTAGGGTAAATAGATCTGCGATTGGAACAGTGAGTAGAGCATAAATTGGAAACATGCTTGATGAATTTAAAACAGAAATTTTAGGGAGTGTTAGTGAACAGATAGACACCCTTAAGTTACAAAACAAGCAGCAAGCTGAGACTGATGTTTTAGCTATTTTCTGTCCAAGTGCAGAAAGAAGCATGCTTTAAGAGAATTTGCTATTGATGCAAAATTTATAAAAACCTATGTGATTTGTTCATAAAGTCATGAGACTAAGAGTTGTCCTTCAATTCCTGGTCTTAAGGCTATTTTTCAAGAAGAAACAACTTCAAATCCTACAGAATCTCTTTGTTTTGTCTCTAGAATACCATGGCAGGGGCCACAAACTCAAGGGTTTAACAACCAAATGTATACTCAGCCCCCACCAAACTAGAATGCTTGGAAACAACCTTGGCCTCAATCTCAATCTCAATCTCAACCTTGGGCTCAAGGAATGAAAAATCCCTATGGAATATTCTCTCAGTACTATCAATATCCTCCATCATATCCAAACTATCCTCCTTAACAAATTACTCAACAAAACCAACAACCCCAAATCCAAAACCAAATTCCACAACTCTCACTACCATTTCCTCAGAGACCAAATTAGTTACCTGCCCAACCATTTCCAAACCCCAACAATAAAAATATTAAAAATACCTATATGATAGAAGGACAACAATTTCCAACCTACATGATTACTCTTCTAGATCTTAATGATGTCCAACTTAGATCTGGTAGATTCTCTACAACCCAATAAACGTTTTGAAGAAGGTAGATCTCTTCAAAACCAAAATTCTAAAAATGAAAAAGAACCAATAAATTTAACTCCTATCATAGAGCAACCATCAATATCAACTTTTACACCTCCTTTTCCTGAAAGATTACACGTTGATAGAGGGGTAGAAAAGCGTATTATGTTGCCTAATTATGATTTTTTGGATGAATTGAATTTTTTTTGTATCAAATCCCTTTGTTACAAGCCATCTAGGAAATTCCAATTTTAGCTAAGACAATAAAGGAGTTGAGTATGAAGAAACTAGGAAGAAAAACAAAAGAAATAAAAAGAATTCAGCTTGTAGGAAAAATAACAGAAGTAATGATGGGAAAAATTGCCATTCAAAAATATTTAGATCCAGGAAGTCCAGTTGTAAAAACACATATCAATGGAGTTGAAATTCCAAATACATTGATATATTTAGGAGCAACAATAATCATCATGAGCAAATAGACCATGGAACAACTCAAGCTTCCTAATATTCTTTATACACCTACATTACTGCAATTAGTAGATAGATCTGTAATCAAGCCAGATGGTGTGTTAGAAGATATCTTAGTGTCCTTATATTCTTGGGAGTACCCTGTTGATTTTATGATTTTAACCCCTATGAACAATCTAGGAGGACACCCACTCATACTAGGAAGACCTTGGTTGGCTACAGCTGATGCTTTCATTAGCTGTAGATATGGTGACATGTATATTTCTGAGGGTAACTCAACTAAGAAATTCACTCTATATCCTCTAGCAAGAACAATCACAAAGATAGATGACAAAGAATGGATTGATGATGAAAAATATATACAACCTCTCTTTACTATTTTAAACATTAGTGAAGATAGTCAAATCTTAAATACAATAGAAAATTATGAATCATCTCCAGAATATAAACATGATCAATTTCAAGAAAAATCCAATATTGAATATTTTTCATCTAGGCAGATGTCTCTTTACTCTATGGAAGAATTTTGTAGCTCTACAGTTGAAATATTTCTAGGGAAAACCTTGAAAATAAACAATAACTTGGATAAATTACAACAGGAAAAGCTAATAAAAACATTACAACAACATTCTTCTGCATATGCATGGGAATACACTGACATGAAAGGAATTAGTCCTAAGACTTGTATACATCACATTTACATTGAGGAAAATTGAAAACCTATTAGACAACCTCAAAGAATGATGCATCCAAATCTTAGGGAAATTGTGAAAGAGGAGTTGCAAAATTTGTTAAATGTAAAATTCATTTATCCAATTTCAGATAGTCAGTGGGTTTCTCCTTTAGTGATTGTGCCAAAAAATAATGGTAAATGGAGGGTATGCATTGATTATCGAGAACTGAACAAAGCTACCCTAAAATATCATTTTCTTTTTCCCTTCATAGATCAAGTGTTAGATACATTAGCAAGTAAGAAGTATTTCTCATTCCTGGATGGTTTCAGTGGTTACAATCAAATTCAGGTAGCACCTGAAGATCAAGATAAAACCACATTCACCTGTCCATGGGGGAATTATGCCTACTGAGTACTTCCTTTTGGATTGTGAAATGCACCTGCAACATTCCAAAGGGCAGTAGCTGGAATTTTTTATGATCTAATACATTATTGTGTAGAGGTGTATATGGATGACTTTACAATTTATGGTAATACATCTGAAGAAGCTTTAGAAAATTTGGAAAAGGTTCTTAAAAGATGTAAGGAAGAAAACCTCTCACTAAGCCATGAAAAATGTTTCATGATGTTTACTGAAGGGATTGCTTTAGGACATCACATTTCAGGAGATGGAATTAAAATTGATAAATCTAAAGTTGAAGTCATCTCCAAGCTATCAATTCCAAGTTTCCAAAAGGATGTTAGAATTTTCTAGGATTCATAGGGTATTACAGAAAATTTATAGAAAATTTCACCAAAATAGCATCTCCACTCTTCAAACTACTCACCAAAGATTGTGAATTTAGTTGGAATTCTGACTGCCAGTTAGCATTTGAGACTTTAAAGGCAAAAATTTCCGAAGCACCCATCTTAAGAGGACCAAACTGGAAACTACCTTTTCACATTTCAACAGATGCTTCAAATATAGCTTTAGGAGCTGTGTTAGGACAAAAATACTTGATCCCCTGTGAAATTTATTACACAAGCAAGAATTTTACTCCCACTGAGTTGAATTACATTGTAACTGAAAAGGAATTCTTAGTTGTTGTTCATGCTCAACAAATTCAGACATTACATAACAAGCTATGAAACCTTTTTCCATACAGATCACTCTGAAATTAGGTATTTAATGAATAAATCTATTACTAATGGCAGAGTTACAAGATGGTTATTTCTCTTGCAAGAATTTAACATTACTGTTCTAAACAAACCTAGAAAACAAAACACAGTTGCTGATTTCCTGTCTAGAGTTCAAAATATCAAAGATGACACTCCAGTTGAAGATAAATTTCCTGATGAATATCTTTTTGCAGTAACTACTCAGACCCCTTGGTTTGCAGATATTGCTAATTACTTATTTATAGGAAAATTATCTTCACATTTTATTTCTAGAGAGAAAAGAAAAATCATTCAATTAAGTGCAAGATACTCATGGATTACTAATGAATTGTGGTGGAAATTTTTCTCACAAGAGGACAGCCTATAAAATCCTTCATTTAGGATATTATTGGCCATCCATCTTCAGAGATGCCAAATAATATGTCAAAATGTGTGACAATTGCCAAAGGGTAGGAAAACCTGCTCCTTTAAATGAAATGCCATTACAACCTTAGGTACTCATTGAACCTTTTGAAAAATGGGCCTTGGATTTTGTTGGACCTATCAATACTCCATCTAAAAAAAAGAAGTATATTTTGGTATGCACTGATTATGTCACTAAATGGGTAGAGGCTAAAGCATTACCTTTTTCTAATGAAGGATCTATAGTTAATTTTCTTTTTGAGGATATCTTCACTCGTTTTGGTGTTCCGAGAGAAATTGTAATAGATCAGGGAACTCAATTTACATCAAAGGTGGTGAAAAGGCTCGTAGAATATTACAAGATCAAGCACAGAAAGTCTACTCCTTATCATCCACAAGCAAATGGTCAAGTTGAATCTACCAATAAGGTGATTGAAGGAATTCTCACTAAGACTATTCATCTACACAGAAGAGATTGGGCAGATAGGCTTCCTGAAGCCTTATGGGCCTACATAACTACATGGAGGAAGACAACAGGACATACTCCCTATGAACTTGTTTATGGGAAGCAAGTCCCGTTCCCTGTACAGTTTCAAATCAGAAACTTCAAGATGGCAGTACAATTAGGTCTTGATTTATCAGAAGCACAGAAGCATAGACTGGAGAAACTCAATGAACTAGATGAAATCAAACAAGATACAATTCAAAGAACCAATATAGTCCAGCAGAAAAGGGCTAAATGGCATGATAAGTATATCATAGTGAAAAAGTTTCAAGCAGGGTTTTGGGCACTTTTGTTCGATTCAAAATTCAAGTATTTTCAAGGAAAGTTTCAAACTCATTGGCTTGGGCTATATGAGATTGAAAAAGTCTTTGATAATGGAGCAGTGAAGATAAGGACAATGGATGAAGAAAATGTACCTCTTCTTGTGAATGGTCATCAGTTGAAAGTATATCATAAAACACTTTAAAAAGAAGAGTTTATCAAGAAATTTCAAGATAATATTGATATGGAGTTAGTGAAGAAGAATTCTTCTTCTTCACAAACTTAGCTTTTATTTTTCCCACATTCATATATATATATATATATATATATATATATATATATATATATATATATATATATATATATATATATATATATTAATTAATAATAATAATAATAATAATAAAGTGTATAAGTATGAAAACCAATCAATGATTGGCATACTTATGCAGAATATATAGGGTGAAAATCATAGATTTCTGACATCCTATATTTTCTATTTTCTTTTTTGAAATAAGTAGTGACACAAAAATACATTCATATTTGCAGTTCATAATCTGCAAATTCATTTCATTTTTCACACTCCACTGTCATTTTTCAGTTTCATTCCATCACACTCCAATGTCACTTTTACAGTTTCATTCCATCTCATTTCACTTTCATTTCATTTTCACATTCATTCCATTTTCAAATTCATTCCATAAGTCATATTTCACTTTCATTCCATATTTTTGACTCATTCCATTTCATATTCATGTTTCATACTTCAAAAAAAAAAAAAAAAACATTTTGCGGCTGATCACATTCTGCAGCTGATTCTATTCTGAAACTAATTTGATTTTGCAGCCACTTCAACAGTTTTGACATGATGATTGCAAGGGATTAAAGGATTATGTTTTTTTGAAAACCACCATGCTACAAAGAGTACCTAAGGATCAACATCAAAGAAAAAAACAAACAAAAAGGTTAAGTTCTGAGGTAAAGTGTAAAAATTTATTTTTAATAGCATGGTTAAAAACATGAAACATGTATAATATGAACATTCATATGTCTCCTTGACAACTCATCATTCGAATTGATTGCAATCCTTGTCATACTATATATCAGCCATATCCTTCGTATAAAGTTGCATAACGGTCCATCATTAATACCCTTGATTGATGACTAACGATCATGATCATGAAGTGACATACTTGTCTACATCTCTCCAAGACCCTGCCATTTATTTATTTCCTAAAACTCTCCATAACCCTCTGTCAGTGTCGTAGCTAACTCATCTCCATCAGTCCTGTAGCTAATTCATTCCCATAAAAAAAAGGGGTAATTCTGAAGGTTGAAAGAACTTTGCATAGTAGAAGGATGGGGTTAATTGTTAGATCAACACCAGTGGGGGTAAAGTACATGGAAGGATACCCACAGGTCAAAGAATTGCTACAGCAAGCTGGATGGTTGAGGTTCATAGAAAAATTCAATGGTTTTCATAAGGAAATTACAAAATCCTTTGCCCGGTCTTTTGATGGAACTGAAGTAGAAATTGGACATATCAAATTTGCAGTGACTGGGTCATTCCTGGTTGAGGCTACAGAACTTCCAAGGCATGGAGAAAGATGGTTCAAGAGAAAAGAATTCCATAGTAAATCATGGAAGGTGATACTTAAAAACCTAGTTATGGATGTCTCAGTTTTTAGAAAAGGCATCCCCAGTACAGCTCTTAAAAGAAAATGGAGAAATATGCTCTTGATTTTACAAAAATTCATAACTTGTGAAGGAAGATTTGGATGCATGTATGTTTACCATATCCGTTTATTGATGGATTTTCTAGAAAATGGTGAAATCAATCTTCCTTTATTTTTTCTAAATAGTTTAAGAAGGATGGCCTCAAATGTACAAAAAAGAATACAATTCATAGAGACCACCATGCATCATCATGGGTTAGTGAATATATTGATCGAATTTCACTTAAGGAGCATAGGATACACTTGGGAGGACTTCCTTGTTAGGAATCATTTTCAAGAACCATCAGAGTCACCACCCAAGGAAGATAATGTCAGGAGAAGAAGAAGAAAGAAAACTGATATAATTTTTGAAAACCAACCTGAAACTTCACTACAGAAGAATGATGAAAATCTAATTTCTGTGGAATTGATAGAAATCTAGAAACAAATCAAGACAAGAGGAAAGAAAAAGAAGCATAGTGAGGTTACAAATGATGGGAATGAAAGTCCTCCAAAACTAAGAAGGAGCTCTAGACTCTGATGTATCATGAAGAGGACATTATCAAAAGGGAAAAAGCTTATAAATATAGATGAGGAAACCCCAATGCCATCAACTGTTAACATATCTCATGCAAACAGTCCTCAAAATTCTCCTGTTTATCATCTTGAAGAAGGCCCTAGCAGAAAATCTCCTGGCATAGATCCAGTTCAGCAACATATATATGATTATGTAGAATCACTGGAGAGAAGAAGTGCCTCAATGAATCCAGAACCACCTGTCAATCCACAAGAACCTCTAGTTGATGCTCTTAAGCAGGATATTTATGAATTAGAGATATTGAACGGACACATCAAGCAGGAGAATGAGACTTTCAAGGAACAAAACAAATTGGACAAGGAAATTCATGATAATACCACTCTGCAGCTAGGACTATGGCATAAGAAAAATAGGAAATTGAAGAAGAAGAACAAGTTATTGAACAGAGCAATCATTAACCTCAAGTTCAAACTTCTTATGAAAAGGCCAAGAATGACATTGACTTCAAAGAAGAACAAAAGAATAAGGTTGGATGTCCTAGCTAATTTATCTGAGCAAATGTAGGGAAGAGGAACTCACATTTTTGTCAAATTGCATGAGGAAATGCAATGATTTTGCAGTGGGGGTATGTTGAACCTCAGGATTACCCTCTCTTTGACAAATTTTCTCACCTCTTTCCATCACTTTTCCATAAGATCACAAATTCTAATCAGTGAAGAATGCTAAGTTTTGTCTTAAGGATGCATTAAAATGATTGCCATATTATATTTTCATGCTCTTGCTATTTGGATAGATTTTTTCAATTTAGCTACAGAATGCAGCCTGTTCTGCAGCTGACTGTCTGTTTCGTAGCCACTCTCATGGTTTAGCAGGTTCCAGGTGTTAACTCAGGAATTGGGCCACATGGGTGTTTCTAGAATGATGCCTACATGGATTCTATCCTACTCACTCGGTCTAGATCGACAGAAAAGCGAGCCTAAACTCATGGTCAAAGATTGAAGTCAAAGTACGTTACCTGAAGCAGTAGGACTCTTGATTTTCTCTTCCATAGAAAATCAAGAGTCCAACAGTCCTATTTCAATTACAATTTGATCTAGACACCTGTAGCTAGTTTAACTCGTAATGAGTTATGTAATTTCCCTTTAAATATCGGTTGCATAGAAGCGAAAGCACAATTCAGATTTCAAGTGTAAACTCAGCCTTTTTGCTGATACCCTATAATCAGTCTTCATTTTAATCATAATGCAAATTTCATGTCTCAAATGAGTGTTTGAGTGCATTTAACAAGCTAGCAGTCTTGCCATATCAGTTGCAGAGGGCCCCTGCTTCTGAAGGAGGTTTTTCATTTATGTTTCTAGTTAGATTTCCTTTACTCTGTTTCAGAAATTCTGTTTCTAAGTAGGCTTCTGCTTCATTCCGGTTTTCAATATATAGCTTAGTGATAAATCGCAATTGTGCAGGCTTACTCTTCTAAGGTATTTCATGGAAATAGAAAGCTCTGTTTTCAAATTGAATTAAATATTGAAGTGTTAAGAAACTACAATTGCTTAGTTTTATTTTTTTGTCCTTTATTTCCTTTAGAACATAATTATCAATTATTGTGTCAACAAGATGTTTCTAAAATTCATTACAATATGCTGATCATAAATTAAATGGTTAAATTTCTCATACATACAATGGTTGAATTTACCTTCCACATTGTCATTTTATTTTCAAAGACTAGGGCATAATTGATTTCTCCTAAAGCATCTCAAGAGGTTAACACTTTACATTTGAATGTTGCAGAAAAGTCACTTGTACATTAGTTGATTTTAGTTAGATCTTACATGCTTTTACTTTCAAGACCCTCACTTAATTGCAAACTATAATATTCCTAAAATTCATTCTAAAAGAGATTGATCTGATGATGTTTCAAGATGGAATGGTTGAATGATTAATGAGTGCAATTTCTGAGTTATCTTTCTGCATATTTACTTAGTTTTCTAGTTCAATACCTGTAATTGGTTCTCTAACACTATTTCAAGAAGATCACTCTTCACAATTGAATATTGGAGGTAACTAAACATACCTTAGGTGTTTTCATTACATTCCTTGCTTACTATTTTAGGAAATTAGCATATTAAAAGTACAAATAGTTGCTTAACACCATCTCAATAAGGTCACACCTAATCATTGAATGTTGAAGTAACCAGAGGTACACGAGTTGTTTCACTTTCTACTTTCACTTCAGATAGGAATTGTAATTTTGATCCTTAATCTTAGAATTAGATCCATGGATTAGGACTAATAATCAGATAAGATAGATGCTTTGTTTTCCAAATTAGGTCTTAACTAGCCCACAATTTTTGGTTTGTTTTTATGAAAATTAGATTAGTTTAGGAACATTTCCTTTTCTTCCTTCTAAAATTCATTATATTCACTTAAGTCTTTCCATAGTTTTAGATTAACCATTCTTAGATATCAAATAACAAAACCCCCCCTAAAAACAACATAAAATACAAAACAACGAAGTAAGAAGTAAGTTACTTAAGCACATATAGTGCACCACACTTCATCAGTTTACAAACCTCAGATTGATAATTAATGCAAACAATTTAGGATACTACATTGACTAAACAGTCTTCTTCTTCTTCCCCAATAGGTTCCTCAGATTATTCATAAGGCTTTCCTATAGGAATTTCAGTCTCACTACCACCGAAGAAGAGTGATGTTTGGCTAGGAGGTGATGTGAGCGTTTTAGGTAAGATTTTTCTTTGAGTATTCCTACTCATATGAGGCATGAAATTTAGATATTATTTTCTCAATATTTTTGAAATAAATGAAAAGAAAGGAAAGCAAAAAAGAATGCTTAAAACAAAAATCAAAGAATCTACTAGACACCTCCCCGGCAACAACGCCAAAAAGTGGTGAGCCCTGGTATTGCACCAAGAGTGTTGCAACTCCTAGGGGCTACCCTACTTTACTTTATCAATGCAGGGTTCGTACAAACTTGGAGGTGCCAATGATATATACACATTAGATGCATTCTACTAATGTCATCCTCTTCCGCTCTATGGAAGAGTGCCACTTCTAGGGGTTCTCAGTGAAGTCTGTCACACTTCAATGGAACTAAAATAAATTGTAGAAATGAAATGACAGAAAGGAAACTAAACCAAATTTCTGAAAAGAAATGATAGGAAAGGAAACTAATTTAACTTGCTGAAAGGAAATGGCAGAAAGGAGACTAATTCTAAACCACACTTAACTTGGCCAAACAACTAAATGCACTCTACTGATCCTATGATACATCTACCATGCTACCATGCTTCTAACCATGCAACTATTCATGATCTAACTAAACTTGAAAAAGTGTTGCTTGCAGTTTGGAGGAAAAAGGGCTAAAGATGCCGATGGAGGGCTTGAACACATGGGACAAGGTTTAGAGAAGTGAAAAGAGGGGCTAGAATTTATTAAAACACATAATTTTACAAATGAAAAGTGTGATGGCGGAATTGTGATGGAGGGACAGAAGTGCGATGTACAATATGCGATATCGCAATTCACAATATCGCAAAGTTGGAGGAGTAGCGGAAGCGATGTTCGGGAGCGGGACAAAAATGCGAAATTTGATGGGATAGAAGTTACGAAATAAAAAATGAGATAAGTCAAATGACATGGTTGTAGGAAAGGTGGCAGAGTGCTTTAATCATATCACAATCAACGTTGGGAGTGGGGAAAAATTAATGGAGAGAAGATGGAGAATGCAAAATGCTATTGTGAAAAGGGATTGCGGTAAGTCTTAAAGGAAAAAGGGAAAAGGTTGTGAAATGCGATTGCGAAAAGGGATTGGGGTAAGTCTTAAAGGAAAAAGGGAAAAGGTTCTGAAATGCGATTTCAAAAAGGGATTGCGGTAAGTCTTAAAGGAAAAAGGGAAAAGGTTGTGAAATGAGATTGCGATGGGATGACATGGTGGTAAGGCTAGTGGTAGAGTATGATAACGATATCGCAATCGGTGTTTGGAGCGGTAAGTGTTAACGTGAAGCAAATAAAAATGCGATTTACAATTTGCGGTGCGGCGTCGTATGGAGGATTATCACAATTGACGGTTGGAGTGGTAAGTGTTAATGGGAACCAAAGAAAAATGCAATTTGTGATTTGCGATGCAGTGGAGTGTAATCGTCGGTTGGAGCAGTATGTGTTAATGGGAACCAAAGAAAGATGTGATTTGCGATGCGGCAGAGTACAAAGGATTATCTCAATCGGCTGTTGGAGTAGTAAGTGTTAATGGGAACCAAAGAAAAATTTGATTTGTGATTTGTGATGCGGCGGAGTACGGGGGATTATTGCAATCGACGTTTGGAGCTGTAAGTGTTAATGGGAACTAAAGAAAAATGTGATTTGCGATTTTCTATGCCGCAAAGTACGTAGGATTATCGTAATCGACGGTTAGAGCGGTAAGTGTTAATGGGAACCAAAGAAAAATTTGAATTGTGATTTGCGATGCAGCGGAGTATGGAGGATTATCGCAATCGACGGTTGGAGCGGTAAGTGTTAATGGGAACCAAAGAAAAATGTGATTTGCGATGAGTGAAGTATGGTAGCGGGAGATTCGAGGAGCAAAGGCGGAGGTCGAATTCCAATGGTTTTCAAGCGTTTTCCATTAAAAAGGGTAAGGAAACCGTGACTAATAAAAACAAAGCAATAAGGCGGGTTCAATGGTTTAAGTGTTTTTATGAATAAAAAGGTGTGTGTAGCAGTGAGAATAAGTGCGAAAAAGCAGAAATGGAGGGCGTAACAGCAATGCGCATATTGTGAAGACAAAGATGGAGAATGAAGTGGGGAGGCACCACGGAGCTGCGCTGGGGTTTTAGCAATAATTCTTGCAATCATCCAGCTAACTTATGTATAAAGAAACAGACAAATGTGTAAAAATACAGTACAAAGGAAGACTAAAAAATGGTAATGCAACTCTTCTTTTAATCTCAAAAACAGTGAAAAGAAATCACTTTTTGGCTTTGTGGGAAGGTTTGCCCTCGTTGAGCTCTATTGACAGAGATGAGAAGGGGGTCTTGATCCACATATTTTTTGGTATCTCTCCTCTATTCTATTACTCACAAGCAAATGAAACCTACAACAGCACACTGAAAGAAAAACTAAACATAAACGAAATTATCAGAAGTGGAACTAATGAAATGACAAAAAGTAGAGAACAAATACAACATAGAGGTTGAGGCACATGGATTGGGCCCTAACCCACAAGCCTAGCTCTTTGAAACTTAAATCAGTAAAATGAAATCAGTCTGCTCATTTCATAAAATAATAACCTCATACATTTCTGAAGGTTTGATCAATGAGTAAAATAATAAAAAACTCAATAGCTTGCAACAAAGTTTCAATCCTTCCTAGCTCTAGCTTTGCTCTATTTATTATACAGGGTAGCTACCAAAAACTCCCTAGAAAAAAGTGATTGAGTCCACTTGAATCCAAGTAAACAAAGATTGAGTGCACTCCTCTTTGAGTTGCTTGCCTGCCTCTGGAATTTGAATTGCTGGAGAGAATCCTTGGGGATCCTTTGGCTGCCTTTGGAATTCAAATTGCTGGAGAGAATATTTGGGATCCTTTGGCTACCTTTGAGAGTTAAGGAGGGTGGAAAATCCTCTTATAATTTCTCCTTGTTGTCTCCTCCAAGTATTTATGATAAAATTCTTATAAAAATGCTAATAATTCATGATTTTATGCACTCAACCTCATATTAGGCACTCAGAGTATGTTAGCCTTAATCACCACCTATACTAGCATCATAAAACCAAATAATAATAAAAATGCAAGAAAAAGAGATCTAAGAAGGCAAAAGGTGACCATTAACCCCTCCAAATATGTCTAATGATGGAGCTCATCAATTATGATTGCATTAAATTCCTCTTTTCGAGAGGACCAAAATTGATCTAAAAATCATCTCATTCGGTCAAGAAGAAGTGTAATTTTGAATTTATTCCCACACATGTGAAAATTGTTTAGGTCGGCCTTAGCTAAATGTAGGCTCATGAAGCCCATTGGACGTGTCTCTTCACCCACATCAAATTGTATAAATAGAAGTGACCTCTCACCTCATTTGGAAATCCATCACTCACACATTCTTTTCTCTCTCTGCATTAGATTGGTTCGTACAACTTGGAAAAATTCTCTTTCTCTCACACGTGTGGCAAGGAGGACAAAAATTTCTAGGACATAATTGTACGCCGAATTTTAGACTTCAAACCAGCGATGATAGAGTTGTTCTTGGCTAGCTTTGACTGTGTTTTAAGGGTCCAAATTTTGATTTTGTGAGGGCATTCTGGTTGGCACAAAAACTGGGAATTGTTTTGCTAGTTGATTTGCGTTGACATCCGAGTTGACTTTTGTTTGACCGCAAAAAATTACAAAAAAAATTCTCTCTCGTTTGACTGAGTTGTTTTGGGCAGAAATAATCCTCCTAATTATGTGGAGTTTCACTGAGATATTTTCGGCTGAAAATATCCTCCTAATTAGGCTGAATTTGACCAAGGAAGACCGAGTTACTTTAAGGAAGGATTGTTGCTATTTTGACTAGCATTGACTTTCTGGTCAAGGATGAAGTTTGATTATAGTTGAGTGAAAAATTTGAATACGTTGATTTGAATTTTTTTTGTCATACTCAATTTTACTTTTGCACTCTCTCTCTCTTTGTTGAACTATTGAATAATAATAAGAAGAATTGATCAAAGGGTTTTCCCCACATTGGGTTTTTTCCCTGGCATCCGCGAAATCTAGTGTTCTCTTGTCTTGGCTTGTATTTTGCATTTGTTTTTATGTTCTATCTTCATTTACTGTCAATGTGATTAATTTTTAATGTGGTTTCTATTGGAAATAATTGGATATTGTTATTTGGATACTAAAGCAACATTAAAGTAAATTGTGTTAAGCATAGAACATACCATTGTTAACTAAAATTAACATGGTATTAGAGCCCAGGTGAAGACAAAGCCCACGAAAGAGAGAGAAAATAAATAACTAAGATCTATTGGACAAGGTCAAAGCCTCAATGGCTTCTACCTCTTACTTCAAATCTGAGGACAAGCTCAATGATGAATATTACTATCATGCATGGAAGATGTATTTAGAGTTTAATTTGGAAGAAAATGAAGTTATGTACTATGTGCATGGAAATGTGGAGGATCCTTCTTCAAATGCACTGGTTGATACTAAGACAAAGTATAAGAAAGGTGAATTCAAAGCTAAGAAGATCATCAGAGACTCCATTAAAAAACAGTTGGTTTCTTACATTTCTAATCTAGGAACATCCAAGGATATGTATGAAAAGTTGGTTGGGATGTTCAAATAAAACAATGCAAATCAAATCCTCTTTCTAAATAACAATTTGAAGGACATCAAAATGGATAGATGGGATTCTACCCAATCCTAATTCATGAGGATTTCCAAAAACAAGAATGATATTACATCTATTTGAGAATTTGTTTCTGACAAGGATCTCACTCTTATTTCCCTTGTAGGTCTCCCATGAGTTCGGGATGTGTTCAACACCACTATTCTTAACAATTATAGGATTACTATTTTCTATAAATTATTGACTAGATGTACTCAAGAAGAGACAATGATGATGGAGAGAGACAAGCCTTCAAATGGAAATGAGCCCACTTCATTCTCCGCTCATGCTAAAAGAAAGAACAATGTCGGTTCAAAGGAACAAGGTCAAGGATTCAAGTAGAGATTCAAAGAAGGAAGAAAGGGAAGATGCTTCAATTGTAACATGTTTGGCCACTATGCTAGAGAGTGTCCTCATGATAATAAGGATACACCACAGTATGATGAAAACAACAACAATCACAAAAATTTCAAAGGCAATGGAAATCAAAGGAACAACAGGTTCAACAACAAAGGAAAGAGGAATGCTCCCGTTGCTCGATATGGAAATGGTCAACCTCCAAAAAGGTCAAGAAACTCCAGGTATGAGGAATCTAATGTTGTAGAAAAGAAAAAATAAATGTATCTTATTTGTTCCCTCACTACTTCCTCTCCTATGGACACTTTGGATAATTGGTTGTTTGATAGTGGTGCCTCAAGGCACTTCATTGGGTACAAGGAGGCCCTGTCTAATTTGATTGAAAATAAGACTAATTTTGAAATCATACTTGGAGACAATGTGACCTACCCCATGAAAGGGATAGGGATTGTCACTCTTTACTTGAATCAAGGTAAAATCCTTCACCTACAAGATGTATTGTATGTACCTGATTTGAAAAAGAACCTGGTATCTATTTATACGATGGAAGATAAAGGCTTCAAGGTTACATTCGCTGATGGGAAGGTTTAGGTTTGGAAAAGGAACCTAAAAGATGCATTTACACTTGTACTTAGGGTTGAAGGTATGTATCAGGTTGGAGGAAGTCTTTTGGGAGCTATGACTTGCGATACTTCTCTTCAATATGAATTATGGCACTGAAGGTTTTCTCACCTTCATTACAAAGGCTTACCTGATGTAAGGAATATGGTCACAGGTATGCCCGAATTCAACATAGATCATGAAGGTGTTTTTCAGGGTTGTGCAACTAGAAAACCTACAAGGGGACCATCCCCCTCAAGTGAGATTAAAACTACCGACATTTTTCAATTGATCCATTTTTATCTATCTCGTATATTTCCCATAACATCATTGGAAGGATACTTATACTATGAAATATTTGTGGATGACTTATCCCACAAAATATGGATCTATTTCTTGAAGAATAAGGACGAAGTGTTCAAATGGTTCTGCTCTTTTAAAGCCTTGGTTGAAAATCAAACAGGGAAGAAGATCAAAATATTGAGGACCGATAATAGGACCGAATATGAATCAAATGAATTCAATGACTATTGTAGATAACCTAACATTAAGAGGGAGACCACTACTGCATATAATCCTGAGCAAAATGGATTTTCCAAAAGGAAGAATCTAACAATCATAGAAGATACTCGTGCCATGCTTCATGACCAAGGCCTACCGAAGATCTTATGGGAAGACACTTCCAAAACTATCATATATGTTCAAAATATATGCCCACATCAAGCACTGGACTTCAAGACACTCGAATAACTTTTCACCTGTAAGAAACCTGATGTTTCTCATTTTAGAATATTTGGTTTTCCTATGTATTTTCATGTGCCAAAAGAGAAAAGAAACGAGCTAGATGCATCTGGGAAGAAAGGATGAAACTTCAAATGCATATAGAATCTATGTGCATGGTGAAAGAGAAGTTGAAATAAGTAATGGTGTCACCTTTTATGAAGATTCGCCCTTAGGAAATTCAAAGATCTTCCTATCCCTGGGAAGGACAATGAGGATAATGCAAGAAATTAGGATGAATGTCCAATAGATAAACATAAATCCATATATGGGTTGAAGAAAGCCCCTAAGGCTTGGTATGAGAGGATTGATAGCTATCTTATGAAGTTGGGACTTACAAGGAGAGAAGCTAACCCAACCTATACTTGAAGGTTGAAAGATACATGCATCTCATTGTGGTACTTTATGTGGATGATATCTTTCTGACAGGTGAAAACCCTCTCATTTATCAATGCAAGAGGGAGTTGGCTTCTGAATTCGAGATGAAGGACCTAGGGTTGATGCACTACTTCCTAGGCCTAAAGGTTTGACAAAATCCAGGTGAAATTTTCCTTTCTCGAGGATAATATATTGTGAAGCTACTCAAGAGATGTGGAATAGTGGAATGCAGGTTTGTGTCTACTCCTATGGAACTCAACTTCAAGAAGCTATGTGGAAGTGTTTTTGGGCACGAATTCGAAAATCATTTCTAGTATCGACAACTTGTGGGGGCCCCGATATTCTTGGTAAAATCTTGTCCTAACATATGCTTAAATGTGAATACATTGAGTCAATTTATGGTTGAGCCACATCACATACATTGGATGGCTTCCAATAATCTCTTGAGATATCTTTGTGGCACAATCAACTATGGTTTGAGATACATTTTTAGGAATTTGAGGTTACATGCATATACTGATTTTGACTGGGTTGAAAGTGTGGTGGATGTTGCTTCTCATTGAGGTCTACTTCAATATCTTGGATGAGCAGGAACCAGAAATTGGTTTCTTTTAGCACAACTGAGGTCAAAAAAATTGCTGCTAGTATGGCCTGTTGTGAAGTTTTTTCGTTGAGGAATCTCTTCAGTGAGCTATTTGAGCATGTGTTGGATACCATCGTGATCTACTGCGAAAACCAAAGTGGGATCTTCCTTTCAGATAATCTTGTGTTCCATGACCGCTCCAAGCACATTTATATCAGGTACCACTTTATCCGAGATATGGTACAACGAGAAGCAATAAGGCTCCATCACACCAGGATTGATGAGCAAGTCATAGACATTTTGATGAAGCCCTTAGGGAAGGTCAAATTCTTAGCCTTTAGTAAGAGACTTGGAGTCATGGAAATACCCTCCTATGAGGGTCCCACATGAGTTGGACACTGAGCTCTGGGAGATCTTGGGGGTTTGGGGTACTTCTTGGAGCTATGAGTGACCATAGGGTGAGTGGTTCACCTTCCCCTAGTGGTGGGATATGTACAAGGTGAGTGGTTCACCTTCCCCTATGATATCCCATGATGGTTGACATGTGTGTAGGGTGAGTGGTTCACCTTCCCCTATGATTGCGGACACATGTATGTAGGGTGAGTGGTTCACCTTTCCCTAATCTTGATGACATATGCATAGGATGAGTGTTTCACCTTCTCTTGCGGATACCCTCGTGAGAGATGCATTCATGCATCTATGTTTGGAAGGATTCTCATTCCCTACGATTTATGGTTGACATGTCAGTGGGATGTGGCTCATCCTTTCCTTCTTGAGTAGGATCCTTCCTACGATTGATTGGTTGGCATGCATGTAGGAAATTTTTAATCCTTTCCTTGCTCTCGGTGGTTTTCATGTGTGTAGGATGTGGTTTATCCTTTACCTACGTGTGGTTATGATATGTGTTTGTAGGATGTGGTTTGTCCTTTCCCTATGTGTGGTTGTGAGTAGGATGAGATATATTCTTCCATGCTGATGTTTTTTGCATTATCCTACCCATGTAGTCTAGGACACATGGGAAGTACCTCTCATCTAGCTAATGAGTTGGTAAAACTGGTTAGGGACCATAGCACTACAGATGGGCGCATCGTGTACTGTCATACTCTCTATGTCTAGGATGCATGGTGTTCAACAACTTGATCTGTGATCAATTGAGGTTCCACCTTTGGACTGACTTTTGTCAGTGGAGAGTGGAAAGGTCTTGTGACTCGCTCTCAATCAATTCATTTGCATTATTTAATGGTTTAGTAGAGATGAAAAAGATGGTACTGGACGTTAGGATCACATGATGATTAATGAAAACAGTTGGATTGGCAGGTGAAATTCTCCCTAGTTGAGAGAGAGTGTTAAAATTGGAAATTAGGGTCTAATTCCACTTTGGGACAACTTATTTGATGGATATTATCATTTAATTAAATTACTCTTTTCAAGAGGACCAAAATTGATCTAAAAATCATCTCATTCGGTCAAGCAGAAGTGTAATTTTGAATTAATTCCCACACATGTGAAAAATTTTCAGGTTAGCCTCAACTAAATGTAAGCTCCTGAAGCCCATTGGGCGTGCCTCTTCACCCACATCAATTTGTATAAATAGATGTGACCTCTCACCTCATTTCGACATCCATCACTCACACATTCTTCTCTCTCTTCATCATATTGGTTAGTACAACGTGGCCAACTTCTCTTTCTCTCACACGTGTGGAAAGGAGGATGAAAAGTTATGGGACATAATTGCAGGTCGAATTTCAAACTGCAAACCAGCGTTGACCGAGTTGTTCTTGAGCAGATTTGACTTCGTTTTAAGGGTCAAAATTCTAATTTTTTGAGGCCGTACTGTTGGGCACAAAAATCGAGAATTTCTAGGCTAGTTGACCTGCATTGACTTCAGAGTTGATTGTTGTTTGACCGAAAACAATTATAGTAGATTTTCTCTCCCCTTGACCAAGTTTGACTGAGTTGTTTTGGGCTAAAATTAACTTCATGATCAAGTAGTTTTACCAAGAAAAACCGAGCTTCTTTGAAGAAGGGTTGTTGTTATTTTGACCAAACTTGACTTTCAAGTGAGGGCTGAAGTTTGACGACAGTTGACTGCAGAATTTGATAGGGCTTATTTGACTTTGTTTTGGGCTAGTCAATTTTACTTTTGTAATCTCTCCCTTTCTCTATTGAACTATTGAATAATAATAATAATAAGTGATCAAAGGGTTTTCCCCACATTGGGGTTTTTCCTTGGCATTTGCTAAATCTGGTGTTCTCTTGTCTTGGCTTGTCTTCAACATTTTTTTTTTAATGATCTACATTTACTGTTAATGTGATTAATGGTTAATGTGATTTCTACTGGAAATAATATGTTATTGGGCTGCTAAAGGAACATTGAAGTAAATTTTTCTAAGCATATAACATACCATTGTTAACTAAAATTAACATCTTCCCTACACCAAAGTGCCCTGCAAACTTGGAGGTGTGAGCCTCTTTAATAAAATACATTCACTCACCTTTAGGAACACACAGCTTGTCCAGCCTATAGAGTTACCCGCCCTGGAGATGGTGGTCAACGGTGTTGTCGCCATCGTGAACATGACTCTGACTCTGCAACTGTTGATACACCTCCTTGAAGTCCTCATCCTCTTTATATGTCTCTCTATTTGCATCATGGGTGAATGGATCCATGTGCATAAGAGTCCCTAAATTTGTAATCTTTGATGTGGGTGGCCTTGAAAGCATGCCAAATAACTTTTTTATGCTTCCCCTCTTATACTTGATTAGCAAATGAAGTCATTGTAAAAAAACCATCAATTTGTAATGCCTGGTCTGTTGTATCTTACTTTGGGCCTGTAAGTAATGTAACAATTGCTGATCTGTGTGGAGTACTATCTCATTTTCCATCAGATAATACTTCCACTTCTTCATAGATTGCACCATGGCATAAAGCTCCTTATCGTATGTAGGGTAGTTAATAACTCCCCCATGAAATACTTCATAATGGTAGCATACATGCCTTCCTCCTTGCATCAAGACAACTCCCATAACATACCTGGTGAGCCATGGTATTGCACCAAGGGTGCTCTAACTCCTAGAGGCTACTCTACTTTACTTTATCAACCTGGGTTTCGTACAAACTTGGAGGTGAAAATTATATATACACAATAGATGCATTCCACTCATGCCATCCTCTTCTTAGTCCTACAAAGGGCTACTACTTCTAGGGCTACTTCTAGGGAATGGAGTATGTCACACTTCTGAATGAAACCTAATACTATAAATAACTCAAGACCATTATTCTATCAACAATAAAGAAACTAGTCTAAAGCATAAGGACACACCTAGCTATTTTCAATAAAGGAAATCCACAATTAGGCTAAAGCAAGAAATAGAGTTAAACTAAGTGGCATTCATAAAGTAAATTCATGAATTAAACTTGAAGAAAGGGAAACTGATCTAAACACACATTTCTGGGCCAAATGGATAATTAACCTTTAACTACTTGATGCTGGACTACTACGCTTGTTGGAACACCTAATCCTACATGGGTAGGTGTGGAATGCGAAAAGTCACAATGGAGTCCAAGTGACCTTGGAATATGAAACCAAGAGTCACACCATTGTACTATAAATGTACATCTTTGTATAATGGAAAATAAGAAAGCCTCACGCTTATCTTTCATTGTGTGTTTAGTCTCTTGTGTGTGTGCTCATCTTCCTCATACACCATGTGTGTGCTTCAACATGGTGTTTGACATGGTATCAGAGCGGGCGATTGCTGGCCCTGCTCCAAATTGAGTGAGCCATTTGTGTTTATGGCCTGTGCATATCTGCAAAAATTCTTGACATTTTTGCAGCACTCAGTTTCTGCAGCAGACACTTTGCCACATTCAGAAATTGGCAGCATTCCAGCACTAGTTTTTGAGAAGAGCAGCAGTGTTTTGAAGAGGAGCAGCATTCAGTGATTTTGTAGCATTCAGAAATTTTATCTTGGAGAAGGAGCAGCATTCAGAAATTGGCAGCATTTCGGCATTGGTTTTGAAGAAAGGCAGCACTGCCCATCTGAAGGTTTTCATTCTAAATTTTCTCTGCAATTTCTGCTCATTAAAATCTGCAATTTGAAGAGCTGCTGGAAAATAGTTTAAAGAGGTTTTTTGAAGAAATTTCTGGGCTTTTACTGGAAAGATTTCTGAGTTTTTTCATTGAAAATTTCTGCAATTTTGGGTTTCTCTGCTGCTGGAAAAATCATTTTTGCAAGTTTACAAGTTCCTGCAAATTATTCTGCTGTGTATCTAGAAAAATTCTTCTATATATTTGGAAAAAAAAATTCTGCTACTAGATTTCTTACTCCTCTTTGTTGTTTTAAAAAATAATAATAAAAAATATATATATAAAAAAAAATATAATTTTTTTTTTCAAACTCCATGCCATTTCAGCCTCCCCAACCTGCAATTTTTACAGCGCTCCTCCCCACGCCTTCCCCTAGCCTCCTCTTCACACTCAACAACCCTACCCACGCTTCCCCTCCGCCCTTTCTACCCCGGCCAACATACTCAAACCTGGCCTCTCGGCCCTCTGCAATAAATGACTCCCCTCATACGACCTATGCCATTCATTCAACTCTGCACCCTCACAACCTACGGCTCACCCGCCTATCCCACAACTGCAGCCTCTAAACTACGCCGACCCATCCCGCTCTCCACTTCCTTATCTTCCTGGCCGCTCGCATACACTACTACCCACTACCAATCTAACCCATACGCTTACACCAAACCAACCCTTATCGCTCCACGCACCCTCATCATCTACAACTTACGGCCGGCCCTCCCACGCCCTTTCCATCCCTCTCAACGCCAGCACTCTACACGAGCTCACTCAATCCCACGACTGCAACGCTCTCACCATACACTCCCTATCCGCCCTACCCTTCTCCCCTGCGCTAACACAGTCGCCTAACCCTCCACGGCTCTATCGCTCCACCTCTCCCATTCCCTTTACCTCTCTAACTCTCATTACCCAGCCCCACGCTCATACCCTCGACTCCTCTATGTGCATCTGCTCCTACGGTGGCATTACCCACGCCCTCCTCCCTTGTATTCACTCGGTCCCTCTGCATCTGTTCACAACGCCGCCCCTCTCAGTTCTGCAATCCCTCATGGCAGTCTTTCCCTCCCCTTTTTAATTTAAATTTCGACTTCCTCATATTTAGTTTTTAAATTTTTTAAATTAAAACCCCCCACCATATAGTTACCCCCCCCTCCTTTTTAAATTCATTCTTAAATTTTTTTAATAAGTCCCCCTCACCCATTATCCCATCTCATAATAATATTTCCCTTTCCCTAATTAAAATTCCCTTTTATTGCAATTAAAATTTCCCTTCTCATTTTTAATTCCCTCCATTTATAATTAATTCTCATTAATTTATTTTTTAATTAATTTTTAATTTAAAAAAAAAAAATGACAGCAGAGAGAGAGAGAAAAGAGCAGATATGAACAGCAGAAAGGAAGAGAAAATGACATATCAGAAAATGAAGTGAACATATAGAGAAATTTGAAGATTTGACATTGTGATTTGTGGCATTGATTCGAAGAGTGATTTTTTGAAGAAATTGACATTTGAAGACAAGTTTGCCATCATTGAAAACAACGCTTTGAAGGAAAATTCAGCTGCCTTAAAGGCTTCTTGCATAGTGTTTTCAGCTGCACATATTTTGCAGAGATATGTATTGAACTGACATTGTATTTTGAGTGGAATTTGCCTCTTCATTCATAGTTGGAATCAGTGAATTTGAGTTGTTGATGTAAGTCATTGTTGATTGTCCTCCATCATTTGAGGAGCACACTTTGTACTTTGAGATTTCCATAGTTGGAAATTCTTTTGAGTCATTTGTATTTCTTGTTGCATCACATTGTAAACGGGTGCATTTTCGGTTGAAGCCGACACCCTTTCATTTGTTTTTTGAGCCTAAGTTGTCAAAATGGCTAAAATCAATGAGGCATTAATGTTGTTGAATAACCTCATTCATTCAAATGTTGATGATGTGATAAAAATGAGCAAGGATGCTCTTTGTAACATTCAAAATTGTTTGCAAGATGCACAAGAAAAGATTGAGTTTTTGCAGTTGGAATCTCAGCTCCAACAAGAAGAACTTCAGCAAAAGAGTCACCATTCTGAACCTGTTTCTGTTCAGAACATTGTGAAGGACTCTCATCAGAAGCAAGAAGATAAAGTTTCAGTTGATTCACATTCAGTTCATTGTACTAGAGCAGATGTACATGCAGATGCAGCAGTTCAACCTGCACTTCTCAAGCCCATCATCAGACCTTGGGAAGAGCTTGTCCACAACAAGCACCGAACTAGTCTTGGATATGACAAGGATGTGTCCTTTCATATTCCAGACTACACCAAGCCCATCATATTTCAGAGTGTCGGATTCTTGTATGACAGTTCACCTGCAGCTGTTCCAGATCCTGTTCCACTTCCACAACAGATTGAGAAATGCCAACACTGTGATCGAGTTGGCCATATGAAAGATCAATGTTTTGATCTTCATCCATGCAAGCACTGTGGTCGGCACACTCATTCTTCAGACAGATGCTTTAGACACAAGCCTCCTGCAAGAACCAAGATTCATCTTGGATGGATCGCTTCTTGGCAATGGGCATCAGCAGCCAAGAAGATGTTTACAACACATGTTAGAACTTGTTCACGCATATTGAACAAACTTGCAGTTGAGTTTTCGCCATCATCTCACCTTGTCCCTGACAGGGGGGAAAATGGTGGTCATGTACAAGCTTCGATGACAGATCAAGCGAGCCTGAGCCACAATGTCTCATTCCATGTTAAGAGTTGTAGCCAGCATTTCAAGCGAGCCTAAGCCACAATTCGTCATTCCAGATTCAGAGATGTAGCCAGAGACATGGATGCCCATGAGCATGCCTTCGGTTGGTGGATAACCTAAAACCATCATCTTTGGTTGGTGGAAAACCTAAAACCACCACAGGTAGTAGACCTCCATTCTTTTAGGTCGAAGGTCTCCCTTTCATATATGAGGAACACTTCCTCTAGCAGAAGCCTTCAGCTTAGCAGCCTTCAGCTTCTTGCCAGCATTGGTTGAGTTCCAGGAAATGCTTCAAGCATTCCAGAGTTGTTGGTAATCCTAAAACCATCACAGGTAGTAGACCTCCCTTCTTTTAGGTTGAAGGTCTCCCTTTTTTATGAGGGACAATTCCTCTAGCAGAAGCCTTCAGCTTCTTGCCAGTTTTGGAAGAGTTCCGGGAACTGCAACAAGTTTTGCGTTCCAGTGTTGGTGGTCATCCTTAAACCACCTCTTTTTTCCAACATTTCAGAGAGTTGATTCAGCCAAGTGCTGCCATGCATACTTTGCAGATTTGTATTACAACTCTTTTCTTGGACTCACACATACCCCTTCGGATTAAGGGGGGATGTTGGAACACCTAATCCTACATGGGTAGGTGTGGAATGCGAAAAGTCACAATGGAGTCCAAGTGACCTTGGAATGTGAAACCAAGAGTCACACCATTGTACTATAAATGTACATCTTTGTATAATGGAAAATAAGAAAGCCTCACGCTTATCTTTCATTGTGTGTTTAGTCTCTTGTGTGTGTGCTCATCTTCCTCATACACCATGTGTGTGCTTTATCAATGCATCTATTCATGAGCTAACTAAGCTTGTAATTACTCTGTTTTGCAACAAAAGAAGGAGGTGCTGAGGTGGCTAAAGAAGGCCTTGGACTCATGGATTTAGAGCTAAAGGTGTCTTGGAGGCTGTGTTAGTTCTGGGTGAGGTGAGAGATGGTTTTTGGGCTAAATAAGTGGCTAACTGGCGCTACTATAGGATCTACTACAGGTTTTCTTGTAGTGCTACAAGATGTCCTAAAACGCTACAGGAAACAGGCCAAGGGTAGTTTGAGGCCAGAAATGATGAGGAAAGGTGGGATGAATGTGTAATGAGATGGATGGAAGGTGGCCAACCCCTTGGCCAAGCTCAGAACTTCTGTCAAAACACGTCTTGCACCTCCAAGGTAGCTCTCGGTATTGTGGCGAAGATCTCAAAAAACAAGGTTGAAGGCAATTTTGTTGGAAGTAGGTTGGTGAAGGGTGGAAACTGAAGCTAGGGATGTTGGTGGAGTACTCCTCTGCTGCTCTACTCAAACTTGGAAGAAAACTACATGTTCATGAAATTAACATTGAAAAATCTATGATGAAAATGGTGGAAAAGATGATCTGAATTTAATAAGAAAACCTACCTATGCAATTGAATTAGAAACCTAACTCAACATTAATAACATGTTCATGATAAATACAACAACCTATGTATCCTTTCCAATCAATCATAAAATGAAAGAAATTTTGGGTATGTGTTGAAGATCTGCCCTCCTCAAGCTCCAATGAAAGAGGTGAGTGTAGGTTTTAACACTATACAGAAATTATCTGCAAACGAGTCTTAAAAAATAGAAAATAAACAATAGCCAGAGAATAAAACATAAAACATATATACAAAGAGATTTTCCCCTGGATCTCAAATCGGGACTACCAGCTTGATTTTTCATTATATTCCTTTTAGTGTTACAACACAGATATATACATGTCGAAACATTCATGAACCCCAATCCATTAACCCTGGATTAGAACATAACCACAAATCCCTTGACTGGATCTACAAAATATCAGTGGTCGAAAACCATCATGCCCTAAAACCATGTGAAAATCCATGCATAAAACCATGGGCAGGTCCACCCACCAAAAAATAGGGTCCAATTTTTTTTTCTCGGGGGAGCGGCCCCCCTATTGCGCCCGACGCAACGTACAAGGGGGGATTTCGCTCCCCCTGAAACCCCCCTGCATGTGCGACTAATCATGGAAAGAATATAACACATACCAACATTCTCCCACTTGTTGTTTTCTTTCCACACGGGACCACAAGAGAGCTTAGTCATTAGTCTAGCTTTGCAACACCCATTGTTTCTCCACACCAAGAGAACTTCTAAGTGCTCATAGACTTCATCAATGCATCTGCAACATTCTTCAAAGTGTCCACCTTTACCAGCAACACCCTTTTGTCCTCAACCATGTCTCTCACAAAGTTATATTGATCATAAATGTGTGTGTTTTGTCTTTGAATTCTAAGTAGCGTTTTTAGCCAATAAAATTTCACTATGGCTATCACAGTCTATCCTTATATCTCTCTGCATCAACCCCATACTTGAACACAATCTCTGCAACCAATCTACTTCCTTGCTTGCATGACTGGCTACCCTGTATTCTGCCTCTGTAGTTGAAAGAGCCACTACATAATATTTTTTACTCATCCAACTGACTGCACCTACAGATAGGCTAAACACATACCCACTTGTAGATATTTTCTGGTCAAGATCTCCAGCCCAGTCTACATCAACAAAAACATGGATTTCCAAAACTCTGTCCAATCCTGGTCTTCCCTGGTAGCACAAACCATAATCACTAGTGCCACACAAATATCTGAAAACCCACTTCATTGTTGTCCAATGATCCTTCCCTGGTTTTGACATAAACCTAATCAATACTCCCATTGAATGTGCAATGTCTGGTCTAGTACAGACCATTTCATACATCAGGCTACCGACTGCACTTGCATATGGAACACGACACATATCCTCCTCCTCTTCTTGCTTCTTGGGACACTATTCATCAGATAGCTTTACACCTACAGGAATAGGAACCTTCATCGGTTTACTATCCTGCATATTGAACCTCTGAAATATTTTCTCGACATACTTCCTTTGGTTTAACCAGAGCTTCCTCTTTTCTTGATCTCTCTTAATTTCCATGCCCAAAATATAGTTTGCAGCACCAAGATCCTTCATGTCGAATTTGGAGAACACTTGGGTCTTCAAATCTTGGATAATTTATTTGTCATTTCCAATCAGCAGCATATCATCCACATACAAGACCAAATAAATAACATGGTCACCAATTAATTTAAAATAAACACATTTATCTTCTTTGCTTCTGGTGAAGCCAAGTCCCCGTATATAGGTATCAAATTTTTGATACCACATCCTTTGTGGCTGTTTTAACCCATACAAAGACTTTTTTTAACCTGCATACAAGTTCTTTCTTACCCTTCACCACAAAGACTTCAGGTTGCTTCATGTAGATCTCCTCTTCCAGATCCCCGTGAAGAAATGTTGTCTTCACATCCATCTGTTCTACCTCAAAATAAAATGCAGCAACAACAGATAAAAGTAATCTAATAGAAGTAACCTTGGCAAGAGGAGAAAAAAAATCACCAAAATCAATTCCCGACACCTGGGAATGAACTTTTTCTACCAATCGAGCTTTTTATTTCTCCACCTTGCCTTCTACATTCATCTTCTTCTTAAACACCCATTTGCTCTTGACGGGCTTCCTTCCAGCCGAAAACTCCACCAGATCCCATGCCTCATTTTTGTGCAAGGATGTCATTTCATCAACCATGGCCTCCTTCTAGAGTTTTCCATCCAGGCTGGATCCACTGCCTCCCTGACAGTTCTTGGATCATCATCGAGAAATCTTCAAATATTTTCTTGGATAACTCTCCAAAATTATCTGTCCTTAACACCTTTATCTTCTTCTCTGTTTGATTTTCCACAAGAGCCTTAAATTATTTAAATCTGTTAAAGACTTCAGATTTCTTCCCTAATAAAAATCTCCATGTATTCCTTGAGAATTCATCTATGAATGAAACATAGTACACAAACTTACCCAGTGATGGAACCGACACAGGTCCAAACACATCAGTGTGCACAAGCTCTAATATCTTGTTCGCCCTCTTAACACTAGAAGGAAAACTCGCTCGATTTTGCTTCCCATATGCACAATGTTCACAGAAATTGAAATCCAGAGAGAAATTGGACATACCTTCTACTATACCATTACCATGCAGTATCTGAAGGACCTTCTCTCCAATATGTTGAAGCCTTTGATGCCATAGCATGGTATTTTCTCTAGAGACCGCTAGGCTTTCCGCTCCACTTTCAGGAACTATAGAACCGTTGCACCCATCAATAACAGTGCTACCTTGAAGCTTGTACAAAGTTCCAATCCAAACTACCTGCATTAATACCAGTGCTCCCCAAACCATCTTGCATGTATCTTTCTCGAACACTGTTTTTACACTTGCATCATCCATCTTTCTTACAGAAATCGGATTTCTGGCCAATGCAGGAATATGCAGAACACCAGGAAGTGTTCTAATCCTTCCACCTTGCAGTTTCAGCTTGAATTTTCCATGCCTGAATATTCTGGCCTTCCTATCATCCCGTAAGAATACATCACCACCATCATACTTCTCATACTCGTAGAACCACTCCCTATGGGGAGTGAAGTGAAAGGATGCACCCGAGTCATTCAACCATGCCTCATGATCTACATGTGTATTTGGATAAGAAGCCAAATACACATCCCCACCTTCATCTGAGGTGGTTTTTTCCTCTGCAGAAGGAGCATCATCAAATCCCTTTCCTCTCTCAGGAGCTTTAGATCTGCAGTCCTTTTGTAGTGCCCTTCCTTTCCGCATTTCCAACACACCTTTACATGTTTTCCTGCAGATTTAGATCTCCCACTCGAAAACCCTTTTTTTTTATTATCTTTCTGTTTTGGAACCTTACTCATACAGATAAGGCATCTCCATTCTATCCCTCCATATTACTCTGTCTCATTTCTTTCGACAACAAGGCTGAGAAAATTTCATCAAAATTCAAGGTAGTTGTATTGCTACCTATTGCAATAACCAAACTATCCCACGAATCTGGTAGAGAACACAACAAACTGATGCACTTATCTTCATCTGATATTTTAATATAAATAGATGACAACTGACTTACCATAGTATTGAAGGCATTTAGATGCTCTGTCACCGAGTCTCCATCCTTCATCCTCAGGGTATACATCTTTTTCGCAAGAATAATTTATTCACCAGAGACTTAGATTGGTACAAAGTCCCTAGCTTGTCCCAAAAATTCTTTGTCGTAGCTTCCCCAGATACATTCAAAAATACCAAAGTTGAGATACATAACTGTATTATGCTCTTTGCCTTCCAATCCAACTTCTTCCAGTCTTCATCTGACATTGTCATTGGTTTAGTACCCGTATCTACCGTGATCCACTGATCTTTATCCACCAGTAGATCCTCCATCTTGAGCTTCCACAATTAAAAACTCTGACCATTAAATTTATCGATCTCTATCTTTCCACTGCTCGCCATCTTCTTTCACCATCATTAGGTATGTTCATCCTTCACTTCATCCTCTTATCAAATTTAGTTTTCCTTCTTCATCTCTTTTAGTGCCTTAGTGGCTCCTTTGACATCCCAAGGAAGAAGCGAAGGAGTTCCCTCAGGAGGGTAGAATCCAAATTTATTTTTTTCCTCTTCCCATTCCTTGTCTTCCTCAACCTTTTCTTTTCTCTCACCCAAACCCAACAACAAAGGTGGTCTGAGTTTCAAGCCAAGCCATTGGATCTTCATTGTCTGCATATCTCTCTTTTACACTGGTTCCATCTCTAGGGAATTTATCAATCTCTTTGGGGTATGATATTTCATGTTCCTGAGACTAAGGGGAAGGCCATTCCATCTTCTTTGACTTGCCATTACACATTCATCTCCCAACAATCTATAAATATCATCAAATGTGCAATGGCCTATGCTTGGGTGCTGAGGTACTTGTATGCAAGGTTAGCATCATTTTATATCATGAGGTGATTTTTTGGCGGTTTAATTGTCAGATTAAACCTCTCAATATCAATTATCAATCCGGGAGTCGTAAACGCTAGTTGTACTGCGTCTTGGCTCAGCTTAATGGTCAGAGTATAAATATTCCTTTGTAATGATAAACTAGGTACTGGAATGAAACACACATTTTCTGGAAAATAAACAATCTTGAAAAGGAAACCTACTTGACCAATTTCATTCACTGCAAACCCCATACTGTAATTAAACTATAAAGAAATTCAAGGCAATCCTCAATCATTCTCACACTTGAATTCTACTTTTTAAATCTCCTATGATATCTTGAAAACCTTAATATATTAACTCTTCTCACTAACTTGAAACTAAGACTTGAGATAAGAAAAAGACACACACATTATTCTAATGATAACTCACACATTAAACTAGCTAGAACTACTCTTCATAATAAATTCAAGATTCAAATTAACTATTTCTAAAAGAAAACTACTTTGCTTCATATAGAATAACACTTTAAAATATCCTATTAAAAATGGCATTGCAAATAATATATGATAAACCTTCTATTTAAATATTTTAATATAAATTAAAGGAACTAATAAAAAGAAAGCCTACTTCAAAATCAAATCATGTAACTCAATCACTAAAACTAAATCACGTTGCATTTAGACTTGATATCTCTACCTAATCAAATCCACACTCAAACTTGCTCTTATAAGGAAATGATTACACTATGAAAACAAGAATGATTCAAATTAAAAGGAAATCTAACTATTAAGCGAAGTCCCAGGATGCATAAACAAATCAAACCTTGAATTAATATTCTAAATGGAAGTCTTAACATACTGAGATTCAAAGTATTAAAATATGTTCTCATTACATAGTCAAATTCAAAGCACTGAAATATGCTCTAATTCCAATCACTGAGAAATCGTTGTATTCATATGCTCCCGTTACATTCAATTTAACAAGAGGAATAGAGCATAACGTTATATTACAATTCTCAAACACTGGTTATGTAATGAATAATAATTCTTTAGTCAATTAATTTTCAAATACGAAGATTACTGAAATGCTTTGAAATTGAACCACTCATTCACACAGAGTTAGGAAACTACACACACATCTACTTATCTTATGTTGACTAATCAAGCTTAGCTCTAGAGGTGGTGGGCCTTCCCATGCCTGGAGTAAACTAGCTTACCGCAACTAAGGAAAGATTTAAATCATCAAATACTAGGGTGCGCAATGAATCATGGCACAATGCTAATGCTCATGAATTGAAGGTGATTGTATATATTTAAAACAACATTTGGCAATAGATTTACAAAGGTCCAACACAACGATTTTACATCAATCCCTATCTCTATTACATTCTGAAATTTCGATGCCTATTCTACTTCTCAGAAATTCGACCTATCGATCCTAGCTCGTCTAATTGACGGACTACCTCCCCCTTCGTTTTGATCATGCCAACTTATATATATATATATATATATATATATATATATATATATATATATATCTGATTTACAAATTGGGGCTTCAATCAACCAATTAAAATATAGAAGATAATTGCTTTTAACAATTTTTCCGGAATAAGAATTAGTTTTGAAACAGAATGTTGAATTAGGAAATCGCTCCTCTATTCGTGGGTTGTTGTTGTTGCTGGAAGGTGCAATCTTAGCATATCCATACACAGCATCCGAATAGTACGTGATATTGGTAATTGACTCTCCATCAAAATAGTTAACAATGATAGCAAATTTGTCGGGAGAAACATAATCTATTAAGAAACCAAGATCTGCGCCCACATCATCATGCTTTTTGAAGCCTCCTGCATCATGCATCGAGCTGGTCGCTTCGAAATGGAATTCTGTCAATCCCCTTTATGTAATTGAACCCATCTGATCATTACTTCCCTTCTCATCGGTAGACTCAATATTATTATGTGCTTGTGCCTTCAACCCAATTTCCTCTTCCAAATATTTCATAACTGCGTTCAACCCGATCTCGTCCTCAAGCTCATTCACAACATTAGTCCCTACTAGCTTACTCTCATTATTATCCATATTAACAATTTTGTCAAGCGCAGTCATTAGATCACTGTCATATGCCAGCGTTCTTCTGCTAATGTTTCGCTTTGCATCTGGCAAAGAAAATCCGCCATTCAAATATTCATTTCTCCCTCTCTTATTGTGAGAAAATTTAGAGCAAGTAGCCATCTCTGCAAGGAAATGCTGAGCACATACAACAGAGAACCCTTGGTTCTATAGGAGAGTTTTCAACTTCATACCTGAAGACCCACTTTCCTCTATGCTATTCAAGGCATAACTCGATGACAAACTAGAAGGAAGCCTTCCAAGTTTTTCAGATTGATTGTAATATTATGGATTGGCCACATACCTTCTAACGACATCCGTATTTTCTTCAGTTTGATTATGCTCAGACGCCTTTGAACCAGCTTAGAAATTGCATGAATATGATCCTTTGTTAAAACTGGGATAGGCACAACGAGGCATTGTCCTTCCGGTGTTGGATTCAAGCCCAAAGGAGATGAAACAATCATGTGCTCAACATCCTTAATGATATCTAAGTTATAAGCTATCACACTGAGTGTTTGCGATTGTTGTAACTGTGGCTATGAATGATAAGAACGATTTTACCACTGTGGTGTTGATGCTGGTAGTTGAGGAGGGCTAGTGTTACTATATTTATTTAATCACTTGTTGCTTCCTTGGCAATTCGGACAAGCCGGAGTAATCCATCTATATCGTGAAAGCCGAAATCGATAACTCTTTTAACTTCAAACATTTGTTCTATTCCTTTATTTCTATCTCACAAATTGACCATGAGAAAAAAAATCGGAAAAGTGATGGACTTATACACATGCCATCATGAAAACATATTATTAACGATATTATTACACAAAATACTTATTCAATTTAATTGATAAAAATATTTAATAATTTAATTCTAAATGCCTCTACTCATCAACTTGATACTATAAAATGGATTAAAACACTAGGTACAATCATATAATGATGTGATAAATATTGTGAAAATTTGGGCAAAAGTGCTGCTCAACAGTGATTGTTAATGATTCCCATAGGGTTGAATAGCTCTGCCCTTATGTGTAGAGGCCATTTGTTTTCTCTTCTCATCACCATTTTTACCTTCTCTGCCCTTGCCTCCTCATTGACCATCCAAGAGGCTAAGCCCATCAACTGCATGTCTCCCTAACTAGGGTTAGGGTCCCAAATATTTAAATTAGTCAAAACAATATTGTGCATATAAAATTATGCCAAGTTGGCCTTGTCTCATATGCTGGACTGATTGCAAAATTCAATAAAATTCCTGGAGTTTTGAAAAGGAAATTATCCATGAGATGCTAGTTTCTTAATCTGGAATTGCAGCCACTATTCTTTTAGGTATATGGAGGAGTTTGAAGGATATCTATGCTGGATTGCCTCTATGCAAAAATCTGCCATGGTGGCAACCTATTTGTCCTTTTGATGGAGTTGGCTTTGTAACCTTGCATTTTTTGCCTGTGTTTCTTGAATCTGCTCCTTTAACGTGGTTTCTATAAGTCTGACATAAGCTAAATCCCTTCCCATTTCAGTGACCTTTTTTTCCCATGATTCCTATTTCATGCACACCTTTTTTTTTGCAATTTTCATCCAATGATGTGCGCATGCTCTTTCTTGCTCTTGCTGATAAAATAGGGGAATTGAAATATTTTGAGGAATCATTCTTCCCCCTTCAATAAATGTATATTAGGAACTCAGATTTGGCTGAGGGCTAGGGTGTGAAATTGTTGATATGTCATTAGGGATAGATATTGGGGAGGTAGCCTCCTCCTTTTGTTCCTTCTCTTCCTTCCCTTTGGCATCTTTCCCTTCAATATGTTCCTCTTTAACAAAATCCTGGGCCTCTTTCCCTTCCAAGGGTGCCTTATCTCCCTCCCCCATGTTTTTCTGCTACGTTTGTGGCACTTCTGGAGTTTCCTATAGAACAGAAAGAGTTTCCTGTAGCAAACTCTATTTTTTCTGTAGCAAAACCTCCTTTGCTTGATTCTTCTTCTTTTCTGCCTCTTGAGATTCTGTGGGGGTTGGTACATGTTTAATGGATGCCAACCTTGAATAATGTCTCATTTTATAGGTCATAGGTGTCCTCTCTAGTGAGGTGACCTCTTGAACTTTCCCTTCTTCTAAGCTTATCTTATCTACATTTTTGGGTGACTCCTCAATTTTTATAGGGCTTTTGGTTGGAGTTTGTGGTTTCCCTTGCTTCACACTCTTTCTAGTTCTGAAGTACATGGGGGTTTTTCTTTTTCGTTTGGCCTTCACTGATGTGCTTAAAGTGGCTAAGGTAGCAGCCACTTCTTTCTCTGATATTTATGGTGAAATGTTTGTCTGTTGGGGAGAGATATGAGTTCCCTGCATAGGGTATAATGTATCTCCCTCCCTTGTCTCACCTTCCATCTTCTCTTTTGCTTCTTCCTCTTCTTTTTCATCTTCCTCTTTTTCTTCTTCTTTCCCTTCCTTTGTTTCTAGGCCTGTTGTGTTTGCTGCTTCAGTGCCCATATCTTCCTCTTCTTCATCTTCTCCTTTTGTCTCTTCAGTTTCCACTCCTTCTTCTTCCATTTACCTCCCTCCAAGACTATAGGTAGGGCTTTATCTAGTTTGTGTACCTATTAATGCTTCCCTATCCATACCTATGAAAGTGGCCAAGATACATGGGTGTTCAATATATTCAGAGAATCTCCTATTATAAGCTTGATGAGGCCATGGTGAGCTAACTATTGGTACTTTGTTCCCCTCACCTTTTGGATCATGTCCCTAATTGAATGTAGGAGGAAGTAGGGAATGTTGAGTCATTTTTCTAGAGGGAGATCTCCTTGTAACCTAAGCTCATTCAACAATCTAAAGTGGTATCCATAAACCACACTAAGTCTTCCCTCACAAGAAATGTATTTCATTATGTGAAATGCTACTTCATCACAAGGGTATGGAAGGCTTTCTCTTCTCACTCCATTTTTTTCCTCGATGAAGTATTGATTTGGAAGAAATAATCTCTTTTTGGCTGCAGTGTTGGAAACCCTATATTCTCTATTCCACTTGACTCCCAGAGGCAAAGTGGTCACTCTGTTAATCAATTTAGGTGTAATGGTGATGGCCAAACCTCTTACCACAGTGGTGGCCCTATCATCTGCTTGTGCATGGAGGGCCACTACAAACTCTCGAGCCACCTCCTCATCAAAGCCCTTGAGGAGCTAGAAAAATCCTAGCCATTGATGATTCCTAAAAATCTTGACCACCTGAGGGTGCAATATGGTTCTCTTGATATCTGTGGGTTCTCTTATGTTAAAACCTCCTCATATTTTATGGTTGTGTTAAGAAGGTGGTTGAATGGTTTTCTCTAATATTATTGGTGATGTGTGGCCTTAGAGTTTATAAGTTTACATAAAATTAGACTACCATGATTCTATTTAATCAATCAGCCTCTTAAATTCTGAATTACTGTTGTGACTTTGTATAGATTTTCATGGAAAAAATTCACAATTTTGGTGAGGTGACATCCACTTACCTTTGACCTCTGGTGTTTCTTGCATGGGAGATGGTGGTTTTAAGCGTGAATACCACCTGTGGATGGATCTCACTACAATTATGGGCTCTGCTCAGTCTTCTATAAACTTTCCTGTAGCATCAGCAGTTTCCTGTAGCACGGGGTTTGCATGCAGAATTTAGCCTTGGTGTAGAGTTCTTTGATGTCTCATGTCATCCTCCTTCTCTAATTCCTCTCGAAATTCTCAATGGAATAAGGAGAATGAGCCAAAAAAATTCTTTATGGAAACTTTAACGAATTTGGAGCGGAGTGGTGACTTGGACTTCAACAGAAGTTTTCCTCTTTTGGACCGTTGGTCCCACTCCCCTTAATCATTTTATTTTTCCTGAGGATCACCTCCATGTCCTCGTGAACTCACTCTTAACTGATTTGAATTCCCAAGTGGCATGCATACTTTACTTTTCGTGCAATTTGACTTCACGAGGGTGGCCAAGTTAACTGGCCACCTTTTTGCCTTTTTAACCTCTAATTCTCAAAATTCATTCATTTTGATCAACATGATGCATAATGAGAGGGTGAAGGGCCATACCTGAGCCCACCTATTACTGAGGAGTTGCAGACATTATTTGATGCAGGGAACTGGATTTTGGTGATAGCCATGATTGTTTTTCCCTTTGCTGTGTTTTTTTTTATGCATTTTTTTTAGTGAGAAACTTATTTCTAAGTGAGATGTTGATCTGGATTTATGCAGGAACACAACATAATACAGAAATAATGATGAACATAGAGACGCAGCGGAAATAATGCTTCATTTTTTTAATAAAATAATGACTGAAATAAGCTTATAGACAAAATGGAAATAAAATAACTAGGGTGCTGGTAGCGAATCTCTGAGAAGAGATGTGGTGGCTACAGACCTTTGAACTATGTTACAACGAGGCTCGAGGGCCTATTTATTATTGAGAAACAATGGAGAACTCTAAACGTCCAAAAACCTAACCCTAGGAGATGAAGTGCCAAAACTATGGGCCCCGTTTGGGTAAATTGGTGTTTCAACTTCCCGGGGACGTAAATTTGGCATACTATCTCTATTTGATGCACATGATACATCGTTAGAAATATCTATCCAAGGACTACAACTATTGCCGAAAATATCAATTTTGGAATGAAATCATATTTTTTGGAGGTGCGATGTCCAAAAAATGTCGTTTAGGGCCTCAAAACGGCTCTGGAAGTTCAGGACTCGAAAAACTGCTAAAAATAGTAAGTTGTGCTGCAACTTAAAAACTGAAAGAACTGATGGTGGGGGTTCAAATGGAATAGGTGGGTGGCCACCGATATCCACCTGGATCAGATGCTTAACACTTTTATTTTCTTGTTCTTCTTGCAGGTATTGCATGGAGGTCCTCAGGTTTTGTTGTTGGTGTGGCCATCCTCGTAGAGTCTTATGGTGGTCATTTGGAGCCATCTCCATCAACTTCTTCTCACTTTTTAGGCTTGTTGTGTCATGTACAAGATTGCTACCAGAAGGGATCAAATTGCTGTAGAAGTTTCCTTTACGCTGCTTTAGAGCTCCAGGTTGCTGAGAAATGAGGGGAAATAATGTATGGAGGTTAGGGGTGGAGCTATGGAGTGAGTGGAGTGATGGAGAGATAAGGGCAGAGGTCCAATGTCAAGATATAGGTGACCTAGCTGCTAGTGGTGAAAAATAGGGTTTAGAGATTGAATAATCATGCATGGAGTGGACTGAGGGTTAGGAGTGGTAGGTATAGGAAAAAAATGATTCTCATGCTTTTCTTGAAGATTAGATGCCCTTGAGAGAGCTTCCTTTATTACAGATGAATTTCATGTAGCAGTACAAGGTTTCCTGTATGACTACATGAAATCTTGTATCAGTAAAGGGTTTCCTGTAGCAGTACAGAAAATCCTGTAGCAGCTAGGACATCCTGTAGAAATTATAGACAGGAGAAAAATATGGGATTTTTGTTAACCTAGAGGGATAAATGGGTGGATGGATGCATGCTTGGGTTGATTCTGGAATGGGTAGGTAGAGGAGAGAGGAAAAAAATTGCTTCTCTTTGTGTAAACCTCCCTTGATCAGCAACTTGCAAAACAGAAATGAGTGAGTGCATAGGTGTTGTTTTCATTTTTTCCTTTTCTCTTTTTCTCTTTGCTTTTTTTCTTTTTTCTTTTTTTTTTCTCTTTTTTTTGAAGATAGGTGGGCTGCCTCCACATAGGTTTTCAAACCACAACCCTGCCTTGGGTACCTCAAAGAGGTTTTCACCCAAGGATATTTTATTTATCTATTTTTTCCTTTTCTTTTTTGCTCGAGGATCACCTCATAGAGGTTTTCAACCCAAGAGTTGGCCTTGGATGCCTCAGAGAGGTTTTCACCCATGCCTCTTTATTTTTTCTTTTTTCTAGGAAGGGGAAGCACTAGGAACTATGGAGCTTCCAATGACATACACCTCCATGTTTATGGAATTAATAAAATCAGCCCTAGAATGGGGATTCTTGTACACTTTGAGCCTGTAACCATTGAAAATCATGGGGATCCACTCCTCAGCTATGGTTCTGATCTGGACAATGCCATTGTCATAAAAATTTTCCACTTGGTAAGGTCCCAACCATCTTGTCATTAATTTTCCTTTGAAGTCCTTGAACCTTGATTCATAGAGCAACACCCTATCTCCTTCTTGAAATTTCTTTTCCTTAATGTGTTTGTCATGCCAAACCTTCCTTTACAGCTGAATTACCTATATGTGAAGGAGTGCCTTCAACCTTTATTGTTGGGCCTTTGTGATATCTAGGTATAAATCAACTTCCATTCTCAAGGTGTTGTACTCAAATTGAATTGAAAGCAGAGATTTCTTCCCATAGACTAAATCATAAGGAACAGACCTTGTGGTTGTCTTCCAAGTGGTATTGTAAGCTCAAGTGGCTTCCACTAACCTGTTTGCCCAATATTTTATGCTGCTACTAAAAACCTTGGTGAGGATATTCTCCAAGGCTCTATTTTTCACTTCTACTTGACCATTTTCTTGAGGATGATAGGAAGTGGAAGTCTTGTGCTTTATCTTGTGCCACCTCAAGAGTTTTTCAATGAGATGAGATGTAAATTGGCCCCCCTGATCAATGACTGCCTATCTGGGGTATCCAAACTTGTAGAACACATTTTCTCTTATAAGCTCAACTAATTTCTCCTATGTTGCTAACTTTACAACCCTTGTTTCAACCCACTTGGTCAAGTAGTCATTGAAAACTATGATATACATCTTCTGTCCTTATGGTGGATGTTGGAACATGGTCCTCCAAAGGCTGTGAATTGGGATAGTTTTGGATATTTTTATATATTTTTTTCATATTTCAGTCTAGCGCAGGGTTTTTGGGGTGGGTCAAAGCCCCGAAAGCATTGTAATGGATCAAAGGGTAGACCTAGAGTCCAAAAACCATGGTTTGCGGACCACAGGAAAGATTAGGCTAGATTGTTATAAATGGAAGGACATTTTGAGTCAAGAAGAAGGTAGATGGTTGATGTGAATTGTGAGTTAGTTGATCTGTTGGGGTTATTAGGGAAGGACTCCTACTGGCTATGTGCGCGGAGATCCTTAGTCCTGCTATGTGCGCAGGTTGGTTTTGGGTATTTTAAAAGGATCTGAAGGATTAATGAAAGCGGAAGATTGTCGGAATATCTATATTTTCTGTATGATATCATTTATGTTATGCATGGTTCAGTGTTAAGCTGCGAAAGTACTTGTGTTATTTCTTATGATACGTTGACGTTTGATCTAGATATTCCTGTTATATTTTATGCAAGAATATCTGTGTTAATTTTATGTGGATTTATGATCTGCTGATTAATGTGATTACAATTACTATTGTGCACGTGGATGCGAAGGGATCTTTAGATCTGCGCTTTGGAAAATACGATTTGGTAATTGTAACGTTGAATGCAGCTCTGCTTGAATTACCTACCCTCTCGCAGTGTGCGGAAACCTGGTTTCAACACCCTCCCATACTACTTCGAGTGAGACTTTGGCCTACGCAAGCAGGTCACTGCCGAAAGGGCCAGTAGTATAGGGGCTTGTTGGCAAACCTTAACCTCCGAACCTAGGTCAGGACCCCCCGAGCCAAAAAATGGTTATGTTTCCTAGAACAGGAGAATTTTGAGAGAGGGATAGGGTAATGTCAAGGCTGTATTGGAGATCTGAGAGAAAATAAAGTGACGAAAGGATTTAGGAATTCACAGTCACTGAATTTGCGATTGGTCAAAAGCAAAGAGAAATTACTTCAAGGGCTTCCGGGGTAAGTTTATAAGAACTTTGCTGTACTGATTAAGATCTTATTTTGCAAAAAGAGTGTCCTAGTATCCATACTGAGTGAATGAGCTCCGATCAAAGTGAGGGCACAACGCGCAGTGGCAAGTATTACAGAACTAATCAAGAGAGAGATCAATATATCTATAGTCCAGTAACTAATTTTACTGTGCATAACCCCCCGTCAACTCCATCATCGAGTCCGTGTAGGGTTAAGAACTCACCACCGGGAGACAATATGACCTCACAGATGAAGTTACCCTCCTTCAAGGGTGTGGGGGATGAAGATATGGATCGATTCTGGTTTTTCACAAGGTTTGTATGGACTGCGCAGAATGTAGTAACCGACGCGGTGAAAAAAGCGCAGCTATATCTTGCTTTTGAAGGAAGGGCCCTGGACTGGTACATGGGGTACCTAGACCAGCATGCGAACATAAGAATTGAAGACATTAAGGACGCCTTGAAGAAGCAGTTCAAAAATCCTAAGGCCTACTCCCAGATAGTAAACGACCTAAAATATTTCAAGCAAGGTCCATTTGAGTCGGTGTGGGAAGCCGATCAATGATTAAAAAAGGTAATCATAGAAGGAGGAGTCTAGTATGATGATAGGTAGCATGCAGAATGGTTCATTTCTATGTTGCTGCCTCACCTACGCATACCCATGGGCTACCAAGACATCAAGTCGCAGGATAAGGCCCTAGAAATAGCAATGAAGCTGGAGGTTGTGCGACGAGATGAAACCTAGTTGGGTGTCCAAAAAATACAAGGCTAGCTAGAAGCAATGCATATGGAGATCCAGAACCTGCGAAATGAACGAGGAGCGGAGGCTAGCCCTAGCAGGTGGTGCATACGATGTAGAGTGAATAGGCACACAAAGGAAAATTTCCCTCTATTAATAGACTATATGGAGGCCGAGGGACCTAGTCCGTTGCGCCCTAGGGAAGTTATAGGATCAAGTGGGTAGGTGTTATGGTGCGAAGATTGCCGAGTTGCAGGGCTACATGATACAAACCACTGTCCCTGCCTTACTACCTATGTCCTAGAGGTAAAGCAGCAATGGTGCAGGTTCTGCAGGTCAGGAGGACACGATGAATAGAACTACTGGACGTATGATTTGATGATCGATCAAGGGAACCAATATAGGGTACAGCCGGATCCATCCTCGCCAAGATCCCTCTCGAACACAGGTAGCTCCCCATCTAGGGGCACGGGAGGTGGAAGAGGTGGAATCACAGGTCGAGGACGAGGGAAAATAATCTGTTATAATTGTGGGGAAGTAGGACACTTTTCGAGGGACTATCCAAATCCTACAAGGCAGTCTTGCTGGTATTTCAGACAGCTGGACCATGTGATTCAAGACTATCCAATATTGATAGCAAATATACAGGAGAAGCAGCCGACACCTACGTAGAATGTACAGAGGGTTAAGTCTGAACTGCGAGACAAAGATCCAAGCGTAAATGTTGTAACACGCAGTGGGATGGCCATCGTCAGAGAAAAGACTGCGACCGAACCTACGATCCGGCAAGAATTTACCAAGCAGGAGGGTTTGGAACTAAGAAAATAAAAATAAGCGTTGACTGCTCCTCGCACAGACTCTACAGAGGCAGAGGCATCTAATCGCAGTTGCCAAGAGGCCTCAAGGCAGGTGAGGAGGTCAAGCCCTTTTTACAAGCATGTATGAAGCTTCTGCACAACCCAAAGGCTATAGAAAATCTTCAGGCATTAATAGATAGCTGCACAGCATGACCTAGCCCCCTCCTGAAATCAAGGATGTACACAAACTGTATAGATATAAGAAACGCACTAGTAGGGAGATGTGGTTGACTGTGTGGATTGGTGATTACGAGATGGATCAAGTTATTTTGGACCTAGGGTCAGATGTAAATGTATTGCCTAAACAGACTTGGAAGCGATCTGGGGAACCTAAGTTGAATGGTCCACTATCCAGCTGCGTATGGCCTATCAGTAGAAGATCATACCCTTGGGGAGACTATCAAAGATCGTGGTAGATATCACAGGAGTCATGGTCCAGGCTGATTTTGAAGTCATTCAAATTATAGAAGATGTGGACCCCTACCCTGCGTTGTTAGGGTTAGATTGGGCCATAGATATGGGGGGTATCATTAATTTAAAGAAAAGGAGCATGGTGTTTGAGAATAATGGTACCAGGGTGATAATACCATTAGATCTTGCAGAAGGCGAATGATACACAGAGCCAGTGTGCAAGGAGGAGGTGGATCACATCTATAAGATAACTGTGCAGGATGAAGATTGGATCAACCCCACGGCGGATGGAGTACTCTGCTGGGAAGAGGATAGTGAATGCTTCTTCGAATCCGATGGGGAGATAGAGAATTGGAAAAACCGCTTGCATGATATCTTTGCACTGCGATATCTCTAGGTCACCAAGGACTTCTGCTGTGTTTCCTCAGAGGTAAGAGACCTACCTTATTTTAATGGTTTTGGTAATTTTAAGGACTTTCTACGAGCATTCGAAGTTGAGGTCCCAAGGGAACGAAGGCTATGGGCCCTTAGGCTAGCCCTACACGGGACACCTCTGTGATGGTGGGAAACGCATGAGGAGATGTGCCAGGATTGGGAGGAGTGCCGGGATATGATGATCTTATGATTTGTGGCCCCCACTGATGTACGAATCAAGACATTCCTTGGGCCAGAAAATACAAGTGGATATCTGTTCGCTTGGATAGAACAATGGTGTGACAGAACTACCAAAGAGTGGGTTCATCTGTTTATTCATGCCCTAGGACCAATTCCCACGCCTTGGTACTTAGATTCTAAGATCCATCAACGCACCCGCCACTGGGAGACCTTGAATGATGAATTTTTGGGAACATTTGGGTTAATTGGCTGGCCAGAGGCACTGAACGCAACTTTGCAAAATATTGACATTGTGACATGGGGTGAATCGCACCTATATGGCGCACTCGAAGTACCCACATGGGAAACATGGATACCAAGTCTGGTCAACTACTGCAACCTAGCCCCAACAGACAATAAAGACGATCCACAAGTTATTTCTGAGTCAGAATGGGATGAGACACGCGCATCTATCAAACTGCTCAGGCTGAGAACAGATGGCATCAGGACACACCCCATGTTGGCTAAGATTGGGAATGCGGGGGTGGGAGGCAGAGTTATCACATATCCGGAAACTCCTACAACAAGGGAACAACTACGCTCAATGCTCGACCACACAATATATTACAGGAAATTTATTCAAGGCTATGCGCTGTTCACTGCCCTCATGGAACAATTGCTCAAGAAGGATGTGTTGTTCTTTTGGAATGACGAATGCCAAAAGAGATTAGAATTACTCAAGGAAAAGATAGTCTCAGCACCTATTCTCCTATTTCTTGATTGGGAGAAGGTATATCATGTTCATGTCAATGCGTCAGGCATTGCCCTCGAGGCTGTCCTTACGCAGCCAGGAGAAGGAGATATTGACCATCTGGTTGCCTTCGCAAGTAGGAAACTTTCTGGTGTGAAACACAACTACTCCACCACAGAGCGAGAGGGGTTGGCCATGGTCTACGCTTTGCAGAAATTTCGGCATTACTTTCTCGGAGGACACTTCAAAATGTTCACAGACCATTCAGCTTTGAAGTACTTGTTAAATAAGCCTGTGTTGGGAGGGGGGGGAATATGCCAATGGCTACTGCTATTTTAGTAATATTACTTTGAAATCATTGTCAAGCTGGGAAAGTTGAATTCGGGGCCGGATCACCTATCCCAAATAGAGAGTGGCGAAGAGCCAACCGACCTAAAATCTGGACTGCTCGATGCACATCTATTTTCTATTTAGATAGTAGATTCCCACTTCACGGATATCATTAAGTTCTTGACTACAGTGACGACACCCCCATAGTACTCTGTAACACAGAAGAAAGAGCTAGTCACCCGGGCAATGGATTTTACTATCATCGCAGGTCACTTGTATAAGATGGGAGAAGATGAAGTATTGCGGTGGTATGTTTTGGAGCATGAAAGGCACACTATCTTGGCAGAAGCTCATGACGGAGTACTAGGGGGTCACTACACAGGAAAAGCAATGACACAAAAGGTCTTGAGAGCTGGGTTATGGTGGCCAACCCTGCATAATGACGCACATGATTATTGTAAAGCATGTGATACGTTCCAACGAACAAGGAGGCTATCCCGCAAAGATGAAATGGTCCTCCAATCACAAATGGCTCTCTAAGAATTTGATAAGTGGGCCATCGATTTCATTGGGCCTATCAACCCACCCGGGAAGAAGACGGGTGCGCGCTACATCATTACCACCACTGATTATGTAACCAGGTGGGCTGAAGCACAAACCGTAAAATATTTTACTGTAGATACTACAGCACATTTCATCTTCGAACACATTTTGACCAGATTTGGATGTCCAAAGGTCCTCATGAGCGACAAAGGTACACAATTTGTGAATGAAACAATCCAGGCATTGACCGAGGAGTTCCGGATCCGTCATACAAATAGCACACCATATCACCCACAGGCTAACGACGCCGTTGAAGCTTTTAATAAAATCTTGGAGCATGTGCTAACGAAGGTATGTAATGTTGATCGCAGTGATTGGGATTTGCGCATTCCATCAGTCCTCTGGGCCTATCGAACGACATGCAAGAAGCTAACAGGAAAAACCCCATTCAGGATGGTTTATGGTAAAGAAGCCGTCGTGCCCATGAAATATATTGTTCCTAGTCTATCTATCACAACATTTACAATCATGGCAGAACCTGACATCATGGAGGAGAGATTGGTGCAACTTATGAATTTGGAGGAAGATCGGTTTATTGTGAATTTCCATCAGCAAGTCCAAAAGGCCCGCGATAAAGCCTGGCATGACCAACATATTCGCCAGAAGACATTCACGAAGAGAAAACTGGTCCTCTTATATGATAGCCAGTTTTCAAAGCATCCCGTAAAGTTCCGACAACATTGGCTTGGTCCCTACACAGTTCAGGAGATCACGGATGGCGGAACTGTTAGGCTAGCTACCCTGCGAGGTGATATGCTACCAGGCTATGTCAATGGTAGTCGGATCAAATCGTATCGGATCAAATTACTATATGCCCATCGTAGCCATACATGCGCAGGCAGAGACCCCACCACCATAGTGACTCGGGACGAGTCACAAGATTGTGTTGGGGGACTGTTGGAATAGGGTCCTCCAAAGGGTGCGAATTGGGACAGTTTTGGATATTTTTGTATAGTTTTTGCATATTTCAGTCTAGCGCAGGGGTTTTGGGGTGGGTCAAAGCCCCGAAAGCATTGTAATGGGTCAAAGGGTAGACCTAGAGTCCACAAACCACAGTTTGCGGACCACAGGAAAGATTATTCTAGATTGTTATAAATAGAAGGACATTTTGAGTCAAGAAGGAGGTAGAAGATTGATGCGAATTGCGAGTTAGTTGATTTGTTGGGGTTATTAGGGAAGGACTCCTGCTGGTTGTGTGCATGGAGATCCTTAGTCCTGCTATGTGCGGACCCTGCTGCTGTGTGTGAAGGTTGGTTTTGGGTATTGTAAAAGGATCTGAAGGATTAATGAAAGCGGAAGATTGTAGGAATATCTGAATTTGCTTTATGATATCATTTATGTTATGCATGGTTCGATGTTAAGCTGCGAAAGTACTTGTGTTATTGCTTATGATATGTTGAATTCTGATCTATATATTCCTGTTATATTTTATGCAAGAATATCTATGTTATTGTTCTGTGGATTTATGATCTGTTGATTATTGTGATTACAATTAGTATTGCGCACATGGATGCGAAGGGATATTTAGATTTGTGCTCTGTAAAATACAATCTGGAAATTGTAACGTTGAATGCAGCTCTGCTTGACTTACCTACCCTCTCCCATGGTGTGGAAACCTGGTTCCAGCACCCTCCCATACTGCTTCGGGTGAGACTTTGGCATGTGCAAGCAGGTCACTACTGAAAGGGCCAATAGTATAGGGGCTTGTTGGAAAACCTTAACCTCTGAACCTGGGTCAGGACCCCCCGATCCAACAGTGGATCAATGGGTCCAATGAATTCCATGCCCCATTTGTCAAATGGCTCTAGAGCCACCTTAGGGTGCAAAGGAATTTCATCCTTTCGTGTAGGTATCCCCATTATTTGGCATTGGTCACACCTACTGGTGTATCTCCTGGCATCTTGGTGTAGGGTAAGCCAATAGTAACGTACCTGCAAAGCCTTTAAGGTTGTCATTTTTGCAAAAAAGTGTATTCGACAAGGACTATCATGACATGCCGAGAGGATGTCAAAAGCCTCTTCTTCCCTCACACATCTTCTGAGAATTTGGTCAGGATCCAACTTGAAGAGATTTCCACAAATCTAGGTGAAAGGGGCACTTTTCTAGATAATATTTATCTTCTCCATAGATGAGAGGTTTGAGGGAACTTTTCAGCAAGAAAGTAGTTAGTTATGTCAACCAACCAAGGAGAGAGTGCTCAGATAGAAAATAGGTGTTCATCTGGAAGTTGATCATCCACCATCCCTTCCTCATTTGCAGGTAAAGCCAGTCTTGATAAGAAATCTGCAACAACATTCCCCTTTCCTAGTTTATCAACAATTGTTAGGTCAAATTGTTGTAATAACAACAACCATATAATTATTCTTGCATTAACATCAGGTTTATTCATTAAGTACTTGATGGTTGCATGGTTAGTATGTATAAAGGTTTGATAACGAGTAATATAATGTCTAAATTTGTTTAAGGAATGTACAATGGCTAAGAGCTCCTTTTCTATGACAGTATAGTTTAGTTCAGATTTGGACAAATTCTTGTTAATGAAATAGATGCCATAGGGTACTTTGTCTTCTAACTACCCCAAAGCTTCCCCCACAACTTTTTCTGATGCATTTGTGTGGATGTGGAAAGACAGAGCCCAATTTGGACCTCAAAGAATGGGGGAAGTATTTAAATTTTCCTTAATGAGCTCAAAAGCTTCTTGACAAAGAATGGACCAGAAAAACTCAGAATCTTTGGCCATTAATCCAAATAATGGTGAAGCCAATTTGCTGAAGTCTTTAATGAACCTTCTATAGTAGCAAACCAAACCTAGGAAAATTCTAACGTATCTCTACTTTTGAGGGACATGCACCCTTTTTATGCTAGTGATTTTGTTCGGGTCTACATGTATTCCTACTTGTGATATTGAGTGACCCAAGACGACTCCTGCTCTCTTTAAGAATTCACACTTTTCCAAACTCAGGGACAGATGAATCTCGATGCACCTTCTGAGCAATTTTCCAAAATTGGAGAGAGATTCTTAGAAGTCATCCCCATAAGGTGTGAAATCATCCATGTATATTTCAACAAAGTCATGGACTAGCTCAGTGAAGATGCTCCACACTAATCTTTGGAAAGTATTTGGGGCATTTCACAACCCAAAGGGAAGGAATATGTAAGCGAAGGTTCCCCAGGGACATGTGAAAGTAGTATTGTCCTGGTCTTCAGTGCTGATTTAGATATGGTTATACCCACTGAACCCATCTAGGAAAGAAAATAAATTCTTCCCTGCAAGGGCATCCATGAATTAATATATAAAGGGAAAGGGTAAATGGTCCTTCTTAGTGGCTTTTTTTAGTTCCCGGTTGTCAACACAGATTCACCATTTTCAATTCTTCTTCAGGACTAGGACAAGAGGAGACACCCACTCACTATCAGATATGGGATAGATGAAACCTGCTTCCATTAATTTTTGTTGTTCTTCCTTCACTATATCCTTTAGAGTTGGGTTCATCCTCCTTTTGGGTTGGTTCATAGGATTGCATCCTTCTTTAATGTAGATATGATGTGTGCACACCTAGGGATTCACCCCTTTCATGTCTTTGTAGTCACAATAAAATGCATCAATGTTTTCTTTCAAGAGCTAGCATAGTTGCTCTTCTTCTTTGGCTAAAAGGGATGAGTTAATTTTCAGAGATTTTGATTGGCCGAATTCCACAACCTTGGTGGTTTTAGAGGTTGAATCAACTGAGTGCAACTCCAACCAAGGGTGTGTTTCAGAATCTTTGACTAGGTCAGCGAGTGGACTGTCATTGGGGGGGTAGCTCTAAATGATGTGGTCGATGAGCTCATCCTCATCAGGTTTCCCCCCTCTGAGTAAATCATATATGGTACAAATGGAGTAGGGAATAGTGATGTATACTTCATCTTATTATTCTTCATCCTCAAAACAAAAAGGTATGTCATGGTCAATGAAAGTCTGGGAAGGAGGATATAATACCAGTTGTTTAGACAAGGGCCAATTCTTGATAGTCATGTTTCTGGCCCGATGGATGATATAAGCATCGACAGTGGCTAATCAAGGTCTTCCTAAAATGAGAGGATATCAATTGAACTTGGTTTTTGGCTAGAGGACCAGGAAATATTTAGGGTACTCCCAAGAGTTGATTGAAACCATAACATCCTCAACAATTCCTTCTGGAGCTACTGTGGACCGATCTGCAAGTTGCAAAGCCATTTTGGTTTTCATTAAAGTCCCTTGGAGGCTGAGTTTAAGCACAGCTTCCATGGTCATTACATTGACGACAATCCCGAGATCAATAAAAGTATTGGGGACTATGACACCATATATGTGTACATCCACAACTAGACTACAAGGGTCCACGTACTTCGAGAAGATCACCCTTCCCAAGATTAAGTCAAACAATTGTCCTACTACATTGATGGTGGGGGTATCTTTCTTCTTTATCCCAGGTTTCTTAAAGAAATTTTCCTTGATGAACCTATTGTAAATATGACCATCCTTAATGGTCTAGAGAAGGGGTATTTTCACACACAAAATTTTTAGTTCTCCTAGAAGTTCAGTCTCCTCTTGGGTGTGCTGAGTAGAGTGGATCAAACAATCAGGAAAAGGAGGTGTTTGGATCTAAGTGTTACTCTCTTCCTTTTCCTCCTCAACCTCTACAGGTGGATATGGAGGATGATTTTCTGGCATTACTCTTCTTGACTTGAGATTGATCTCATGTATCTCCACAACATAAGCTGGATAAGGTGTCTCTCCACTGTAAACTTGATGTGTGTGCTTGTTGTTTGGGTTCAGATTTGGATGTGTAGGCATTTGAGGTAGCTTGGGTGGAGAAGAATGGGTGAGCTGAGATTGTGGTTGGGGTGGAGGCAGTAAGGCAGGTGGTTGATTATGTTGGGGCCTCCACCCTTGTGATGGGTTGCTCCACTGGGGTGGTTGAGGAACATACTGTTGGAATGGTTGGTTCACAGGTTGGGGGTGATATGGAGGGTTTTAAGGCCAAGTAGGAGGTTTTGGCCATGATGGAGGATTGGAAGTGTACAAATATTTCATAGGTGCATTTTTGTTGGTATGATAATACGATTAAGGTGCACCTTTCATACTCTTCGCATATGACTGAGGCCCTTGAGGCCTTCTTTGATTTATGAAACATAGTTTCTCTGGTCCTAATTCCCCACCTTGATACATATATTTGAGCCCAGGTAAGGAGGGACACTTATCTGTGGCATGATTCTCTTCACAGACTAAGAAAACCTTTATGACATTTAGTGGACATTCAATCTAAGGGTGTTTTATAGTACATCTAGTGCAGAAGATAACTGAGGCCCTTTCTGCTTCCTCTTGCTTCTGCTTGATCTGCATTGTGTCCATTTTCATTACAAAGGTGTGCATCATATCACTTTTGAAGTCCTCCAACACATTTCCAATCTCATGCTTGATGGAGGTTGAAGAGGAAGGGGTGTTGGTCAAGCTTTGGCTAGCTCTCCTTTTCTTCCTAGCTGCCCTAGAGTGATTCCTAAAGACAGTTTTGATGTCCTCATAAGGCAGCTGGTAGATATATCCTCTTGATATCATATTAATGGTTTCTATCACCTCCTCCCTGATCCCTTAAAGAAGCACCATCTTAAGTGATTTGGGATCAAGGGTGCAGTTGGCTCGTTTGTAGTTTAGCTGGAATATTTCTTCATAATCCTCTAGGGATTCATCAGGTCCTAGAGTCATCCTAAATATTTTATCCTTAGTTTCTTTGGATATAAATTAGTCCCTATATTTGTTGTTAAATGAATCTTGCATCTGTGCCCAGATAGTGATGATGTTCCCAGGCAAGCCCATGAACCAATGCAAAGCTAAATCCTTGAGGGTGGATGGGAACAATTTCAAATTTTGGTCATTTGAGGCAAAGTCATAGGTGATAAGCTCCATCATTAGACATATTTGGAGGGGTTAATAGTCACCTTTTTTCCTTCTTAGATCTCTTTATTATTATTATTATTTGGTTTTATGATGCTAGTATAGGTGGTGATTAAGGCTAACATACTTTGAGTGCCTAATATGAGGTTAAGTGCAGAACATCATGAATTATTAGCAATTTAATAAGGATTTTATCATAAATACTTGGACGAGACAACAAGGAGAAATTATACGAGGATTTTCCACCATCCTTAACTCTCAAAGGCAGCCAAAGGATCCCAAATATTCTCTCCAGCAATTCGAATTCCAAAGACAACCAAAGGATCCCCAAGGATTATCTCCAGCAATTCGAATTTTGGAGGCAAGCAAGCAACTCAAAGAGGAGTGCACCCAATCTTTGTTTACATGGGGTCAAATGGAATCAATCACCATTTTGTAGGGATATTTTGGTAGCTGCCATGTAGAATAAATAGAGCAGAGATAGAGCTAGGACGGGGGTCGATTCTAATCATAAATTTGTTGCAAGCTATTGAGCTTTTTATTATTTTTACTCGGTGATCAAACTTTCAGAAATGTATGAGGTTATTCTTTTATGAAATGAGAAGACTGATTTCATTTTACTGATTTCAGTTTCAGAGAGCTAGGCTCATGGGTTAGGGCCCAATCCATGTGCCTCAACCTCTCTGTTGTATTTGTTCTCTGCTTTCTGTCATTCAATTAGTCCTGCTTATGATAGTTTCATTGCTGTTTAGTTTTTCTTTCAGTATGCTGCTATAGTTTTTCATTTTATTATGAGGGTAATAGAATAGAGAAAAACCAAAAATATGTGGATCAAGACCCCCTTCTCATCTCTGTCATTAGAGCTCGAGGAGGGTAAACCTTCCCACAGACCCAAAAATTGATTTATGTTCACTAGTTCTGAGATTAGAGTAGAGTTGCAACACTAGTTTCAGTCATTCTGTTCACTATTTTTATCACACACTTCATCTATTTTTCGTGCATGGATCAGCAGGGTTGTTTGCCGGAATAGCCATAAAAATCCCCTAAGAAATTATTAAGTTGTTCTGCTCCATTTTCCAGTCCCTATCCATCTTTGTGTTACACCTATGAACCTTTCTTTTATGCCTCCATTCCCTCCTGTTTTCCGCTTATTTTAACTGCTGCACCCACCTTTTATGCCCAAAAACACTTAAGCCCTTCAGCCCGCCTCATTCATTTTTTTTATCATTCACAATTACCTTACCCCTTTTTAATGAAAAACGCTTGAAACCCATTGGAATTCAACCTTTTTCCCCTGCTCCTCGAACTTCCTGCTACCGTACATCGCAAATCACAAATAGAAAATCATAGTGTTTATTTTCTTCCTTTAACACTTACCGCTCCCATCTGTTGATTGTGATATTGCGATATCACATATCGCACTTTGCAACCTTTTCCTTTTTATTTAAGACTTACCGCTCCTTTTCGCTGATTGCGATATTACAATTGTGTTCCACCACCGGTTCCACTGCCACGTCACCCACCACAATCACACTTCACAACCTTTTCCCTTTTCTTTTAAGACTTACCGCTCCTATCTGCTGATTGCTACATTGCGATCACGTTCCGCCGCCAGTCCCACCGCCACGTCACCCATCACAATCGCACTTTGTAACGTTTTCCGTTTTTCCTTAAGACTTACCACTTCCAAACGCTGATTGTGATATTGCGATCGCGCTCCGCCGCCAGTCCCATCACCTAGTCACCCAACGCATTTCGCACTTCACAACTTTTCTTGGATAACATTTCCACTACCCCTCAAACTTTACGATATTGCGAACTTGAATATCGCATTTCACAACTTTTACCACATCGCAAATCACAAATCGCAATGTTTATCCCCGTCGCACTTTGCACTTTGCATTGTTTAGTTTATTTCCTTTAACACTTACCGCTCCTTTCCGCCGATTGCGATATGATCAAAGCGCTCTGCCACCTGTCCTACTACCACGTCATCTGAATTATTGCATTTCGCATTTTGCAGTACTTTCCAATCGCATTTCGTACGTCGCATCTTTTATCCCGTCGCACTTCCCACTTCGAAAATTTTGCTCCATCACATCTTCGCCATCGCACTTTTCAAATTATTCTGCTTTGAAGAATTTTTGCACTATAATAAAGTTTTAATCGGGTTTAAAGCCCCTCTTTCCACTTCTTAGCCCTGTTTCATATGTTAAGCCCTCCATTAGCCTCTTTAGCCCTTTTTTCCCTCCAAGTTGCAAATCAAAACTTTTTCAATTAGAAATAAGCCATGGATAGGTTCACTGCATAGATATAAGCATGGTAGATAGACCATAGGATAAGTAGAGTGTATTTAGCCATTTGGCCAAGTTAAGTGTGGTTTAGAATTAGTTTCCTTTCTACCATTTATTTTCAACAATTTAGTTTAGTTTACTTCTTGTCATTTCTTTTCTACAATTTAATTTAGTTTATTTCTGTCAATTCATTTATTCACATTAAGTTAGCTTCATTTCTTTCATTTCCTTTCTGCAAATTAAGTAGTTTCCTTTCTGTCATTTCCTTCCAGCAATTTACTTTTCGGTTTTTATCATAGTTTAAGAAATAGCACCCTTTCGTAAAGCAGAAGAGGATGACATGAACATAATGCATCTGTTGTGTATATAACACTGTCACCTCCAAGTTTGTATGAACTCTGGGTTGATAAAGTAAAGTAGGGCAGCCCCTGGGAGTTGCAGCACTATTGGTGCAATATCAAGGCTCACCAATTTTTGGTACTGTTGTTGGGGAGTTGTCTAGTAGATATTTTGATTTTGTTTTAGAATTATTTTTTGCTTTCATTTATTTTCATGTCATTTAAAAAATATTCAAAAATATTTGACTTTCATGCCTCGTAGGAGTAGGAATACTCAAATACAAACCTTACCTAAAACCCCCACATCACCTCCTAGCCACCCTTCACTCTTCTTCAGTGGTAGTGATATTGAACCCCCTATAGGAGAGCCTTCTGAATACTTTGAGGATCATATTGGGGAAGAAGAAGAAGACCTTGTTTCAACTGAGTTACCTTCTTCACCTATCTTAAACATGGATGGGATCCAGAGAGCCTTTCCCATAAGAGAGGTAGATGGGGAAACTAAGATGAAAAATATTAGCCCCTAAGCTCTCCCACACTTTCATGGACTTACCTTTGAGGACCCTGACACATTCATGTTTGAATTTGTTGTTGTTTGTAGGACTTATGACTACACCTCTGATGATAATAAGTTGAAGCTATTCCCATCCACCCTTAAGGATGTATCCTTGCGCTGGTTCATGTGTCTGCCTGGGGATAGCATCACTACCTAGGAACAGATGGAAGAGAACGTCAACAGCAAATAAAAAGACTATTGTAGGTCCAAGGAAACTAAGGATGAGATCCTTAGGATGACTATAGGGCCGAATGAATCCTTAGAGGACTATGAAGAGAGGTTTCAATTGAACTATAAGAGAGCCAAATATACTCTTGAGCCTAACTCACTTAAACTTGTACTTCTTTGAGGGATCAGAGAAGAGATGATAGAAACCTTGAATATGCTATCAGGAGGAAATGTCTACCAACAACCCTATGAAGCAATCAAAAATGTCTTCCAGAACCATTCTAGGGAGTTTAAGAAGAAGGATAGAGCTAGCCAAAGTACATCTAATACCCCTCCCTCTTCCACCTTCAAAAAACATGAGATTGGAAACATGCTAGAGGACTTCAAGAGTGACATGTTGCACACCTTTTCTTTTCAAATGGAAACAATGCAGATGAAAAGGAAGCAAGAGGAAGCAAAGAGAGCCCTGGCCATATTTTGTCCTAAATGTACCAGGAAGTACCCAAGAAATGAATTTCCAATGAATTTCATAAAGGTTTGCTTATTTTGTGAGGAGAATCATGCCACAGAAAAGTGTCCCTCCTTACTTGGACTTAAGGCTATATATAAAGGTGGGGAAGCAATGCCAGAGCAACTATGTTTCATCAACCAGAGAAGGCCTCAAGGCCCTAGGCCATATCAAAAAGGTATGAAAGGTGCACCTTACTCTTACTATCACAAAAATCAGAGTGCACCCATGCAACCTTGGTACACCACCACTCCTCCATCCTGATCTACACCTCCTACTTGGCCTTGAAACCCTTCATATCATCCTCAATCAGTAAACCAACCATTTCAGCGGTATGTTCCACAACAACCTCAGTGGAACAATCCATCCCAAGGGTGGAGGCCTAAAAAAAACCAACCACCTGCTCTAATGCCTCCACCCCAACCTCAACCTCATCTCACTCATGCTCCTCCACCTAGGCTAGCTATACCCGCACAACCCAATCCGAACCTGAACAACAGATAGGCACAATAGACTCCCAGTGGAGAAAGATCCTATCCATCTTATGCTGTGTAGATACATGAGGTTAATCTCAGGTCGGGAAGAGTACTCCCAGACAACCATTCTCCATATCCACCTGTAGAGGTTGAGGAGGAAAGGGAAGAAGGTAACATTCAGATCCAACAACCTCCTTTTCCTGAGCGCTTGATTCACCCTAGTCAGCACACCCCAGAGGATACTGAACTCCTGGGAGAATTGGAAAATTTGTGTGTAAAGATATCACTTCTCCAGGCCATTAAGGATGTCCCTATCTACAATAGGCTCATCAAATAAAAGTGCTTCAAAAAACCTTGGAGAAGGAAGAGAGATATGCCCACCATCAATATGGTAGGACAACTGTCTGACCTAATGTTGGGGAAGGTGGTATTCCAAAGCTCCTAGACCCTGGTAGTCTAGTTGTCGATGTGCATATAAATGGTTTCATAGTCCCCAACACTCTGATTGATCTAGGGGCTTCCATCAATGTCATGACCAATGAAACTATGTTGAAACTTAATCTCCAAGGGACTTTGAGGAAAACCAAAACAGTTCTGCAACTTGAAGATCAGTGCACAGTAACCCCGGAAGGAATTGTTGAGGATGTTATGGTTACCTTTGACTCTTGGGAGTATCCTACATATTTCCTGGTCTTGCAACCAAAAAATAAGTTTAATTTTTATCCCCTCATCTTAGGGAGACCTTGGTTAGCCACTGCAGACGATTATATTAGTTTTCGGGCTGGAAACATGACTATAAAAAATGGGCCTTTGTCTAAACAACTAGTGTTATATCCTCCAGCCCAGCCTTCCATTGATCATGATCTCCCTATATGTTTGGAGGATGAAGAAGATGAGTTATATAACACTGCCCCTATGTATACCATAGATGTTATTCTTAGAGGGGGGAAACTTGAGGAAGATGACCTCATTGATCATGCCATTCAAAACCAGTCCTCCACTAACATTTCTCTCGAAACCTTAGTTAAAGAGTCTGAAATCCAACCTTGGATGGAAGTGAACTCAGTTGAGTCAACCTCTGAATCCACCAAGACTATTGAGTTTGGCCCATCCAAATCTTTGAAAATCAACCCAAACCTCTCTAACGAAGAAGAGAAGCAGCTATGTCAACCTTTGAAAGGGAATCTAGATGCATTTGCTTGGGACTACAAAGGCATGAAAGGGGTGCATCCTTCAGTGTGAAAACATCATATTTACATCAAAGAAGGATGAAAGCCTATGAGACAACCCAAAATAGGGATGAAATCAGCTCTGAAGGACATAGTCAAAGAAGATCTACAGAAACTATTGGATGCGGAGTTTATATACCCTATATCCGATAGTGAATGGGTATCTCCTCTTGTCCTAGCCCCAAAGAAGAATGGGAAGTGGCGAATTTTTGTTTATTGTAAAGAACTTAACAAAGCCACCAAGAAAGACCATTTCCATTTGCCCTTTATAGACCAAGTGCTGGATGGACTTGCGGGGAAGAAGTTATTTTCCTTCTTAGATGGGTTCAGTGGGTACAATCAGATTCAAATCAACCTTGAAGACCAGGATAAGACTAATTTCACCTGCCCTTGGGGTACCTTCGCTTATAAAGTCTTACCCTTTGGGTTGTGCAATGCCCCAGCTACCTTCCAAAGAGCTGTCTTGAGCATATTTTATGAGTTAGCCCATGACTCTATCAAAATATACATGGATTATTTCACACCGTATGGGGATGACTTCTAGGAATTTCTCTCCAGTTTGGGTAAATTACTAAGAAGGTGCATTGAGATGCATCTCTCCTTGAGCCCAAAAAAGTGTGAGTTCCTGAAGGAAGCAAGGGTTGTATTAGGAAACTCCATATCCTATGCAGGAATACAGGTAGACCCGAACAAAATCACTATCATCAAAAGGGTATCTTCTCCTCAAAAGAAAAAATATGTCAGGAGTTTCTTAGGCTTAGCTGGTTACTATAGAAGGTTCATCAAATGATGGATTTGGCATTATTTGGGTTTTTGGCCAAAGATTCTGAGTTTATTTGGTCTGGTCCTTGTCAAGCGGCTTTCGAGCTCATTAAGGAAAATTTGACTACTGCCCCCATCCTCTGAGGTCCAAATTGGACTCTACCTTTCCACATCCACACTAATGCACCCGAAAAAGTTGTAGGGGTGGCATTAGGTAAATTAGAGGACAAAATCCCTTATTCCATTTATTTCATTAGCAAGAGCTTGTCCAAGGCCGAACTGAATTATACCTTTACTGAGAAGGATATGTTAGCCATTGTCCATTATATGAAAAAATTCAAGCTTTATGCAACTAGATATCAGACCTTTGTTCACACTGACCATGCAACCATAAAGTATTTAATGAACAAACCAGATGATAATGTTAGGATAATTAGATGGTTGTTACTTTTGCAACAATTTGATTTGACTATTTTTGATAAACTTGGAAAGGAAAATGTTGTTGCAGATTTTTTGTCCAAGTTAGCTCTCCCTGCAGGTGAAGAAGGAATGGTGGATGACCAGCTGCTAGATGAGAACCTCTTTGCTATATCAGCACTCTCACCATGGTTTGCTGATATAGCCAACTAATTGGTTGCTGGGAGACTCCCTCCAAATATTTCATTCAGGGAAAGGAGAAGAATCATCAGAAAAAGTGCCCCTTTCACATGGTTGGGGGAAACCTTTTCAATCTAGGCCATGATCAAATCCTAAGGAGATGTGTAAAGGAGGAAGATTTTTTTGATATCCTCTCTGCATGTCATGACATCCCATGTGGAGGCCACTTTGCTGCAAAGAGAACTGCTTACAAAGCTTTGCAGGCATGATACTATTGGCCTACCCTTCACCAAGATTCTAGAAGATACACCAGCAGGTGTGACCAGTGCCAAAGGATGGGGAAACCCACACAAAGGGATGAGATGAATTTTCACCCTTAGGTGGATCTTGAGCCATTTGACAAGTGGGGCATGGAATTTGTTGGGCCTATTGATCCACCATCCAGACAAAAAAAGTATATCATAGTATGCACTGATACCTGACAAAGTGGGCTGAAACAAAAGCAATGAATGTAGCAACCGAGGAGAAAGTAACAAATTTTTTGAGGGAGGACGTGTTTTACAAGTTTGGGTACCCCAGATAAATAGTCACTGATCAAGGAGCACAATTCACTTCCCACCTCATTGAAAATATTTTGAGGAAGCACAAGATCAAACATAGAACTTCTACTGCCTATCACCCTCAGGAAAATGACCAAGTAGAAGTAAATAACAGATCTTTAAAGATCATCCTCACCAAGGTTGTGAGCAACAACAGAAAATATTGGGCAAACAGATTGGTAGAAGCTACTTGGTCCTACAACACTACTTGGAAGACAACAACAAGATTCACTCCTTATGAACTAGTCTATGGTAAGAAGGCTCTACTTTCAATTGAGTTTGAATTAAATACTTTAAGAATGGCAGATGAATTAAATATAGATATATCAAATGCCCAAAAAGAGAGGTTGTTGCAACTAAATGGATTGGATGATTTCATAATGCAAGCACTTCTTCACACGAAGGTAGTTTAGCTACAAAGGAAGTTCTGGCATGACAAGAACATCAAAGAAAAGACCTTCCAAGAAGGATATTGGGTGTTGTGGTATGATTCAAGGTTTAAATATTTCAAAGGCAAGATGATGAAAATATGGTTGGGACCTTACACAATGGAAAATTGTTCTGATAATGGCGCAGTTCAAATCATAACCATAGATGAGGAAGGAATCCCCTTGCTTGTCAATGGTCACAGAATTAAAATGTACAAGAAGATTTTGTCAAGGGAGGAGTTCATAAATTAAATAAGTAGAGAGGTGTGTGTGATGGGAAACTCCATAGTCTCCCACACCTCCTAAAAAAAGGAGAGAAAAAAAAGAAGAAAAAAATAAATAAATATCCATGGGTGAAAACCTCTCTGAGGCGCCTAAGGCAAGCTTGTGGGTTGAAAACCTCGACAGAGGAAGCTCACTTGCTCTCTCTAAAAAAAAAGAGAGAAAAAGAGAATAAAGATCCATAGGTGAAAACCTCTCTAAGGTGCCCAAGGAAATTTTTTGGGTTGAAAACCTCCATGGAGATAGCCCACTTTCTTTCAAAAAAGAAAAGAAAAAGAAAAAAAGAAAAAAATACATCTGCATCTCTTTGTTTTCTGTGTTTTCTGTTTTGCAGGTTATTAATGGTTTCTGGAAATGCAGGGGAGAATTCATCTTCTTTTCCATTCTTCTATTTTACCATCCATCCCATCATTCACTCTTGTTGGCTTGAGGGGTCCTGACCCAGGTTCAGAGGTTAAGGTTTGCCAACAAACCCCTATACTACTGGCCCTTTCAGCAGTGACCTACTTGCGCAGGTCAAAGTCTTACCCGAAGTAGTATGGGTGGGTGATGGAACCAGCTTTCCACACCCTGAGAGAGGATAGGTAAGGCAAGCAGAGCTGCGTCCAACTTTATAATGACCAAATCACCTATTTTAGAGCCGAATCTATAGGTATCCTTCGCATCCACATGCGCAAGGTCAACTATACTACAGTGCTCAACAAATTATATACTTATAAGACAGTAGCGCAGTATTGCATAAAACAAAACATAAAAGATCCAGATGCAGTAAAAACACTTACACAGTATTTTCGCAGCTTAACACAGAATACGCATAATACAAAAGTTACCACAGATTTTCATAAATAGTACACATAGATTCAGTTACTCAAACAACCTTTCTTATTCATCAACCCATCAATTCCTTCTTACAATACCCAAACCCAACCTGCGCACACAGCAGCAGGCTCCGGACACAGTAGGACTTGGGATCTCCATGCACACAACTAGCAGGATTCCTTTCCCCAAAAACCCAAACAGATCTACTAAGCCACAATTCGCATAAAGAGCTCCTTATCTTCTTACCTTACAATTCAAAATGTTCTTCTATTTATAACAATATAGCATAATCTTTCCTATGGTCTGTAAACCGTGGTTTGCGGACTCCATGTCTACCTTTAGCCCATTAAAATGCTTTTGGGGATTTTTCCCACCCCAAAACCCCTGTGCCAGACTAAATATAATAAAAAATATACAAAATCAGACCAGTTTCGCAGCTTGTAGGAGACCCTATTCCAACAGTCCCCCAACACAATCTTGTGTCTCGTCTCGAGTAACAGTGGCCGCGGGTCCACCAATTTTCCCTGGAGCTGCGTGCTTATCCCATTCATGCCTCAGCGCTCCCTCCCTGGTGGGCCGAGTCTGCCTGAGACAATTATTCCGGCCATATAGTCATTTAGTCCTGTATGGCTTGAGTCGACTGCCATTGAAGTAGCCTGGTAACACGTCATCGCGCAGGGTAGCTAGCCTGACTTCTCCACCATCCGTGATTTCCTTAATGGTGTAGGGACCAAGCCAGTGCTATCGTAATTTCCTAGGGTGTTTTGAAAATTGGCTATCGTATAAGAGGACTAGGTCTCCTTCTACGAATGTCTTTTGGCGAATATGTTGATCATGCCAAGCTTTATCGCGAGCCTTCTGAACCTGCTGATGAAAGTTAGCAATGAAACGATCTTCTTCCAACGCCAAAAGTTGCACAAGGCATTCTTCGATTATGTCTGGTACTTCCATATTTGTAAATGCTGTGATACGTAGACTAGGAACAATGTATTCTATTGGCATAATGGCCTCCTTGTTGTAGACCATCCGAAAGGGGGTCCTTCCTGTTAGCTTCTTGCAAGTCATCCGATAGGCCCACAGAACAGAGGGGATGCGTACGTCCCAATCAATACGATCGGCATTGCAGACCTTGGTCAATACCTGCTCTAAGATTTTGTTGAAAGCCTCGACCGCCCCGTTTGCCTGTGGATGATATGGTGTACTTTTTGTGTGATGGATCCGGAATTCCTCATTCAGGGCTTGTATCCAAATCTAGTCAGGATTTTCTCAAAGATGAAGTGCACAACAGTATCTGTAGTACAATCCTTCACCGCTTGTGCTTCAGCCCATCGAGTAACATAGTCAGTGGAAATAATAATGTAGCGTGCACCTGTCTTCTTTCCTGGGGTATTGATTGGTCCTACAAAATCAAAGGCCCATTTTTCAAAGGCCTTCAAAGCTATTACAGAAATATCAACATTATCTGTTGGGATGACACTTTAAGATGTTTACCGATCATTCAGCTTTAAAATACCTTGTGAACAAGCCAGTGTTGGGGGGGGAAGATTTGTCAAAGGCCTGCAAAGATATTTGATGTTGCAATGGCATTTCATCTCTTCGTGAGGGTCGTCCTGTCCGCTGGCACGTATCGCACAATTTACAATAGTCATGAGAATCATGGTGTAGGGTAGGCCACCATAACCCAACTCTCAAGATCATTTGTGTCGTTGCCTTTCCTGCTTAGTGGCCTCCTGCGACGCCTTCATGCACCTCCGCTACGATGGCATGCCATTCATGCTCCAGGACGTATCTATGCAGTACTTCATCAACGCCTAATTTTTATAATTGGCCAGCTATGATAGCAAATTCCACCGCCCGAGTAACCAACTCCTTCTTCTGCTGAACGGAATAGTCTGCGGGGGCTACGCTTGTAGTCAAGAACTGAATGATATCAGCGAAGTGTGCATCCACGACCTTAATGGTGAACAACTGTGCATCCAGTAATCCTTCCTCCAAGGTTCTTCGACCATCTCAATGCGGGACAGATGATCCGACCTCTCATTTAGCCTGCCTGGCTTGATGATAATTTCAAAATCATACTCCTGAAATAGCAACAGCCATCGGAAAAAATCCCCCCCCAACACAGGCTTTCTCACAAGGTATTTTAAAGCCGAATGATCGGTAAACATCTTAAAGTGTCCTCCTAACAGATAGTGCTGATATTTCTGTAACGCGTATACCATAGCTAGTCCTTCTCGTTCGATGGTAGAGTATTTGTGCTCTGCGCTAGAGAGTTTTCGACTAGCAAAGGCAACCGGGTGATCAATATCTCCCTCCCTAGGCTGAGTTAGGACAGCGCCCATGGCGATTCCTGATGCATCCACATGTACGTGAAATTCCTTTGACCAATTAGGAAATATTAGTATGGGTGCAGAGACCATCTTCTCTTTGAGTAGCTCAAAACTCTTTTGACATTCATCATTCCAAAAAAATGAAACATCCTTTTTAAGCAGTTTTTCCATGGGTGTTCTGATTAGTACGTATCCCTGAATTAATTTTCTGTAATAGCCCATGTGTCCAAGAATCGAACGCAGTTGTTTCTCCATTGTTGGGACTGCAAGGTTTATAATTACTGCTACCTTCGCAGGATCAACCATCAGCCCTTATCGGCATACTATGTGTCCAAGAAAAATTCCAAAAGGCACACAAAAAAAACACTTCTTGATATTCAAGGAAATCTCGTGCTTTCGACAGGCATCCAACATGATGCGCAGGTTGGAGACATGCTCCTTTACCAAGCCAAATACCATCTAGGAGTCGAAATAAACTTCTAGAAAATTTTGGATGAACTCCTTGAATATGGCAACTACTACTCTCGAGAAGATAGCAAATGCATTCTTGAGACCAAAGGGCATGACTGTGTATGAAAAGGATCCCAATTCTATTGCGAACGTAGTCTTACTACGATATTTAGGTGCGATTTGGATCTGGTGGTATCATGAGAACCCATCGGTGAAGGAATATGCTTGAAGTCCGCCCACGCTATCAAGTATTTCATCTAAGAAAGGCGTAGGGAAGGGGTCATGTACACAAGCATCGTTTACTTTGCATAGGTCTACACAAATTCATATCTCCCCCTTTGTTTTCTTCTCCTGGATGACCATCGGACTTACCCAATCCGAATATTACCCCGGTTCAATGATACATGAAACATGCATTTTGTCCAATTCTTCTCTAACCTTTTGCTTATATTTAGGGTTCAACCAGTAAGGCCGCTACTTTACGAGGCGCACCTCTAGTTTCAAAGTGATGTGCATAATGCCTAGGTTCCCCGTGATTCCTTTGAGCTCGGAAAACTTTGTTGGGAACAAGTCCTGATATTCCGTAAGTAGCTCTGTAATTTTTCCTATGGTTCCTTCATCCCAATAGTCCCGAATTTTGGCCAACTTAGGGTGTTCTTCTATCCCGATATTAATTTCGCGTAGCTTGAGAGGCTGGGTAACATCAACATTCTACAGCAGGGGCCCAGTAACTGTATGTTCCCCCTCGGATTCTAGGACAGAGATTTTCCAAGGATTATATTCCTCTTCCTCTATCGCCAAGCTCTATCAATCGACTATGTCCTACATCTACGCTTCCCATGTCAGGAATTCCGATGCAACATGATGGCGCGAGTCGTTAAATACAAAAGCATCGATGTCCTGTAGGGCTTCGTCGAGTGCCTCCGTTCCCCCAATTAGCTCGAACGTTCCTATAAAGTCATCTTTTAGTGTCTCCCAGTGGCAGGTGTGCTAATGGAGCTCCGCATCTAAATACCATGCCACGGGGATAGGCCCAAAGGCATGAATAAACAGATGAACCCAGTCTTATGTAGTCTGGTTGGACCATTTGTCCATCCAGGTGAGCAGATGCTCACAGGGATCTCCTAGTCTGAGGAATGTCTTGGTGTGTATGTCAGCCGGGGGGTGAGAACCGAAAGATCATCATATATCGACATTTCTCCCAATCTTGAAATGCTTCCTTATGGGTGTCCCACCATCGTGTAGGTGTTCCTCGCATAGCTAGATTAAGGGCCCATAGCCTGCGTTCTCTCAAAACCGTAGCTTCCAGTGTCCTTAGGAACTCCTTGATGCTACCGGACTCATCAAAATGGGGTAGATCTCTTACCTCTGAGGAAATGCAGTAGAAGTCTTTTGTGATTCGAAGACACCATACTGCCGAGACATCGTGCAACCAGTTTTTCCAATTCTCCATCTCCTCATTAGAGTCAGAGAAGCATTCATTATCTTCCTCCCAATAGAGTACCTCGTCTGCCGTGGGATTGATCCAATATTCGTTCCGCGCGGTCAATTTGTAAATGTGATCCACCTCTTCTTCACCACGTATTGGCTCTGTGTAGCACTCACCTTCTGTAGGGTCCAATGGTACTATTACCCTTTCCCGTTATTTTGAAACACCATGCTTTTCTTTTTGAGGTTGACGATACCACCCATATCTATGGCCCAATCTAGTCCTAAGAGCGCAGGGTATGGGTTTGCATCTTCTACAATCTTAATTACTTCAAATTCAACCTGGACCTTGACCCCAGCAATATCCACCATGATTTTTGATAGTCTCCCCAGAGGTATAATCTTCTGTTGGTTGGCCATAAGCAACTGGATATTGGACCACTCCAATTTGGGTTATCCCATTTGTTGCCAAGTTTTCTTAGGTAGCACGTTTGCATCACCCCAATTCCAAGACAACCTGATCCATTTCATAGTTACTGATTTTGGTAGTTCGCCTCATCTCCCTACCGGATCATTTCCTATATCTGCCTAGCTTGTGTATGTCTTGGACTTCTGGAAATAGGTGGGATTGCACTGCGCAGCTATCTATCAATGCCTGAAGGTTTTATTTGGTTCGTTGGTTGCGTAATAGCTTCACACACGCTTGCAGGAATGGTCTCATCTCGTCACCTACCTTGAGGTGTGCAGGTGTCTGCACAGTAGATTCCCTTGTCTGAGCAATGTCCTGGTGGACTACGCTAATTTTTTCTTGCCCCGGGTTTCAGTCCAACTCTGCTTGGTTGAGAGGTACCTGTCGGATTAGAGGACCCTTCGCAGGTTCCTTCTGAGGCTCCCTGGTGGTCATCCCACTACGGGTTACAACCTTCGCACTTGGATTTCTATCCCGTAGTTTAGCCTTAACTCTTTGTAAATTCTGCGTTGGTGTTGGCTGTTTTTCTTGATTTTTTGCTATTAATATTGGACAATCTTCAATCACATGGTCCAGCTGTCTGCAATATTTGCAGGATGGCCTTGTAGGATTTGGGAATTCCCTTGCAAAGTGTCCTATTTCCTCATAGTTATAACAGATTAGCTGTCCGCGTCCTCGTCCTCCGCTTCCTCCCTGACCTCCCCTGCCCCTAGCTAGGGAGCCACCAAAGTTTGCGGGAGATCTGGGTGATGCAGGGTTTGATTTCACCATATACAAGTTTCCTCGATCTATCATCAGATCATAAGTTCGACAGTTCTACTCATCATTTCCTACCGACCAGCAGAATCTGTAGCATTGTTGCTTCATCTCTGAGACATACACACCTAGCTGGGGGCAATGGTTCATATCATGCAGCCCTGCTACACAACAATCATCGCACCACAACGCAAATCTGCTTGAGCCTAGACATGATAGGTTGGGTTCTCCACTTGCTCCTGGACACACCGGACTAGGTCCTCCTCCCTGCATGTAATCTGCCAATAGTGGGCATTGATCCTTCGTATGTCCAGATGCCCAACATCGTATGCACCATAGGTCTATGCTAGCTCCTTTTCCTCATTCCTTCCGTAGGTTCTGAATCTCCATATGCATAGCTCCGAGCTGCTCCTGAATTTTCTGTACTCCTACCGAAGTATCTTCTCTGGGCGCAGCTTCTAGCTTCATGGCAGCTTCCAAAGCTTTTTCCTGTGATTCGAAGGTTTGGTGGCCTGTCGGTGCACATAGGTGAGGTAGCAGCATAGCGATGAACCATTCTATATGCTGTCTATCGTCATACTTAAATCCTCCTTCTTTGATTGCTTTCTTTAGTCTTTTATCAACTTCCCAAACTGACTAAGTTGTTCCTTTCTTGAAGTCTTTCACATCAGCTACGATCTTTGAATAGGACTTAGGATTTCAAAATTGTTGTTTCAGAGCATCCTTAATATCTTGAATAGATGCACTTTCGTTTCGAGATAGGTATCGCATATACCAGTCCAGAGCTCTCTCTTCAAAGGCCAGGGATAGTTGTGCCCTTTTCACAGTATGGCTTGCCACACCTTGCGCATGAGTCCATACTAAGCCTGCAACAAACCAAAATCGGTCCATGTCCTCATCCCCCGCACCCTTGAAGTTAGGTAATTTCAAGTGTGCTGCCATATCCTCTTCTGGCAGGGTTTCGAGCAAGGTTTTCTTCTTACGTGGTTTTGACGGAGGTGTAGCTGGCGGAATTTGCGCAGCTACTCCTCTTAGTGGGCTATAGATAGATCTATCCCCTTCTTGATTGGTTCAATAGTACTTACGGCTCCACGTTGTACTTTCGTCCAAACTGGAGATCGTTTAACCATACCTGCTCTCAGGCGTTCAATACTTTTCTTAGCATTACTCGATCCCTCTCAAAATGCTCCTGGTCCTAGCAAAGGAACCATTTTTTGGCTCAAGGGGTCCTAACCCAGGTTCAGAGGTTAAGTTTTTCCAACAAACCCCTATACTACTGGCCCTTTCGGTAGTGACCTACTTGCGCAGGTCAAAGTCTCACCCGAAGTAGTATGGGTGGGTGTTGGAACCACGTTTCTGCACCCTGAGGGAGGATAGGTAAGGAAAACAGAGCTGCGTCCAGCTTTATAATGACCAGATCACCTATTTCAGAGCCGGATCTATAGGTCTCCTTCGCATCCATGTGTGCAAGGTCAACTATACTACGGTGCTTAACAAATTATATACTTCTAAGACAATAGCGCAGTATTGCATAAAACATAACAAAACAGATCTAGATGAAGTAAAAACACTTACACAATATTTTCGTAGCTTAACACAGAATACGCATAATACAACAGTTACCACAGATTCGCATAAACAATACACATAGATTCAGTTACTCAAACAACCTTTCTTATTCATCAACTCGTCAATTCCTTCTTACAATAACCAAACCCGACCTATGCACACAGTAGCAGGGTCCACACACAACAGGACTTGGGATATCCGCGCCCACAGCCAGTGGGAGTCCTTTCCCCAAAAACCGAAATAGATCTACTAAGCCACAATTCACATCAAGAGCTCCTTATCTTCTTACCTTATAATTCAAAATGTCCCTCTATTTATAACAATCTAGCATAATCTTTCCTATGGTCCGCAAACCGTGGTTTGCGAACTCCGGGTCTACCCTTTAGCCAATTACAATGTTTTCGGGGCTTTTTCCCACCCCAAAACCCCTGCGCTAGACTAAATACAATAAAAAATATACAAAATCGGACTAGTTTCGCAGCTTGTAGGAGACCCTGTTCCAACAACTCCATTCATTTTCATAAATTCTTTTATCACCTCCATATACCATATTCCTCCATTCCTGAGCAAAATTTAGCAAAATAAAGCAAGCCAAAAACTGCTACAAACATCAAGAAGTTCCTTTAAAAATAAAGTTGTTCACGGATTGCAAAGAAAAACAAGGAGGAGCTGATAAAACAGACCCCATGAAAGACAAGAGTGCCACCCATGGCATCTGGACCAACCCCACACATCATGTACAATGGGAAGAAACAATAATAAATATCAGCAGCTCACTCAGAAAACATGAAAATAAGGAAGAACACATCATATAAGAGGCTTGTCTCCAAATTCCAGCTCCTCCAAACGCCTTGACAAAAACAGGTAAAATCAAGTATAGTTTCTCACCCCTTGCTATGCATCCATAATAGCCAGAAATAATTAAATTTCTAGACTTAGAGTCTAAGGGGCAGAAAGGTGGCCAATTAGCTTGGCCACCATCGTGAAGTATGATTAGGAAGAACTACAAAGTCACACCACCTGGGCATGCAAAAGAAAAAAAATTAAATCCAGTGGAGTAGAGGAGAATGAGGGGAGGAAACACGTAGTCCATTATTAATTAACAGAGAGGAGGAAATAATGGTCTCTAACGAAAACTGGAGCTGAGGCCGAGTTACATAAGCGCTCCAAAATTAATTGTGCAATCTAATAAAAAGAGATCTCGTCTCATCCGAACCAGTGAATTGAGAATTTTCAAGGGAAACAGACCGAAGGGAGCCCACAACACAGTAGTACCGAGAGTGGGCTACATATTTGGACAACATGCAATAGAAGTAGCAGCAGAACAACATCACTAGGAGAAGCACCAAAAGAGGAACAATAAGAACGAGAAGAAGAAGAAGAAGATACAAAGGGCCAAGGAATAATGGAAGAGATGGAAATAGAAGTCATAGAGATAGCAGAAAGTGAGCAAGAAGCAGACTCACAACACATCACCACATCCCCTCAAGACAAAGAGGTAGTTGCCACCTTAGCTCCTTTGAGCGCAAATAGAGAAAGGCAGACCTCTATATATTTCAGAGCTGATAAGAGTCAGAGCATAAGTCAGAGAGAGACAGAAACTCCTCCCATGAGCCCAACTATTATTGAAGAATCACCAAGGGAGGAGGAAAGAATCGAAATTTTTTTTCTAAAGGAGCAGCTACAGAAGGCACGGGCAGAGAATGTAGCACTGAAGGAGCAATTGCAGCAAAAGGGAAACAAGTAGCCACCATGGCAGACTTATGCATAGAAGCCCTTCAACACAGATTCCATTTTGACTCATATCCTGTGTACCTAAATGAGCAATGGCTCCTATTTGAAATAACAACTCTAACCTCCGATGGATCCCTACCTTTCCAATATTGTAGGCAATTCATGGATTTCTACAAGCAAGTTAACATGGTTGATCAAGAAAATATGGCAGAGTTTTATGTGCATAACCTTGTGTTGAAAAATCTGGATACTTGGGACCCCAATCCTACAATGGGGGATATGCAATTCATGGCTTTAGTATCTTGGATGATGAATGAGGACACTATAGAAAAAGAGATATGGTTGGTCATGAGAAGAATAAATAAAGAACCCTTACATATCAAACCAGAATTTTTCAGCCCAAGAGGAGTTATCCTTAACCGTCTAGAGATTAAAAGGGACCCTACACTAGTTGAAATCTACCTTCAGAATCAAACACAGGTAATGGACCACTTTGATGATGTTTCTGTAAAGATAGAAGATGAGTGCATTATGGCCAGCCAGAGGAGATGGAATAGCCTCCCGCACAGCCTCAAGAACAAGGAGTACCATACTCCACAAAGACTGAGGGGTGCATTGGAAAGGGCACCATTATACAAGAGGGCCATGCAGGCCAAAAATATCCAATGGTTGGGACTAAAGCTCAGCCCACCTTTGTTGTTGGGGCTAGATGATGAAAAGGACATAGATGCACAAGATAGATAATGGGAGAATGTAGAAAAGAATAATGGATTTTACCCCCTTGGGGGAAATCCCACACTTCTTCCTCAGAAAATCAGGGGGGTTGTCAAAGCCTTAAAGGAAAGGCAGGAGGAGGATTTGTTGCTCAGAGGATGAGCAACCATTCAGTAGGGGGGTGATGATGAGCTCCATCATTAGAAATATTTGGAGGGGTTAATAGTCACCTTTTTGCCTTCTTAGATCTCTTTTTCTTGAATTTTTATTATTATTTGGTTTTATGATGCTAGTATAGGTGGTGATTAAGGCTAGCATACTCTGAGTGCTTAATATAAGGTTGAGTGTAGAAAATCATGAATTATTAGCATTTTTATAAGGATTTTACCATAAAGACTTGGAGGAGTCAACAAGGAGAAATTATAGGAGGATTGTCCACCCTCCTTAACTCTCAAAGGCAGCTGAAGGAACCCCAAGGATTCTCTCTAGCAATTTGAATTCCAGAGGCAGCCAAGAAAATCAAAGAGGAGTGCACCCAATATTTGTTTACTTGGATTCAAGTGGAATCTATCACCATTTTCTACGGAGTTGTTGGTAGCTGCCCTGTAGAATAAATAGATCAGAGATAGAGCTAGGAAGGGGGTCAATTCTAGTCAGAACTTTGCTGCGTGCTATTGAGATTTTTATTATTTTTACTCAGTGATCAAACTTTCAGAAATGTATGAGGTTATTCTTCTATGAAATGGGCACACTAATTTCATTTTACTGGTTTAAGTTTCAGAGAGCTAGGCTCGTGCGTTAGGGCCCAATCCATGTGCCTCAGCCTCTCTGTTGTATTTGTTCTCTGCTTTGTATCATTCAATTAGTTCTACTTCTGATAGTTTCATTGCTATTTTGTTTTTCTTTCAGTATGATGCTGTAGCTTTTCATTTTCTTATGAGGGTAATAGAATAGAGGAAAACCAAAAAGTTGTGGATCAATACCCCTTTCTCATCTCTTTCAATAGAGCTCGAGGAGGTTAAACCTTCCCACAGACCCAAAAATTTATTTTTGTTCACTACTTCTGAGATTAGAGTAGAGTTGCAATACCAGTTTTAGTCGTTCTGTTCACTATTTTTATTAAGCACTTCATTTATTTTTCGTGCATGGATCAACAGGGTTGTTTGCAAGAATAGGCATCAAAAGCCCCAGAGAAATTATTAAGTCGCTCTACTCCATTTTCCAATCCCTATCCATCTCTGTGTCACACCTCTAAACCTTGCTTTTACGCCTCCATTCCCTCATGTTTTCCGCTTATTTTAACTACTGCTCCCACCTTTTATGCCCAAAAACACTTAAACCCTTCAGCCCGCCTCAGTCCTTTGTTTTTATCATTCACACTTTCCTTACCCCTTTTTAATGCAAAATTCTTGAAACCCATTGGAATTCGACCTTCCATCCCTACTCCTAGAACTTCCCACTACCGTACATCACAAATCGCAAATCGTAGTGTTTAGTTTCTTCCTTTAACACTTACAGCTCCCATCTGTCGATTGCGATATTATGATATCACATATCGCACTTCACAACCTTTTCCTTTTTCTTTAAGACTTACTGCTCATTTTCGCCGATTGTGATATTGCGATTGCGCTCCACCACTGGTCCCACCGCCACGTCACCCATCACAATCACACTTCACAACATTTTACCTTTTCTTTTAAGACTTACCACTCCTATCTACTGATTGGGACATTGCAATCGTGCTCTGCAACCGGTCCGGCCACCACATCACCCATCACAATCGCACTTCGCAACCTTTTCCATTTTTCCTTAAGACTTACCGCTTCCAAATGCCGATTGCGATATTACTATCATGCTCCACTGTCAGTCCCACCACCACGTCACCCAACGCATTTCTTACTTTGCAAATTTTCCTGAATAACATTTCTGCTACCCCTCAAACTTTGCGATATTGTGAACTAAATATCGCATTTCACATTTCGCAACTTTTACCACATCGCAAATCGCAAATCGCAATGTTTATCTCCGTCGCATTTCACATTTCGCTTTGTTTAGTTTATTTACTTTAACACTTACCGCTCCTTTCCAATGATTGCGATATGATCAAAGTGCTCTACTACCTGTCCTACTGCCACATCATCTGACTTATCGCATTTCGCATTTTGCAGTTCTTTCCAATCGCATTTCGCACTTTGCACTGCACAAATTTTGTTTCATCGCATATCTGCCATCGCACTTTTCAAATTATTCTGCTCTGAAGAATTTTTGTGCTATAATAAAGTTAATCAGGTTTAATCCCCCACTTTCCACTTCTAAACCCTGTTTCATGCGTTAAGCCCTCCATTAGCCTATTTAGCGCTTTTTTCCCTCCAAGCTGAAAATAAAACTTTTTCAATTAGAATTAAGCCATGAATAGATTCGCTGCATAGATAGAAGCATGGTAGATAGACCATAGGATAAGTAGAGTGAATTTAGCCATTTGGTCAAGTTAAGTGTGGTTTAGAATTAGTTTCCTTTCTGCCATTTACTTTCAGCAATTTAGTTTAGTTTCCTTCCTATCATTTCTTTCAACAATTTAATTTAGTTTCTTTCTGTCAATTTATTTTTGCACATTAAGTTAGTTTCATTTCTGTCATTTCCTTTCTGCAAATTAAGTAGTTTCCTTTCTGTCATTTCCTTCCAGCAATTTACTTTTTGGTTTTTATCATAGTTTAAGAAATATCACCCTTTCGTAAAGAAGAAGAGGATGAAATGAAAAAAATGCATCTGTTGTGTATATAGCACTATCACCTCAAAGTTTGTACGAACCCCGCATTGATAAAGTAAAGTAGGGCAGCCCCTGTGATGCAGGAGCATCCTGCTCAGCAATTTCATTTTAATTTAATAGATATAGGGGGTCTTGTATTTCTATGAAATTGGAATGATTTGTTTGGAGTTGAGTGGTTTTAATATTTTAAATAGGATTAATTAAATATTGAGAGGATTTTTGTAAATGTTCTCGAAAGAGAATATGAGAGATTTGAGAATTAATTGTATTTTCTAAATTAGAATTAGTTTCATGAATCTGGGGATTTATGAGAGTTCTTAGGGATTCAGTAGAGATTTTATGATTAAAGAGGATTCTTAGGAATTTGTTGAGAAAATAGAGGATCTGAAACCAAAATTGGTTTTAGAAACATTTGTATAAATTGTAAGCCTCAAAGGCATAGTACGAGAAGAGATTCAGGACAGACAGATAAGAGTTGTTTGGTGAGCCTACGGGCAATATAGAGAAAAGACCACTAATACAGAAGATCAGGCCAGAGGAAGAAAATTCCTATGTAAATATTGAGCATTAGTACAGAGAACTCAATTTCTGAGTTCGTGTCTCATTTCTGAGTTTATATTGTGTACATTGAATGATGGATTTGTATGTCGAATTAGAATTTGTGTAGTGTATATAGGCAGGAAAATTCAATAAGTACATAAGCATGAAGAATAAATTTCAAAATACAGGTCTGGTTAAATTCGATTAACACTAGAGCTACAGATATTTGGGAACTTAAAGCAATTTGACTATTTGAACGTTTTGATCTCTGCCAAAAGAGGTAAAGATTTTGTGAAACCAGAGATTCTTGAAAGGAAGGATGAACAATCTGTCCATAGAGATGGAGCATCCTATTAACATTTCCAATGAAGTATAGAAATATCTACAGTAACCGGCACGAAGGTATGTTTGGGACACAAAGGCCATGTCCAGAACCAACACCAATATTTTGGAAGCGATCGCTATATGTTTGTGCTCGACATGCCGATTTTGAGGCTGGTAACATCAAGATGGAAGTAAAGAACAACATTTTTCACATTGCGGAAAACATTAAGAAAAAGGACAAGTATCTGAGTCCAGAGATTAAGGTTTAAGAAATAGAAATGTCGTAAAGTATTAAGATCCATGAAGTGGCAATGATCGATATAGTGATGGGTCTCAAATCCTGAGATTTGCGATGCGGAAGCATATGCATACATAATGGTAAGTGGTTTTCAAAAGGGCGCTAATGGTATATCACACAACTTTGGAAGAGATAAGCGGTAATTAAAAAAAGGATGCGATAACATTAAGAGGGTGACATGTTGCAAGTGAAAACCATCTATTTCGCATGAACTTAAAAGCATTAATCCTCACGCTATTTGAAATGTGATGAACTGATAGTCGTTGGATCAGATAAGAGTTAACAGCGGAGATTTAAAAATGAAAGATTTAAAAATGAAATATATGTATAAGGAATAAGCATAAATAGAGCATCAACAAAGGTATGTTTTGAAATAGTCGTGGGACCGAAATATATATTTATATGTTGGCGTTTTTGTGTTTTTAACCAAAGTCAAATACATGGATATAAATTGTTATAAGGTGGGTATATTTATTATGGTTGATATTATAATTGTGGTCAAAGGGAAACTCTTCCAAATAAAGATTGAAAAGTGAAGAAAATTATATCCATGATTGAAACTTCCAGGAACATGTTTTTACATGCATTTATATATGCATATTGTGAGTAAACGCAACCAATGCGTCGTCACCCTGGGAGTTGCAGAACTCTTGGTGCAATACTAGGGCTCACCAATAGGTCCTGAAGACAACAAAAAATTCGAACATGAAGGTGTTAGGATCCTCGGAGATAAGTCCATGGAAATGTGGAAGGGCTGAGGGACTGATGTTCTTAATCCTAGTTTCCCCATCTTTTTCTCTAATGGGAAATACTCCTTGGGTCCTAGTCTCAGCCATAGCTTGAATTTGTGAAGAAGGTTCCTCAGGTGAAGCAAGTTCTTATTATTCTCCAATAGGTTCTTCAAATTTTATGGTTTTTTCAGCCTCACACTCACCGAAGAAGAGTGAAGGGTGACTGTATGGGGATGTGGGGGTTTTTGGTAAAAATTTTCCTTGGTTATCCCTACTCCTATGAGGCATGAAAGTCAATTTTTTTTTGTATTTTTCAATATTTTGGAAGTGAATTTAAAAGAAAAGCAGGAAATAATGCTAAAACAAAATCAAAGCATCTACTTAGACACCCCCCCCGACAACGGCACCAAAAAGTGGTGAGCCCTGATATTGCACCAAGAGTGCTGCAGCTCCTAGTGGCTACTCTATTTTACTTTATCAACCCAGGGTTCTATTGAGGCCTCAGAATTTTGCTGCCAAAACATGGGGGAAAACCACCCGGTATCTGAACCTTAAAGCAACTCCATTTCCGTTTAGTGTAGTGGCTCTGATTGGGTGTAGAAATTTTCTGAATAATGATTAATTATCCACCGAGATTATCCTGATCACATATCAATTCGAATTCATATGCAACACATAATCTCTTCCACTCAGATCATCACACCTGTGGAAATAAAACAAGCGATAGCACATCAATTCATCATACACATTAACACAGTATGTATGGGGAAAGCATATAGCTGAAAACCCCATAGATATTGTGTATATTATAATGGATAAATCATGTAACAAACTCAGTACAATACTCCTCACAAGTACTCAGTACTTTCTCATAAAGTTACACACAAACTAGCTTGGTTTTGAACAGGTCACTGGTTCAAAACTCACCACTAATTGCGTTGCCTCTATTGCGCAATCATGGCATGTCTAAATAGAGATCCAAGGTTCTAATCTCCTTGGCTTGACAGCGCAATCATCATGGGAAATTCCTCCAAGTGTGGTGCAAATATCATGCACAACTGATGTCGCCACTGATAGCTAACTCAACCCTTTCATCTACCTCTTTCACTGGTCTCCACTGAACTGTCCATGCACTGTAGTGAACTGATGTGTTCTTGAGTTGAATCATGAGTTACTAATTAGTGAATTAAATAATATTTAATTCACTCCACTCATTACTAGTTGATTAGCTAGTTAAACTAATCTCAACCAGTTCAACTAAGTTAAGCAAGACACGAAAGCTCTACATCGTACACTCCCAGAAACTCCACCAAACTTAAACACTTTGAAGTCCGCCCAAAAGTCAACCATGCATGAGCTCACCAAACCCCTAGGAATAGCGTAATTCTACTCATCGGATGCATGCCCCACCTCTGAGGGTCAAGCTGAAGTGCTCCAAGAGAGTAAACTGAAGTTTAGAGTCCAAATATTATTAAGGGTAAATAATATTTGACTTCCCTATTTTAAGGATAGGCAGTCTAAAAATAGACTTCGACCTATCGACCTATAGGTCACAAAAATAGAGTCCCATATATTTTTACCAACATGACCATTACTCCAAGAATAACATACTGCAATCCCTGGACCATGCTCCTTATGTCTAAAAATAGACATAGTCTAAAAATAGACTTTGCACACGGGAATTTTGCTGCGGGCCCACTTAGTGAAGGCGACTTCATTTCACTAAGCTCCATCATCTTGCTGCATTTTCAACACTCCCTCTCGGAAAGATATGGATTATGTAACTCCTATCCTGCCTCTATGGAATTCAAATTTTCTCCTGGTGAGCGCCTTCGTCAAGATGTCAGCATCCTGATCCTCCGTGGGAATATATGAAAGTAACATGATTCTCCACTGCACACAATCCCTGATATGATGGTACATGATGTCGATGTGTTTGGATCTATCATGAAATGCTGGATTAGCTGAGAGTTTAATGTAACTCTGGTTATCACAATAAATCACAGTAGGCTCCAAATGCGACCCGAACAACCCGACCAGAATCTTCCTCATTCAAATAGCCTCGCATGCAGCCAATCTTGTTGCCATGTACTCGGCCTCCGCGGAATTGAGTGCCATGGATCTCTGCTTCCTGCTGTACCAGGAAACTGCTGTCAACCCAATACTGAAGATCCCTCTAGATGTGCTCTTTCTGTCCGTTGGGCTCCCTGCCCAATCTGCATCCGTGAAGCCACATAGCTTCACCTCATCCTCCTGTCTGTACCACAGTCCATATTCTGATGTGCCACTGAGATAACGCAATACATGCTTGCCTGCCTTCCAGAAGAGCTTTGTAGGCTTAACCATAGCTTGCGAAATCTGGTTAATAGCATAGCATATATCGGGTCATGTATTGACCAGATACATAAGCGACCCCACCAACTGTCGATAAACAGTGGCATCCACTACCTCTGCTGAAGTAGCATCCTCCTTCCTCCAACCACCAGGAAGAGGAGTATCAACAGGCTTGCAGCCATGCATGTTGAACTTCTCCAGTATCTCCCGGACATAATTACCCTGAGAAAAAAATAGTCCATCACTGCGCTGCCAAATTTCCAATCCTAGGAAATAATGAAGGAGGCCCAAGTCCTCCATCTCAAACTCTCGTGCAAGATCCTCCCTTGCATGAGTGTATCAAACTGCTCATCGCCGATCAAAATCAGATCATCTACATACGGTACGATGATCGGCATCTTCCTCACCACAATGCGTAGTATAGGTTAGGATCGCCTCACTCTTGGAGAATCCAAGCCGTGTGAAGTCTATGCGAGTGTACCAACCCACGTGGTGCTTGCTTGACCCCGTACAGTGCTCTTGAGTCGGCACACATGCGACTCGCTGGCGAAGATCTCGAATCATGGCTCTTCGAGGGCTGCTCAGTCAGTACACCTCCTCCTCGATAGCTCAGTTTGAGGAACCGCGGTCTTCACACATCCATCGATGAATGTGCCATCCCATGCGCTGCGAGAGAGCAAGGATCGTCCGTATGGAAGAGTACCTTGCGACAAGTCAAAGGTCTCTCATAATCGATCCCCTCGATCTGTGAAAAGCCACGGGCGACAAATCTCGCCTTGTACTTCTCCACACTCCCGTCAGCTGCCTGCTTCACCTTGTAGATCCATCTCGAACCCACCACTGATTCCCCTCCGGTCTTGGGACAATCTCCATACACTTGTTTCGATGATCGAATCATATTCTTTGATCATGGCATCAACCCATGTGGGTTCCTCCACAGCTTCCTCAAAAGAGGATGGCTCCATCACAACACATTGACTCACGAGAGCCATGTATCCGGTGTCTCGTCCCGTTGTTGCCTACGCGCACGGCCCCGTGGCAGCAGAGTGAGGGTCCTACAACCTTCTCTTATCCCGAGCCGGTCGCTCGGCTTCTGTAGTGCGCATGCGCCTCTGATGGTTGGCGCTGCCTGAGTGGTCTCTTCCACTCCATGAACCTCATCTTGTGGCTGATCCACATCATGAGACTCATCCTTAGGAACTAATAGCTCCTCATCTGCATGCAAGTGTGGCTCCCTCTCAAGCGAACACTTCATGGCTTTCTCCTCATGAAATTTGATATCCCGTCGCACAACGGTCTTGCGACTGTCTGGAAAATACACACGATAGTTGTGGGGTGTATCAGTGTACCCCACAAATATCCCAACCTCTGCAGTCAGCTCCATCTTCCTTCTTGCATTCTTCGTCACATGCATGTAGACAGGATAACCAAAAATCCGCAAATGGGAAATATCAGGCCTCTTGCCAGAATAAGCCTCCTCTGGTGTACTCATGCTGAGAACCTTGTGAGGACAACGGTTCTGCACATACATTGTTGTATTGCATGCCTTGGCCCACAATTGAAGGGGTAGGCCCTGATCATGCAACATCGCCCGTGCGGCACCCACGATCATTTTGTTCTTCCACTTAGCCACCCCGTTCTGCTGTGGGTTATGGGGTGTGATGAGCTCTCTCCAAATCCCTTCTGCGCTGCAAAACTCCTTGAATTCAGCTGAGATGAATTCACCACCGTTATCACTTCTTAGAGCAATCACCTTCTTCCCCGACTCCTTCTCGACTAGTGCTTTAAACTCACAGAACTTCGCGAATGTATCACTCTTCTTCTGCATGAAGAAGATCCGACGCTTACGAGAAAAACATCAACAAAGATCACATAATACTTGTGCTGTTGTCCATTAGCGAAAAGGACCACACACGTCTGTGTGAACTCTCTCAAGGATCGTCGTGGCATGACTATCCTTCTCGTGAAAGGTGGCTTTCACATACTTCCCTAAAGTACACCCCTTGCACTGATCTGACTGCGCAAGCGTGCCCTTAGGAAGCCCAGTAGAAATCTATTGCAGGATCTTCAAAGCTCCATGGTGAAGGTGGCCCAATCTCCGGTGCCACAGTTTGCCCTCATCATCCCGGCTCACCACTTCTCCTGCTTTGCATGCCATTGCTGCGCAGCCATCTACTTGCAACTGATAAAGGTTTTTGGTTCGAACCCCTATCTTCCGGGTTTCTCCAGTGGTCTTCCTGCGCAGGAAAGCCTTTCCTTCGCTGAAGACCACATCATACCCATTATCTTCCAACATCACCACAGAGATCAAGTTCTTCTTCAATCCAGGTACATGCATGACATCCTTCAACACGAAGGGTGTACCAGACTCCCTCTGAAAGGATATGGTACTGATACCAGTCGCATTGTATCTACCATCATCTCCCATCTCGATGTGCACGCCCAGATCTTTGTCCTCCAGATCTGAGAACAAATCCCGATCTCCCGTCATGTGAAATGACGCACCACTGTCCAAGAACCACATTGATCCCATCACCATTGAAACCAAGCATGCGATTAGTGAAAAGTTAAGCTCGAACTGTGAAGCCAAAGCCTCTCCATCTGCAGATCTTCCCGCTTGCTTGTTTTTCTTCTTCTTCGGACAATTTGTGGCATAATGTCCGTGATCATGGCAGTGAAAAATTTTCACTTTCGCCATGTCTTGATTCTTGCCCTTTGCACCGGAATGAGAAGTTTTCTTACCCTTCCCCTTCTTTTCTTTGGCAGCCAAAGCGCAATTTTCTTCATCAGCTCCCTTTGATGAAGATCCATCACAGTAGTCCTCATATCTCCTCCTGCATGATCCGCCCAAAGCGCTCCATCCCATGACTTCTCCCGACCATTGACACTATCTTGATAGGAATGCCAAGCCTTCGGAAGACCAAGGAGAGCCAGGTCAACCAAGTCCTCTTCTTCGACAGTCACCCCCACACTTCCCAGCTCATCTCTGCATTGAGTGAACTTCGTGAGGTATTTTGAGATGCTGTCGCCTTTCTCCATCCTGATGTTTCTGAGCTTATCTTTGAGCACCATCTTCCTTTGGTCGCTCTTACTTACGTAATAGATCGGTCAAAGCTTTCCACATTAAATATGAAGCCTTTCCATGCGAGTGGATACAATATGATCCTTCACGCCCTCCAACAGGATCCTTCGACATTTCGCGATCTTCTTTTGCCATGCATCGACCAAAGCTGCATCAGTGGGCTTTGGGACATCCGCATCCACGAACTCCTTCAGACCATTATCTTCTAACACTGCTTCCATTCGATCTTTCCATGCAACATAGTTCGAACTGCCTTCAAGAGCATATTCGAGTTGCAAACCGTTGAAAGACATTTTCAACTTCGGCACCAAGAAAACAAACTGCTGCAAAATTTGAATTCTAGGCTCAAAAACTCCACCGCTCTTGATCTGTGAGAACAAATTATTTCTAGAATAGAGATCGACTGCAGGGGAATTTACTGGATGTATCACCTTTCAAAGGAAAGGATGGATTCAGAGGCTACCTGGCCCGCATGCAGACTCTGTCTACCGAAATAAGTTTGTAATCACTGTGATGATCAATCTATGCTTCAATAGCTCTGATACCATGTAGAAATTTGCTGAATAAATAAGATTTATCCACCGAGATTATCCGATCACATATCAATTCGAATTCATATGCAACACATAATCTCTTCCACTCAACTCAGATCATCAAACATGCGGAAATAAAATCAAGTGATAACACATCAAATCATTATACACATTAACACAGTATGTATGGGGAAAGCTTATAGATGAAAACCCCGCAGCTATTGTGTATATTATAATGGATAAATCAAGTAACAAACTCATTACAATACTCCTCACAAGTACTTGATGCTGCTCTCATAAAGTTACACACAAACTAGCTTGGTTTTGAACGAGTCTTGGTTCAAAACTCACCACTAATTGCCTTGCCTCTGTGCGCAATCATGGCTGTCTATTAAGTCAGAGTTCGAATCTCCATGGCTTGACAGTAGCAATCATCATGGGAAATTCCTCCAAGTGTGGTGCAAATCTCATGCACAACTAATGTATGTGATAGCTAACTCAACCCTTTCATCTACCTCTTTCCTTTGGTCTCCTTCAGTATCCATGCAATAGCGAGCTGATGTGTTCTTGAGTTGAATCATGAGTTAATAATTAGTGAATTAAATAATATTTAATTCACTCCACTCATTACTATTTGATTAGCTAGTTAAACTAATCTCAACTAGTTCAACTAAGTTATACCGAACACAACTCCACCAACTGTCTCATCAACTCCACCAAACTTCTGCCACTGAATTCCTAACTGAAGTCAACCATGCATGTGCTCACCAAACCCCTAGGAATAGCGTAATTCCTCTTTCAGATGCATGAGCCACTTCTATAGCTCGAACTGAAGTGCTCCAAGAGAGTAAACTGAAGTTTAGAGTCCAAATATTATTAAGGGTAAATAATATTTGACTTCCCTATTTTAGGAGAGCGATCTAAAAATAGACTTCGACTATAGGTCCAAAAATGAGGTCCATCTATTTTTACCAACATGACCAATACTCCAAGAATAACATACTGCAATCCCCGGACCATGCTCCATATGTCTAAAAATAGACTTTGCGCCAGAATTTGCCTGTGGGCCCACTTAGTGAAGGCGACTTCATTTCACTAAGCTCCATCATCTTGCTGCATTTTCAACATTGGGGATAATGGGACCAGTTTCCCAATAAGGATGATTTTGAGGGTGTTTTTTTTTATACAACATGCAAATGGAGAATGATTTTAATCTATCACATGCATCTATCTAAAATATTTATTTTACTATATACCCGGGGTGTTTCTTCCTTTATGCAATCTAAAGAGATATCCTTCAACTATTAGTAATATAGATCATTTTCCAGTTGAAATAGATGAAAATTATGTAAGATGATCCTTCTAACAAAGTAGTTTGACTAGAAGAATTGTGAAAAATATATTGCATTCATATGTGTGATTATATATTCAATAAGAAATCGCAGACAAATATTAGAACTGAACTGCATGTAACATTCATCTATAATAATGTTTCAAATATATAATGCAATAAAAAGATGACTGTCAATTTATAAAGCAAGACTTAATACAAGTGAATATTAGTACCATATGTAAGAAGTTCTACGTATGTAAACTGACAGTAATTGATCTGCTCCTCTTCACTTTCAAGCAATTTAAAGAGTACAATAGTGAAACATCATTATTGCAACAATGGGAATGTTATCAACTAGTTGGACCCATCAAAAGGATTCAACTAGAATTTTTGGTAATGACAACCAAGAAAATAAGGAAAGCAATAAGCTTGGGTAAAAAGGGTAAAGGAAAGGAATTGGGTAAGAATTCCTTTAACTGAATTTGAATACCATTGTTTCACATTAATGCATTCTTTCCATGGATATGTTGAAGTGGTACAGTGAAGGCAGAGATCCATCGTATGAAATTTTGCAATGACTACTGAGTGAAATGAAGAATTAAAATGCTAATGAATTTAGGGATACACATTTCTCAGTTCTGACTTATTATTTTGTTGGAATAAATGTTTAATCTCAATATGAAATGATTGGAATCAAAGTGATGCACATGTACAATGCAATGATAATGTCAATTCAATTTATTTGAATTTAGTTGGAATGTTAGAATTATTATGAGTGTAATAAATTTTCATATATATCTATATAAACACTAACAATTGTTGGATGATTGAAAGATCAGGTTGCAGCAAAAGGGTTGGAATGGTGTGTGAGATCAAAGCCACCATGACATATCAACAATGAATACAAAGGAGTCCAATGACAAAACTACAAATCACATGCCTATGAGATCAGGCTTCTGGGTGAAGCAAGGGTTGGGCAATTAAAATATATGGTTTGAAATTTTTGAGTATATCTTGTGGGAAACTAAATGTTGTAACATAAGTGAAATGATGGAGATAGGAGCTCGAGAAGAATACTTTCATGATGGAATTGTGGCTCGTGGAACTTTTTTTCATCTTATGGGAGAGATTCATAACCGATAACTTGACTATGAGACTCCATGAGTAGTGTAGTGGAGCATGCCAGATGGGTAGTTGGCCATAAAACTCCATGCACATGTCCTTAGATCATGTCACGTGGTTATTGGAATGTAAGATCTAATGACTACCCCATTCAGGAAAGCCTTGGGATAGGTAGACTACCCAAATTGGTGGTTTCTTAGGCTTGGATAAGTGAGTAGCTAATGGGGGGCCATGTATGAAAAGATTGGGATATCTAGACTTCCATGAATGGGGGTTTCCTAGTCTTGGATTGGTGAGTAACTAGTGGTAGAAGAAATATTCCCATGCTCACTAGGATGTGAACATGAGGGAATTGTACAAAAAGAATACTTTGAGTAGTATATTCGTAGGTAGAGACACATTTTTCTCTGGATTCTTGTAGTGTTTAGTAGGCGGAGAAACCATGTTCTATGGATTGTTGTGAGCTAGATTTAAAGATGAATTTATCTAGATATTGAGTGGAGAATTTGACTCATCAGTGCTTAACAAGTGGACATATCCTTTGGATTCCTGTAGTGCTTAATATTTGGAGACATGCTATGGATTCTTGTAGTGATTAGCAATGGATTGTGTGGAGCTTTTTTGGTAAATATGGAGCTAAATACTGAATGGAACTATAGAAACCACTCGGTGATTGCAAATTTAAGGAAGAAAAGAGTAACTATAGAGATAAGTATCAATTATCAGTTTAAGGAAATTCCTATTAAGTTGTGATTTGGTATCATTTATATATGATTTAAAATGTTAAGTTATGATGTAAAATTTTATGATGAATCTCATTGGACTCATATGCTTATGGTGTAGGAAGAACTATTGAATTTTCCAACATGAATACATGAGGTTGACTACAAGGAAAATCACATCAAATCAATAATAAAATTTTGTGCAACAACAATACATTAGAATGGAAGACTTCAGGAGATATGAATTTGTGGTGACACTGGAACCCTATGATATGCATTAATCGCCATGAGGTATACCAAGATACATGTGATGTGTTATTAAAGTAAGGCAGGGGTGTGCCTTGGCTAAGAAAATCATTCCTGTGAGGAATCTTTTCCAAGGGACGGATGCTTGACGGACTGAGGAAGAAGGGAAGGGGGTGCTTGAACTTGGAAGGTGAGTGTTTACATAGAAGTGTTGGTCTCATGGTGTTGGCATTGATATCAACCTAGGATGCCTACCTAAGGATTCAACCGTGAAGTCAATTGTGTTGGAATTGATGTCAACATGATTGGAGGATTTTTCATGATGATCATAGGCTTGATTACATGTTACTAAGGTGTTCCTAATGTTTGCAGAGGCTCTATAGGTGTTGGAGAACCATTGAAGGCCAATGGAAAAATTATGGGAAGAGAGGAGGTGATTTTCCATGTGTTCACGCATATTCTCTGTGAGGAATTTATGAACAAAGCGAATATAGCAACATTTTCATTGGGATTTTTATACTATCCAAGTGAAAATCATCTCTGGGAGCCAGTTCTATCCCAGCGATAATAGCTATATAGAGTAATTTCTAAATTGTACATGCATATAATTTACCATGAGCATTTCCCAAGGTATTTGCCCAAGGTTTTTAATGTATTAGAGTCGATTTGAGTTGGTATTTATTCTAGATGGTAATTAAGTCAAGGATATGTCTCTCATTGAGTGAAGAAGATGGTGGATCAAGTCAAGGAGAAAAATATCAGGGTGTGAAAAGGAGTGTTTGTCTCTCCGTATCTATGAGTTATTATTGTTTAATCACTTCATATCATCTATTTATAGGAGGCAGCTTCATGTTGGAGAGGTTGATTCTTTTGTGAGAGCAATACATTGGATACCATTGAAAACATTGAGATCCAATGGTGAGGGGAGAGACATAGTTGTAGCATATCGTTGAAGGATATTAGTTTTATTGCAGATTTTTATGTGTACGCTTTAGAAAATGTTTTATGCAAGTTTATGAAGACATTTGATTGAAGATATTTCTACTACCTTGGAGATGAGATGTTAGCATGTTTACTATGGCACATTTGTATTGTTAATTTCATTTGTGTAGGGGATCATAGTTGAGCAGATCAGATGTGTGTGTATCTTGGAGGTTTGATGTTTGGTATATTATATATCAAATTTGTTGTGGTAGTGCAGATTTATATGTATGTTTCTGATTATGTTGAGGTGATGTATTGATTGTTACCTAATTTGTGTCAAAGGGCGTGTATTAAGAGTTTGGCATATAAGAAAAATTTTGTATTCTGAGTCTAGTATGAAAATGGATGAAATGTGGCTCATGAGTGTTTGATTGCGGAGAGCATTGGATCAAACCTAAAAAATTATGAAACGTGGTCGACAGGAGAGCTTGAAGGTTGGGGCCTTAAGTGAGGCAAATAGTGGCTTGTTGGGATATGGTGTAGCAGCATCCTTCAGGTAGAGGCCTGAGAAATTTGGAGTGGTGGCTTACATCTAGTGGTGGATGGATAAACTATTGGGTGTTGGGGCATGTAGTAGGTGGTGGCCTAAAAATTCGTGGGAGTGGTAGCTTCCAGCAGGTGGTACCCTACTAAGTTCATAAAGTAGTGGCCTGAAGCAAGTAATGGCTCGCATGATTGGAAAGTTGTGGCTTGCACGCTGGTGGTGACGAGTGATCATATGTAAAAGAATATTTGAATATTAATAAGAAAGACAAACACAAAGACTATCAACCTACGATGGTTTTTAACCTTTGGGTTCCCACCTTATATCTTTTGTCTCATGTGTTAATTGATGTGTTGTTGATCATGTTTGTTGATATACTCATGGTTCATGTTCACTTGTTGCTTCTGATGTATGCATATATCTGCTAATGTATTATGCTACTAATGAATTAATAAACCAGGGTTTGTAAGAAAATGAAAAAAGTGGTAAAAATGATCCATAGAGAAATATTACCACACAATATAGTAGGCCCTAAGGATGGAAATCCTATAGTAAAAAGAGTTAGACAAGTGATAAAAATGGGACAATGGCCCACTATCACCACAGCTAGTGTGCCCTGTTCTTTACAGACTTTCGCTGATGGGAGGATTTTCACTATGAGAAAAATCACCTTTGATAGATATTCTATGGTTGAAGGTGCAGTGTGATATATTAGGACCTTTTAAGGAAGGCTCAAGAATATGATACAATGCTTCAAAGGGTGCTTCGCTCCCTTTAAAAGACCTAGGAGAGACTTGCAAAAGACTTAGGGTTTTATGAATTATCGTGGATACAGGCACTCCCAATTTCAAGGCAAGGAAGAGAAAGGGATTCTTTTCATTTACTCCAATTAGTACTAAGATCATACAACCCTTAAAGAATTCCATAAGTCAAAATAATTCAAGATAGGGTTTTCCCTCTTAGGGCACAATATTTTAGGGATGAAAACCAATGGGATGCTTACCAAACTTTGAGATATTGTAGGTAAGACCCTAAGCTAGAAGCTTATGCTCTTGGAATCCACCAATCCACTTGTTGGGTCATTGACTTTTCATCATTTTTAGTTGTCTTTGTCATTTATTTAGCCAATATTTCCAACCATCAATTGCACCATTTCACTCACTTGCCACCATTTTTACCATAATTCTTCAAAATGTGTCTTTGTATGTATAAGTGGTTAATTAACAACGTTTTCCTTTATTTTTAATATATTAAGAAGAATTTTGCATGATTTTAAATAATGACAGTTTAGCAAGTTCAAATGGCTGCATATTTGTCAAGTTTATGTAGCTACCTCCATGGTTGAGGTAGTAGCACCACTCTAGAATGAAATCCAACACTTTGACATGGTTTCTAGAAGCTCCAATATAGATTTTGATTGGTCAATTTACATCCATCTCGCACATGTGGACCTCTAGGAAAAGATCAATGGAAAATCGAAGTAGTTTTGACAAGTCAACTTCAAATGAGTTTTCTGAGAAAATGAAAGAGAACATCACAAAAAAAAAACATGGGTTTTGTTCAGAATGGGCCCAATTAAGTTATTTATGAGAATATTTTCCAAATTCATTACTATTTGGTTGATAATTCATGTTCTTTGGAGCCTTATTTTTCAATTTGCGTGAAGCAATAGTGCCGACTTGTAAAATAACCAAAAATGAACGAGGATAACCAAGAGCACATGCTGGAAACTAAGGATAATCGTCAAGAGAGCCTGAAAATATCAAGGAAGCATGTACATTCATGAATTTGTTTAGAACTTCCCCTCTTCATTGACAAGTCGATAACCAAAGAACAAAATTGATTAGGAATCAATAATAAATCTGTAAAACAGGAGTAGCTATTATCTCGGATCTAAGTCTGATATTTTGAAGCCTTTGAAACATTATAAATAGGACTGAGATTACGAGATTGAAAAGGATATATATTGTTGGGTATAATGTGATTGTAACTCTGTGATAAAACTCTCCTACTAAATGATATAAAGGATGAATGGATTAATCTTCTTAATCTGGTGGGAAAAGGAGATGTCTATCAATTGTCATTTCAAGAGATTTCTGAACTGTGAAAGAACATATCACGAGGAAAAGAAAAGTATGTAAGATCCCCTCAAGATCCATTTATGGCATCAGTAAGTAAGTCAACATCAGGATTGGTAAGTCAAAATGAACTTAACGATTTGCTAAACATTCTTGGTAGTTTAAATGAAAAAACTAACATGCTAAGAATGCAACACAAGAAAAAAATTGAAAATGTTGCTTTATTTTGCCATGAATGTACAAAGAAACATTCTTTGCATGAATGCCCACTTGATAACACTAAAATTTGTAAAATTTGTGCAGGATCACGTACTACTGAATATTTCCCATCATTACCAAGGTTGAAGGCAGTTTACCAGAAGGATAATGGAGCAAATCAAGAAAAAGAGCAACTCTGTTATGTAGCTCCAAGAGGAATATGGCAAAGTCATTATGCCAATATGATGCAATATCCTTATGCACAGTTTCAAGTTTATGCAAAAAAATCTCAAGGTAATTGGAAAACACCCTTGCGTTGGCAACCTTGGCCATCTCAATCCCAACGTCAAAACCAATCTTGGCAACAAAGTTGGCAAAGGCCCTACAAAGGAAATCCACCATATCCTCAATATTTTATTCATTATCCTCAATACATCATCAATGTTATGTTGAGATTGCAACAAGATGATGAGCTTAGTGGAAAGAAGTTGCCTTCACTAAGTGGGCCCGCAGGCTATTTTTGGCGCAAAGTCTATTTTTAGACTATGTCTATTTTTAGACATATGGATCATGTTCTATGAGTTGCAGGATGATATTTGTGGATGGTTGGTCAAGTCGGAAAAAATAGATGGACTTCTATTTTTAGACATACTGGGCGGAATATATTTTTATATTGCCAATCTAAAAATAGATATTTCGAATATTATTAGCTCTTAATAATATTTGGACTCTAAACATTATCTTATTCTCTTGGAGCACTTCAGTTAAGTGCACGGATGTGGCACATGCAGCTGACAGAAGGAATTACGCTATTCCTGAGGGTTAAGTGAAGCTATTTCATGGAGACTTCAATTAGAACTCATGTGACAGAGTTTGGTGGAGTTGATTGAGGAAGTTAGTGGAGTTGTATTCAGTTTAACTCAGTTAAACATAGTTGAGCTAGTTGTATCTAGTCTAACTGATTGATACACTAGTGAGAGTGGTGTGAATTAATTATTAATTAATTTCACTAATTATTAACTCATAAATCAACTAAAGAATACATCATTGCTTGATTGCATGGACGATTTCGGAGGTAAAACGTGAAGAGGTAGGTGAAAGACGTGTGACTATCGGTTGTGACTATCTTTGGTGTAGTTTGCACCACACATTGATGGAGATGCCAATGAGGATTACGCAGTGCATACCAAGTGGATTCGAACTCAGATTGGGCCATTATTCATCTTGGATTGCGCAATAGAGGCAGGCTAACAGGTGGAGCAGATTGGAGCATGTGTTTTGCTATATCTGAGCTTGTGTAGTGTGTAACAATTGGAGATTGTATTGAGAGCTTGTGAGGAGTTTGTACAATGATTGTTACATGATCTATATCATTATAATATACAGATAGTTGGGGGTTTTCAGCTTTAAGCTTTCCCATAAATATTGTGTTTATATGTGTGATTGTTTATGGTTTTAATGTGCGCATGCGATTGTTTATATTTCCGCAAATTGATGATCAATAGTAGAAGAGGTTATGTATTATGCATGAAGCTCAAATAGTGTGTGATCAGGATAATCTCGGTGAATAATTTAACAATTATTCAAATTTCTACATGGTATCAGAGCGATATTGATCATTGGAGCAATTGCAAAACATTGAAGCGGTTGAGTTTTGTGCTGGTGGAATTCGAATTTGTAGTAGTGTTTTCTTGGTGTCGAAGTTGAGATGTCTTTCAACGGATTGCGATTGGAGTATGCCCTTGAGGGCAGCTCGAATTATATTGCATGGAAGGACAGGATGGAGGCGGTGTTAGATGACAATGGGTTGAAGGAGTTCATAGATGTTGAAGTCCCAAAGCCTACTTCTAGCGATGCTACCGTAATTGAGGCTTGGCAAAAGAAGACAGCAAAATGTCGAAGGATTCTGTTGGAGGGCGTGAAGGATCACATTGTGTCCAGCCTGCATGGTAAGGCTTCTCCATTATTGATGTGGAAAGCCTTGATAGATTTATTCCAAAGCAAGAGCAACCAGAGGAAGTTGGTGCTCAAGGAAAAACTCAGGAACATAAAGATGGAGAAAGGAGACAGTATGCCCAAGTACCTCACGAAGTTCATCCAATGCAGGGATGAGCTGGGAAGTGTGGGGGTGATTGTTGATGATGAGGACTTGGTGAGCTTGGCTCTCCTTGGGCTTCTGAAGAGTTGGCATTCCTATCAGGATTCTGTCAATGGTCGGGAGAAATTTCCAGGATGGGAGTGACTTTGGTCGGATCTTGTGCAAGAGGAGATAAGGTGAAGTACCAGGGACGGATCTTCATCAAAGGCATCTGATGAAGAGAATTGCGCTTTGGCTGCCAAAGCAAAGAAGGGGAAGAACAAGAAAGCTTCTCAATCCGGTGCGAAAGGCAAGAAGCAGGACATGTCCAAGGTGAAGTGCTTTCACTGTCACCAACACGGACATTATGCCACAAATTGTCCGCAGAAGAAGAAAAATAAGCAGGCTGCTAGATCTGCAGCTGGAGAGGCCTTAGCCTCGCAGTTTGAGCTGGATTTTTCGCTGATCGCATGCTTGGTTTCAAGTGTGATGGGTTCAGTGTGGTTTCTGGACAGTGGTGCGTCTTTTCACATGACAAGAGATCGAGATTTGTTTACTGATCTGGATGAGAAAGATCTTGGAGTGCACATCGAGATGGGCGATGATGGTAGATACAGTGTGACCGGTATCGGTACCATTTCCTTTGAGAGGGAGTCTAGTAAACCCTTCAGATTGAAGGAAGTGATGCATGTTCCAGGATTGAAGAAGAATCTTATCTTTGTGGCGATGTTAGAAGACAAGGGATATGATGTTGTCTTTAGCGAGGGAAAGGCTTTCCTGCGCAGTAAGGCAACTGGTGAGACCCGAAGGATAGGGGTTCGAGTTAAGAACCTTTATCAATTGCAGGTAGATGGCTGCATAGCAATGGCAGGCAAGGCAGAAGGAGTGGTGAGCCGGGATGATGGCGAGTTGTGGCACCGGAGATTGGGCCACCTTCACCATGGAGCTTTGAAGATACTGCAGCAGATTTCTATTGGGCTTCCTAAGGGTACTCTTGCGCAGTCAGATCAGTGCAAGGGATGTACCTTGGGAAAATTTGTGAAAGCCACCTTTCACGAGAAGGATAGTCGCGCCACGACGATCCTTGAGAGAATTCACACAGACGTATGTGGACCTTTCTCAGCAGCTTCGACAGCAAAGCACAGGTATTATGTGATATTTGTTGATGATTTTTCTCGTAAGTGCTGGATCTTCTTCATGCAGAAGAAGAGCGAGAGATACTCAAAGTTATATGAGTTCAAGGCACTGGTTGAGAAAGAATTGGGGAAGCAGGTGAAGGCTCTTAGGAGTGAAAATGGTGGTGAATTCATCTCTGGCGAATTCAAGGACTTTTGCAGCCTAGAAGGAATTCAAAGAGAGCTCATAGCACCTCACCACGGGATATCAGTGGGAATGGGGTTGCGGTGGAAGGAGGAACGTCGTGAGTCTTTGCATGGGCGATGTTGCATGATCAGGGCCTACCCATTCACTTGTGGGCGGAGAGCATGCAATACTTGCGGTATATGTGTAGAACGCGTTGTCCTCATAGGATGAACTACATGAGTACACTGAAGGCATATTCTAGTAAGAGGCCTGATATTTACCATTTGAGGATTTTTTCACCTGTTTACATTCATGTGACGAAGGATGCCAGGAAGAAGCTGGAGCTGACCGCAGAGGTTGGGATATTTTTGGGGTACACTGATATGCCCCACAACTATCATGTGTATTTTCTAGACAGTCGCAAGGTTGTTGTGCGACGGGATATCAAATTTCAGGAGGAGAAAGCCATGAAGTGTTCGCTTGAGAGGGAGCCACACTTGCATGCAGATGAGGAGTTATTATTTCCTAAGGATGTGATCGGTGGATATTGGTGGCCTCCCACCTATTCCATTTGGACCCGCAGCATCAATTCTTTCAGTTTTTCAGCTTCAGCACAGCTTACTATTTATAACAGGTTTTCGGGTCCTACACACCCGGAGCCGTTTTGGGGCATTAATAATCTAGGTGGATATTGGTGGCCACCCATAGAGTCCATTTGAACCCCCACCATCAGTTATTTCAGTTTGTAAGTTTCGGCACAACTTACTATTTTTAGCAGCTTTTCGGGTCTTAAACTTCCGAAGCCATTTTGAGGCCCTAAACGACATTTTTTTGGAAAACGGAGAGCAACATGGGTCCATGGAGAAATGTTTCTCATTCAAAAGTTGTAATCCTCGGACAGATCTTTCTAACGAGCTATTGAGCGCGTCAAACGGAGATCGGATGCCAAAGTTACGTCCCCTGGAAGTTGAACCACCAATTTACCCAAACGGGGCCCACAGTTTTGGCGCTTCATCTCCTACGGTTAGGGTTTTGGATGTTTCGGATTCTACATTGTTTCTCAACAATAAATAGGCCCTCGAGCCTCATTGTAAGACAGTTCAGGGGGCTGGGAGCCGATACATCTCTTCTCAGGGATAAGCGCTACCAGTGCCCCTAGCTCACTTGTTCTGATCATGTCTGCATTGTAACACAGTTAAAGGGTTGGTAGCCGCCACATCTCTTCTCAGGGATATGCTGCCAGTACCATAGCTCTTTTAGTTCCATTATGTCTGTAATAGGCCTGTGAGCCTCAATGTAACACAGTTCAGAGGCCTGCGTACGCTACATCTCTTCTCAGAGATACGCTACCAGCGCCCTAGCTTATTTCCATTATGTTTGTAAGCTTATTGCAGTCATTCTTTTATTAATAAAATGAAGCATTATTTCCGTTGCATCTCTGTATCTATGGTTATATCTGTATTCTGTTGCGTTCCTGCATAAATCCGGATCAGTGGTATCAGAGCGGGTCTGCTCTTTCTCTGTTTTTCTCTTCATGTCCCCAATGCGGCCAGGGTATAAGGAGTTCAACCTCGCAACCCTGACGACCCCCCATGGCGGAAGGAAAGAAAGACGAGGGAGCAGGAGATCCTATCAAAATCTTGCTCGAGGATGCCCTCGAGAAACAGAGGAACACGATGATGGACAATTTTTTTTTTTTCAGATCCTTCAATGGCTGCCCACCGGTGGCACATCTAAATCCAACACCAAGTTCAACAAAATTTCCCCCCCCATGGAGGAACTTAACGCAATGGAGACCATTGCTTCCTAAGGAGGGAGGAATGATCCAGGTGGATATCGGTGGCCTCCCACCTATTCCATTTGGACCCGCAGCATCAATTCTTTCGGTTTTTCAGCTTCAGCACAGCTTACTATTTATAGCAGGTTTTCGGGTCCTGCACACCCGGAGCCGTTTTGGGGCATTAATAATCCAGGTGGATATTGGTGGCCACCCATCGAGTCCATTTGAACCCCCATCATCAGTTATTTTAGTTTGTAAGTTTCGGCACAACTTACTATTTTTAGCAGTTTTTTGGGTCTTAAACTTCCGGAGCCGTTTTGAGGCCCTAAACGACGTTTTTTGGGAAAACGGAGAGCAACATGGGTCCATGGACCGATGTTTCTCATTCAAAAGTTGTACTCCTCGGACAGATCTTTCTAACGAGCTATTGAGCGCGTCAAACGGAGATCGGATGCCAAAGTTACGTCCCCGGGAAGTTGAACCACCAATTTACCCAAACGGGGCCCACGGTTTTGGCGCTTCATCTCCTACGGTTAGGGTTTTGGACGTTTCGGATTCTACATTGTTTCTCAACAATAAATAGGCCCTCGAGCCTCATTGTAAGACAGTTCAGGGGGCTGGGAGCCGACACATCTCTTCTCAGAGATAAGCGCGACCAGTGCCCTAGCTCGCCACATCTCCATCATGTCTGCATTGTAACACAGTTCAAGGGCTGGTAGCCGCCACATCTCTTCTCAGGGATACGCTGCTAGTACCATAGCTCTTTTATTTCCATTATGTCTTTAATAGGCCTGCGAGCCTCAATGTAACACAGTTTATAGGCCTGCGTACGCTACATCTCTTCTCAGAGATACGCTACCAGCGCCCTAGCTTGTTTCCATTATGTTTGTAAGCTTATTGCAATCATTCTTTTATTAATAAAATGAAGCATTATTTCCACTGCATCTCCGTATCTATGGTTATATCTGTATTCTGTTGCATTCCTGCATAAATCTGGATCAGTGGTATCAGAGCGGGTCTGCTTTTTCTCTGTTTTTCGTTTCATATCCCCAACGTGGCCAGGGTATAAGGAGTTCAACCTCGCAACCCTGACGACCCCCCATGGCAAAAGAAAAGAAAGACGAGGGAGTAGGAGATCCTATCAAAATCTTGCTCGAGGATGCCCTCGAGAAACAGAGGAACGCGATGATGGACAATTTTTTTTTCAGATCCTTCAATGGCTGCCCACCGGTGGCACATCTAAATCCAACACCAAGTTCAGCAAAATTTTCCCCCCCTTGGAGGAACTTAACGCAATGGATACCATTGCTTCCTAAGGAGGGAGGAATGATCCAGGTGGATATCGGTGGCCTCCCACCTATTCCATTTGGACCCGCAGCATCAATTCTTTCAGTTTTTCAGCTTCAGCACAACTTACTATTTATAGCAGGTTTTCGGGTCCTGCACACCCGGAGCCGTTTTGGGGCATTAATAATCCAGGTGGATATTTCTGGCCACTCATCGAGTCCATTTGAACCCCCACCATCAGTTATTTCAGTTTGTAAGTTTCGGCACAACTTACTATTTTTAGCAGTTTTTTGGGTCTTAAACTTCCGGAGCCGTTTTGAGGCCCTAGGAAAACGGAGAGCAACATGGGTCCATGGACCGATGTTTCTCATTAAAAAGTTGTACTCCTTGGACAGAGCTTTCTAACGAGCTACTGAGCACGTCAAACAGAGATCGGATGCCAAAGTTACGTCCTCGGGAAGTTGAACCACCAATTTACCCAAACGGGGCCCACAATTTTGGTGCTTCATCTCCTACAGTTAGGGTTTTGGACGTTTCGGATTCTACATTGTTTCTCAACAATAAATAGTTCCTCGAGCCTCATTGTAATACAGTTCAGGGGGCTGGGAGCCGACACATCTCTTCTCAGAGATAAGCGCGACCAGTGCCCTAGCTCGCCACATCTCCATCATGTCTGCATTGTAACACAGTTCAAGGGCTGGTAGCCACCACATCTCTTCTCAGAGATACACTGCCAGTACCATATCTCTTTTATTTCCATTATGTCTGTAATGAGCTGCCAGTACAATGCCAGCTTAGGGTTGCAGAGGCACACGTACGCCATCTCTTCTCGGAGAGATACGCTGCAGCGCCTAGCTTGTTTCCATTATTGTTTGTAAGCTTATTGCGGTCATTATTTTATTAATAAAATGAAGCATTATTTCCATTTGCATCTGCGTATCTATGGTTACATCTATATTACATTTGCATTACTACATAAATCCGGATCGAGATGGAGTCTCGGATGTGGATCAGCCTGAGATTCATCTCATGGAGTGGAAGAAACCACTCATGCAGCGCCAAACATCAGAGGGCGGAAGCGCACTGCAGAAGCTGAGCGACTGAATCTTGATGCAACACAGAATGTAGGAGCACCTACATCATAGCGCAAACAGAGACAGTCACTTGACTGATTTACTAGATACATGGCTCTGATGAGCAAGTGTATCATGACGGAACCATCCTCTTTCGAGAAAGCTGTGGAGGATCCCGCATGGGTAGATGCCATGGTGGAAGAGTATGATTTGATTGTCAGAAATAGTGCATGGGAGATTGTCCCAAGGCCGGAAGAGGTAATGGTGGGTTCGAGATGGATCTACAAAGTGAAGCGAGAGACGTGCGGGAGTGTGGAAGTACGAGGCAAGATTTGTTGCCGAGGCTTTTCACGGATAGGGGGATCGATTATGAGGAGACCTTTGCACCTGTCGCAAGGTATTCTTCCATATGGATGATTCTTGCTCTCTCAGTGCAGATGGGGTGGCACATTCATCAGATGGATGTGAAGACTGTGTTCCTCAACAGAGTCATTGAGGAGGAGGTGTACATAGAGTAGCTCGAAGGTTTCGAGATCTTCAGCAGCGAGTCACATGTGTGCAGGCTCAAGAGAGCGCTGTATGGGTCGAAACAAGCACCTCGTGCTTGGTACACACAGATATATAGTTATTTCACCGGACTTGGATTATCCAAGAGTGAGGTGGATCCTAACCTATACCAGATTGTGGTGGAGGGTAAGTTTCTGATCATTGTACTTTATGTACATGATTTGATTTTGACAGGTGATGAACTGTTGATACACTCATTCAAGGCTGATATTGCAAAGGAGTTTGAGATGAAGGACTTGGGCCTCCTTCATTATTTCAAGTTGGAAATTCGGTTAGAACTCATGTGGCAGAGTTTGGTGGAGTTGATGAGACAGTTGATGGAGTTGTGTTCGGTTTAACTTAGTTGAACTAGTTGTATTTAGTCTAACTGAAAAATACACTAGTGATGAGTGGTGTGAATTAATTATTAATTAATTCACTAATTATTAACTCATAAATCAACTAAAAAATACATCAGTTAACTGCAATGCATGGACAGTTCAGTGGAGACCAGTGTTAGAGGTGGGTGAAAGGGTGAGTCTACTATCAGTTGTGACTATAGCTGTGCATGAGATTTGCACACACATTGATTGAGATTGCCAATGAGGATTTCGTAGTACAAGCCAAGGAGATTCGAACTTGGATTGGGCCATGATTCATCTTGGATTGCGCGGTAAGAAGCTGACTAACAGGTGGAGCAGATTGGAGCATGTGTTTTGTTAGATCTGAGCTTGTGTAGTGTGTAACAATTGGAGATTGTACTGAGAGCTTGTGAGGAGTTTGTACAATGATTGTTACATGATCTCTATCATTATAATATAAAGATAGTTGGGGGTTTTCAGTTTTAATCTTTCCCATAAATACTGTGTTTATATGTGTGATTGTTTATGGTTTTGATGTGCACATGTGATTGTTTATATTTCTGCAATTAATGATCAATAGTAGAAGAGGTTATGTATTATGCATGAAGCTCAAATAGTGTGTGATCAAGATAATCTCGGTGAATAATTTTAACAGTTATTCAAATTTCTACATGTTATCCATACCATTCACCTCCACCACAACATCAATAACACCCTCAGTTGACCTCAATTCAACCTTTCCCATTACCATCCACACAAGCACCCCAAAGATCCATTCCCACTCCACTACATGCACAGCAATTTCATATCCCCAACAATAAAATACCTTGATCAACTTACAATTTTGAGGTATTTCAAAATGATTCACCGATTATCATTGCAGAACAACAACCAGAAGAAGAAGACTCAGATAAGGTCCAAGAATCATGGATGCCTGTCAATAAAGAGAAGTTGTTGGAAGTGAATTTTGAAAATTTTCATGCATGCCTATCAACATATTCTATGAATGGATATCACATATTTGAGGACTTGCATTGCATGATAGAAGAAAGCTAAGAAAAACAATATTACATTGAATCTTGGTTCAAGATAGTCATTGGATCCCAATGCTCAATTCTTCAATATCTCTCAATATCATCTGAGTTAAGGAAATTGGTCCCTCATATATTGGTACATATCAAAAAGTATATTTCAAACTTGTATATGAGTTTATCTATCATCTTATTACACACATGGTTCCATTGGAAGTATTCATATACTTGAACGAGATTTCATTTTCAAGTCGAATAGGACATATAAAAAATAAAAATAAAAAATTAAAGAGAAAAATAAGTCCTATTGTGAAAATAAGCTTGTTGGCACAATTGGACATGAGCTTTGATTGAAAACCAGGAAATTGGCGAGAAAATTTCACAATAAGTTCTGCAATTTTATGATGGTTTCAATCTTTTATTGTGGTTCTTCAAATAATTTTTGGTTCTATTCTCGAGTTGGCTAATGTGGGATTCCTTAAGGCCCACCTTCTAATAGATCTTGTCCCATTGACCCCAACACCTTATCTGGGATCAAGATGAGAGATTATTTGGAGTGGCTTGGAACTTGCATACACCAATGACAAGCCTCCTTGTTGAAAACAATGGGAATACAAAAATGTCTCTTGATTATCAGATCTTGCAGGTGACTTGAATTCAACACATTCATTCGTCCCTGTTAGTATGCACTCAGGTACCTTGACTCTCATTTACATTATCGGTGATTTGTCTCACATTGGCTAATGATTTTCACCATTGATCAGTAATCCGATGATTTCTTCCCATGCTCGAGTTCGAAACATTCATTTGCATGGTAATAATTGTACCATGAGTTTTGGTTTTGATGAAGACTATATGGTTTTAGGGAATCAACAACAACTTGCAGCAATACATTTTATTGGTTTCTTGTAGTAGCATGTTCATATTTTTTTCATTCAACAATAGCATGATGACACCACTACAACTATTTTTCATCCATTTCATTTTCAAGAAAAACAATAAAATTGGGCCTATTTCAGCCAACATGCATTATGTTTCATGGTTTCTACTTCAGCATGCAGTACACAATCCAAATCAGCAGTTCAAACTCATAGAAAACATTTTTATGAAAAAATTGACATTTTTTGCAACAGCTGCGGAAATTTGCAGTTTCTGCAGCTATTGCTGTAACAACCTGTTTTTGCTGAAGCAGATTGTTCCAGAGGTAGCTTGGCACAACTATTGCAAGATATTGGAGCAGAAATAAAAAAATTATGAGCTTCTGGTTTTCTCAAAATATGGTAAATTGAGTAATATGTGGACATAATTCAAAAAAAATAAATTTTGAAGGGCATTTCAAGTGGGTTTTTAAGGTAGATTTTCAATTTTTATCATTGTGCATAAATTAGGACAGAACTTCGTATTTTTTCACAACAATGCCTTTTATTCATCAAAATTGGATTTTGAAGGCATGTGGAAGTAGAAAAGGTAAAAATACATGGTTTCCCTTTTGAATCACTCAATTTGGCCTTAAAATGAGTTCGTGGCATATGTTTTTATTGCAACGTTGGGCAGTGTGAAGGGTGAAACAGGGCAAAATTTGATTTGATCATAACTTGCAAACCGTTCATCCATTGGGCCTGAAATTTTTATGGTAAATGTATTTAGGTTGGGTAATTAACACACAAAATTTCTGAAAATTCCAGTGTGTATTTTTCAAGAAATTGGCCACTTTCACCTACAACTATTTCTCATTTTTCTCGAGATCCATGCACCCATTGGCTGAGATTTTTTTGTGGGAATATGCATAAAACTAATGATAACAACCTCAGAAAATTTCAAGAGAATTTGATTTACAATTTGAGGGAAATTTCAAAAACAAGTCTTCTACATGAAAATGGTACATTTCGTGGAGCAAGGTCAAAGTGATGGAGCAGCATACCTGAGCCAAATCAACACATATATATCCTACTTCAGCATTTCAAGTTCTTCAAAAGGTAAACTTGAGGTAAAAACTTGCATAAGACTTTTTAGTTTATTAAAAATTTAGGGAAATATGATAAATGACCACTTTAATCAACATTCTTACAAACTATCTTCTCCATCATTGACCTAGCCCTCAACCATAATTTTCGTCATTGACTTAACCCTCAACCATCTTTTCCATCATTGATATATCCCTCATACCAAATTAATTCTCTATCCACAATTTTTGTCATCAAGAAATAGTGTGCAATATATTCAAAAGAAATCATGCAAGTATTATGAATATGAAAGCTTGGCATGGCAATGATCCATAGTAGAAGTCACCGTGAATGCCTTACAGTCCCCGAGTTTTCAATATAATATCAATGGTGAAATGTTAATATACTAGCTTATGAGGTGTTTAAGAGTTGGATCCAAGAAAAATTTGAAGGGTTTGGAGCAAAGGTTGACTGAAGACATGCTTGTGAAGGAATGAAAGCATTAGTTGGTGGTCATCACTTTTATTATGCATAAATGATAGACCACAATGTCTTATTTTGTGATGTTGTGATCCATTGTCTATTTATTTAAAAAATAATATACGTGTATGCACTACTTTCATAGATCATTTGTTGGAAATTAGCTTTATTCCATGGAGATGATACTTGGTGTGGACCTCAGTAAAGCGCAAAATAAATAAATTATTTTATGGAAGCAATCAAGTAATTATCAAGGATTCATGATCTCATGATGTTTGCAAGAATGAAATAAGAAAACCTTGTGTGGGTAAAAAAAAGAGGTATATGAGTTCATTTTTGGGACTCAATTTGCATGACGACATGCAAAAATCTTAGTGTGGGGGAGATGTTGGGTTGTTGATTTGTCATCTTTTTCATTTGTCTTTGTCATTCATTAAGCCATTATTTCCAAACATCAATTGCACCATTTCACTCATTTGCCACCATTTTTACCATAATTATTCAAAATTTGTTTACGTATGTCTAAGTGGTTAATTAACATCGTTTTCCTTTATTTTTAGTATATTAAGAAGAATTTTGCATGATTTTGACTACTGACAGTTTAGCAAGTTCAAACGCCTGCAGATTTGTCAAGTTTCCGTAGCTACCTCCATGGTTGAGGTAATAGCACCACTCTAGAATGAAATACAACACTCGGACATGGTTTCTAGAATCTCCAATATAGATCGTGATTGGTCAATTTACACCCAGGTCGCATGTGGACCTCCAGTTAAAGATCAAAGGAAAATCACAGTAGTTTTGACTAGTCAACTTCAAATGCATTTTCTGAGCAAACAAAAGTGAAACTCGCAAAACAAAAACATGAGTTTTGTTCATAACAGACCCAATTAAGTTCTCAATGAGCATATTTTCCGAATCCGTTACCATTTGGGAGATATTTCAGGTTCTTTGGAGCCCTATTTTGCAAGTTGTGTGAAGAAACAATGTCGACCTGTCAAATAACCAAAACTGAACGAGGATAACCAGGAGCACGTGATGGAAACTAAGGATAATCATAAAGTGAGCCTAGGAATATCAAGGAAGCAGGGATCTTCATGAATTTTTTTACGACTTCCCCTCTTCAATGACAAGTCGATAACTAGAGAATAAAATTGATTATGAATCAATAATCAATCTGTCCAGCAGGAGTAGCTATTATCTCGGATCTAAGTCTGATATTTTTAAGCCTTTGAAATATTATAAATAGAACCAAGATTATGAGATTGAAAAGGAGATATACTGTTGGTTATAATGTGATTGTAACTATGTGATAAAACTTTTTCTTGTTTTGTTACTGAATGAAGACGCACTTTGAACTTCCAATGCACAGTTAGTTGATATTTGGAGTCGAAACCATCTATTGCAGAGGGCTCCTGCAATAAAAGAGGTTCTATTTTACTTTTGTTCTTTCAAATTTAAATGCTTTCGTAGTTCTGGTTTCATAGATGTAATTGTCTTATTTCCATGTATCTCATTCTCGTTTGATTCAATTAACTATGTCATTTCTTTGAATTATTTCCTAGCATTCAATAGTAATTTATGTAGTTAGTTTCCAAATTTTCATATCATAGATGTTTTATGGATTGAATAGATGTTAGAATATTTCCAGAAAGTTGTTTCATTTCCAACGATTCTTTTTCAATAGATGTCCAGTCAGCATAAATTTATTTTCTAGAGATAAAGTAATTCTCTTTTTCATGAATGTATACCTTAGATCGGATTTCCTTCTTTCATAAAAACAATAGAAGATTTATTTTTAAATAGATTTCTTTCTTGCAATTTAAGTAGTTCATCTTTCACTGTAATTTAGATATTTTAAATCTGTAATTTCTTTCTAATTTTTTCAATGACTTAAGTAGTCGTTCATTTTCATTAATGTAGATTTCATATATATATATATATATATATATATATATATATATATATATATATATATATATATATATATATATATATATTCTAAAAAAAATGAAGTTTTTTTACTAAAAAAATTATAAGAAAATTGGTTAAGATTTAGGAAGACATTTAATTCACTTTAATAAAATTCAATCATCACAATATTTTACATTTGATCAAAAATGACAAACAAAACATAAAATGACAATCACCATAATAAAATAAGAATAAGAGAATCTCTTAGCATATATAGTGCATTTCACTTCATAATTTTACCAACTCTGGTCGATAATTTATGATAGCAATTTAAGACATTAAATTGACTAAACATTTTGGCGTTATTGTCAGGGAAGTGTAAATAAGAGCCATCTTCTTTCTTAAAAAAAAAAACTTCAATCACCTACCACCCCCACTATATCACATGGTGAAGTAAGAGACATCATGAACTAGGGAATGGACCCTAACTCTCCATGCAAGTAATCAAGTGGGGCTCCAAATCAGGTTTAAGGCATAAAACTTCGTCTCATGAATCTCTTGATGATGGAATAACATGTAATTTTCCACTGTTGAGGGCTATGACAATGGTGCTTGATCTTCCATGTCTCAAAGGGTGAGAAAAACCTCCTATGGGCCTTGGATCAACTACCACATCACATGGTGAATTCTAGGTTGCCTAGGGCACACTGGTCCAAGTGCATCATCTCATGAATAAAGTGGGGAAATGAGCAGAATGTTGAGGATGCTAAGGATTCCCATGGCATGAAACGATTCTCTGCACATGATGGGAGTCCCATGGCTCTCAATGCTTCATCTAAGGGTGTCAATATGATACTCTATTAGAATTGGGCCCCAATTAATTTCCCCAGCCCATGATGAAACCACCTACCAATTACATACAATGTCCATTGTTGCATCCTCATCATCAGCTCCAATAATCAACTATTGCATCAAATTGAACCAAGCTTGTTTATTAAGCGTAAATTGATACTTCATAGTGAGCTTCCATTCCAATATTTTGGGTATTCAAGCTCGTAATAGTATTACTTTCCTTGGTAGGAGTGGCTAATAAGAAACCCTATTAGGTGTTCTCAACCCCCAAGGGGAAAGATAGGCCCTTGGTACATCCTTCAGTTGATAGGTGTCATGTGCATGATGATGAAGAGATGGAAACACGAGGGTATCAAGGCCAAATTCCATGGGTTCAAGGATGGAAATGATGAGGGATGTCCACATATTGGGTCTATAGATGTAGGATGGATAAATAATTGATACATGAGCTACCCCAAACTTTATTTTTCAACCCTTATTTATTTTCCTTTTGCCTTTTATTTATATTTTATTTTTATTACTACTCGGGGCTTCAGTAAATGAGAGCATGTTGTGTATGATGTAAGCAGTTATTACCCCCTTAAGGTGGGGAAATTCATCACCCACCAGGGATTGGGACATCCACGGGTTCCTTAATGATGTGGGGGCACTCACAGGCCCTAATAACTAGGGAGATGTCCATGATAAGGGGTAGAGCTCATGTTTGGATTTTTCCCACATCCTTTATTAATGTCCTGACCATATTCTTCATTTTATGATATTATTTTTCTTTTGTTTATTTCTTGTAGCCATGATATGCTTTTAACTTTGTTTAAGGTGCATCAACATCTAGGGAAGCATTTCTAGGCCCAACTTAGACATGTGGACATGGAGAGGGGGTGTGAGAGTGCCTTTTGGACCGATTGGTAATGTGGACCCAGAGAAGGAAAATGATGAAACAAGTCTTGTAATGTGAAAAGGGGAGTGAAAAATGTGGAATGCAAAACGCAGCCACACTACCAAAATCAAGGTTTCCTAAGTAGTGTCCTTCCTAAAGATATGGTTCAATAGGGGATATCCCACAGGACTATGATTAAGGATCAACCACCCATTTAATGTGAGGGAACAAAACCATGCTCAAAACCCTTCCTTCTTCAATGTCACCTATTAATCCATGCCCAAGAATCCCAAAGAAAAACAAGCATAAGCACTCGATTGAAAAATGAAAAACATACCTTTTGGGTTGGATTTCCAACCTTATAACACATGCTCTTGATAGATGGGTTAGGGGACTTACAACTGATCCAGGAAGAAGAGATCAAATGATACAACATATCAACTACATCGGTGGTTGTCAGGGGCTATTGCCTACCAACTGAAGATATATATAGGAGAAACAATATCCAATGGGGTCACCTACTTTTTATGGGTAACAATAAAAATAATAATTCACGCCCTGCCCCCCAAGTATTGTTCATGCTTCCTATTTTCTCCCAGATTGTACAGGCACCGCGACAACCGCGGAGGGCGGGGGTTGTCACTCTGATCCCTACCCACTCTGTTCTAGGTAAATCCCAAAAACATGCTACGAGGGGTAGTCCCTATGACATGAGGTGAAGGAAGACAAGTTGGGAACCAAATTTCTTGGGAGACACAGATGAGTGGCCTAAGCACTTGGTTTAATTTGAGAAAGATTATTGATTAGATTAGATTTTCAATTATGAGACCAGTGCCTAATGGAGCCACAATTATTGCTTATTTTAAATTGAAACCAAGTGACAGGATGGACACCCGTTGCTTGAATGATTAACTAACCTATATGATGTGAAATTCCTAGGATCTATGTGTGATGCAGTGATCTTCGTTATTTTTAGTTATATGCCTAATCTAAATAGAACCTCCCTTTGTGTTCCATTGGAAGCCAATGGGAGACTGTGGCTCTGGCGACTACAAGGTCACTGTGTTAACCACTAAAAAGAGTTTAATCTCTCAAACTAATTGGAAAAGGGTTGCCTTAGATCTCTATCAACCTTGCTTATCATAGGATGTAAATTTTAATGCAAGTTATACCTAGAATGCTAATGCAACGATGACGAGTGAAAATTTCTTGAATTAATATTGTTGGTGTTACTTAAGTATTTAATGTGAGTTATCTTGAAACAAGACTACTTATTAATAATGAGACGATGATATTAAACAATACTAATACCAAAAGATACAAGTGCAAGCTCCAACAATTTTCCACGATATGCTTAACCAATTAGATCCACTTATCAACTAACCACAATGTTATAAGATGCCAATCATAATTATCCAAGATGTAGAACAAGATTATGTGTGATCTTATTACTCAATGCTATATATATATTCAACTAGATTCAAAAGATACCAATATTCCCAAGAGACTTAGCACCATGTTTGATTTATGATCTAAGTGTTTTAGTGAGTGAGTTATTTTAGATGTGAAATATGAAAAAACTCATAAGAAGAACCCAATATTATCCACTTCCACAATGTGAATGTTAGGAACAAAATTATGTAAACACTTGTGCACTTTATGTTCCAATGACCTCTTAATGAGAAAATAGTGACTTATATGACAACCATAAGAAGTTTATGACAACAGTAAGTAAATATCAATTCCAATATGGATATGCTTGCCCAATGTCACTAGAAGTAACCCAACTTCCAAAATAAACTTAGCCAACTTAAAAATTGGAATTTTTGGCCCCTTTAGGATGTATTTTTTAGAGAGATTCCATATCTGATCTATTTATTACCACAGTAGATAAACCACAGATCAACAAACTAATGATGTTAGAAACAATGCCAAATATGCTCAAAAATAAGAAAATTTCACTCAAACTGAAAATTTTCAATTTTTGTATCCGCTTTAACTGTGTGATTCAGAAATTTAAAATATGATATTTTCAGTTATGTAGTAAATTCCCGCAAGCAAAAAATTATATCTATGCTAGATCTAAGGTGCCCAAGTGGCCATAATTTATGAAAATCAATATTTGGAAATTTTGACCAAATTTGTATGTCATACTTATCACTTTTATGACTGTTATAATGAAACAGAGCGAGAGTAAGGGTTTAGGGGTCAAACCCTAGGCCCAAGCCCTTGTAGATTCACTTGCCCAAGAGGCCAAAAAATTTAGAATGGAGATGCCACCTAAGAATCAATTTTTTAGAGACCAAACCCTTGCAAAACCACCAAGGAATCAGTCCCAAAAAATTTCAAAGATGGATAGGGGTCAAAATAGGGCTAAGAGGAGGGATAAAAGGACATGGAAGGCCAATGATAGGCCTAATGAGGCTAGAATTGGGGATAGGAGCGCCCTAAAGGCCTAGAAATAGACCTAAGGCCTACGTCCTAGAGTTTTAAGACCATAAATGCCTATCGCAAGCCCTTAGAGGGGTGCAGATAGGAGAGAATGAGAGAGGAGAGGAGAAGAAGGGAGGTTGAGGGAGGAGGCTTAGCGGAGGGATAACAGAGGAGGAAAGAGGTTAAAGAGAGCGGAGGAGAGGCCATGGAGGGAAACAGAGGCCTAGTGGAGGAGATTCGAAGGGAAGGAGGGATGAAGGAGGGCTAGCGAAGGAGGACGGAGGGCCGAGGAAGGCCGAGGAGGAGGTTGGAAGGCCTTCAGGGCCTACGTCAAGGGTTATGAAGGGAGGTCGTAGCCCATAGGGCTTACGACTAGCCTCTAGGAGGAGTGAAACCCTAACGTAGAGGGCCAAAGGAGAGAATTTGAGAGTTTGGAGTGGAAAATCAAGGCTCGAAGCCCTGAAAACATTGAAACCCTTGCTCATTTTTTTTTATGCTTCAGCTTTTCAATTTTCTGAAAGTCTTCCATGGATAGCCCTGTGAATTTTCCAAGAGACTAGATCTTACCTTCAATGACCTAGATCTCACTCTTCTTACACTTTATCCTATTATCCAACCTGAAAAAATAAAAATACAACACCCAAAACCCCAAATCTATACTAAATTCTAAAATCCCCAAAACCCAAATTAGCAAAATTATTTACAAATTATACAAGGGTTTTAAAATAAATTCTAATAAATTAAATTTTTAAGATATTTTTCCTTGATGAATGGATTAAAAATTCTTCAGAAACCCCATGCACACTATAGCCTTAGCGATGATTTAATCCACCATACAAATACTTATGATCCAAGAAAATGATCCTTGTCCATAGTTTTTCAACCTGGAGACCAAGGTCTGATGTACCTGCAAACAATATGTATTATCTCAAAATAATCATATATAAGCACAACATAGGAAGGTTGTAGTCAGTGCATACCACAAATAAATGAACAAGTACACCTTGAATTTCACCCCAAAGTATTTATTATGGTAGAAAAAATATATTTCTTAGCGGGACAATATTTTAATCAAATGCTTGAGCAAGCATTTCCTAGCCAGAGATCAAGATGGCTAGAGACTCAAGTCACTCTCTAATTTATAGATAAATCCTCGAAGTGGAAAAATAATGACTAGTTTCTTTGATCCTTATCAAAATAATCTTAGCCGTTGATAAACACTTCAAGATATTTTAATCTTGGCCCTCCAATTTTTTTATTTTTTAGGAATTTTCAAATTTATCATTTAATTTCATTTTTATTAGATCAAAATTAATTATTTTGAGCTCATTTTCTCAAAATTTTGACTTTAACTTAACAACCAAGGTCCAAGAGTCTAAATTTTCTTGAAATAGACTATATTTGTTGGGAAAAATACTGAGAGGGGGGTGAATCAGTATTTAAGGCTGAACAATTTTTTCTTTTCTTTCTCTTAAAAACATATGTTACAGTACTGCATCCAGCATTGCATCAGATAAGCATTAAGCATGAACAGAAATAACAGAACAAACCATCAACACATATGAACACTAGGATTTAAGGTGGAAACCCAATTCGAGAGAAAACCACCGCTGCTGTAATCTCAGTTTTCAATCTTTATTATAGAGAAGACTTCTTACAATATATGCTGGTGCAGACTTATACCAGCACGCAGGCACCCACCTGCAGAAGGCTACAACCTTCTCTCGTTTACCAGCTACCACTGGAAGGGAGCTACAACCCCCTTTCTGAAGGCTTCGACCTTCAGTGTTACTGTAGACCACGTTTCATCAATTTTCATACTGGATCCACCAGTTTCCATATGACATACATTGCCGATCACCAATTTTATTTACTTTCTATATACTCACGCAAACCAAAGATTTATCATCTTCAGATCATTATATCCATGGGTGCATCGTAGTTTCAGATTTATCAGTTAAGACCAGAGCTCACCCATACAGATATTCCTTTTAGGAATTTCTCATTCACCACCCTTGCAATTGCACACACGTTCTTTATTTTTCTTCTCCTTATATAGTTTTCCCTTTATTAAAACCATGGGTTAAAACCACGAACCGCTGATAGTATTCCTTTTAGTTTATCCCACGGGGCTTTTGATCTTTTATTTTAAATTTATTTATCAATTTAAATAAATTGATAAATAAATAATTTAGAAATAAAGTTAACCCTTCACATTTTAATTCCTCCAAATAATATGGTAAACCTTTGACCTCGGGCCCACAAATTTAGTCAATAGCCAATCAAATATGTGCATGGTACCATGGGTAAAATTCGCACAAGTCCAGCGTTCGATCACCGTTAGATTAGCAAACTTCCAGATCAACAGTGTATATGCATATCGCTCGACCTCCAATATCGATCATTAACGTGCGATGGCCCGCTGTACCTGTGTTAATCTCCGTGCACCTTCAACAAATGATGACCGTCCGATGACCCCTTCACAGATCAACGATGGTCAATGATATCGTTGGGCATCCTGGGTCGAAGTATAACGCGCGATGGTGCATGGTGAAAAGTGGTTTTGTGAAGTCGTACAGGGACGCGTGTCGAGCATTCTATGGAATCGCTCTTCACCAGGAAATACCACTTGCCCGACGAGAGCGGTGCGATAAAAACCGGAAACCGCCGTTACTGTTCCTCTCGCAAGGTTCCACTCCCCCTGCTTGATTATTGTAAATTGACTTATTTACTGTGACATCGCTTGTGCTCTTTATCAACAGATTAACCCATCATTTTGTTTATTGAGGCTTGACACCAGTTCGACGCAATCTTCATAACATCCATAATATATAACACAAGAAATTCACACCAGATTCCTTTGTGACCTTAAATTCGTCATTCCGCCTCTTCATGCTCCATTCTGGTTCCATAAGCACCAATGTACAGTTGCCATACCATGTTTCATTGTTCCAGGAAATTTTCCAACATATCTCCTCTTTTGCTTGTTTCTGCTTCTTGACCGATACTTCCTCTATTCTTTTGATCAGATGCTCCTTTGTAGCCAATGCCTTTGCCATCAATGACAATATTCCAACAATCTCCCCCTTTGGCATTGATGGCAATATGCTTCTTCATGTATCTTTTCTCTATTTATCTTCTAGAAGCCCTTCTTTGCTTTTCCTCCCTTTGACATCAATGGAAAAGAGGTTGATTGAATCATTTGTTACCGAAAATACCCTTACTCCCACAGAGATCTGTCTTTGCATCATCAAACAACGGTTCATCCTTTTCATATGACCAATTCTCCCCTTGAGCATGCATTCGAGAGAAACATTCCGGCCACCTCTTAACCAATTTATTCTTGTGTTTAAGTAGACCTGATCCTGCGCCCAGCAAAGACTACTCCAGGTTTCTGTCTGAGATATTCGAACGCTTCCCTGGGTAGAGGTTTGGTAAATATATCAGCTACTTGTTCTTTGGAGAAAACATACTCCAATTTCACCTTTTGTTCAAGCACTTGTTCATGTAAGAAGTGATATTTAATGGGAATGTGCTTGGTCTTGAAATGCATAATAGGATTCTTTGAGATACTTATAGCACTTGTATTATCACACATAATGGATTTAGGAGCTAAGCATTTGATTTGAAAATCTTGTAGGGTTTGCATCATCCAAAGAAGTTGAGTGCTACATGATGCAGCGGCCACATATTCTGCTTCTGTTGTAGATAAGGCAATGGAGCTTTGCTTCTTTCTGAACCAAGATACTAACCGAGGCCCCATATAGAATGCACCACCACTGGTGCTTTTCCAATCATCAACACTTCCAACCCAATCTGCATCAGTGTATGCATGAAGAGTAAGGTCAGCATTCTTTGGATACCATAGTCCAAAGTCTTGAGTTCCTTGTAGATATTTGAATATTCTTTTTACAGCCTGAAGATGAGACTCTTTTGGATTATCTTGGAATAGTCCAATAATCCCAACTGCATGCATGATGTCTGGTTTGGTCCCAGTGAGATAACGTAGACTTCCTATCATAGATCTGTATTCAGGTTGATTCACCGTGGGGTAATCATCATTAAAACTGAGATTACATCCGGTTATCATTGGTGTACTTACAGGTTTGCAGTCTTCCATGCCATACTTCTTTAGGATTTGCTTGAGATATTTTTCTTGTGACAAGAATATTCCATCTGTTGCTTGTTGCACTTGCAAGCCAAGAAAGAATGTTAGTTCCCCAAGCAAAGACATTTAAAATTCTTGCTGCATATCAGAAGAAAATTTCTGACTCATAGACTCTTTATTACTTCCAAAAATGATATCATCAACATATACAACCACAATCAATAGTTTATCATTTTCAGTTTTTGTGTATAAGTTGCTATCAACAGACCCCTTTGAAAATCCTTGTTGATGAAGATATTTGTCAAGACGATAGTACCATGACCTTGGAGCTTGTTTGAGACCATATAGAGCCTTTTTAAGTTTACAAACAAGTTTTTCATCATTCCCCAAAATCAATCCTTTTGGTTGTTCTATATAAACTTCTTCTTCTATATCACCATTAAGAAAAGAAGATTTAACATCCATTTGATAAACTTTGATTTGTTGGAAGCTTGAAAAAACAAGAAACATTCTTATGGCTTCAAGTGCGGCTACTGGGGCAAGATTTCTTCAATTCTATACCTTCTTGTTGAGCATACCCTTTGCACACAAGTCTAGATTTATTTCTTATAACATCCCCTTTCTCATTTAACTTGTTTTTGAATATCCAATTAGTTCCAATGACATTTTTGTCATGAGGCCTTGGTACTAATTCCCAAGTATGATTCTTTTCAATTTGATCAAGCTCTTCATTCATGGCTTGAATCAAACATTCATCTTTGCTAGCTTGGTAAACCTTTTTAGATGGAGCCTTTTCAGACAACTCCTCTTCAGGTTCTTCACTGGGTGCACTGTTTGTATCATTACTATTTGATGTACAAGGATATGTGTCCTCATCATCTTCATCTGTTGTTTGCTTTTCTTCTTTTGGAGCTGTAGGAGACTCATCAATAACAACATCAATACATTCAACAATCTTTCGAAGTCTTTTATTGTAACATTTATATGCCTTGCTCCTAGAGGAGTAACCAAGAAATATTCCTTCATCTGCTCTGGGTTCAAACTTGCCAAGTTTTTCATCATTATTCTTGATAAAGCATTTGCTCCTAAAAATTCTAAAATGCTTTATAGTGGGAGGATTACCATACCAGAGTTCATATGGAGTTTTATCACTATTTACACGAACATGTGCTTTGTTGAGAATGTTTGCTGCTGTATGTGCTGCTTCTCCCCAAAATGTGTCAGGGGTTCCGGAATCATCAAGCATAGCTCTAGCCATTTGTTGAATTGTTCTGTTCATTCTTTCTGCAACACCATTATGTTGTGGAGTGCCAGCTACAGAGAACTGTCTTTTTATGCCATGTTGTTCACAGAATTCAAGAAATTCATTGGATGTATATTCTCCTCCTCAATCAGATCTGAGACACTTGATTTTTAGATCTAATTCATTCTCAACTAGTGCTTTGAAGATCTTAAATTTCTCAAATGCTTCATCTTTGTGTTTAAGTAGCCCAATCTAACACATTCTAGAGAAATCATCAATGAATAAGATATATTATTCTTCACCACGTGGTGACTTTTTCCTCATAGGTCCACATATGTCAGTATGAATGAGTTCAAGAGGCTTACTTGATGATCCTTCCTTGGCATTAAATTGTACCCTGGTTTGCTTACCGAATTGGCAAGATTTGCATATGATATTTCCAGGTAGAGTAATATTGGGAAGATCATGAATAGCTTTAAGTCTGCTTGATTTTTTTATTTGAGAGAAGCTCAGATGCCCCAACCTTCTATGCCATAGCCAATTTTTTGAATATTTACTCAAATAACATTGTTCTTTGGGGTTCTTCAATATATACAGGTTGTTTGGAGTTCTTTTTCCTTTTATAATTGCTTTACCTGTATCAAGATCACATACCACACATTCTTTTGAACTAAAGACAACTTCAGTTCCTTGATCACACATTTGACTTACACTTAAAAAATTATGTTTTAATCCATCCACATACATGACTTCATTAGCTTTCACATTTTCTTTTATAAAAACAGACCCTTTTCCCTTAATGACCGCAGGAGTATCATTCCCAAACGTAACATTTTTTTCTTTTTCTAGAGTACTATATGAAAGAAGTTTGTCTTTATCACCTGTCATGTGTCTTGAGCATCCACTATCAATGTACCATTGGTTTTCTTCATCTTCTGCAAATAACGCTATGCCACAATTTTCAACTTGTAATTCCTTCTTTTTCCATACTTTGGAGCTTGAAGGTACATGTTCTTTTGGTTGAACTTTTCTCCTGCATTCAGATTCTTCATGGCCAAAGTTATTGCAATAAGCACATTCAACTTCATTTTGAAGAGGAGAAAAGTTGTTATAAGTATTCTTCTTTGTTTCAATATCAATCCTTTTCTTTCTTGCTTCTCTTGTCAGATGGTTTTATATGCAACACATTGAACAAATTTATGACCAAAATTGCGACATGAGAAACATTGTCCATTGAAGAAGAATTTTCTGCGATCATAAAATCTTCTATATGAATTTACTTGTTGATTGGTGTTTCTTTGAAAGACATTCCTGTTAGTTTTCTTTGATTTGAGATGATCATGCTTTATCTGTAAAGATTCTTTATTCCCTTGCTGAGTGGCAGCATGTTGTAGACCAGCTGTAACAACTTTTAGATAATTTGGTGCTGAAACCTGAGAAGATTCTCCAATATATCCAAGACCTGTCTTTATAAGAGGAAAACGTTGTATCTTGATAATCTCATCTAATGTTTTAGATCCTTTAGCAAATCTAAGATTCAGAGTTTTTACCTTCTCAATTTCTTTTCTTAGACTTACTACCTCACACTCTAATTTCTCATTGTGTTTCTCCTTTTCTTCAAGCTGATTTTTCAGAGTTTCTATGATTATTTTACTTTCTTCTAAGCAAGTCTTGAGTTTAATGTTTTCATCAAGAAAATCACTTTCTGCTAGAGCATCCACAAAAGTATCTTTTTCTTCTCTAGATTCTTTTTCAAATTCCATGAGAAGTCTAAGGTCTTGTTCAAATTCTTCCTCACTATCAGATAACCCATCACTATCTTCATGAGTGTAGTAACTCTTTCTAGTGCTAAAACGATTCTTATTCCTTTTTGCTACTTCCTTCCCTTTTTTATGTGTTTCTTTATAAGGACACTTAGCAGCATAATGACCAACTCTTCCACAATCAAAACATTTGAAAGGAAGCTTACCTCTGAACCGTCCTTTGCCAAGTTGAAGTTTCTTTACAAAGTTTATCTCATCTTCTTCTGAGATATATCCTGATCCTTCTGTTTTTTATACTTCCTTCCCTTTTGTAGAAGTTCTAAAGACTGCTTCTTTGACTTCAGAAGGTCCTCCTCTTCTCATTTCATATGCAGTTAGTATGCCATGAAGTTGCACCACAGTAAGATTTTGAAGATCCTGCTTTTCTTCAAGGGCAGAAACTTTTGACTCAAATTTTGTTGTTAGTGATCTTAAGACTTTCTCAACCAAGGTAGATTCGGTTATTGTTTCTCCCAGATTTCTCATACGATTTACAATATCAGCAAGTCGTAAAAAGAAATTTGCAATGCTTTCTTCATTATCCATTTTTAGATTTTCATATTGAATTCTAAGAGTTTGGAGTTTAGCACTTTTTACCTTTGCATCACCTTCATAACTTAGAATGATTTTGTCCCATATTGTCTTGGCTGTATTCAGCTGCATGACTTTGACAAATTCAGATTCAGTTAGACTTCCCAATAGAGCATTGACCGCCTTTGCATTCGTTTCATAGTTCTTTCTTTCTGTCGGATCTGTTGGTACTGCAGCTAGGTATTGATATCCTTGTTCAACAATTTCCCATACCACTGCTCCCAGAGACTGAAGATAGGATCTCATCCTTGTTTTCCAGAAGATTAAATTGTTTTCGTTAAAAAGCGGAGGCCTGATAGATGCTATTCCATCTTGATTGCTCATCTTGCTTGATCTTCCTTCTAGCGGCTAAGATTTTCAGAAGGACCTGCTTCGATACCAATTGTTGGGAAAAATAATAAGAGGGGGGTGAATCAGTATTTAAGGCTGAACAATTTTTTCTTTTCTTTCTCTTAAAAACATATGTTACAATACTGCATCCAGCATTTCATCAGATAAGAATTAAGCATGAACAGAAATAACAAAACAAACCATCAATACATATGAACACCAGGATTTAAGGTGGAAACCCAATTCGGGAGAAAACCACCGCTGCTGTAATCTCAGTTTTCAATATTTATTATAGAGAAGACTTCTTACAATATATGTTGGTGCAGACTTATACTAGCACGCAGGCACCCACCTGCAGAAGGCTACAACCTTCTCTCGTTTACCAGCTACCACTGGAAGGGAGCTACAGCCCCCTTTCTGAAGGCTTCGACCTTCAGCACTACTGTAGACCACGTTTCATCAATTTTCAGACTAGATCCACCAGTTTCCATATGACATACATTGTCGGTCACCATTTTTATTTACTTTCTATATTCTCACACAAACCAGAGATTTATCATCGTCAGATCATTCTATCCATGGGTGCATCGTAGTTTCAAATTTATCAATTAAGACCAAAGCTCGCCCATACAGATATTCCTTTTAGAAATTGTTCATTCACAACCCTTACAATGCACACACCGTTCTTTATTTTTCTTCTCCTTATATAGTTTTCCCTTTATTAAAACCATGGGTTAAAAACCATTTAACCGCTAATGGTATTCCTTTTACAATATTTCCATTAGTTTGGCCCACGGGGTTTTTATTTCTTTTTAATTTATTTATCAATTGATAAATAAATATATTTACAACGTTTTAATCCCTTATGTTTAACCCTTCGGATTTTATAAACAATATCCGACGCTTTCAAATAGTTTAATATTTCACTAAACCTTTGACCCCTGGCCCACATATGCGCCCCACCGTACCAAAATAAACTTCGCTCAAGTCCATCGCCCGATCACCGTTAGATCGCGAGCCTCCAAGATCAACGGCACATATGCATATCGCTCGACCTCCGATGCCAAACGTTAACGTGCGATGGTCCGCCGTACCTGTGTTAATCTTCGCGCACCTTCAACAAATGACGAACATCCGATGACCCCTTCCCAGATCAACGGTGCTCAATGATATCGCTGGGCATCCTGGGTCGAAGTATAACGCGTGATGGCGCACGGTGAAAAGTGGTTTTGTGAAGTCGTACAGGGACGCGTGTCGAGCATTCTATGGAATCGCTCCTCACCAAGAAATACCACTTGCCCAACGAGAGCAGTTCGATAAAAACCGGAAACCGCCGTTACTTTTCCTTTCGCAAGGTTCCACTCCCCCTGCTTGATTATTGTAAATTGACTTATTTACTGTGACATCGCTTGCGCTCTTTATTAACAGATTAACCCATCATTTTGTTTATTGAGGCTTGACACCAGTTCGATGCAATATTCGTAACATCCATAATATATAACACAAGAAATTCACACCAGATTCTTTTGTGACCTTAAATTCGTCGTTTTGCCTCTTCATGCTCCATTCTGGTTCCATAAGCACCAATGTATAGTTGCCATACCATGTTTCATTGTTCCAGGCAATTTTCCAACATATCTCCTCTTTTGCTTGTTTCTGCTTCTTGACCGATACTTCCTCTGTTCTTTTGATCAGATGCTCCTTTGTATCCAATGCCTTTTCCATCAATGACAATATTCCAACAATATTCCCTTGGTGGAGGACCTTTGAAAATTGAGTCCTTTAGAACCTATGAATTTTTCCACTTAGATAATTATTTTTCCTAAGACAATTTAATTTTGACTCTAATTAATTAATTTTCTGGCTTAGGATTTAATTTTATTTTGCCAGAAAAAATAATTAATTTACACATGAGGGTATTTAATCATTTTCAACCCTATAATACATAATATTTTTACATTTACATCCCTCAAAGGGGGAATACACATTTGTCTTATACCCATAAGACCCAACCCATCTGTGACACAATATGTTCCAGTAAACCAAGTGATTTGTAACAAAATAATTAAGCCATCTAGCTTAAATTATTCCCAAATCACTTTTACATCAAACTCGACTAAAAACACTAGGACTCACCTAAGACTTCGATAATAAATTTCACCCTATATTTGGGGTTTAAGCTGGAGGGATAAACTCTTTTGATTAGCCGTGTTTAGAAACACATGTAATTAGTGAAGTTAAAAAACCTCCTAAGGTTAAATCTATCACCAAAATCATAGGATTACTTAGGTTGTTACATACATTCAAGGTATTACTGGGATCATTTATATTACATAATTTCATAATGGGTTTACAATGACATGTAGACTATTGAGAGATGACTCGATTTAGTTGAAAAAATTTGGCACTTCTGCTTCCTTGGAACTTTGACAAATTGAGTGCAACATCTGGATCCTTATGGGGAAACGTTGCTTCCATGAAGTAATGTGAGAACCCAAAAATCCTACATCCAAGAAAAAAAAAATTACATCAAATATATATCCATTCTCTGTTTAAATCATCATGTATATATAGAAAATATCACTGGAATAGAAAAATATACTCTAATAAATTGAAATGCGTGAAATAAACTATCTAATGACAATAAATAAAAGGGAGTAGGGTTAAAGATATTATACAAAACAATTCCCTATAGCATCAAATGTCATCAACTTAGTTAATATTGAGCATTTGTTGACTCTCCGACAAGTTTGTGGGTTGTTTCTCGGTTGTGCCATGCTGAATTCTGAAAATGATAGGACTTTGACTCGTCTGAATATCGAGCTACTATTGGCCATCAGAAAAATCAAAAGTCTTTGGCCTTCTTTTTTATTTTTTCTCTTCTCCTTGGTGGGTTGTGATGTCAATAATGAGACCAGCTTAGATTTTATGTCTTGTTTGCCAAACCACTTGGATGAAAAAACTGAGGTATGTCGAATTTTATCTTGGATGTATTCTGTCAATGGAGACATATACGCATGATCTTTACAATTTTCCTTTTCAACCATGGCACTTCCAGCTAACTTGAATTGAATGGGGCAAGTGACCTCCTCGCAATGAGATGAGAACTGTTTTGGTAGAATAGGAGGTTTTTGATTTGTCAAATATTTATGCTGAAATTCATGTACACGTATCTTTTCTATTACTTTTTCATTACCTGCATATTAGACATCATAGCTTCCATCTCTTGAGCACATTTTTCCTTGATGGTGGATATATGATTGGAGTGCTTAGTTTTCATGACCTTTAGCTCCTCATCATGCTTTTTTCCATAGCTAACAACCTGCTTTGAAAAATGATTTCATTTATTACTTTGTTATGATTTTGTAGTATCCGAAAATGGGAATCACACAGCAAGCCCGCAGAAATAACGCACTCCTGAGAACTCAGTGCACTAAAATGAGTTTGCAACTCTTGGATCCCTTATATCAGCTCATCTAAGATCTAAATCGAATAGGAGAACAAAAAAAAAATCAAACTAGGTGGGTTAAACAGATCTCCCGCAACCTAGTCTAGCTGGAAAACACCCAAAGGGAGGGGTTGCAGCTATATGCACAATACTGCTTCAGAAATAACGTAGTTACTTTGAATATAAGTAGTAGATCATTATGGTGACTTAATAATCACATGTACATCAGTAAATCAGATCTATGGTGAAGCTTATACAGTGTAAAAAATAAAAATAGAATATTTACATGAAGAAACCCTCAAGATTGAGGTGTTGCAACAAAGAAATGAGACTGAAAAGCTTGACAACATTATTTTATTGATGCTACAGCTGATATATATTACACTTCAGATCTAGATCAGATCTAAATATAGATCCAATATAGATCTGTATACTAGATGGGCTCCTTAATGCATTCCCCTTGGGGATCTGAGAAAATCATGAACAATAGTGAGTAGATCTAAGATCTAAGTTGCAGTCCTGCAGTATTATTCAGAAATTCTACAGTAAATAGAACCATATGCAAATCAGATCTGAAGGGAAAATGGATTGGATGGCCAATCCATGGATCACCACAGTGCCAGGAAAGCTCCTTAACACCAGATATCACTCCTCAAAAACGTTGCTCAAACACCCTGCAACTTTCCTCTTGCAGATAACTCAGTTATGGAAGGGAAAATGTGTTGTTAGCTTCAGTAATGATTAGGATTGATGCCTTGATATGAAAATTCAGCTTCAATTAGCTAATTCACTCTTCCAGGAGGATAAAAGACTCACTCACTGAGAAGAGGCACTAGATTTTCCTAGATCTGAATAGATCTAACCTCCACTACTGCAGCTTACAAAGACAAACAAACTCTAAACAGGATCTTCTTGTATTTGGAAGAAGAAGCTTGGCCAAAAGCCTGATAGTGGACAAGATGGAACAAGTCTCCTCCAAGAGCTCCTCAGTGGAAGATGTGGGATTCCTGACCAGGAACACCCAAGTGCTAAACAACATTATTCTCAGCTAAACAGATAGAGAATAAATAATTTCTAAACAGACAACACCTTTAAAAAAATATCAAATAATCACCCCCCTCCTTGGTGTCCTCCTCTTCCTTTTATAATATGGAAATCTTGTCAAACCCTAAACCACCTTGATGATTTAGCTTCATTCACATGAGTGGCCTCCAACATGAACTGTGATGTGCATTTAGGAGATACATTGCATGTAGACAGAGCTGTGGATTTGGTCCTGTTGACCTAGACAATTGATCCAGCCTCTTTCACACTTAAGTGTTTTTATGAAGGTAGCTCATATTTTAGCTTGTTTTACATTGAGCATTGATTTATTTTGATGTTTAGGAGTTATTATTGGTCCTCCTTTGCAATTTTATTCATAAGCATGAAAAACAAAACAAAATTGAATATTCCTATTAGCTTGGGCTAATTAGAAATATTATAGTCCTCTCCTCCAAAATGTTGTTTGACCTCAAGCAACTGATAAGTTGAGTGCTGCAGCTCTTTTTCTCCTCCATTGGTGAAAAAATCAAATGATAAGCCCCTTCTATGAGCTGAGTGTTCACCAATCCAACCTTCCATGAATTTTTCCTCCAAAATCATTATGAGATGTGCATATTCCATCCCACAAAGAGTCAAGAATCTCACTAAAACAAACATGGATGAGTCCATGCTCTCCCTGAAATATGTAGCAAGGTATACATAGAGAGTCTTCATATCATGTGGTACACACATGCCTCCCATTCTACTTCCATACAATCCCAAAATTAGAACAAGTACATCATCGAGGTATGGAAGAAAATTTATACATGCATAAACATAAATTTGAACAAGAGGAGGTGGGTCATAGTCCCACATGTGATACCAACGCAGTGCATCTCCTGCCTGCCTCAAATCAATACATGGTAAGTGGTTTTCCCACCACTTACTTGCTAACCAATTTATCTCACTATGGCCGAAAATGTGAGATATGTTTGGTGCCTTCGGGAAGCACCCATCATGAAATAGAATCCCCCTTTGCTTAACAAGGGAGTGGCCAAATTCAGCAATTTTAGTGGCCCAACAAATTCCATGAGATCTACATGATATTTTACTCCATTTACGAATCATGGCCTGTAAAAACATGGTAAAATAATGTGATAAATCATAAAATAAAACTTTCTTAACATGATCAGATTCTTTACCATCAAGGTTCCTCATAAACATGGAGTTTTGCATGGAAATTTCTCCTCTTTCAAAGGAAGGAAGAGATGACTAAAATGACTCTTGCATAGAGTCCCTTGGCTACCCCAAATCCACATAACTTATGCATTCCTGAAAATGTTGATGTGGCTCTCCTCCAAGGCCTTCCCATTCAAAGCATATCATGATAGTGTTGTACATCTCCATAGAATAGGTAGGGCTGAAACAGAACTCTTTGTAGGCTCTTTGTAGGATCCTCTCCTTGAGCTTGGAGGCCACTAGAAAATTTGGCGGAAATTCCAACGACCAATTCGTCGCTATTCCGACACATATTCATCGCAAGAGCGACAGTTCGAGGGCGGGAAAAACGTGGTTTACCATACCGTCGCAGTTCCGACGCAATTAAAAAGTGTCGCACTATCGACACCTTTTCCATCGCTTCCAAACAAGCGTCACTCTTCCAACTTTTCCCAATCCGTCGCACTTCCGATGAAATGTGGTCCGACGTTTAGAACGTCGCTCTTCCGACGTCTGTAAACTGTCACAATTACGACGAAATGTGGTCCGACGTTTTGAACGCCGCTCTTCCGACGTCTGTAAACTGTCACAATTACGACGAAATGTGGTTCGACGTTTTGAACGTCGCTCTTCCGACGTGTTTATACTGTCGCTCTTCCGACGTTTCTAATCTGTTGCAATTTCGACGCTTACAAGGCGTCGGAATTGCGATGGAAGGTTCAATTTTAAAAAAAAATGAAACTTTAAAAGAGGAAAAACGTTGTTTTGAATATATTATATGAAGTAAAACAGTCCATGAAGTCATTACATTTTCACATCTGAAGATTTGAACCAAAATATCCATCCAGAAAAGTGGAAGTCCCACCCCAGATAATGATAGAAAAATACCCCATGTCACATACAGGGACATGATATAAAACCCAGTAACGGTCCACATGGAGATTATCGACAATCTGAGAAAGCATCCAAATATGCCTGAGGCATCTATAAGAAAATGAAATAGCAGGATGTAGAATAGTAAAGCAACAGATAGAGTACCGACGTCCGTTGTTCCAAATACAAATTAAAGTACCCAAAATCCTTGAACAGAGAAAAACGCTAATCATGTGAGGAGTGTGATATGTCCAAAATATAAAAATACCATGAGACCATATCAATAAACCAACAACATAGACCAACATCGCTAGTTTTGAAGGCAGAGTGATAAACATTAATCATTTTTTTTTCACAAGAGAAAAAACGTTGTTTTGAATATATTATATGAAGTAAAACAGTCCATGAAGTCATTACATTTTTCACATCTGAAGATTGGAACCCAAATATCCATCCAGAAAAGTGGAAGTCCCACCCCAGACAATGATAGAAAAATACCCCATGTCACATACATGGACTTGATATAAAAACCCGTAGCGGTCCACATGGAGATTATCGACAACTGAGAAAGCATCCAAATATGCCCAAGGCATCTATAAGAAAGTGAAATAGCAAGTATGTAAGAATAGTAAAACAACAGATAGAGTACCGACGTCCATTGTTCCAAATACAAATTAAAGTACCCAAAATCCTTGAACAGAGAAAAACGCTAATCATGTGAGGAGTGTGATATGTCCAAAATATAAAAATACCATCAGACCATATCAATAAACCGGCAACATAGACCAGCATCGCTAGTTTTGAAGGCAGAGTGATAAACATTAATCATTTTTTTTTCACAAGAGAAAAAATGTTGTTTTGAATATATTATATGAAGTAAAACGGTCCATGAAGTCATTACATTTTCACATCTGAAGATTGGAACCCAAATATCCATCCAGAAAAGTGGAAGTCCCACCCCAGACAGTGATAGAAAAATACCCCATGTCACATACGGGGACTTGATATAAAACCCAGTAACGGTCCACATGGAGATTATCGACAATGCGATACTCTTCACTTCCTTTCTCTTTTACCTCTTTGGCCGATACTCTTTAACTGCTCTGATACTCTTTGACCTTTGTTCATCCTTTTATCCTTTTTATCATGATATACTGTGGTAAATAGGAAAAAATTTATGTAAGGATAATTTTTTACAAAAGCTCCATCATTTCTTCCCACCATTGAACTTCTGGCACTCTGGTCCTTTGCAACTTTCTTAGTGTTTCATCAGCCTCAGTATATCTGAAGAAATTAGGCTGATTTGGGAACAAATGATTTACTTCATGCTCGAGATAAAATAAATTCTCCAATCTGTCATGAAGGTTTTTCCCTGTAGGCAATGCTGCTGTTGATGAACTGGTTGAAGAACTAGCTTGATTATCAACATATTTGTCCAATTTTTCAACATAACTATCAAGGTCCATTAGCTTATCTTCTGCAACTATAGGATTGGGCAATCCTCTATTTAACAAAATATTCAATCTTTCTCTGAAGGCAATGATTTCTTCTTGCATATCTGAGCACCTTCGTTCTAAATTCTGTACCAGAGTTCTTTTATTAAAACTCTCTTTATTTCCAGAACTGTTCCGGTCCTGTCCTGGATACCAATTTGTGCAAGTTGATTCTTAGTCTGAGTATTCAAAAAATGTATAAGTCTATTGGCCTCTTCTGGCATATTTCCCAACTCTTGTCTTGATCTCTCAATCTCATCTAGAGCCAATTTAACTAAGTTATTCTGTTCATCCATTATTTGAATTGAGGACCAAACATCCTTTATTGATTGAATGATATTATCCCAAAGAATTTCATTTATTTCTTTTAAAGGTTTCTCCAATGTGAGATCATTTTCCAATGCTTTGATTGTTTTTTCTAATTTGTTCACTTCTCTTGTTTTATCAGCAACACTCATTTTTGAAAGATCATATTTATGTTCTAGAGTGGCCAATTGTTCCTTTGTTTTGTGAAGCTCTATGGCCTGAATGTTCATATCTTCCATTGAATTTGTTAATTCATCAGTGTTCAAATTTGCGGTGTTGCTCTGTGACAATTCTGCTGGCTGACCTGTTGTTGTTGTACCTGTCACTACTCCTGCTGTAGATACTAGAATATTTGCCTGCTTATCTTTTAATGCATTCTCAAGCTCTTTTTCAGTTGCAGTAAGTTTCTCATTCAATTTTAAGAGCAAATCCATTAGTTCTTCCTCAGAATTTTGTTTGATGATTTTTGCAGTCTGTGGATGTCTTGAGGCCAGTAACTTTAATTGTTTTCTCAGAGCTGCAATATCATCATCTTTTCTCTTGATCAAAGCTTCAATACCTTTCACATCTTTAGGATTATGACCTAAACCAATGATTATTTCCTCTAAAGTTTTGATTCTATTATCCTTAGCCTGGGAGGAGGCTTTTTCAAGCTGCAACTGTGTATTAGTATTATCCAAAGAATCCTGCAACTTATGGGTCATCATTGATTTATCCGTCAGACTAGAATAAATCATCTCACCTGTTTTCTTGTGTAGCTCAATTTGATCTAAAGGATGGATATCCTTTGCTAAGACTTCAAAATTAGTCCTAACGTAATCTGCAGCTGTCTGAGGCTACTGCACCTTTGGCTTCAAATGGATCATTAACATCTTACCCTGTTGGATGTCATAAGCTGACATCAATATTTCTTGATTTTTCGGAGCCATCTTCAAAAATTGGTTTTACACTTGAAGTCTAAGTGGACTGTTCCTGGCCTTTATATTGATGAATGTTCTTTTGATGTCCCAGGCATTTTTTACTAGAGGTTTGAAAGAAGATATTTCTGCACTTTGTTGCCTCTGTATTCCCTGTTTTTGAAAATTAGTGGATGTCCCACTACCTTTACCTGTTTGCTGACTATCTTCTCTTCCCTGGCTGTCAGGGATTTCCTGAAATGATTCATCTTCTGGAAGGGGAGTTAATTTCTGCCTTTTAACATCTTGCTGTTCAAAAGAGCCACTAATAGGAGTAGTTTTTTCAACCTCTCTCTTTTTTCCCTTTTCTATATTCAGAGGAGTTTGTAAAATAGAAATTTCTGGCTCACTGATCTGAGTAGGAGGAATTTGTCCTTGACCTTGTTCTTTAGAAGTCTCTGGTTGCACTGTCATTATGAATTTTTCAATTATTTGTATATCAGGCTCCTTTTATTTTCCTTTAGATTCTACTGCTACTGTACTAATCTCCTGCAAATTTTGTTGTAAAGTCTTGGCTGAAGAAGATCCCTGCACCTGTCCAAAATATTCTAGGTCAAGTATCTTTTCAAGATCTTTCATTACATTTTCAACATTGACCTGCTCACTATCTTTTTCAACCAATGTCCCTTCTGTCCATTCATCCATATTAGCATATTGTTCTATTTCTGGGATTCTTTGATGGATGTATGGTGACGGTTTATTTTTCATTCTTCTATCACAGATAAAGTTGTTTGGATCATAAGGCACCCAGTAGAAACTCTTTTGTAGTCTGAGATAGTCTTCTAAAATCCTTTCGGCTTCCTTTCCAGCTTCCCTAGAGTTACAAATGAAGGGACCTAATTGGCTCTTGATCCCGAGTTGAGCCTTTTTCTTTGCATTGCAAAAATGAATTATATCTGAATTATTCATCTGCCTGAAATATTCTAATGCAAAGAGTCTCATTGGGACATACTTGGGCAGTTTGAATGGGCATAATTCACATCCATATATCTTGATCTCTGTGTAGTTTTGATATAGGTACCAATCACCTATCTTGTAATGCTTTGAGAGCTGAAGGATTTTCTTGATTTCATTTTTAATTCTAGGAGGAGAGACTCCTGTCAACAAGGTAGTTGCAGGATGAACAAAAAGGTCGAAAAACTCATTATAGGAATAAGGAGAATCAGAGGAATTGTGAGTAATGGCAGACCAAAAGATGACTGACCTAGGATTCCCTTTGGCATCAAGTTTCTTAACATAAAAAGGGAAATTTTCTAATTGAAAGTAAATCATGAGATGATATATGACAGAAGAATACTTAAATACTCTCTCATTCTCAAATCTCATGAACTGATCATGGATTTTGTCAGCAATATAAGATGAAAAATCGTACTTGACAGCAGGAGGCTGTCCAGGGGTAAAAATGGATAACAATACTAGGGTTAACTGATCAACATACTCACTAGTATTGAAGCCCATTATGGAAGATATCATGTTTAAAATAAGTCTACCCTCATCTGTAAAGAAAGTATAACCATAAGGGGGAGGGTTTTTAGGCTGATGCTCTGGTAACATGAAGGTTTGGCATAGGCGGTTTAACTCTTCATGGGATAACTTAGTAGATTTCTCAAGTAATTCAACCATGGACAGGGGAGTGAGAGCTTGACCAAGTTGGAATTGTAGCATTTCATTTATGGACTGAGCAGTTATTGGGAAAATGACATTTTGACTTGGGGATAAAACTGCTCGTTGGTTGGGATCATAATTTGCGTAGCAATAATGGATTAACTCGGGAAAAATATGGACTGAGGGGAGAAGGTACATAGGAAGATTTGATTCCCAAAGTCCAAAGATGTCAGAACCATTCAAATAATTGTCTCTGCAGCGGCAAAATATTCGAAGAGGATTCTCACTGAGACGCAAGTCCTTAATTTGAAAATCCATATCAGCTAAAGGAAAATAATCCAAGTCCTTGTGAGGGGCATTGATGGGCACGACATTCAGAGCTACAGGAACTTCCATTTCTGGTTCTTGTGGATTCAGAAATGGAATTTCGAGGTTTTTGTGGAAAAGGGGCACAATTACCAGTTTTGGGAATATAATTGCAGTTCTGGGAACGAAAAAGACCAAACTGAACTTCTTTTCAGACCTTAGTGCAGAATTAAAACTAAAACCGGGATTTTTTACAGAGTTTAGCGGGGAATTGGAATAAATACCTGTTTACGGGAAATGAAACGTGTTTAAACAGGCGCTAGTTATGACAGAAGAACCCTGAAATACTCGGCTTCAATTCTCTTCAGCAAGGTAACGGTCAGCAAGCGTTAACAGTTGGTTTTTGAATTTTGTTGCATGGAAGACTGGCTAGCACATGGAACAATGAAAATGACGCAGACGCAATTTGTTTTATTTACAAAGTCAAAAGGGTGGCAGGTTTTGATTGATGACATCAGCATGTACGATGGTTTCGTCACAGAGGGATAGGAGCGGATCTTTGTTTGGGCCGCTCGCGCAGTGGAAATCTGGACCCGAAAAAGATTAGGGCGAATTTGATAAGAAATTTGCGTCATAACTCTCCCTCCGTACGCCAGCCCAACTTCGGACTCGAAAAAGATTAGGGCGGAATACATTTGGTTTTCGCGTCACAAAATTGGCCGACGTCAGCAGGCTATTTTGGAACGCGAAATTGGTTTGAATTATGGTTTATCGCCGTTTGAAGTCCGGCGGGCTCGACTTAAGAACAATTTTGTTTGATCCCATCTTATAAAATTTGTGTTGGTTTTCTTTGATAATACACATATTTATAATAAATAATGGGAATACCACACTAGTAAACATGTGTAAAAGTTATATAAATTATTGAGAACAATCATTTTATGTAAAAATATCCAAATGTGCTTTTGGGAAATAAGAATTCGAGTATTTGGTTCATATTGTTTTAAAGGAAGGAGTGAAGTTGGAGCCTCAAAAGATGCAAGCTATTACAAAATGACCTATTCCTAAGAAAATCAAGGTTCTTAGAAGATTTTTAGACTTACATGATATTATTGATCATTTTTTAAGAATTATGCATGCATTTCAAGTCCACTCACAATCTCTTGAATAAAATATCATTTATATGGAATGATGAGGCTACTTTGGCATTCTCTCTTTTAATGGATGCCATGTCTTCTACACCAACATCGGTTGCACCTACTTTTGGTAAAACATTCATAGTAGAGTGTGAGGCACTAGGACAAGGAATTTATGTAACATTAACACAATAAGGGATATCATTGGATTTTAAAAGCAAGGAATTCAAAGAAAATATTTGGTGAAATCTACGTATGAAAAATAAATGGAAGCAATATTACATGCAATAAAAAATGGGGATAGTATATCACTGGGAGGTACTTTAAAGTCAAGATATACCATGATAGCATAAAGTATTTTTTGAAGCTATGGTTTTCATTGGAAGATTAACAAAAATGAGGAGAAAAAATGAAAAGTTTTAATTTTGAGATAATATGCAAAAAGGGTAAGGAAAATTTGGTACATGATGCTCTTTCTAAAATAGAAGAGGCCTCAAATTTATATCCAATTACATTTTCTATTCCTAGGTGGCTAGAAGAAGCTTGCCATAATGGAAAAATGACAATAGTACTAAACAAAAACTAAAATTTATAAAGGATGGGATGAACTCTATGGAGCATTGGGAGTGAAAAAGAGATATACTTTGGTGCAAATGTAGAATATTTTTATGCACGCAAGCATATTTGAATAAACAAATATTAAGGGAGTCCCATGTCTCTCTGATGGTAGGACACGGGGTTCCTTAAAACATCTCAAAGGATCAAAAAATATATTTTTGGAAGGAATGAAGAAAGATATTCAAAATTTTGTAAGAGAAGGTCAGGTTTGCATAATAAATAAAGAGAGATAGTAAAATCTCTAGGGTTACTTCAACCATTCCACATACATATTCAAAGACTAGAAGATATATCAATAGACTTTATTACAGGGTTACTGAAATATAAAGGTAAGTATTACATTTTTTTGGTCATTTATATAGACAAATTTTGTAGATTTTTTTGTAGAGCTCAAAGTACATAAACAACAAGCCAAGTGGCAGAAGTGTCCGTGAAAGAAATTCATAGTCTTCATGGTTTTCCTAAAGTAATAGTAACAATAAAATTTTGGAAATAATTATTTAATATGAGTGGAGAAACACTAGCTGCCATGAGTTCTACATGTCAAACACAATCAAATGGTCAAACAAAAATAGTTAACAAATGTTTTTAAGGTTATCTACAATGTTACTCTTTAGAAAAGAAATCTTAATGGATGAAGTGGGTTCCTCAAGGAAGAATGGTAATATGATACTATCATACTACCTATCACACCTCTACTAAAATACCATGATGATGTAAGTTTGGAATTTAACATTTTTACATGTTAAAGACAAATAGTCAAAATCACTGACAACTTAGTATGCCATAATTAATAATCATTCCCTGTTCACTTTTGTTAATAGGTTTATGTCACACGATGATGCAGGGGAATTAGGCACTAGCTAGCAATGTAGGAGGTTTTGTCCACATGTTGTGGCTAGGAGGTTTCGAAAACATTTGAGTTGTAACAGGTAGGTGTCAATACCTCAGCTGACTGTATTACTTAGACTAGTTAGAGTTGTAGGAGTTGAACAGTTTCAGTTAGTTGAATTATTATAATTAGACCTTTTGATTTCTAGAACGGTCCTCTTAGAGGAACCGAAGAGCCATATGTTATGTATATAAATTGTAATTCCTCGGATGAATAAAAGTAGAGAGGGAAGAGGAGAGTAGAGAGGGGATTTTTGTAATAAACCTTTGTGTGTGAACAATTGTTTCCAGTTTAATGATTTCCAAGCATAGTTTCCATTGAATTATCTTGAACTGCTAATTGTGAAGAAGTGTTTAACTGTGAGGTGATTGGGTACTGATAATTCCATTCTTCTGTCTTTGAATTCCCGTAAATTGTTGGATAACCCTGTGAACTCACCCCACCCGAAGGCGAGGTCTGTGTAGAGAACCGGGGTCGTGAACACTGTTCAAATATAAAAATCCCACTTAATAAAGAGACAAGATTGTTGTGCTTTCGGAACCTGACCCGAGGATTGGAAATGAGTTAAAAAAAAAAGGATAGCGGAACCAGACTTGCACCCGTGGTCAAGCCCTGTACCAAAACCACGAGCGGAATCACAAAAGTGGGTTGCCCATATCGCACCGCTTTTGCGGAGTAGGCGGTATTTCCTATTCGCGAGCGATTCCATAGGGAATGCGACACGTGGCGAAGTGACCCCCGGAAAACCACCGTTTAACCCGCGCCATCGCACGTTAAAGCCCGACGTTGGAAGCCGAACGAAATTTCCAAGAGTCGTTGATTTGGAGAAGGGCCATCGGACGGTGGTCACACGTTGAACTTGCCCGGAGGTTAACTAAGGTGTGCGGAGGATAGCCAGGTACGATACGAGTGTTTGATTGGTTATTGATATATATAGGTGGGGCCGGAGTATAATGAAATTATTTAATTAAATGATTGGCGGATAATTAGCATAAGTCTGGAGCGTGATTGTTGTAAGGCTCGGTGGTGAAATATAGAGTCGAAAGTTCATTACAAGTTATTTATTTAAAAAGAAACGTGGAGTATAAATACAAAGTGTTGAAAAAACATTGGTTATAAGGCTTGGAGATAATATAAAGTCGGGAATATAAATTAAAGTCCAACCATTGTGGATGGTATTTATTTATCAAATTATATGAATTTGATAAATAAACCCGAAGAAAGAAGAAGTCAATTAAGACCCAGGATGGAGGAAAAGAACAGGGTAAATCAGGGGAAAATGCTGACAGAGCGATTGTAGACACACCAGCTCTCCTTAGGGGTCCAATTTCAGTTTTTTTGCGTCACACGATGATCTCTCTTCTCTGGCATTTACTTGTATTGAAGATCACTATTCTAGGAATAAGGAGTTATTTTCTCCAAAAATAACCCTAGCCAAACATTGACAATGCATCAAGGATATATTTCTATGCTTTATAAGTACATATGTTCTACTTCTAAATAATGTCTTGGAAGTGGTTGTTTTGCTGGAAATTATTCACCAGTTGGTTTCATACCAAAGTCTTTTTCACATTTTCAGCATCCAATACATGAAAAAGATAATGGTTTAAAACAACATAAATATTTTAAATTTTGCAAGAATTGTATGGCACACTTTGAATATGAATTTTAAATTCAAGTGCATGATGTTGTATAGGATCAAGTGTCATTTTGAATACCAAATGTTTCACAAGAAAATTCTCAACATGCTACCCTGCAGTAAGGATTAAATGACAATATTGCATCAACAATTTCCATAATAAAAGTGCACCTCGGCCATAAGACTAAACAACTACAAATGTTGTAGATCTAACAAGACCACACAATCAAATGTATTCCACAAGGCCAATACTGTATGAAAAATGAAAAGGATTTTGCAACCAAAAATACCTTAGGCAACTAATTCAATTAGATACACCAAACCATCAACAAAAAGGAAAACCAGCCTACTTGGCCTCAATATTTTCAACTGGGTCCTCTAATTCAACCAATAAAAAGGCCAAAACCATAGCATTGAGATACATTTCATTACACTGTCAATAACAATAAAATTTGACTCGGCCATAACCCTTTCCTTTTAGACCACTGGGTAACAAATATGTTTCCTTTCACCTTTGAGTTTTCAAATTATGCCTACCAAATCTAAGACATTTAAGAGGGGGAACTAATACAACGTTAAAAAGAAAACCAGAGCACACATCTACAAATTACCTCCTTAGCTACTGTCACACCATCATTAAATATTTTTGGAGAACCATGCTTGCTCTCCAAGACAACATTTTTCCCTTCGCCCCAAGGGTGACTCCAACAAGATCAACAAGTTTGTTCACACTGCCTACAAGACAAATTGAAAATGCTTTCAGTAAGTGTGCAATTGAATGCCAGACCATATTCCAAAACAACCCTCCATGAAAAATTAAAATAACACATTAAAATCGAATATTAGTGGACAAGGAAAGATCCACTGTAGTGAAGTTTCACGTGCAGGTGACCTTCCTTTAAACATAATTTTTTCTCTGACCTGCAATTTTTTTGTCACTGAGCCATCCTTGTTGAAGTACAACTCCTTTTCCATAGCTCTTGTATTAACTACCATCTCTCTGTCACGTAATCTCAGAGTCCCTCTTCTGCTTGAGCGATTAAAGGAAATAGGTGAAAAAACTGAAAGAGAAGACAATTGTCTGCCATAATTATCAAACATTGCACCCAACTTCTTCCCCTTTCCATTGTTACCCAATGAGGTAGATGTGGAAATTGTTTTCATACTGCCCAAAGTAGAGGCCATCTTATCTTATGCTGAATATAGAATTACAAGATCTTCATATTAGTATGAACCTTAAAAAACATGACTCCCATTGCTAAAACCACTTTTAAGTTGTAACAGGCAAACTAAACAACTATCGCAACTTTTGGAAACTTCTGGAGCATTAAGAGAGAAACAACCAAAGAGAAATACAACCGCAATCCTCATTTTAATGAGACCGGACTATATATTTGCATTAAGATAATAGAAAGAAATCACGACTATATTAAGGCCAGCACAAAACAATCTTTAACTAGTGTCTCTCGCGGCCTTTAGGTTGCCATGCTAGAGGTTGCATATTTTTAATTTAAATTCTTGACCTCTCATGCCCATCTATGAATGCATCCAATGGGATATCTACATCAAATGCTCCTTTATATCCCCAAAAACAAATTCCCTACTACAAGAGCACCAGTATTGATGGATCACCCACACCATCCCACCCACTAGAAACGGTGAAAAAGGAAACCCGAGAAAACTTCTGAAATATCTCAAGATGACTATATGGGTGGTTCTTATGAATCAACCAACCATTCAGAACATGCTCATCAATCCAAACCATGAGTATTATGTGACAATATTCAAGCAGGCACTGAATCGTATTTCTGAAGCTATGTTAGAGAAACCCTAAACTCTCACTAAAAATAGGAGAAATGTGGCACCATTCAGGGATTGACATGTGCCAATTGGTACAAGTGGTAGAAAATTGGCATGCTCAAACAACAAGGTGATGCAGGAATGACATGAGGGAGAAAATATCAGAAAAGCCCCAAATCTGGAGAACTAAAGCTCATCACCAACTTGAGATTGACAACTTTACATGATGTAACCTATGAAATCATAAATGGAGAAATCATAGTAACAATAAAGTAACCTATGTAACAATAAAGTCGGATTCATCCTGGGAGTGGTAATGGGAGAAATCATAGTGAACAATAGGAAACATGCAGAGTTGCTTACAATTAAATAGATGAAAAAACACATACAAAAAACCTAGATAATAATCATGAACAAGCTTAATATTGAATTATGAACTGTAAAGGAACTTACAAAATGTGACATTACGAACCTGGTCAAGCGCACAAGCAAAAATATCATGGACATGACCTTGGTTGACAAGTTGTATTGCTCATGATGCAAGAGGATTTGTACCTGCACTGCCAAGTCAATCAAAATCCATCATTATCTATACAATAAATACAAGTAATTGATGTAGTATTTTTACTCTAAGATGCATTCTTATGATAATGTTAGAACATATGTTGAAAATGTCAAAACATACCTGAATAAGCTCCTCTTCGTTTCAAGAAAAATTTATTGGAGTCGCATGAACTTGAAACAAGCCTCCCACGATCTGAAAGAGTAGCAACTAAGTCAACAGTGACTTTTTTGTTGCTACACTGGATCGAGGGAGGTTTGCTCCAAGATTAAATCGCTCCAATAAATTATTCTCTACTAAACAGGGCCAACCACGTGAAGGTGGAAGCTCTTGTGGCCCCTCCCCCCCCCTCACATCACTCTCAATTCCCCAATACCCAATCTATATTTCATTTTTTACTTTCATGAGCATAAAAAAAAATATTCAATAACTAATAAAAAACAATTCAACAAAAAGTACGCAAGGAAACATTGCAATTAATGCTTGACATAAAAATAGTATGATAAATGATTTTTTTATATAACGCAAAAAACGTTCCAAGTATGGTCATTGGTAACGTTTGTCTTATAATAATACAATATTTTACATTATCGAATTTTCTTTTTCTTCTTCCTATTTTTAAAGCTCCTAATTACATCATCAATATCATCATGCTATGCTCTTGTTTCGTGCCTTTTGACCCGCACTGCTGACCTAGTTGCGTAGTCACGATGTCTGGTCTCATCCAGTGACGGGGCATCGCCTACAAAAACAGATAATATTAAATTTTAATTGTCAGTTTTTAAATATCATTGAACTAGTTCGGTAATATTAATACAAAAAATTGCAATGAGATTATTTACCTGGTGCACCAGTTGTCGCCGCTGACCTAGTTGCGTAGTCACGATGTCTGGTCTCATCCAGTGACGGGGCATCGCCTACAAAAACAGATAATATTAAATTTTAATTGTCGGTTTTTAAATATCATTGAACTAGTTCGGTAATATTAATAAAAAAAATTGCAATGAGATTATTTACCTGGTGCACCAGTTGTCGCCGTTGACCTAGTTGCGTAGTCACGATGTCTGGTCTCATCCAGTGACGGGGCATCGCCTACAAAAACAGATAATATTAAATTTTAATTGTCAGTTTTTAAATATCATTGAACTAGTTCGGTAGTATTAATAAAAAAAATTGCAATGAGATTATTTACCTGGTGCACCAGTTGTCGTCGTTGGGACTGTTGCCCTGTCTTCCTCTCTGGTGGTAAGATCCTCAAGGGAAACATTCTCTGTCATTTAAACAAAAAATGTTATAAGGACAAACATCAAGTATAATTAGAAAAAACTATAAGTGGAAATTAATTACCGTCACTACCCTCACTGATAGTAGCATTGTCGGCCTGGTCCCTACTACAATGATCAGGTTGCACGTGAGGATCATCTACATTTGGCTCTAAAACTGGGTTATTTGCGTCGTCGATAGTGTTGCTCCCTTGATTTAAACAAATTTGTTAGACATTAAATTTATGGATGAAAACAAACATATTGAAAGGTTAATGTTTTACCTTATCAGGCATTTTGGATCTTGGGACCTGCCCCAAGCTTATGCGACGTTCAACTACGGCTTGATAGCCGAAATGGAAAGCAATATTTTTATCTTCCTCTGTTGTTTCTGTTCCGAAGTCATCACCCTACATTACATATGTCTGTGTATTTTTAATCATATTTTATAGGATTACAAAAACGTTGGAAGGCGATACAATTAATTATAAGATGTTTAACTACTTAATTACAATTCTTGCAGCCAATTTCAAGTAGCCGCACTGGCCTAGCTTGTGATGGCCCTTTTTTTCAATCCTAGCTTTGGTTGCCTTTGAGGTGTCATGCAACCTAGCATCAAAAGATTAAAGTCAGATATGACGTAGCACACTTTTATTTTAGACATAGAGAAAATTAAAGCTATTGAATTAAAGTTGTAATTTACCTTGTGGGTCCAGTTGGCATTTTTCCTTCTTTCTTTGCCCTTTTCTCTTTTCCGTCATGGATGAGTGCTCTCCACTCACTCTCTGGAACTGTGAGAGGATGCTCATATCTAGGGTTAAATTGCAATTTAGTCCTATAGGTGTCCCTGGTATATTTCAAATATTTGCCGACTACCCGAGCCACCGCTGTTCTGTCAAATATGTCGACCCCAAAAAGGGTTTCTAGATAATCTAGAAGTTTTTTTTTTTCAGTTTGGAAATTTGGGAATTCCACCCTGTGCGTATGGTTGGGCCAAAAATTACCAACGCATGGCTCTCCAGATACCTTTAGAACTCATTGTTTCCTACACATAAAAAAAAAGATATTATCATTAATTTAAAAATAAAAATCGTGATAAATATGTTTTAGATAAAGTACATGAAATAGTTAAAATATTAAAATTTACCTGGGAGTTGTACATGCTTTATAGGGACACCTTCATCGTTCACCAACAATGTGCCATTAATGGTCCCTGTGGAGCTGACATGTGTAGCTCCAGGAAACGCAATAATGTAGTTGGCCATATCAGCCTCATCATTGCCAACACGTTCAGCGATTGGCTGGGTGTCTGCTTGGGCAAGGTGTGTTTCTTGGCTGGCACCTAAAGGAGTAGAAGGTGTACGAGAGGGTTGTTGGGCAATCTCTTGCCCTTGTGTCCCACTACCACCAACACCAGACTCAACAAGTGCCAGAAAACGCTACATACAAAAGAACTTTTTGTTAGTTTAGTCAATGTAAAGATTAAAAATCAAACTATTACAATTCATCTCATGCAGAACAAAAAAAATATCCTTTTGACTTTTTATTATTACCTGATATCTTTCTAGCTGGATCATAATTTGTTTTATCTTCTCTTCTGTTTCAGGTGTTTGAGGCACGTCTATAAAAGTATTAAATTCCGACCTTGCATCTCGTGCCTTTTTTCGCAACAAGAACACTGGAGATAGGGATGAAGAAAGCTCTTCCTCAAAGAGGGAATCATCAGGTGTACCATGGCTAGGTGTCTGCATATTTGAACAAAATTAATATTATTTCAATTATGTAAATAAATAAAATACCTGAAGATAGAGAAATGCTGGCACTTTACATGTTCTTTCGCTGGCCTCTTTCCGCGATCATCCCGTCTCGGGGTTGTTCCTGCACTGCTCTGATCAGTCTGCCACATTGCAATAAAATTATAAATGTAAAAACTTGAAAACAATATCTAACTTAAAAACACAAAATGAAAACTGAAATAATTTCTAATAAGACACCGGAAGACAGAGTTAGAGTTTCAAATATGCCTTGCATTGAATTCAGTCCTGAAAACATGTCATTGCACATTAAGGCACCCAAACAAGAGATGAGTTGACAATGAAGACCTTATTGAATATATTGTTGGAGCAACTTCTAGTAAACTTGTTGTGAAGACCTTGAGGACATTTTTGGAGCAACATTTTTGAAGCTGACGGTATAGCATTGTTGGAGACGATCTTGAAGGGCCTTGAAGTGAAGCTTTTGGAGCAACTATTGAAAAATCCTTAGAGAATTTAAGTAAGGCACTTTCTATCTTCCATCACCTTTTTCCCTTCAATATCCTTTAAACTATTTTGTTGATATTTAATGTTTGAAATCACATTATAATTCATTGATTATATGTGTTTGGGGACTAGAATAATTTCACACTAAACCATGCAAACTTAAAAGTAACTTAACAGATCCATAAAGTAATAATAATAATAATTCCTAATTTCCTATTGTACGATATGATGCAAATTATTCAAACATGAAGCAATGAAGACATGCAATGTCTGAATTTCAAGATTGATGAACCAATACAAGAAGTTAGAAACTACAACTTTTATTCAATACTCTGTGTCCTAACTCCAGGAAGGAATCTAGTTTGTAGTACAGAACATGCATCATGTATTATCAATTCTTAATTGACAACAACTAAAGGTCATCTACCTCATCAATTCCTTCCCATTTTGTGTTTTTATGTCATATTCCTTATAAAAGTGTCAAATTTCTCTCAAAGTAAGCAACCACTGAATAAAATAAAAAATAGTTGAGATATGATTGAGAAATGGTCATTTATTTCTTGAAAGGATCTTCACAATTTCTTTGGTTGTTTTTCTTCTCAAGAAACAAGAAATGACCTAAGAAACTATCGTGATGTAATATAAGAAACAACACGGTGCAATGGCCATTTTCAAAGCCAAATGATGTCCATTGAGGACATGGCCTTTATTTGGTTCCTGTTTCATAGGATTTTCGGGTAGAAATGGAATACCTCATCAATTCCTTCCCATTTTGTGTTTTTATGTTATATTCCTTATAAAAGTGTCAAATTTCTCTCAAAGCAAGCAACCACTGAATAAAATAAAAAATAGTTGAGATATGATTGAGAAATGGTCATTTATTTCTTAAAAGGATCTTCACGATTTCTTTGGTTGTTTTTCATCTCAAGAAACAAGAAATTACCTAAGAAACTATCGTGCTGTAATATAAGAAACAACACGGTGCAATGGCCATTTTCAAAGCCAAATGATGTCCATTGAGGACATGGCCTTTATTTGGTTCCTGTTTCATAGGATTTTCGGGTAGAAATGGAACTTTTTTGTACCATTTCCAGTAGTAAAAAGGGAAAACCTTCTTTTTCCATGAGAAATAATTTAACTTTCCTTTTTCAAGATAATCTAAATCACAAAAAATATGAACTATACGCACACATTCTTGGATAATGTGAAAGTGGAAAAGGAATACCCTACACAAGTGATGCACACATGTACACTTGAACACTAATATATTTTTGTAGTTGAAATGCAATGCTTGTTTTCATTTAAATGTAGGGTTTTTAAAGCAGGGAGAAATAATGGCTGCCAATTTAATAAGCGTTTCTTTGGGAAAATTTTAAATCTTGTATTGGGCGATGATGATAATAGAGGGTATTGAATCTTGATTCTTGACATTTTGTTTAATTTGAATAACTCAAATGATTATAAATATCAGTCGATGAGTTCTTTTTTCAAGTATGTCACTCAAAACTCTTATGTCAAAGCATTGTATGATGGCTAGCATTTGCTTGTTTCCATTTCTTCAGTTCAATGTAAAAAGTATATTAATATATTGGAGCACGAATGATAACTACAATTTTTTGCTCTGCAGTATATCCAGCCCCAAGATTATGAAAATTTTTCTCAAGTGGAACTATTTGGTTAGGCTGTAGGGTCAACCCTCTATAGGAGGAAGGGCCTGCAGTAAGAACTTACCATTTTGCAAGAGCTGAGGGCCAATGCTGTTCTACAAGAGCTGAGGGTGAATGATTTTCTGCAAGAGCTGAGGGTGAATGCAGGGCGAATGCTGTTCTGCAAGAGCTAAGGGCGAATGTTGAGGGCGAATGCTGTTCTGCAAGAGCTCAGGGCGAATTTTGTTCTGCAAGAGCGGAGGGTGAATGCGCGCGTGATATCAGACGTTAATGTAGCACACATGTACATTTGAACACTAATATATTTTTGTAGTTGAAATGCAATGCCTGTTTTCATTTAAATGTAGGGTTTTTAAAGCAGGGAGAAATAATGGCTGCCAAATTAATAAGTGTTTCTTTGGGAAAATTTTAAATCTTGTATTGGGTGATGAAGATAATAGAGGGTATTGAATCTTGATTCTTGACATCTAGAGAGAACCATACAGCCTAACACAATCCAATGGAATTGACCAAAAAAACCCAAATAGAGTCAACCCTCTTTTGTGGGAGAAGGGCACACGATGAAACTTACCATTTCCAAGGGCGAGGGGGCGAATGTTGTTACGAGGCGGCTTGCACGAATGCGGGCGATAAGCGAGGAAAATTACGTGCAAGAGGCGAGGGGGCGAATGTTGTTCTGCAAGAGCGGAGGGCGAATGCGCGCGTGATATCAGACATTAATGTAGCTATTGTGACGGATACGAAACAATAAAATCATTTTTATGTAGCGTGCATATAAGTTTCGTATTTGTATTTAGTGCGCATATAAGTGTCGTTATACCGACGGCAGAAAATGCGTCGCTATTGTGACGAAGGCCTCCAAACGTCGCAATTACGACACTTAGACATTGTGTCGCACTTGCAGTCGTCGCAATAGCGACATGTTGGGCCATAGTGTCGCAAGTGCGACGTCTTCCTCCAAACGTCGCAATTGCACAACTTTTCTAAGTGTCAGTATTGTGACACTTTTCTATAAACATTGGTATAGCGACGGTTTCGGGCGGGATGGAAAAAAATTGGGGAAATTTCCGACATTTGGTCAAAAGCGTCGGAACCAAGTGTCAGAATTTCCGCCAAATGTAGTAGTGAGGCTCTAGGTAGGAAGACTCTACCATGATGATAGATGACTTCTTCATGGACTAGAAATCCCTCTTCATGCAACTGGTCATCAAGTATCATACATGTATGCAGATCTTTGGAATAATCCACTTGTAGTTGGGATCTCCAATAGAGATCTACATTCCTCAATAGTGACAGAGCCGATGATGCATCAACAGGAATATCTATCATGTTTTTGCCTCTTTCCTTGACATCTCCTATGCCAAAGGTGTGTGTTGGAAGTCTTATCCTTCCATTTTTCTCCTCCCACAGTGCAGATCCATATATGAGAGTGGGTGGTAATGATAAGGGAACAAGATCTCCCTTATTCTTGAGCTTACCCAAGCCCCCCAGCGCTGCAACTTTGTCTTCTAGTGCTCCAATCCTTCTTGGATTCATGAGCGGAGCATTAGAATATGAGACACCTTTCACCCAATCTGAATCAGTTGGTCTCCCAGGTGGTTTTCCACAAGAAAATGATGTCTCATGGCTCATTCTCCCATGTTTATCAGATGGGATCAACATCTTCTTGCTTCCATAGTGCAATTTTATCCCTGATTTTTGTGTGGAAGTCCCATAATAAGATGGTGTCACTCTTAAATATGCAAGAGTGCTTTTGATTGGAGCATCTGCTCCTTCTTCTTTATGCACCAGTGGATCATCTCTTGTTATGCCAGCGCTGTGACCCTTCCTTTGTTCTGTCTCTTTGTATATTAGCATAGACAAATGCTGCTCATGTCCTCCATAGGGAAGATCTTTTGGAACTTATTGCAAAGATGCAAGAGCCCCCGTAATGGAAACCACTGCTTCATCTCCATTTCTTAACAGAAATAGATCTCCTCCTGCTATCACTGTGCTAGAAGATCTTATTTGTTCTTTCTTTCCTTCCTTTCCATCATAGGTGAGTGCCTCATCATTAAGAGACCCTTTTTCTTGATCTCTCAAAGAAGGAACCCTCATGTCTTCTCCTTGAGGAAAGACTTCTTGCTGAAGTGGGGCTACTTCCCATGGAAAAATATGCAACTGATCTTCAATCCTTTCAAGCAATGTTTAGAGTGGAGTTGGATCTATGGATCCTTCCAACTCATGCAAAGATTTAGACTTCTTTGGCTTGATTTGATTCCTCAAAGAAGTTTCAGATTGTTCATCAAATATTTTTACTAATCTCCCAGTAAAATTTTCATAAGAAGAAATGTTTACATGTTTCAAGGAAAATGACTCAAAGAGCCACCAGGCATAAGCCTTACCTTGAAGGTGCAGCGCTACTACTCTCAAGGCTTCTTCTTTTGATACTTGGTGCAGCTAGAAATATGTGTCAAGCTTCCTTACCCACGATTGGGCTGAGCTCTCAGGTGATCCATCAAAAGTAGGTAGATAAAATCTACCCCAAGTGGGCTGCATGCACCCTCTTCTTACACTATAGCTACAGGATCTCCTTTCTTCTTCAAGATGAAAAAACTCTGGGAAACTAAGATGTTCTTTGAATCTCTCTGGCTGATATTTATACTCATGGATATACTCACCAAGTATTCCCTTCTTTGGTTCTCCTCCTCCTCCTCTTTCTCTTAACAAGAAGGTAGACATGTTACAGCGTTGCAGATCAGATTGTGTGGTTGAATGCTCACACACAGAATAAGAAGTACTGGGGCTTTCTTCATGATAAAAACTCCTTGAGAGATTTTCATGTCTTCCACTTCTCATCCCCTTGATTTCTTCCTTCAGTTCATACATGGCTTGAGAGAGTGTAAAAAAACTCTTCTCTTCCAATCCTTCCAGATAAAGGGTTTTCACCCTTCTCCTCTTTGTCTTCTGTGTAATATTTCTTCAGTATTCTCGTTTGATACCTATGATGTCTGTCAGTGAAATAATTTCCTTCTTTTGAATACATATTGGCTCAAATAATTCATAGGCTGTGCCAAGAAATATGCTTCGATACCACTGTAGTATCCCAAAATGGGAATCACACAGCAAGCCTGCTGAAATAATGCACTCCTGAGAACTCAGTGCACTGAAATGATTTTGCAGCTCCTGGATCCCTTAGATAAGCTCATCTAAGATCCAAATCCAAAAGGAGATAAAAAAACAAATCAAACTAGATGGGTTAAACAGATCTCCCACAACCTAGTCTAGTTGGAAAACACCCAAAGAGAGGGGTTGCAACTATATGCACAATACTGCTTCAGAAATAATGCAGTTCCTTTGAATATAAGCAGTAGATCAATATGGTGACTTAATAATCACATTTCCATCAGTAAATCAAATATATGGTGAAGCTTATACAGTGTATAAAATAAAAATAGAAGATTTACGTGAAGAAACACTCAAGATTGAGGTGTTGCAACAACAAAATGAGACTGCAAAGCTTGACAGTGTTATTTTATTGATGCTACAACTAATATATATTACACTTCAGATCTAGAGTAGATATGTATACAAAAATATAGATCCAATACAGATCTGTATACTATATGGGCTCTTTAATGCATTCCCCTTGGGGATCTGAGCAAATCATGAACAACAGTGAGTAGATCTGAGATCTAAGTTGCAGTCCTGCAGTAGTATTTAGAAATTCTGCAGTAAATAGAACCATATGCAAATCATATTTGAAGTTAACATGGATTGGATGGCTAATCCATGGATCATCACAGTGCCAGGAAAGCTTTTTAACACCATAGATCACTCCTCAAAAACGTTGCTCAAACACCCTGCAACTTTCCTCTTGTAGATAATGCAATTATGGAAGGGAAACTGTGTTGTTAGCTTCAGTAGTGATTAGGCCTGATGCATTGATCTTAAAATTAAGCTTCAATCAGCTAATTCACTCTTCCAAGAGGATAAAAGACTCACTCACTAAGAAGAGGCACTAGATTTGCCTAGATCTGAATAGATCTAGCCTCCACTGCTATAGCTTACAAAGACAAACAAACCCTAAACAGGATCTTCTTGTAGTTGGAAGAAGAAGCTTGACCCAAATACTGAAAGTGTACAAGATGGAACAAGTCTCCTCCAAGAGCTCCTCAATGGAAGAGGTGGGATTCCCGACCAGGAACACCCAAGTTCTAAACAACACTATTCTCAGCTAAATAGCCAGAGAATAAGGAATGTCTAAACAGACAACACCTTTAAAAAAATATCAAATAATCACACCCCTCCGTGGTGTCCTCCTCTTCCTTTTATAATATGGAAATCTTGTTAAACCCTAAACCACCTTGATGATTTAGCTTCATTCACATGAGTGGCCTCCAACATGAACTATGGTGTGCCTTTAGGAGATACATTGCATGTAGACAATGCTGTGGATTTGGTCTTGTTGACCCAGTCAATTGATCCAACCTCTTTCACACTTAAGTGTGTTTATGAAGGTACCTCAGATTTTAGCTTGTTTCACATTAAGCATTGATTTATTTTGATGTTTAGGAGTTATTATTGGTCCTCCTTTACAATTTTATTCATAAGCATGAAAAACAAAAAAAAATAAAATATTCCTATTAGCTTGGGCTAATTAGGAATATTACAGATTTACTTGAATAAAATCAATTTATTCCTTATGATTTGTTTCCATGGTGACCAGATAAATTTGCATGGTGTCCACCTAATTAGAATGATTAATTTCCAGGGTTTTTTTATCCTCAACATCCTTCTCTTCTATGGCTAATAATATGTTCTGAAGATTTACCTCCCTGTCCTAAATAAAGCTTATTTATTTCTTATGATTTTACTTTATGGAACTTAGTTCTTCAACATGTTTTTTCTCAATATAAATACACCTGAGTGTAGGGATTTGATTTCCTTGGATTGATCTGCTAAAAATTTCTCTTTATTAAGCTCCATAGTCATCATTAATCGATATTGACTAATTTCTTGTCACTAAGCCTATGATTTAATTCCCTGATAAGATCCCCTTGATCACTTGTTCCTGCCTTTCCACTATCTCGAATTTTGATTGCAAAGGCACATGTGGATTCATCATGAACGTGGTCACAAGGTCTGCAATAAGGTACATTTTGATGTGGTTCATTTTCTTGAAATATTTCTTCGATAATTGGGTCCTTTACAGGATCACTTTCTTCTTTATTTATAGTACTAGGGGTACAAGGTGATCCACTTTCATCTCCGTATCTATCCTTCAAATCATTGATGATGTCTTGTAGAGAAGCAAAATAATCATCATGGAAATTAAAAAACCAATCTCTAGCATTTCCTTCCAAATAAAGGACAAAAATTTGCATCTTGATGTCTTCACGATAATAACATGAACATCTACAGCACATTATCATACAATGATTGTACCTGAAGATATGTTTTTTAGGAGTGACTGCATCGTCACCCGTGAAAAAAGGTAATTTATTAATGGACTTTTCTAGAATATCATGAAGAATGTTAGTAAAACGACATGGGGTGAACAAGTCATCCATGATGACTTGCTTTGGCTGAAAAGGGGCTAATGGATGTCAGAGAGAGATCCTAGTTCAAGAAAAACAAGATGTCTACAAGAAGCGAGCTTCTAATAGAAACTCTTGTAAGAAATGGAAGAAGTGAAGTCGCCAATTGAACATGAATCTAGCTCTACAATCCAAAAGGAAAAAATTGAAAATTTAGATAGGGAGAAGCAGATGGATATTATGGAGGGCTTCCTGTCTGGGAAAATGAACACTTAATAGAATATAAGCTTTTGCAAATGTATAAATAAGTGGAGTCTCCACCAAAACAGTAAATCAACCTACATGTATAGGTGTTAAAAGTGTGAATGAACAAGATGAAAGGATTAGTGAGAGGAATAATGATAAGGTGATGAAAAGATGATGAATGATGAAAGAAGGTGCCAAAAAATGTTGTAGAGTTGGCGGAATTATATAAGGAATATGACTAGAAGATTATGATAAATTGTTGTAAACTCCAAGAACGAAAAAAAATGTCCCTGCCAACAGCGCCAAGAATGTTGTCATCCAAATTATATAGGCACCATGACAACTGCTCAGGGCAGGGGCTGCCACTTTGATCTGCACCCACTCTATTATAGTTATCTCCCAACAACATTCTATGGGGGGTAGTCCCTATGAAATGAGGTGAAGGAAGACAATTTAGAAACCAACTTGCTTGTGATATGTGGATGAGTGGCCTATCCACTTGGTTTAATTTGACAAATATTATTGATTAGATTAGATTTTCAAGTATGAGACAAATGCATAATGGAGTCACAATTATTACTTATTTTAAATTGAAACCAAGTGACTAGATGGGCACTCGCTACTTAAATGACTAACTAACATATATGATGTGAAAATCCTGGGATTTATGTGTGATGCAGTGATATTGGTTATTTTTAGTTATATGCCTAATCTAAATAGAACCTCGCCCTTACTCTTTTGAGAAACCATCTTCAGAGTAGGTTGTGAAATGGAAGCCAACGGGAAGCAAGCAGTGGCCTTATTAACAATACCTCCTCTTGTGTTCCACCCACCTGGTGCCTCTGGAACTGCAGAGACTATGGCTCTGACGACTACAAGTTCATTATGTTAACCACTAAGAATATTTGAATCTCTCAAGCTAATTAGAAAAGGGTTGCCTTATATTTCTATCAACCGAGCTTATGCTAGGAGGTAAATTTTAATGCAAGCTATACCTAGAATGCTAATGCAATGATGATGAGTAAGGATTTATTAAATTAATATTGTTGGTGTTACTTAAGTACTTAATGTGAGTTATCTTGAAACAAGAGTACTTAATGATAATGAGACGACAATCTTAAGCAAGACAAATGCCAAAAGATACAAGTGCAAGCTCCAACAATATTCCATGAGATTCTTAACCAATTAGATCCACTTATCAACTAACCACAATGTTATTATATGGCAATCACAATTATCCAAGATGTATAACAAGATTATGTGTAATCATATTTCTCAATGCTAAAGAGATATTCAACTAGATTCACAAGATACCAATATTCCCAAGAGACTTGGCACTAAGTTTGACTTATGATCTAAGTGTTTTAGTGAGTGTGTTCTTTTATATGTGAAATATGAAAAAAATCATAAGAAGAACGAAATATTAGCCATTTTCCACAATGTGAATGTTAGGAACAAAATTATGTAAACACTTGTACACTTTATGTTCCAATGTCTTCTTAATGAGCAAACAATGACTTATATGACAACAATAATTAAATATCAATTCCAAGATGCATATTATTTCCCAGTGTCACAAGAAGTAACCCAACTACCAAAATAAACTTATCCAACTTAAAAATAAGATGTTTTAGCCCCTTTAAAAAAATTTCAAATAGATTCAATATTTGATATATTTATTACAACAATAGATAAACCACAGATAAACAAAATAATGATGTTAGAAATAGTGCCAAATATGCCAAAAAATAAGAAAATTTCACTGAAACTGAAAATTTTCAAGTTTTTTTTATCCTGTTTAAGTGTGTAATTCATAAATTTAAGATCTGATATTTTCAGTTATACAGTAAATTCGAGAAAGAAAAAAATCACATCTAGGCTAGATCTAAGGTGCCCAAGTGGCCAAATTTAGGAAGATCAATATTTGGCAATTTTGAATAATTTTAACCAAATTTGTATGTGTTTTTAGGTCCTAATTATCACTGTTATGACTATTGTAATGAAATGGAGAGATTAAGGATTGAGGGGTCAAACCTTGGGTCCAATGCCTTGTAGATGCACTTTCCCAAGTGGCCAAAAATTTTAGAATGGAGATTCCACCTGAAAATCAAATTTTTAGAGACCAAACACCTACAAAACCACCAAGGAATCAGTCATAAGTGTCAAAATAGAGCAAAGAGGAGGGCTACAAGGCTAAGGAAGGTCAATGTTAGGCCTAATGAGGCTAGCGTTGGGGATAAGATGGGCTTAAAGTCCTATAAATCTCCCTACGCCCTACAGCCTATGGTTTTAAGCCCACAAAGGCATGCCAAAAGCCCTTAAAGGGTTGTGGCTAGGAGAGAAGGAGGGAGGAGAGGAGAAGAAGGGAGGTCATGGGAGGAGGGAGGAGGCTTAGCGGAGTAGGACGAAGGGCGAAGAGGGAGGAGGAGAGGCCCCAGTGGCGGATAGAGGCCTAGCGGAGGAGGTCCAAAGGGAAGGAGGGTTAAAGGAGGGCTAGCATAGGAGGACGGAAGGCTGAGGAAAACTGAAGAGGAGGTAAAAAGGGCTTTAGGGCTTGTGGCAATGGTTAGGAAGGGAGGTTGTAATCCCTAGGGCTTACGGCTAGCCTCTAGGAGGCTATAAACTCTAACAAAGAGGGCCAAAGGAGAGACGTTGAGGGTTTGGAGGGGAGAACCAGTACTAGAAGCCCTTAAAACCTTGAAACTCTTGCTCAAAATAAAATTATGCTTCAACTCTTGAATTTTCTAAAAATTGTGGGTAGCCCTACAAATTTTCTAAGAGACTAGATCTTACCCTCAAGGGCCTAGATCTCGCTCTTATTCTACTTGATCCTATTATCCAACCTGAAAAAATAAAAATACAACACCCAAAACCCCAAATATATACAAAATTATAAAATCCTCAAAACCCCAATTAGAAAAATAATTTACAATTTAAATTTGCTAAATTATTTTACAAATTATACAAGGGTTTTAAAATAAATTTTGATACATTCAATTTTTAAGATATTTTTCCTTTGATGAATGGAAATAAATGCTTCATAAACCCCATGCACACTATATCCTTAGTGATGATTTAACCCACCATACAAATACTTAGGATCCAAGCAAATTGATCCTTGTCCATAGTTTGTGAACTTGGATACCAAGGACTGAAGTACCTTTAAACACTATGTATTATCTCAGAATAATCATATAATAGCACAACATAAGAAGTTTGTAGTGAGTGCATACCACATGTTATCACTCCTCTAGATTCCCATGGCTGAAGAAGGAATCCCAACAGAGGTAACCACAGACCAAGATTTTGACTTGATAGCTAGCCCTTTCAAGTCAGAGAGGGCTCTCTCCAAAAGGTCACAGCTAGGAGGGCTAGAGGAATTAGGGTTTTTAGGCTAGATATAGAGTGCAGGGGTTGTTTTGATTTGATTTCGTTGGGTTATCACTGGATGAAGAAATTAGGTCAAGGGAGCTAGGTTAGGGAAAATAAGATAGGGTTGCAAGGATCAATGGGGCAAGGTAGGCACAAGGATTATCACTTAAAGATGATTGTGATGGAATGGTTTTGAGATTGAAGAAAAGCTAGGAAGAGCATGGGAGATGTATTCTTCCTAGACAGAGGAAAAGGGACAAACTATGATCAATTCCCCAAAACAGAGCATGAGCAAGAATGTGTTCTGATTATCAAATTTGAAATAGATCATAACATAGAGATTTCATGAACATGAATACAATACATTCGGTTATCACCAAATTTATCTTGATTGGCTGCTCATCAATCAACTCAATGTAACTCTTTCAAACCACTTCTAATTGAAGATTAGCCTCTTCAGTTTGAGAGGGCTCTCTCAAAGGGGGTTTATGATTTTGAATAAGGATAATACTAGATGGCTAAATCTATGAATTTTAACTTGGTTTAATATGATTTCAGGTTGAAAAATTAAGGCTTGCTACCATTGGGATATGGGGTCAACATCAATATTCTTAGTGACAGTGGTTCTTCACATGGAAGCTAAGGCAGATAGAGGTTTTTTGACAAAGATAATTCATACAAATAACATAAGGAAAACACAGTAATTTCACCCCTAAAGGAAGTCACAGCATAATATTATGAATTATGAGTAATTAGATATAAAATCTACTACAAGAGATCAAACATAAAGATACAGATCAATAACACATCAAAAACCTCATGAGAATCTCAGGTCTGGAAATAGAATGTCACTTTGTATCACTGATAATGGATAAAACATACAAGCAACAATTTGGTGCAATAATCTCCAACCCTTTGTTCTTCGATGTTTTTTCTATAAATAGACATTCTTTACAATGTAGATGATCTGTCTGGCTGGCTATATCTTCGAATTCTACTCTGACAGCTATCATAACTGAAACCACTAACTTGAAACAGAAAAATGACAGCTATCCTTTAAAGAAAACAAACTCCTAATAGGACTCTATCTCCTATTTATTACATTTGTTTAACATATCAGTGAAACAGTTACATAATGGTTACATAATTAATGTCACATTCTTGAAGGAAAAACCACCATAATTCACCACCACTTTACATCTTCAAAGCACCCCTAGATCTGTGGAACACAATCCTGCTTTTTAGGGATGGATGACCTTCACTTTAAACGTTGTTTTGACTAATGAGTTGGTTGTGTGGCACTCCTTTTTAGCCATGAATCTCTGCTGGTATGGCCCATTGACATTCTGGAGGTATCCAGCTGGAAAATATTCTATTGAGATGCTCAAAATTCTTCAAAAAAACTCCTCGCTACGAAACAAGGCAGTGTAGGCAGTTTCGTAGCGAGTTTTAGTAGTGTATGAAAAATTTCTTTTCCATCTATATCTTTGACTCCTTTGTTCTTCCAACACCTTAATTATGCAAAGACACCTTGCAAACAGTCAATATCCCTTCATAAAACTTGACAAAATTGAGTTTTAAAGAAAAAAAGCACCTACAGAAATTTTCGTAGCGTATTTCTGGCTTCAAGCCTGAGGTACGTTACGAAACTGTCCAAAAAACCATAATTTTCTAATTTCAAGATTTTCTTCAAAATTGTTCTCTAGCTGCAAAATTTGGGTTCTCTGCATGTTATGAACCTCATCAAACATATTCCAACTCAATTTCTTACTCCTTTGGTGTTTCATCTTCATTTACAGTCAATTGGTTGATGGGCTTTTCTACCACTGTCATCTTCAACCCTTTCCTTTCTAACTCCGTTTGAATCAAATCCAGTTGCTCCCGAAGATCTTCCACTTGGTCTTTCAATGCTCTGTTTTTGGATTGTAAGTGAAATTTCATCTTCCTAACATGTTTAACCTCTCCTCTTAGTGGTCGAGTCCATTTCATCAACTTTTCTGTATTGTCCAAGGTTTTTGAAACACTTGTGACTCGTTCCTCCCATATTTTCCTCATTTTTTCAAATAGAACTTTCTCAACTCTTTATTTCTTTACCTCTTGCTTCAAAATTGATATCTCTTTACCTGCCTCCTTCAACTTCTCTTTGAGGGTTTCAATTTCTTATTTTTCAATAATTTTCTCTTTACCCTTTCTTTTCTTGATAACCAGTTCCTCTTTTGTTAGTGAAGACAAATCTATAATGCTTGTTGGCTGAGCAGCTTCATTGATTTTCCCAGCCTCTTTTCTTTCCATGACCTTCCTTGCATGTCTGGTCAATGGTTTCCTAGGTTGAAAAATAAAACCAGCATCATCACCTGAAAAATCTAGTTTTTAGCAGTCTTACCTTTCTTTAGCTTTCTTCCTCCATATTCAATGTCTTCAGCTTGCACAATGGGTGACTCTTCAATGTCAATTGCATGCAGGATATGAATATCCTCCAAATTTTCTTTAGCCATTGTCTGGCTCCTAGTGACCCTCTTGTTGCCTTGTTTGATGACTGTCTGCTTCTATTTTGCAGGTGTTGTTTGAGGTATGTCAGTCTTCTGCAAAGGTTATGCTTCCATGCTCATTGGTTCTAGAGGAGATGATCTATTTTCTTCTTCAACTTCCTCTACCACAGCTGGTGATGAAGTAGTTATAGATTTTAAGGCTTTCTTTGGAGTAATCACATCAATTTCATAACCACTCATGAACAAAAACGAAGTCTAATCTCTATCTAACCTCCTCAATTCCTCTAACACTAAAATCTTAATTAGACCATGATGAAAAAGAGAAGTCTCACTTCCTTTTTTATTAATTTGAACCTTATCTGACATTTTCCCTAGACTTCTGTATAAATAAAAAGGCAAGTCAAGTGACCTCTTACCTAAAAAATGCAAAAGAATTTTGAGATGATAGGAGTAGACCATGTGAAACCTTCCTTCACAAGTAAAATACTTCTAAATGACCATCAACAGCTTTGAATAATTTTCCTTCATGAAACTCCTAGGGATAGAATTTGTCAAATCAATTTCATTGTATTCTGGCTTGATGAACTCTTTGCAATCCTGCATTGTGAATTTGATACCTTTAAACCATTGTTCCCCTCCTCTAGGGATTCATGTAGCTGATGATATGCTCTCTGGTGTCATTGTAAGGTTTAGAATTCCAACCTTTCAAGTTGTTCTTGTTAAGTTGGTGGAAAAATCCTTTGAAACTTGTAAATGAAACCCCTGCAACCTCTGACAGCATTGCAAGCAGCTAGTTCTTCTGAAAACCTCCATGGTAGTCGGGTCTTCATTGAATAAATTCATATCCATGGGCTCATACCTGTGACAATGGCCACCCTTATTTGTTTTCCTTCTTGCAACCATGGATGCTTTATATTCTTCACTGCCTCTCTTGCTGATGACACCTGCAAAGTTCAAATCTGCTAGAAACCTTCTTCGCTCGTTGAAGCAGCTCTCCATAAATCGAATCAAATGCAAGGGTAAAACACGATATGACAAAAGGCTAATTTAGGTAAGTTTTTATGGTTTAAATGACAGCTCAACCTTCAATAATGGCACATACAAGCCCAAAAAGGTAATGATGACATCAAACACGGCTATGTACCTTTGAATTTATCATAACAAACTTGAATGACCCCCACCCTAACTCCTTTAATGATCCAAAATGGATTCAGTTTTGCCTCCATATCAAAGTCCTCAAATGCATTTGAAAAGGAAACCAAGTTAAAGTGCTCATTGATAGCTTTCCAATGGTGCAAACAGCACATGAAACCGACTTCGTATGAGGAAGTTGTGGTCCGTCAAAGTTTTAGGGAAAACTGGGAAAAATGGAAAAAGTCAAAGTCAAACAGTCAACAGGGTGATGTCAGTAGAACACATGTCATCCCGGGAATGCGCCATTTATCCAAGTTGATGTCATCGATCTCAATGATGTGTCGTGATTTGATTGGTTGATACGAGCCAATCTAGAGCTGACACGTGGCAGCTCAGATTTTGCCCGATGACATTTTATTTTCCAAAATTTTGAGGTCAGGGAGGATCGAACCCCTGACCTCCCGGAAATGCCAAGTTTTCGTCGGATTCCATCTACCAGTCGAGCTACAATGTCTAATTGACATTCAAAGCAAAGTTTTATATTAAATAGTGGGCACATATGTATTGGCATTATGGCGGAAAACCATAGGATAAACCTTATCTAAGGTTTATGTAACAGATAAATGTCATTACATATATTAAATGTGTGACCGCCAGAGCTCCATAAATGTAACCACCGCATATATATGATATTGTATAAATCATATATGGATACAAACCACGGGATATGTCGGAACCATAGTCACCGTCTATATATATATATATATATATATATATATATATATATATATATATATATATATATGCAATGTAACATATGAATAGAACCAAACCTTAATTTAAAATCCCCACGTATATATTTTAATGTATATACATTGTAACAAAGGGACGATTTGATAAACCTTATCCTAAGGTTTTAATACGGCATTTATATGCATTGTTATCTATAGTTTCAAAGTGCATAGGTTCAACGGAGAGGTCAGGCAGAGGTTTGAACCGCCATGTAATATCCCGAAGGGAAATAAACAGTAATATAAAGCACACAAACAAGGTACACATAAACTAGAGACAAACCACGAGACAAAATACACAATATGAAGAACGCTGAGCCATTTTATTAGTACTGAGAAATAAGGAAAGTACAATGGTGATCAGAATGATGGCACCTCGACTTGCTCAAGGCAAGTGTAGAAATACTCTCAGAACAATGTGCGGAATGGCTAGTCCCTCTATCAACTGCGTAATCTCCAAGCTGCTGGAAAATGTTGTCGTGCTGCTACAACTGATGGAATTAAATGAGTCTTTGGGTCTGCTCCCCAACTCGGAAAATGTTGAAACTCTTGGAATGGCCTCCTCTCATAATACCCAGAAAATCCCAGAGAGCTTTTCAAGAATGGCTGACCCCGGAAAATACCTCCTTTGAGGCACTACGCTATCCCTCAAGGGAAAACGTTGACCCTGAAGGCAACACTACAAAATATGGCCTCTCCCTCTGCAAAATATCTCCAATAGGTAAGGATTGATCCCTCCCTAATCCTCCGGTCTGAATCCACCCAAATAACATCAATCCGGAACCTCCCCCAACTGGAACTACATCCTCCCTCTACAAGACTGCGTTGTCCCTCCAAGGAATGCTCCTCAATGACTGAAGCTCTGATCTCCCCCTGAAAAATATGGTAGGACTCCTCACCCGAGCAAGCACTTGAAGTCTCCCGGGGCTGAGGTTGGGATCTCCGCACGGAGACACCCGGTGTACTGAAAAATACGTGCAGACTAGCTAAACAGCAAGCGTGCTCAATGTCTAGAGACAATCTCCAAAATGCATAATCATCAATGAGGGAAATGAGGTAGCCTCCCCTCTATTTATCTTTGGTGAGCCTCCCTCTCTCCTTGGCCCCACCATGCTTACACTACCTCTCTTTGGCCCACGCTGGCTGGGCCCACACTGTCTAAGTGTGTCACCCCCTTTCGTTGTCACTTGGCCCCCTTGGTCCCACCTTGTCCACAATGTTATGTCTCCTAGGTGACTTTAGGGAGTGCGTTTTATCCTAAGTGAGTCACATTCTCCTTTTACCCACTTTATTTATATTTTAACTATATAAGGCAAAATTAATCAAAATTAATATTTCCAATTAGCTATCACTAATTGGGAATATTACAGTCTCCCCCGGAAAAATGTTGCTTGTCCTCAAGCAACTGTAATGATGGATGCTGTAAGATCTGCTCACTCTCCCAAGTGGCATCCTCATCTAGAAAATTCCTCCACCTCACTAGGAACTCCTGGGCTATGTTGCTCCACAGTTGTCTCTCCCTGGTGTCAATAATGGCCTCCGGCTGTAACACCTAGTGCCCCTCATCATCTGTAGGTGGAAGCTCCTCTGTCACCATCACCTGTTGTCCCAATGCCTTCTTCGGGCATGATACATGAAAAATATTATGAATCTTTCTACCCTGGGGTAGCTCCAACTCATAAGCAACCTGTCCTACTCTGCGTATCACCCTGTATGGACCATAGAAGTGTGGCTTGAGCTTCTCAGCCTTCTTCTGCTTTAGCGTGGACTGTCGGTACGGCTATAAGCAAAGGTAGACCAAGTCCCCTACCTCAAAATGCCTCTCTACCCGACCCCCATCTGCATACAGCTTCTGCTGGTTCTGTGTTGTAGCCATGTTGTCCTTGAGAGCTCAGAGGATGTCCTAACTCTCTTGGATCCAATCCTTGGCTCTAAGAGCCTTGCTGGCACCAAACATCATGTCAACAAAAGATAAAGCATGATATCCATACAATGCATAAAACGGAGACATACCGATACACATGTGATGAGTGTTGTTGTAATAGTACTCCCCTAAGTGCAGCCACTTCAACCAAGCCCGTTGCTGCCCACTAATATAGTTGCGCAAGTAGCCCTCCAGCCACTTTTTCACTATCTCGGTATGTCCGTCTGTCTGAGGATGGTAGCTAGTGCTCGGTGTCAACTCTATGCCCACCAAACGGAAAAGCTCCTGCCAAAATCCACCCATGAAACGGCTGTCCCTGTCACTGACGATGGTCTTTGGGAGACCATGCAACCTGAAAATGTCCCGAAAGAATAGCTCCGCCACCTGTGCTATTGTGTAATGTGAGGATATAACAAAGAAGTGAGCATACTTTGTCAATCGATCAATGACTACAAATATGCAATCCTTGCCCTGCACCGTGGGCAACCCTGTGATGAATTCCATCGAAATTCTCTCCCATTTCCCCTTCGGTATGGGAAGGGGCTGCAATAAACATGTTGGATGGTTCATCTCCCCTTTGTTGCGTGGCAAACCTCGCACTCCCTGACATGCTGGAGTACGTCCTCCTTGAGGCCCTTCCAAGAGAACCTCTCCCTAATGGCCCTGTAGGTTTTGGTAAACCCCTGATGGCCTGATAGTGGTGAATTGTGAGAAGCCTGCAATATCTTCTTCTTGAGCTGAGAGCCCTCAGTCAAGAAGATCCTATCCCTGCAATTGATGATCTCATCCATCATCCTGTGCCTGTCATCTGTCACTTGCCCATCCAAAATCTCACAGGAAAAACTGTCCTTGGAGTACTCCACCAACAATCGAGCCCTCCAATCCATGTCTACGCTCATCAGGGCCGACAACGCTGCTGGTATGCGCGAGAGTGCGTCAGCTACCACGTTGTTATTCCCTTTGAAATACTCGATGTCAAAATTGTAAGCCTAGATCTTACTGACCCACTTTTGCTGCCTCTCCTACAACTGCTTCTGCTCTAAGAAAAATCTGAGGCTGTTGTGGTCTGCCCTCACCCTAAACCTGCTACCTACCAGGTACTGCCAGAATTTGGCCAATGCATGCATGATGGCCAACATCTCCTTGTCGTATATGGCATACAACCGCCCATGGGGTAGGAGCTTCCGGCTCTCAAAAGCTATGGGGTGGCCTCCCTGCATCAAAACCGTGCCTATCCCCTCTCCCAACGCATCACACTCCAAAACAAAGGGTTGCGTGAAGTTTGGCAATGCTAACACTGGACAGCTACTCATCACCTCCTTGAGCTTGTCAAAAGCCCTCTGCGTTGTTTCCATCCAACCGAATGCCCCCTTTTTGGTCAGATCTGTAAGGGGTGCAGCAATTTGGGAAAATCCCTTGACGAACTTCCTGTAGTAGGTGCAGATGCCCACAAATCCTCGAAGTTCCGTCACATTCTTCGGCTCTGGCCAATCCCTGATGGTCGTTATCTTCTCCTTGTGGACCCTCACTCCGTCCACCCTGATGATGTGCCCCAAATAAAGCATCTCTGACAAGCCGAACTTGCACTTGGAGAGCTTAGCATAGAACTGCTGCTCCTCCATAATACGCAATACCACCTCTATGTGCTGGAGATGCTCCTCCCATGTCCTGTTGTATATCAGTATGTCGTCAAATAATACCAGTACACACTTCCTCAGATGACTGCAGAAGATGTGGTTCATACATGACTAGAAGGTGGTGGGTGCATTGGTTAGCCCAAAGGGCATTACCAGAAACTCGAAATGGCCATAGTGACATATGAAAGCGGTCTTAGGAATGTCCTGCTCCCTCACGTGAATATGGTGGTACCCGGATCTCAAGTCAGTCTTCAAGAAGAACTGTTCCCCCCTCAACTCATCCATCATCTCGTCAATCCGTGGGATAGGGTACCTATTCTTCATCGTTTTCTTGTTCAAGGCCCTGTAGTCATTGCACATCCTTAATGTTCCGTCCTTCTTCTTCACCATTACTACTGAAGAAGCGAAAGGACTGGTTCTGGGCCGAATGTGTCCAAGAGCCAGCAACTCATGGATAGCCTGCTCAATCTCATCCCGATAGGCCTTGGGGTGCCTATAGGGTGTAGTGATGACGGCCTGTATGCCTTGCTCCAACTCGATCATGTGCTCAAATCCCCGATCCAGTGGCTGTCCTGGCGGTATATCCCCGAATACCGTAGCATACCTGTCAAGGAGGCTCTGCACCTCTAGGAGTATGGCCCGCCCTGTAGATCCTTCCTCTGAAGCACACAACTCTACTGCCCACTCTATATCTCCCTTCCGAAAATCTGCCTCCATCCAGTGAGCTGAGACTGTCTGAGGTGGGTACGTATGCATGCCCTGTATCTTCTCGTGCTTCCCTGTCTTCTTATCATCCCACTCCATCTCCAAGGCCTCCCTGTCCGTGGTAGCCTTGCCTAAAGTGAGCAGCCACTGCAGTCCCAATATCACGTTGGTGTCTGGAATGTTCACCACAAAGAAGTTTTCGGTCAGTGTGTAAGTGCCCATCGTCACTGCTAATGCTGGGACATATCTGGCACACTGCATGGTCTGGTCCCCTGGAGCCAACACTGAAAACCCGTCAAAACTCTCCGTCAGAATGCCCCTCCGCTCTACCAACTGTGCATCAATGAAGTTGTGGGTTGCCCCACTATCTACTAGTACTAACACTTGCTACCCTCGCACTGTACCTTGGACATGTAGTGTCAAATACTTGGGAACTCCTCGCAAGGCTATAAGGGCTCCTCCGGTAGGAGGCAAAAGATGCACCCCCTACTCCTAGTAGTGGGGGCGGTAGATGATCCTCCCTCTGCGCTGCATGGCTCCCCCTTGTACCTATGTCATTGTACTCGTCCTCTTCTCCACTGCTCTCGGAGAATACCTCAATATAGTGTGCCTTGCCTATGGCACAACGGTGTCCTGGTGCCCATGGCTCCTGGCAGGTGAAACACAGTCTCTTCCTCCTCAAATCCTTCCTAGTCTCATCATCTATCGGTCCTCTTCTCTGGTTATCCTTTGGAGTCGGAACCCTCACGTCCCTCCCCTTGGGCTGAAACGCCATCCTCTAAGGGTAAGGTGCTCTGGTCCGGGGTAAAGCATCCTGTAAATCTCTAGTCCTGCCAACTGCATCATGAAGTGTGGTTGGCCTAGTGGACCGGACTAATCCCCAAAGAGGCGCTGCTAACCTGTCAATAAACATTTATATCATCCATGCTGCCGATAAATCTGGCACCATCACTGAGAGTCTCAGGAAATCTGAGATGTATGTGTCCAAAATCTCGGTCTACTTGAGCTTCATCAGCTCAACAAAGTGCTCCTCCGAATCCCTCCAATCAAACCTCTCTATCAACCTTCGGGTGAACTCAGCATAAGCTGTCACTGTCGAGTGCCCAAGTGTAACCATCTCGTGGAACCACCAATCTTGGGCCTCGCCATCTAGATGCAGCGCTGCCACCTTGATGGCCTCCATTTCCACCATCTGGTTGAGCTGGAAATATATGTCCAGCTTCTCTACCCATGCCTTTGCCGATAAAGTTGGCAAGTGAAACCTGCCCATAGTACGATGCATATCTCCGTCCTGAGAATGTCTATTTCCCCTGTGATGATGGCAGGGTCTACTGTCCCGCTTGAGTAAGACAAAATCGTGAAATGTGAGTGCATCTCTGAACTCCTGTCCATAGGCCTGGTACTCAGCAAAGTAGTCACCCATGTGGGTTGGCTCCTGCTCCTATTGTGCTCCCACCCTTGTATCTACTACCAAAAAAGTGGGCATCATGGAGCGTGGGGGTGTATGGGATGCCACCTGCTGTGCTGTGTAGTGCCCTTGAAAATTATGGGACGTACCCAACCTCTCTCCAATATGGAAACCCCTCAGGGTTTCATGTTGTCTAGGCTCTGTTGTCATGAATATTTGCCCCATCTCCTCTATTCGTCTTGACAGATCATGTACTGAATTGAGGAGCATTTCTCCAAACTCCTTCGTGGCATCTCTATCATCTACCATCGGTTCCTCTTGCTCTGCGTCCACTACTGGAGCGCAGTCACCCTCTCCGTAGGTGATTTTCAACCTATGCTCTCGGTCATGGTACTTCCTACCCCTGTAGCAAATGTACGACTTCTCGTTCGGTGTCATAGAAGACTTTCTCCACAGGCTGAGCCAGGTCTATGAGCTTTGATACCACTGTAATATTCTGAAGGGAAATAAATAGTAATATAAAGCACACAAACAAGGTACACAACAACTAGAGACAAACCACGAGACAAAATACATAATATGAAGAACGTTGAGCCATTTTATTAGTACTGAGAAATAAGTAAAGTACAAAGGTGACCAGAATGATGGCACCTCAACTTGCTCAAGGCAAGTGTAGAAATACTCTCAGAATAATGTGTGGAATGGCTAATCCCTCTATAAACTACGTAATCTCCAAGCTACTGGAAAATGTTGTCGTGCTGCTGCAATTGCTAGAATGAAATGAGTCTTTGGGGCTGCTCCCCAACTCGGAAAATTTTGAACCTATGGGAATGGCCTCCTCTCCCAATACCCAGAAATCCCAAAGAGCTTTTCAAGAATGGCTGACCTCGGAAAATACCTCCTTTGAGGAACTACGCTATCCCTCAAGGGAAAATGTTGACCCTGAAGGCAACACTGCAAAAATATGGCCTCTCCCTCTGCAAAATATCTCCAATAGGTAAGGGTTGATACCTCCCTAATCCTCCGGTCTGAATCCACAAATAACCTCAATCTGGAACCTCCCCCAACTGGAACTGCATCCTCCCTATGCAAGATTGCGCTGTCCCTCCAAGGAATGCTCCTTAATGACTGAAGCTCTGGTCTCCCCCTACAAAATATGGTAGGACTCCTGACCCGAGCAAGCACTCGAAGTCTCCCAGGGCTGAGGTTGGGATCTCCGCACGGAGACACCCGGTGTACTAAAAAATACGTGCAAACTAGATAAAGAGCAAGCGTCCTCAATTTTTAGAGATAATCTCCAAAATGCATAATCATCAATGAGGAAAATGAGGTAGCCTCCCCTCTATTTATATTTGGTGAACCTCCCTCTCTCCTTGGCCCCACCATGCTTATGCTGCCTCTCTTTGGCCCACACTACCAACTCATCTGCGCTGGCTAGGCCCATGCTGTGTAAGTGTGTCACCCCGTTTTGTTGTCACTTGGCCCCCTTGGTCCCACCTTGACCACAACATTATGTCTCCTAGGTGACTTTAGGGAGTGAATTTTATCCTAAGTGAATCACATTCTCCTTTTACCCACTTTATTTATATTTTAACTATATAAGGATAAATTAATCAAAATTAATATTTCCAATTAGCTATCGCTAATTGGGAATATTACACGCCGACCCTCCAAAATTATATATAAACCAATGACTTCGCACAGTCAGGTAGATTGATTGCGGTACAGGTTGGGAATTATTAAGTCCTCCGATCGGTAATTAAGTTATGTGCAGGTGCCGAACCAGTGAACCACCAATGCACAGTCCAAGGCGGTATTGCACAGACAAAAGTGGTTTTGTAGAAAGGCAGAGTGGTTTTTTAATTTACAGGGGGTCTGGAAGTCACTGTGGCCAAACATAGGAAAATTGGTACTCATTTTGACCAAAATTCCGAGTCTGTCATCATGGTGAGGTCTATTTCATTATTTGAGTCTCAATTTTTGAGCTCATGTTTGTAAATCATTTGAAGACATAATAGAAAGGTCAGCACTGGAAGCTAAAGGACCAAGAGACGTAGCCAGGAAGTCTAGTGAACTCCTTATTAAATTTTGTCGTGTTGATATGTTTTTAATGGCTTATGTCGTTTATGTTAAATGCAATCTTTTCAATCTATTGCATAAAATAACATAAGAAAGTTCACATAAATGTCAGTAATTCCTTTTGCATAATTCAGATCAAGTGATATGAGAGCTTAAGGTTAAATTTTTAAAAGGTTTGACAATTTCATGTGAAGATTGAATGCTTACTAGTTCAAAGTCCAAGCAAGGTGAAGGAGAACTTGTTGAAGCAAATCCAGAGATTGGAAGGGTGTTTTCACAAAATAAGATGACAGAAGAAAACGTGTTGGGAACAGAATCTCAGTTCTTCGACAACTTCATGACAATACGTGCGATGGTAGAAGAGATGTATAAAGAGTTTAAAAAGAACAAAGGTGAAGGCACTTCATCACCTAAATCAGACAAAGAAACAGGAGAAAATCCTCTTTCGTTATTTCCACCAACTCCTCCATCGTCACCACCATCGTCATCATCGTCTTCTTCCCATAAATCTAGTTCTTCTAAAAAGAAGAAGAGTAAGAATGTAATGTTCCAAATTTTTCAATAAAGTATTTGGAACATTAATTTTTCTTTTATTCTAATAAAAGGAATAAAATGGGTGAGGGATCCCATGTAGCAATCTAATAAACACTCATAAGGTGCAAAAATTCACTTAAGTGGCTTAATTTAGCATCCCCAAGTGTGAAAAGGGCCAAAAGCAAGTGAGCTAGACCATGGTTGACCCAAGTCAACAACGTACCCTAGAGGGGAAGCTTGCACAAGAAGATTGTGTAGTGGATGGAGGGAAATTTGAAATGAGAGAAACCCTAATGTGAGTGGGGTCCATGGCAAGGAAGCATGCCTTGCATAAAAGATGAAGGAGAGCCATTGTTGGGGATCATCTTTGGGAGAAATAATTTTGAAGTTGAAGCTCTCTTCAACGGAGATAGCCTGTGCTGCTTAGCACAAGAGGGATTCCTATTTAGGAATGCCCTTCTCTTCCATAGGAGGCCATGGGTAGATTTTTCTTCATCTTCCTCACATCTTGGCTTGAGGCCAAAGCAGTCATTTGCAGCTACTGTGTTATTCTTGCAGCAAGAAACGCTGGAGTTGCTGTTGTTACAGTGAGGGGTATTCATCACTCATTTCCGGAGCTTTTTTGTAGAGGAGGAGCCCACCATTTCTCTAGGAGATCAGAAAAGGAGATTTCAGGAGCTCATATTGCAGATTTGGCATTGGGCCATATGTTTCTTCTCATGCCCAGCACAGTCTCCTTCCCTTACAGCGTTATTTTCAGAGGTGGCTTGCACAAAGGGTTCATTTTGTGCACTAGAGAGTGCAATCTTCAGTAAGGGGATCAGCCCCTTCACTTTGGAGATGATTGGAGGAGGTATCATTTTTTATTGCAACATCTACTTCCTTCTCCTATTCTGTATTATATTTGAGTTGCAGCAGCTACACTGCAACTCCCGCATTTTTCTGTTTTATGTATTTTAGCCAATCCCTTGGAGGATTGCTGTAATAATGTTTTGTGGGGTTGAGATCTTGCTCCCCCATATTTATTTGAGCACATATTGTTATATCATCTCATATATATCAGCTTGCAGTCATTTTCCCTCATATATCGCACAGTGAATGAGTTGTTGGGTTATGGAGCAGTGTATTCTCTTGTTTTATGTATATTTCCCCTTGAGGTTGATTTAAGCTCACCTTGAGAGGCATTTTCCTCAAGGAATTTGTATTATATTTTCTGCTAAAGATTATGTATCATATTTGTACTCTTCTTACATTACATGAGGCATTATTTCACTGTTGTTACATATTGAAGTTTTAATACTGCTGAAGGTTCTCTCATTAAGCATTATTTCGATATACTTGTTGGTGGGAGATTTGAATAACCCCCTTAGGGTTATTTCTTTGAGCTTATATTCTGCAGGGAGTTTGTATCAAATATATTCTAAGGCATCCCAGCACTATATTGCTTTATTTTCACATGGGCTTCCTTATACATCGTCCTCATGGACTCTGTTGCAGAAATTCCTTGAAGGGAAATATTAGCTTTTGACAAGTTCTATTGGCAGAGTCTACTAGTGGGAAAGGTAGCCTCTGGATATCATCCTTCCTTATGGAGGTGATATTTCCAGTAAATTCCCCTACAGTCAATCTATGAAATAGTTCAGTGTTGATTGCTAATACTCCTGGAGTTGGAATCTTGGAATACCTTAAGATATTCCTGATGAAGTAGAAAGTTCCTGATTTGGAACATTATAGTGGTATCAGAGCTTCGAACTTGGCTTAGCCTGTGAATTTCAAATTTAAGAGAAGAAGAGGCCAGAATGATGCAGAGGATGAGATTAATCTTATCAATTTGAAGATCCAACAACAACCTTTCCAAGGAGGTTGAGGAGACAGAGGAAGGAGAAGAGGAAGGACCATGCACTTCCTATTCTCATAGAGAAATAGAGCAGAAGCATGGAAGGGCACATACCAGCGTTGTCTTTATCATGAAGGAGCAGTCTTCATCTCCAGCAGTTGAGGCAGCCAGCACATTTGGGGAAGAGACTCTTGCATGCACACAAAACCCTTCCAAACTTTACCAAGGTATGCATGAGTTTCATTTCCTGTCGGTTCAATACATGCCATGAGGGATTGCATTCCATGGCAAGCCATTTTTCTAGAGTAGGATACTTTCACTGCACTTTTCCATTTTGAGGAAATAAACCCTCATCATCCTCATGCACTATTGATGAGCCATGCATCACATGTGAGGGTGGGATTTAGAAATTTTGTCATAAAGGAGATTTCATTTCAATGTCCCATGAAATGCAAAAGGAGAAATCTATTTTGGGACAATGGTAACTCTTGTGAAAGAGGTACCAAGTGGCAGGATACTTACACCAAAGAGCAGAGCCTTATGGATGAAGAGTGCCCAGCGGAAATGTGGTGGATCCATAACCCACAGGTCCCAGGATCATTTCACAATCATTGCTATTAATGAACAAAGAAGAGAGCATGGGTACATCATGATGGGATGTAATTTCTCTTACCACTCATTATGTTCCCATTTCAAATTGGGTAGGGTGGAAGTATGGAGGAGTAACAAATTCTTTTGATGCTCAAGTTTTATGTTGTTGCAAGAGCAAGAGGAGGCACTAGCATAGTGCAAGGGGATTTCTCTTTGACAGTTGATGCCCATGCAACACCTTCTTCATGGGAGGGGTTATACATTTTCAGCAACATGATGGGAGGAGTCTTTGGCAAGATTCATGTCAAAGAGGGGAGCTTTGAGATGACAGTGACCCTACTCCAAAGGCCAGCAGTGCTGTCACTTGAAGGCTTGGATTACTTGTTGGAGTGTTCTCAAAGCCACTTCACAAGTGATGTACTTTGGAGGCATGTAGGTGATGAGCATGAAGGAGTAATGGACGAGAGCACTCCTCACTACATTTTGACTTTCTTGGCTTTGTTGCACAAGCATAAGAAGAGGGATCTACATGCAGTATTTATGGGTTCTTCTTTCATGAATGTTCATGCATATTCTTCATTGATGGAGGAGTCCACTTGGGAGGGCATCTTAATGGTTGCATATCAGCATATGGACAAATGCATAGCCCAAAAGGTGATGAGATGGTTGGCACAACCACTCCCCTACTATGTTGCGGTAAGGGGGATTTTTCACTTGAGCCATTTCAGCTCAAAGGCCAAAGTACATGATGAGGGAGGTAACTATTTGTGACATGCTTTTCACTCTCTTATCTTTATGAGCAGCATATCAGATTAAGATGGATCCTTCCTTCTTGCACATTGTTTTTTGTTGTACTTATGGTTCATTTCAGCAAAATGATGGCTATTTTAGCAGTGGATTGTGGGGGTAGCCACATGGGTTTTGGCATGCACCTTTGGCACCAAAGTATGTTTTCATGATCACATATTTCAATATGAATGTGGAAGCAAACAAGTGGCTGAAAAGACACTTGTTGCATCATATATTGAGGCAGGCTAATGATGCCATGTGTTGGTTCCATACATGGAACTATGTTTCACCTCCTTGCTCTAATAAGTTTATGCTTCCATGTTTAGCTAGTGGAACGCTGTTCAGAGGAAGCACTATTCTGAGGGGGGGGGAATAAATTGAAGATGCCCATTGGGAGTGTGATTCTCCCTACTTTTCATGTTGTATGTTTCAGGAGAAGCAATGGGCAGCCCATGATTTCCAAACTTCATCTCTTTCCTTCATGTGGGAGGAGTTATTTGGAGAGTTTGAATTTTTGGAGGAGGCACTTCATGGTTTTTATGTTTGATGGGGTGGCTTGGGTCTCTTTTGAAGACCATTTCATTTCAGCCATATATCAGCAGCAGCCCCATATGTATCATGAGGAGGGAGAGACTCTTTGGGTGGATGTGCCCTTTGGGAGAGGAGACCTCCATTCTTTTTGCAGCACATGCTCCAAGGTGAGTATGAGAGATGATATGGTCACCATGTTCAGCCATGTGTTCTTCCATGAGGTGAACCATATGATTGTTTGGATGCCATATGATGATGAATTCCAACTCATCACATATGAGATGATTTGGTCCAGCTTGATTTGCAACGTTGGAGGGGAGATCCTTAGGGATCTAGACTTCATCTTGCCTCTTGAAGGAAACACTATTGCAGCCCAAGTTCAGCTTTCACCCCACACTTATCATAAGTGGAGCAGAGGACAACGTGGGGTAGGCTATGAAGCTTACCAAGTTCAGAAATTCAACCCACCTACTTCTCATGAGTACAAGGTGGAGGAGTACTTTCAGGAGTTGCCTAGTTGGAGGGTGACTCATTTTTCTGGTTGATTGCTTGGGGATGGAGGATCCACATGAGGATATTTCAGACTCCATGCCTTGAGTGGAGGACTTTTTTCAGTTCATCCTTGCTCTTGCTTGAGGACAAGCAAGTTTTGGGAGGGGAGGACTGTAATGTTCCAAATTTTTCAATAAAGTATTTGGAACATTAATTTTTCTTTTACTCTAATAAAAGGAATAAAATGGGTGAGGGAGCCCATGTAGCAATCTAATAAACACTCATAAGGTGCAAAAAGTCACTTAAGTGGCTTAATTTAGCAGCCCCAAGTGTGAAAAGGGCCAAAAGCAAGTGAGCTAGACCATGGTTGATCCAAGTCAACAACGTACCCTAAAGGGGAAGCTTGCACAAGAAGATTGCGTAGCGGATGGAGGGAAATTTGAAATGAGAGAAACCCTAATGTGAGTGGGGTCCATGGAAAGGAAGCATGCCTTGCATAAAAGATGAAGGAGAGCCATTGTTGGGGATCATCTTTGGGAGAAATAATTTTTAAGTTGAAGCTCTCTTCAACGAAGATAGCTTGTGCTGCTTAGCACAAGATGGATTCCTATTTAGGAATGCCCTTCTCTTCCATGGGAGGCCATGGGGAGATTTTTCTTCATCTTCCTCACAAATTGGCTTGTGGCCAAAGCAGTCATTTGCAGCTACTGTGTTATTCTTGCAGCAAGAAACGCTGGAGTTGCTGATGTTGCAGTGAGGGGTCTTCATCACTCATTTCCGGAGCTGTTTTGTAGAGGAGGAGCCCTCTCTTTCTCTAGGAGATTAGCAAAGGAGATTTCAGGAGCTCATATTACAGATTTGGCATTGGGCCATATGTTTCTTCTCATGCCCAGCGCAGTCTCCTTCCCTTACAGCGTTATTTTTCAGAGGTGTCTTGCACAAAGGGTTCATTTTGTGTACTAGAGAGTACAATCTTCGGTAAGGGGATCAGCCCTTTCACTTTGGAGATCATTGGAGGAGTTATCATTGTTTATTGCAACATCTACTTCCTTCTCCTATTTTGTATTATATTTGAGTTGCAGCAGCTACACTGCATCTCCGACATTTTTCTGTTTTTTGTATTTTAGCCAATCCCTTGGAGGATTGCTGTAATAATGTTTTCTGGGGTTGAGATATTTCTCCCCCATATTTATTTGAGCACATATTGTTATATAATCTCATATATATTAGCTTGCAGTCATTTTCCCTCATAGACTGCACAATGAATGAGTTTCTGGGTTATGGAGCAGTGTATTCTCTTGTTTTATGTACATTTCCCCTTGAGGTTGATTTAAGCTCACCTTGAGAGGAATTTTACTCAAGGAATTTGTATTATATTTGCTAATACAGATTATGTATCAGATTTTTAATCTTCTTACATTACATGAGGCATTATTTCACTGTTGTTACATATTGAATTTTTAATACTGCTGAAGGTTCTCTCATTAAGCATTATTTCGATATACTTGTTGGTGGGAGATCTGAATAACCCCCTTAGGGTTATTTCTTTGAGCTTATATTCTGCAAGGAGTTTGTATCATATATATTCTAAGGCATCCCAGCACTATATTGCCTTATTTTCACATGGGCTTCCTTATACAGCGTCCTCATGGACTCTGTTGCAGAAATTCCTTGAAGGGAAATATTAGCTTTTGACAAGTTCTATTGGCAGAGTCTGCTAGTGGACCAGGTAGCCTCTAGATCTCATCCTTCCTTGTTTAGGTGATATGTCCAGTAAATGCCCCTACATTCAATCTCTTAAATAGTTCAGTGTTGATTCTTAATACTCCTGGAGTTGGAATCTTGGAATATCTTAAGATATTCCCGATGAAGTAGAAAGTTCTTGATTTGGAACATTACAAAGAAATCCTCTTTGATAAAATTGGATGTAAAATTTGATTTTCTGATTTATGATGGTGAACTTAACGCTGAAAATCTTGATAATTGGATAAGACAAATTGAAGTTTATAGCAGGGTACAGAAAGTTGTGTCAGAAAGAAAGAAGATTCAGCTTACTATCCTTCGTCTTGGAGGAACTGCACTTGTATGGTGGGAAGGTAAGACACAAGCAGATCTTCAGAAACATGGTAAAACAATTTTGACATGGAATGAATTTGTTTCTGCTATTAAAAAACAATTTTATCCTTTGGCTTATATGCAACATGCTATGATGAGTTGGCAAACATTGCATCAATTAAAGGTTCAAAGTGTGCAAAGTTATACTCAAAAGTTTTGTAAAAGAGCTTTGACACTAGGCATATCATTGGACTCACCAGAAACATTATTGAAATACATTGGTGGCCTACATAGTTATTTTAGGCACACCATACTGATGTTTAACCCGACTAGCTTTGATGATGTATCGGTTCAAGCAACTCATCTAGAAGCTAGGGGTAAAAATGTATCTCATGATGTTGTAAAGTCATCTAAGTCTATTGAATTCAAGAATAAAGAAAAGAAGAAACAAAAATGGAAGGAAAGGAAAGAGAACACTGTAAAGAAAGAAAATCCTACATGCACTCATTATAAGAAAGAAGGACATGATGAGGCACACTGCTGGGCACTGCATCCAGAATTGAAGCCTAAGAAGTTTGGAAGTAAAGAGCGAAAGAATGTTGCTGCTATGCAAAAGGACTTGGGATCAGATTCAGGAGACGAAACAACAATTACAGCTACAAGTATAAAAGGTAAAAAATCTCAAGCATCTACAAGTACTTCTTTGCATTCTGTTGATAATGAAACTAATGAGAGGAAAAGAAATGAGCTATTCCATATTAGAGTCGTTTCCAGGCATACTAAAATTGATCCTTTTTTTGATAGTGGCTCTCAAGTTAATTCAAATTTTGAATCAATTGTAAAGAAATTGGGAATTGAAACTAAACCTCATAAAAAGCCATACCCATTGGGTTGGGTCTGTGATAAAACTAAACTACAGTTTACGAAACAATGCAAACTTCATTTTGCAATTGGATCGAAGTTTCTAGATGAGGTTGAATTAGATATAGTCCCATTGGATATATGTGTAATTGTACTAGGGAGTCCATACTTGTATGATAGAGATGTTGTCTTCTATCGAAGGGCGAACAAGTATCAACTCACTAAGGATGGAATCGAATATGTATTAAGAGCTCAGAAACTCAAAGATAACTACAATCTTATAAATTCAGGACAGATGAATAGAATTATAAATTCAAGTAAACAATTTTTACTTATGATTGTAAAAGCAAAGGATCCTGATAAATTTGATTCTTTTCAAGGCTGTAATCCTAAAAAGAAAGCAGATTTCTTTAAAATTGTTTCTGATTATGATATTTTGTTTCAAGAGCCTAAGGGTCTTCCTCCCAAGCGATAGATAGAACATGAGATTTATTTGTAGCTAGATGCTCCTCTTCCTACCATTGGAATGTACAGGTTATCAGCTCTAGAGAATGCAGAGATAAAGAAGCAGGTACCGAAATTGCTCGATCAAGGGTTTATTCAACCAAGCACTTCACCATGCTAATCGCCTATTCTGTTGGTGCAAAAGAAAGATGGTTCGTGGAGAATGTGCATTTATTTCTGAGCATTAAATAAAGTAACAATAAATAATCGTTATCCTCTTCCTCGTATCGATGATTTATTAGATCAGTTGAAAGATGCAGTTTACTTCACTAAGTTAGACTTGCAAAGTGGCTACCATCAGATCAGAGTTTCAGAATAGGATGTATGGAATACTGCTTTCAAAACAAAACAAGGACTCTATGAATGGACGGTTATGCCTTTCGACTTGACCAATGCTCCAGCTACATTCATGCGAGTCATGAATGATGTTTTTAAACCATTTATAGATGATTTTGTAATACTCTACTTAGATGATATTCTTGTTTTTAGTAAGACATGGGATGAACATATAAAGCATGTAAAGCAGGTTTTAGATGTTTTAAAAAGAGAAAATCTCTATGGAAAACTGTCCAAATGTGAATTTGGCAGGACATCTTTAAATTATTTGGGTTATATTGTAGGGGTTGGTGAATTGAAGATAGATCCATTTAAGGTCGAAGTCATTGTAAATTGGCCTAAGCCCAATACTGCTACAGAAGTTAGAAGTTTCTTAGGGGCAGCACAATATTGGAGAAAGTTTATTTCTAACTTTTCTTTGATTGCAGCTCCTCTACATGCTTTGACAAGTGTGAAACAGGTGTTTTAGTGGGGAGGCAAATAGCAGAAAGCCTTCGACACATTGAAAGAAAGGATCAGTACAGCGCCAGTACTAGCACTGCTATATCTTCAGCATCCATTTGAGATCGAGACAGATGCAAGTGAATATGCCATGGGGGGAGTGTTGATGCAGCACAAAAAGCCTATATGCTTTCATTCTGAGACATTCACATCAGAAGTGGTTAACTATCCTACATTCGATAAAGAATTATATGCATTAGTACAGAGTGTTAAAAAGTGGAAACATTACATAATGGGAAAAGAAACAATCATACATACAGATCATCAACCACTACAATATTTACACTCACAAACTAAATTACAACAATCAAGACACTATCGTTGGATGGGTTTCTTACAGCAATTTCATCTTGTAATCAGATATAAGAAAGGCATACATAATAAGGTTGCAGACATGTTATCAAGACCAATCATAAATGCATCCACAATTCTTAAGCATAATTCAGTAATGCACGAAAGCTATATTGAACAATATGCTCAAGACACAGATTTTAAGGATGTATATGCAACTTTAAGTCATGGAAAGCAGGTAGAATAATTTGATTATTTCATAAAGGACAAACTCTTATATCATTTGGGAAATTTATGCATTCCACAAAATGAAAGAGTTAATTTGATTCGAGAAGCACATACTTCTCTAATTTCAGGTCACTTTGGTGTAAGTAAAACAATTGCACAATTACAAAGATTCTGCTATTGGCAATGAATGAATGAAACATTTTCAAGATACATTAAAGGATGTACTATGTGTGCTACAAGCAAGCCAAGTAATAGAAAATTAGGCTTGTACATTCCACTTCCAATTCCTTCTCGTCCTTTGGAAAGTTTATCCATGGATTTTGTTGGGGGATTGCCAATGTCTAGAAAAGGGCATGATTATTTTTATGTAGTTGTGGATAGGTTCAGTAAGATGTGTATTTTGACTCCATGTACTAAACAGGTCACAACTGAACAAACTACAAAGTTGTTCTTCCAAAATGTATGGGTTTACTTTGGGTTACCCACTTCTATTGTATCTGATCGAGATTCTCGATTTGTCGGGAAATTTTGGTCAATTTTATGGGAACTCATGGACACCAAATTAAAGAAGAGCATGGCATTTCATTCGCAAACATATGACCAGACAGAAGTGGTGAACAGGACAGTGGTACAGTTGCTTCGAGTTTATTGCAGCAAGCATCGCAAGCTTTCATATGAGCATTTGTGTTATGTACAACATGCTTACAACCATGCAAAACATTCTTATACTTAGAGATCTCCATTTGAGACATGTTTTGGTTTTGAAACAAAGTATCCCTTGAATTTTCTCTTTAGTAAAGACATAGCAGTTGATGAACACAGCGATGTGGACAAAGCAACCAAGTTCATTGAAAAAATATAGGAAAATCACCAGGCAGTACAAGAACAGCTAGAAAAGAGCCAAGAAAAGTATAAAGTGAGGCACGACAAGCATAGAGTTGAGCATAGTTTTCAAGTTGGTGATCAAGTCTAGTTGTACATCAGCAAAGAAAGACTTCAAGGGGAAGGTAAAAAGTTAAAACCAATTAGATATGGTCCTTTCAAAATTCTTGACAAAATTGGTGAGAATTATTTCCGCCTTGATCTACCAGCTTATATGCAGATCTATTCCATTGTAAATGTGGAAAATTTGCCATTGTATGAACCTTCATTGATTGAAGATCCAGAAGAGCAAATTCAGGTACCTTCCATCAAATATTTTTCACCAGAGTATCTCAACGAGTTGCAGGAGGACACAATTCTCGACAAGAGGATAAGGACTTTGCGACGGGGAGAAGTTGAGTATCTTTGAGTTGGACTTAAAGGTAAAAATCCAAGTAAATCACGATGGAAAGAAATTGGAAAATTGAAGTAAAAATATCCTCACTTACTTGACATCTAAAACCAATTTTTGGTGGTCCAAAACCTTTCCAGTGGGGAGGAGTCATGCAAAATGGATTCAGTTTTGCCTCCAGATCAAAGTCTTCAAAAGCAGTTGAAAATGAAATCAAGTTAAATTTCTCATCAATAGTTTTCCAACGGTGTGAACGGCGCATGAAAATGACTTCGTATGAGGAAGTTGTGGTCTGTCAAAGTTTTAGGGAAAACTGGGAAAAATGGAAAAAGTCAAAGTCAAACAGTCAATGGTCAAAGTCAAACAATCAATAGGCTGATGTCAACAGGACATGTCTCATCTCAAGAATGTGCCATTTTTCCAGGCTGATGTCATCGAGCTCAGTGATGTGTCGTGATTTGATTGGTTGATACGGGCCAATCCGGAGCTGACATGTGGCAGCTCAGATTTTTCCCAATGACACTTTATTTTCCAAAATTTTGAGGTCAGGGAGGATCAAACCCCTGACCTACCGGAAATGCCAATTTTTCGCTGGATTCCATCTACCAGTCGAGCTACAATGTCTAATTGATATTCAACACAAAGTTTTATATTAAATAGTGGGCACATATGTATTGGCATTATGGCGGCGAACCATAGGATAAACCTTATCTAAGGTTTATGTAACGGATAAATGTCATCGCATATATTAAATACGTGACCGCTGGAGCTCCATAAATGTAACCGCCGCATATATATGATACTATATAAATCATATATGGATACAAACCACAGGATATGCCGGAACCATAGTCGCTGTATATATATATATATATGCAATGTAACATATGAATAGAACCGAACCTTAATTTAAAAGCCCCACATATATATTTTAATGTATATACATTGTAACAAAGGGACGGTTTGATAAACCTTATCCTAAGGTTTTAATACGACATTTATATGCATTGCTATCTATAGTTTCAAAGTGCGGAGGTTAGACAAAGAGATAGGGCAGAGGTTTGAATAGCCGACCCTCCAAAGTTATATACAAAACAATGACTTCGCACAGTTAGGTAGACTGATTGCGGTACAGGTTGGGACTTATTAAGTCCATCCTCCGATCGGTAATTAAGTTATGGGTAGATGCCGAACCAATGAACCACCAACGCGTAGTACGAGGAAGTACTGCAAGACATAAGTGATTTTGTAGAAAGGCAGAGTGGTTTTTGACTTTCCAGGGGGTCTGGAAGTCATTGTGGCCAAACATAGGCAAATTGGTACTCATTTTGACCAAAATTTTGAGCCAGTCATCATTGTGAGGTCTATTTCATTATTTGAGTCTCACTTTTCGAGCTCATGTTTGTAAAGCATTTGAAGACATAATAGAAAGTTTAGCACTGGAACCTAAAGGACCAGGAGATGTAGTCTGGTGAACTCCTTATTAAAATTTTTTGTGTTGATATGTTTTTAGTGGCTTGTGTCATTTATGTTAAATGCAATCTTTTCGATCTATTGCATAAAATAACATAAGCAAGTTCACATAAATGTCAGTAATTCCTTTTGCATAATTTAGATCATCTAATCATAAAATGACACCTCATACGAATCTAACAATACAGGTTAAAAAATGGATTTTCACAGCGAAATTAGTTAAGCCTCTGACAGATTCGCTACAAAACTATTAGGCAGTTGTGTAGCGAAATCTGTTGTTTTCCTGTGTAAAATGCTACGAAAATATGAAAAACTGAAAAATGCACCCTTTTGATTTTGAATGCATGGGAAATGACAACTGACACCATATGAAGACTGATTTGACATGAAATGGCATAAATGGATGTGTCCATGAAACTTAGGATAGGCTAAAAATGTATAAAATTTTCCTATACCACATTAAAACTGGCTTAAGAGACCTTATCCTTTTGGTGAGTGACCTATATGACCCTATCAATAAAATGTTTCACAATTTAATGAGTGATAACACATTCTAGCATATGAAATTGAAGAAAAAAACAATGATAAACATTATACCACAAGTATTCCAAAAAATAGTTGCAAATCCTCTTTATTAGCTAACCAAACTGAGTACAATAGTTCCTTGATCAATAAGAAAACAAACAAACTGATTCCAATCCTTGCTAAGAACGAAGAAAGGGACTAAATATACATCAAAATATCATTCACTCATCCTCAGGGGTCAAATCCATGAGGTGAGGAAGAGATCCACAAAATATCGAACTGAAATTTGGAGTGTAGGATGGTCCAAGTGACTCATTCTTAATTACATTCAACTGATTCATTATGACTCAATGTTGGCTTTTACCCAATGAATCTACCCCCTAGATAACTCATCCTTGACATAATTACATTTACCATGATGAATTACATAAGTAGAAACATGATTTCTTGAAGAAAAGTCAAAATTTCAGAGAAACTTGGAAAAAATCAGCAAATTGGTCATTTGTGCCCTCCACTGTGCATTTGCGCCCTCATAGTGTCATTTGTGCCCTCCATGTTCAGGGTCACTTTTGGATAACCTAAAGGTGTCCAAATCAGGCCCAAGATGGCTTGTTGGAAAACCCTGCCTATCCTCATTTTAAATATCTCAAGTTCTGAAAATGAAGGTCATTTTCCCCCCTCAAAAATTCATTCTCCCAAGACTGGTATTTGTGCAATGCCTAGGACAAAAAGGGGGCAGAAAGGTGATTTTTTTGAAGTTTTTTGAGCTTTTCACCTATCAAAATTGCAAAACAAGGCTGGAAACATGGTTTTCTGAGATGCATTGGTCATTAGGAATACATTGATGCCTTTATTTCCCTCAAAAAGTGCCCCAATTATTTGCATAGCGCCTAGAGCATTGCGCAAATGACAAATTTTCTGCTAAATATTTGTCTCAGAAAACACAGAAATTTCCAAATTTTGCAAAAAAGTTTGGAAATGCCTCAAAATTGTTGGAATCGTTGATGATGATGTGTCTAGGCTTGGAGGGAAGGCCTAGCAAGAATGTCCAATTTCTTCTTCTTCTCCATGTTCATATCTTCAATTTTTGCATTGGCACTTTTGAGCTTGGCCAATGCAATTTTCTCCTTCAGTGCATGTTGTTTGAATTTCCTCCTCAAGAGGTCATTATCCTTATTTTCCTTTGTTAGCAGCTTCTCCAAATGTTGATTATCTCTATCAATCCATGGCTCCCTATTTTCATTGATCACAATAACAAGCTACTCATTTAAGGTTAGTTGATCGGCAAGCTCGACTTCCCTTTTCCTCTCTAGAGCTAGAGATATTTTCAGCCCTCTAGTTCTAGGTTTATTCCTTGGTGCTTGTTCCCCTTCATCATCAAGTGAGCCATACTTCTCAAGTGTTTCATCTAGCATGGCTTTGGCCTTTTCTGCCTCCCTTTGAGCAGTGACATACTTTACCTCATCAATGACATGTTCGGTCTTCAATTGCTCATTTTCTTGCTCAAGGAAGTGTATGACATATCTAGCCCTATCAAGATTAGTTTGAAGCTCCTTAATCTTGACATCCTTACCTTTGATGGTGGAATTAGTAATTTTTTCATCTTCATCCTCATCTAGGTCAACAAGCTGAAATTCTTGTTATGTTTCATGAGTGTCCTCCTCATCATGAATGATTGGCTCAATGACCTTCCCTTTGCCTTTGTCCACGTGATGTGTTGTTGTAGAAAGCATGGCCCCTTCCATTATGAGTGGAGAAAACACATGCATGTGGCCTATTTGGTAGGTTTTTGACAATGGCTCAACCTCAACCATACTAGCCCATTTAGGCTCAATGTCCTCAATCCTGCTTGGTGACCCAAAATCATGATGAGATGGAGATGTAGGAGGTGAAGGGGATTGATCTGATGATGATGAATGTGCTATGGGCTAAGATGAAGGGATTAAAGTGGATGGTTGGGATGATGAAGGGACATTTTTTGCATGATGGGTGGATGGCTCATTGAAAATATCATTAGCTATGAAGGTGCTCCATGCAATGTTTAGTTGATTGATATGGTGGAGGACTATGATTTTTATGAGGGAATGATGGAATAGGCTTCTCATTTGTTGTTCATACTCCTTCTGGGAAATGTATGCCATCTTCTCTATACTCCGGAAAAGATAATAATGTATGTTGAGCATCCTTACCCTAATGAAATATATTAAGAGTCGGATGTGATAGGAATAGAGCCTTGAAAACCTGCCTTCACATGAAAAGTATTTCATGAATATCTTCATCATTGGGGCATATCTGTCTAGGATGTGAGAAAAAAGGAAAGAACCTCTTTGTTTGATTTTGGTGTCTGTTACACAGTATTTTTTCATTGTACCTTCAATCCCTAACTCGCACATTGGAGGGTCGTTTTTGTGACCAATAAGCAGTGTCATGCTTTGCAAATACCATCCTTGCATCCCTTTTGATGAAAGCAACATTTTTCTTGTTGACATTTCCCTGAGCAGAGCTGTAAAAATCCCTATTTTTGCCTTGGCGCGAGTAGCCAGTTACACCCTCGCGCCAACAGAGAAATTTAACATTGCACCCATGCTAGTTGGTGCCCTATGCCAGTTAGACACCTGCGCCAAGCTGTTTATGGAATTTTAAAAAAAAAATAGAGGCAGAGGTTCCATTCCAACCACCTCGAGGATGAGTCATTCGGAGTGGTCGAAATGAAACAACCACGGGCTCCTTCCTTTAGTTAGTAGTTTCCACCTCCCTTGGAACTCTCCTAAAGGTTAGGACTCCCTCCCACCTTTGTAGAGCTCCCAACCTCCTCCTTTACCTCTTTAAAAGAAACTATCTCTTTTAGTAGAAGCTAGCTAAACTGGGAGAATTATACATACTATAGCTAAGTTGCTAGAGAAGATAGAATAAGAAGTATTATGTTGAGAGAGCTTGAGTCGAAGACTTCTGAGAGAGATTGAGTCTGAATTCCCTGACCAACATTTGAGACACGCTTCGCCTGAACCTCGTTGGAGGAGACTGCGACGTCAAAGCATCGGTTGTACTCTTCCTTCTATTCATTTATATACATGACTAATGTTTGGTTCCACTATTGTGTTATGATGTTTATTTGATGCGATATGTTTAGCCCTCTTTGACTGGCTAATAGTTATGAGTGAAACTATTATGTCGTATGTTTTTCTTGTTCTTTTTCCAATGTGCAGGTCTCTGAGCGTAATAGCGAACGGATCGTGACTCGCCAAGGTAGGAGCGAGAGGCCACTACTTTTTCTGCAACGACAACAGCGTTGGATTCAAGGTAGGTCAATCTACCATGTTTTTTTTTCATTCATTAACTAGGAAGCAACACTTTAGCGTGTCCTTTTGTTTCTAGAAACACCCTAGGGCTAGAGGGATCGTCTCTATCCGCAGAGAGGATTTACCTTCATAAAAAATTGGCGATTCCACTAGGGATAGTGCGAGTTTATCTTTTCATCCTGTTGGGTTAGTTTCGATTATTACTTTAGTTATCTGTATTTTTTTGGTTTGTTTGCTGAGTTTCCATTCTTTGTTCAGCTCCAGAGTGTCAAGGTTGACCTCTGCTCATTAGGTTATGGTTTTTCCTCTTTTTCCCATAGGTATCTAGCTTGGCGCAGTTTTTGTTTAGACAGTCGCGCCGCTTGGCACAGTTTTCTCTTTTAGCACTCACACCAACCTCTGTATGGCACAGATTACAACCTTACAATTGCGCCAACCCCTGTAGTTTTTGGTTTGACCTCCTTAATGAGTATTTTGGTCACTTTTTCTTGCTTCTATGTTATTTTTTAGTGTGTTTAAGCCTTTCAGACTGTGTTGACTACTGTAGACTTGTTTCCCTTAGTCGTTTGTCCGTTTTCTTGTCAGTTTCATTTAAGACCTTAGGGTTTCTAAGTGTTCTTGCACACCGAGCCTTCTGTTCGAGAACAAGTCTCTTTGATTGTTATCAGTGTCGTTTCAGGTCATTAGACTGAGTTTTTCTTGATCCTTTTGTTTTGATGATTGAATGGTCTTTTCGTTTTTCGATTAGTCCTTCTTCTTCAATACTTTGTGCATCAATTACTTTGCTTGTTTGGGTCGCTTTGGGAAACTCTCTTTTTCGATTGAAAGTTTTCTCCATTAGCTTGCATGTTTTGGTGTCTATTTCGCTTTGGTTGAGTCATTCAATTTCAAAGCCTTACATTTGCAAAACTCAAACTAATATTTATTTTGTTTTCCATTGAATTAGTACGTTGTGTGCTTTATTTCATTGAAAAAAAAAAAATATCTTTTCATTCTTTTATTGCATCAAAAGTGAAATGTTCCTTTACATAACTAGAATTTGTCAATTTAGGAAGGAATTTCATTTTCGATTGATTGCATTAAGGGAATTGGAAGTTTCTTCATGTATTTTCCTTGCTTGCTTGTTTGAAATATTTCTATCCTTCTTATAACTAGAATTCATCGAATTGAAATGATGTTCATTTTCATATAGCTTGCATTTAGGAAGTTGAGCTCCAAATTCGATAGGACCTGAAATTGAAACATAATTCAAGATTAACTTTAAAATTTACTCAATGAACCTAAGGCAACATTGAAACCTAACGAAATATTTCTAGTCGTCTACGCTAGAGACGTGTTTTGGCGTCTTAAAACCTAGTAGTTGTCGCTCGCCTCTTGACTTCAGACAGCACTAGTACAGACTTGTGCTCCCCATACCGTCGAGTATATAAAGGGAGACCCCTCTAGGTTGCAATCCTTTTATCCATAGGAAGCCAAGTCTGCCGCCTTGTAACCGTGATATGCCAAACACAACATTCGGGGATAATACCTACACATACATCAAGTCCTTGGTCATTTCTGTTTCATTTGATCACCAAGGTGTATATGGCAGTTCACGGAAACCTGGTACACCCTCTTTCTTAGAATTCCTGAGAAGCCCTTTCGATATTTTTGTGACTCTTTAAACAAGAGAAGATATCATCGAGCACTTGTCCTTTCACGCTCGTTTCAAATTGAAAGTGACTAGAGTCATCTTTTTCCTGTTTCTCAACTCTTAAAACATGAAACAGTGAAATTTGGTTTCAATGTTATAAAATTAATCACCTACGATCACACGCCCATTAAAATTTTCATGCTTGGCCTAATTGATTTTTTTTTTGTTCTTGTTTTGGCACCTTGGTTTGGTTATCTCTTTTCCTTCCTGTTCTGATATATAGTCAAAGTGGCGGAACATCCAGTTTCATCGTCCTCACTGCCTCCTAGGGTAGTTCTTTTCTGGATGTGTCTTTTGAAACCCCTCAGTCCACTAGGTCTATCGAGTTCTCGTAGCCTATTCTTCCATATATCCAACCCCTTGCCACTCAATCTCCTCTTGACGAGCCAATTGAATTCCATTGGCCTCCTTCAAGTGCTTGGTCTGGTTTTGGGGAAGAAGGAGAGTTTCCTCCTCTTACATTTGGATCGCCTTTTGTTGTTACTGCGATACCTCCTAGTCCTTGTAGTCTTTTCGAAGATCTTACATTGGACTCATATATGGATTCCTCTAGTTCTATTGGCAGTGAAGGAATGATTTTTTCCACAAGATAATATCAACTCTTTCCTGAAGATCTCTCTTGTGTCTCCACCCAATCTTCACCACCGTCGATCTCACTTCCGCTTGGATATAGGTCTCTGAGTCAGATTATGTCTGGAATTTCCTCCTTTGCGCAATCCAGTACAGTAACTCCTCCTCCGAGTTTGGTCCTACCTTTGTTGGGGCTATCACCTTTGACTCCTGGATCGTCATTTACTGTCACATCTGTTCCAGTTCAACCAACAGTTTGTGTGGTTTATAGTTCAATTTCCACTACTCCTGTGATTCCTGGCGGTCTTAATTTTGAAGAATATATGTTGGTTGTTCAGCAGCAGAATTCTCAGGGTTCTTAGAAGTCTCAGGCTTCTGCTAATCCTCGCTTCCATCACTATGATGTTGTTGGTAATCCCGTATATATCTATCCGCACCATTATGATGTGTATGGTAATCCGGTCTATTTGCCTCTTATTGTTCCTTATCAGGTTGTTTATGATCTTTATCAGACTGTTACTCATCTGGGACCTACTATTCCTACACAACCCTCTAGCTTACAAGGACAACCCTCTCAGGGACAACCTTTAGCTCAGCAGGGCCTTGCTTCTGGTCCACGGGGACAATCATACGGTCCACAAGGCCAACCTTTACAAGGATATCCTTTGGTCCAACATGGACAACCCTCCAGTCTCTCATGTCAATCGTTAAATTAACCAGGATCATATTTTGGTCCTAGGGGGAAAATTTATCCATCACAAGGACAACCTGTTGCACCTCAATCACAACCACACGTTTAGTGTGGTCCAAACGTTGTGCAACCAGGACAATCTTACGATCCTTCTCCGGGTCAACCTAGTCATTAGGGACAAACTAGGCCGTCACAACCATCAGGCCAACCTTTCCCATAAGGTCAACCTGGTGGCCCTCAACAACCATTTCAACTGCCGCTTCAACCAGCTCAACAGTCGTTGCAACCTGCCCACCAGTAGATTCCTTCATTTCCACAACCAGTTTTACCTGTTTACCTTGCTCAGCAGCTTTCTCAACCTGCTCCGCAAGGTCAACCTGCGCAATCGCATGGCGCTTATTACCCTCAAGCTTCATATCAACCAGTATATAGTGCACCTTAGATTTTGTACCCTCAAAATCAACTGGTATATAGCGCACCTCAGATTTTGTACCCTCAAAATCAACCTGTGTATCAGCAACCTCAAATTCATACTCACATTTCGCAGCAAAATCCTTATGCTACTCAGCAAGGACCTCAGTGGTCTGCTTCGACTCAATATCCTGGTCCTCAACCCCAGTATCAACTGAATTATCCTGTTTTTAATCCCTATGATCCGAACCCTTCAAGACAGAATGTATGGGGACAGAATCCCACTCGTACTGGGTGGAATGTACACATAGGTCCTTATCAAAGACCTTCGATGACTTTTAATACTCAATTACCATTTCTTGCTACATTGGAATTACCTGATGTGTCAAAATTGACAAATGATCCTATTCTTCATAATCCATATTGGCCTCCAGTTCTGACCAAGATTCCTGGTGATTGTCCTAAATTTGAGGGTAAACCTGGTGAAGACCCCCAAACACATGTTATGACTTACCACTTGTGGTGTTCTTCTAACTCTTGGGTTGACAATTCTATTCGTCTTCGTCTTTTCCAGCAAACTCTTACTGGTGCCGCTGCAAAGTGGTACATTGAGCTGTCTCGTGAAGTTTTCCAAGATTTCAATTCTCTGGCCATGGAATTCCTTACACATTTTCAATTATCGATCCTTTATGAGATCGGGATGCATCTCCACACTTCATTGAAACAGGACCGAGCTACTCATATCTCGGATCATATTCATGAGTGGCACCGCCGTCGTCGCATGATCAAATTTGAGATACTTGATCAGCTTCTGACTCATTAGTTCACTACCTCCTTTGTCAATCAGATTTCCAAAGACATAGCTATGGGGGCATGTGTAACCGAGGAACAAGCCATTGCTTACGCCCAGTACCTTGATCTCGTGTATTCTCAGTCTAGCGTATTATATGATATCTTGCCTAATGCTCCTCGACCTAGAACTTCTAAACCACCAGTGATTCCATCCTTTGATGGTATTATTGGCTCTGTATCGCAGATTTCTCAGAAGTATCCTTCATCTAACTCTGGGAAGCAGAAGTCTACTTCTTCCAACAATGTAGCTTCTCAGTCAACTTCGAATTCTGGCACACCCACAGAAGTGAATTTTGTTCAGGCCAATCCTGCAGATAACACTTCCAAAGGTAAGAAGAAGGGTAAAGGTAAGGCCAAAGACGATACCCCGAAACAGGATTCTCCAAAACCTCGTTCTGCTGATAATTCTCAACATAAACCAAAGTATCCTTGTTTGATTTGTGATGATGAGCACTTCACCAAGGACTGTCCTCGACAGTCTAAAGTGAGTTGATTGCTCAAAGGCACCCAAGGAGCTTGGGTCATTCTTAAAGAACCTTTCCCTTAGCAGACCCAAATGGTAGGGCACCCTCAGTCCTCTGCCCCATCTGGTTCGCAATTTTTCATGATGAATGGTTCTACACCCATTTCTATTGCTACTCGATCGAAAGATTATTCTTATTCACGTTAGGCAGTGGGGAAAGATATCGTTGATGGTCCTCCTCCTCCTCCTGTTTCTGGCTCTCTTGAGATTGAATGGCCTAGCACTGAATCTGTTGTTTGACCACCTTCCCAAGGTGTACTCCGTAAGTCTTCGTACCATCCTAATGCCCGTGTCGCTCAGCATTACAGTATTGTTGAGGATTTGGCTCAAGCACCATCTGCGATGTCTACGTTAGAAGTACTTCAAAGCTGTCCATCGCAATGGAATGCTTTGCTATCTGCGATAGGTGGGGTCGATCTTGCCGACACAAGCCTTCTTGATTTCGATTTAGAGAATTTCTTCCCACGACTCCCGCATCAAAGTGCGCTCATCATTCAAGTTGGTATAAATGGTTTGAATATTCACTGGGCAGTCATGGATGAGGGTGCATCTACCTGTGTTGTGTCATCTACATGTTGGAAAGCCATTGGTTCTCCAGTTCTCACCTCATCACCCAATGTCCTTGAAGAATTTTATGGAAGATAATCTAAACCTCTTGGTGTTCTCGCTAGTTTACTGATTACATTAGAAGGGAAGACAGTCAATGTAGAGGTCGAAGTCGTTGATGCAAAACTCAATTATAATCTTCTCCTCAAACGCAGTTGGACTCACGCCATGCTATGTGTTCCATCCACTCTCTTTCGTGTTTTGAAATTTCCACACGAGGGAAAGATTATCACTATCGATCAATTTTTTTTTTCACTTCTTCTTCCGAGAACAACGTTTTGTATGTGGAAAATATTCCTACTCCCTACGAGAGCGTAGGGCCAGGCCTTTTCAATGATCCTGCCCTTATGGGTGTTTTCCTTCTTCCACCACCAAATACTATTCAATTCAACATGATTTCTCAAACCGATGACCCCTGGGTTATCCCTTCTCTTGAAAAAATCAATTCATTCGGAGATGCGATGTCGTTAACTCCGATTGAAATTAATTATTGTGACCTCATTTCTGCATCAGACACTCCATCCTCTAATTTTTCTCCTTCGAGCGTGACTCTTGACATCTATTCTCAATCCCCTTGGCTTGGTGATTTTGATTCACCGAATCCTTTGAAAGAAGTTTTTCCTTTAGATGAGGCTATCGTGGAAACCCTGTCTCTCGACGATTTACCATGGGACGATGGTCATCATCGTTCCTTATTTCTACCAAGCCTCGGGGCCATGTCTACCTGTCTTGAGCATTTTGTCTCTCAGGTTCCTTCTCCTCCGCTTCAAACACCTATTCAGGTCCATGAAGTTCTCTCGAAAGGTAACTTTAGTAACATTACTCAGACGATGCCTATCGACATTTCCATTAAACTGGGAATCGTCAAAAACATCCATATTGGGGTTACTTGTTCTTCTGATGAAGTGCAAGTCTATACTAGCCTTTTTCACGAATTCCGTGATGTCTTTTCATGGTCCTACGAATAAATGCCCAACATTGATCCTAGCATCGTGGTACATGAAATTCATACTTACCCTAGTTCGAAAGCTATTCTTTAGCGTCTTCATCTGGTGCATCCTAGGAAAGCTACTGCCATTAAGGCCGAAGTGGAAAAGCTTCTCAAAGTTTGTTTCATTTATCCTATTCCGTTGACAGAATGGGTCTCTAATATTGTTCCTGTAGACAAGAAACAGGGCACTATTCGTGTATGTGTTGACTATCATGATATCAATCGAACTTGTCCTAAGGATAATTATCCTACTCCCTTCATCGTTCAAATCATTGACGATTGTGTCAGGAGCGAGAGTTTTTCCCTTATGGACGGTTTTTTGGGTTATAATCAGATCAAAATTCTCCTGACTGATCAACACAAGACTGCCTTCATCTGTCCTTGGGGCACCTTTGCATATAAGAAGCTTCCTTTGGTTTGAAGAATTCCGAGGCCACATTTTAGCGCGCGATGTCTTATGCCTTTCATGATATTCACCACATCATTCAGCCTTATCTAGATGACATTCTAGCTCATTCAGTTAAGCATCGGGACCATCTTGACCATCTCCCTCAGATTTTTCTTCATTGTAGACACTATAACATTCGGCTTAATCTTCATAAGTGTGTCTTCTACGTCAATTCTGGTAGACTCTTAGGGTTTATCGTTTCCCAAGACGGGATTGGCCTGGATCCTCTCAAAGTTGAGGCTATTATCAATCTCCCCTCTCCTTCCTCATTGCTTCAGTTGCAGAGCTTACAAGGGAAAGATAATTTTCTACATCGTTTTATACCTAACTATGCCAAAGTAGCTAAAGGATTCACAAGATTGTTAAAGCAGGGCGTTCCTTTTTACTGGGATGAGATCCCTCAGAAATATTTTGATGCGTTGAAAACATTGTAGATCATCTTGGGCTCAACATCGGTAGATCCTTTATCTACTTACTCTTCGGTCACCCCTTGTGACGATGCGCATGTGAACCTCTCTTCTCATGATGATGATTCAGGCCACTTCACCACGTCAGGTGGTTCTTCTTCCACCAGTCACCCCATCTTCTATCACGATGACGGCATTATGGAAGAAAGTCCCACCCCTGACTTCATCTATTCCCCCTTACATCGAACCCATGCGTTCACACCACATCCACCTTGTGGCCATTACATCGAAACCCAATGTTTGGGTAAGGGGGCACCCACATTTGAGAGACCAAGAGAAGCCATTCTCCACCACTCTCCTCATGTATCTGGTCGTGTTGACTCTAGACCCAGTATTCTTCCACATTTAGAAGCACCTCTAGAGTCCCATATCACTTCAGATCACTCTCGGGACGATACCCCTTATCGTTCCCTCATCTTACATCAGCAACCCAGTCTCTTAGACATTATTGTTGACCAACCTATAGCTTTTCTATGAGAGCATCAGTTCATTATCTCCAAATCCTCCTTTTGGGATAGTGACACCGGGTATGCCAATTCGGAAACTTAAAGTCCATTTGATCCCTATATGCAGTACCAAAAGAGATTGGTAATCCTCCATTTCCTTTCTCAAACTGCATAACCATAACCAGCACAAATGGCACACCACATCATTAAAATGTGTTTAGATTCCCATTTTTCTAAATACATTTTGGCATGACCACACCATGCTTGGGGGCACCTCTGCCCCCCAACCATAACCCTCCTCACCTCGTTTTTGGAGAGGAGGTTGTCTTACCAATCGAATGTGAAATTCCTTCTCTACAGCTAGCCGTTGAACTTCTCCCTGACACCTCACCGCTAGAACAACGACTTTTCATGCCTGAGCGCGCCTCTGAAGACCGCCGTGTTGCCTTGCAAACCATGGAAGCGGCCAAAAAACGCACCAAAGCTCAGTATGACCGAAAAGTCCAGCCTCGTACCTTTCACGAAGGCGACCTTGTTCTAGTATATGACCAGGCCCAGGATGTCCTTGGGCATGGGAAGTTCAACTCATTATGGCTAGACCCTTACATCATTAGTAAGGCGCTCGGTAAAGGGGCATACCTCTTAGAGGATTTCGAAGGCCATCCCCTTCCTAGTCCTCGCAACGCACTCTATCTTAAGAAATATTACCCTTAGCATTTCCCTTCTGAAATGCATGTTTTATTTTCTTTTAGATAGCCAGCATTTGTTCTTTCTTTTTTCTCCTTCCCCGGACCCATTTTTTCCAAGAAGGGTCACTTCACCTCTCCTTAAAATCGAATTTCCTCACTTACAACACTTGTACTTGGGGCACCATCTTGCCTCCTTACTTGTCCATGTTTGTGACGATTTTCGTCATGAGTCCCCACCTTGTACTCATGCTTTTATGGTCCCCCATTGGGCCTTTTACTGTGTGGCAGCACCATCGAGTCGCCCTTGTTTAGAGCATCCAAGTTGAGTCATCATCGCATTCATGGAGTCTATTCCGCGTCCCTTTGTACCCCACTATAGCCCTCCATCCTTCATTGCTTGGTCTCTCTCTTGTGTCGCATATTATGACCTTCAGTCCCACTGTCCCCTATCCCTTACGATATTGTGTCAGTCGCTGCCATGTCATTCATGCCCTTTATGCTCTAACAAGGAAAGTCGTCCATTAGCTACTCAGTCCTTTCCACTTCACTATCATCATTAGTGTCAGTCTGTCCGTCGCTCTACTCTTTTCTCTCGTGCCTTAGTTGAGGGTCTCTCATTGCCTCACCTATGGCGGACCTCCTTCTGTCGACATCAGCTCATTTATTCCAGAAGCAAGGTCTAGAGGGCGGTGTACCTTGGTTCCAGCTTCCACTCTTGTTCGGTGCCTCGGATCAGGCAGGGGGATTTCTCACTTCCCTTTGACTTGGTTGCTTCTCCAGCTCCTTTCAGCATGATCGAGATTCGTATACTGGACAGTCCAGTGACCCAGCAGCAGCTCTTGATGATTCCCGGGCATGTGTGAGATGTCTCAGCCCTCATGAGGGGGTGGCCCTGCAGGTAGCCCCCCACATGCCCGGATGACCTCTTCATTTGCAGCCTTTGATGCCGCTCCAGATTTTGATGATGTCGGCCTTAGCCACTTGCAGCACCTCTCTGATTTGCATGTATCAGTCAGACTTTGTGAGCCCTTCCCCATTTACAGGGGGCATTTGGGTTGTATTTATCTCATGTACTCAGATGTTATTGTACTAGTCCTGGTTGTTATCCCAGGCACAGCATGTATGTGAGACTCTTCATTGTATTTTTATCTGGCCCTTGATTATGCCAGTTGTACTCTATGGTTCGGTCCCTTGTTTACTGGACACACTATTCTTTTGTACTTTGTCACGGCGGGCATAGGTATGCCTCCCCCGCCGCCTTCAGCACAGGTACCCTCTCATAACAGAGACTTGTTGCACCTGCGAGTCTCGTCTCCTCAGGGTCTAGTCCTTCAGCACACTATCTACCTCATATTTCTCTCTCTGACATATCCTTTTTGTTTTCTAGTGATTGTCTTCTTACAACGTACTTCGGTCATACGATTTGCTCCTGACACTCGCACGCTGGGGGGCAATCTGTTACACCATTTTTTGGTCATCTAACTTTTCATCATTAGATGGACCCAAGTGCACCATGTAAGACCAGTTTTACCCCAAGTAAAACTGCTTTCACTATGGTAATTAGGAAACCCCAAAAGGAATAATTAATTAAACCATAATTTAATTATTATTCCCAGTCATGTTTAACCCAAAAACAAAGAAATTAATGAGATAAACCCATAGTTATCTTATTATTTTCTAGGAATAATTATTTAAATAATATTCCTTGTTAATATGACCAAATCAACCACCATTAATCAAATAAATCATTATTTATTTGATTATATCCCAACCACTTCCTTAAAAAGATAAATAAATCATTTATTTATTTATTTTTCACTAATCCAGGGATTTGACCCAAGTCAAACACCCTTTCCCTCCAACAAATAATAATAAAATATTCCATAGAGGTGGATCTAGATGTGATTAACATTATTTTAATCATGCACCAAGATCTAGAAGGACCTAATATTTTGTTATAAATAGGAGGGTTTTCCCCATCATTCTTCACCTTTTGTTGCCTACTAGATCACTCTGGATCTATACACTTGGTCTCATCTTTCACCATTTGCTCCCATTGAGCTCTATTTTCTGCATTGGGTTTTCTACATCTACAAGAGAGAGAAAGCTTAGATCTGAAGTGCTGAGGACTACAAAGAACCCATCCCATTGAGGAGATCTGGATACACCTTCTTGTTTTCTCCCAGGTGCCCTGTAATATAAAAATTCATTCAAAAATCGTGTTCTTGTCTTGTCTGTTGGATGCATGGAGCAAACTCTTTACTTTACTGCTTAATGTCTTTCCATTTATAGATCTGTTTGTTGCAGCATTTTAACTACTAATCGCAGATCTGAAGATGTTTGGCAGCCTCTATTTTTGTTAGGGCTATTAGTTATGCGTAGCTAAAGTGGTTCTTTTTCGTACACTTCGACGAAGAATTCATACTAACACCTTCGCTCAAGTTGGTTGTTGAATTACTGTCGAATACTTCACCAAAAGAAGAGTGTCTCCTTTATTTAGAAAGGTTAGATGAAACACACCACTTTTTTGCTCTCATTATTGAAGCACAAAAAAAGTGGGTCAAAGCTCATTTTGATCAGTCAGTTTCCCCTCGTTCTTTCGTTGAAGGAGATCTCATCCTCCTGTATGACCAAGCTCATGTTAAGCTGGGGGCAGGAAAATTTCAACCTATGTGGCATGGGCCCTACATCGTTAAACGTGTGTTGCAAAATGGGGCCTATGAGCTAGTTGACTATGAAGTTCATCCCCTTGAACAACCCAGAAATGGGTTTTATTTCAAAAAAAATTATGCGTGAGTCATTCATGCGTAATAGGTGTACATAGGTGTTGTTTTCATTTTTGTACATGTTTTTTGGTTTGGTGTGCTTTGTGAGTGTTTTCCTGCTTATTGGGTCTTGCTTATTATGCAGATGTCTATTACCCCTTATGTCGATTTCGCAGATGGTGCTTCCCGCAGTACCAGGAATTTATCTTCGGCGGCCTGGGTAATTTATGATCCTGCTGGTGAGTTTATAGATCTACAAGGTATTTTTCTAGGATGAACTACAAACAATGTCGTTGAATATAGCGCTGTCATTGAACTATTAACTGAGGCGATCAACCTTGGCATACGCGCATTTCTTGTAAATATAGATTCACAGCTTGTCATTATGCAACTCAATAATCATTTTTCAGTTAGAAATCCGCACATTCTGAGATTGTATTTTCGTATTCATTTTTTGGATAGACATTTTGATTTTATTACCTATCAACATATTCCTAGGCAAATGAACACATTAACTGATACAGTGGCTAACATTGTATTAGATAGACATTTGCATAATTTGTAAAAACATCATCATATGTAAAAGATCCATGTAGGGAAATAGATGTATATATATATATATATATAGATATCGCATGTTTGAAACCATGTGCATCATAACTTCAAAAAATATATGTATGTTTCTATTGCATCTCGGGACATCATGTCTCTCAAATATGCAGATAAAATAAAACCTAGGTGTCTAATCAGCATGGTGCTCATGATAACATGTCACTGCCCATACTAGCGGCCTCAGCAAGCGGTAAATTTGGTTGGGAACCCCTACGGTATGTCTCTGGTAGGCGCGAGGAACATCGTCAAAACGTGCATAATCCGGGACTTCTCATGTGATCACCTCCAGGTTGCACACTATCTCATATTCCTCGCCGCCCTCGCCTTGAGGGTCAAAATCGCGAGGGATTTTCCTCGCTATCGGTGACATGCCGGTAGGTCTCTCTGGGTCAACGTTTGCAATTACATGGATTTAATGTCAGAACATGCATAAATAAATAAAAAAATCATAATTCTCATAAAACTTAAAAAATGAGTCTCACCCAAATCTTCATCCCAATCTTCTCCCTCTGGGAGTGGGAGGTCTGGATCATCAGTGAAATATGTACCAGATTAGGGCCAGTCCTCCACGACAATCAGTTTTCGGCAGAGCCAATCAAAAAATTTCAGTCTCCAGGACATCTATTGACCGCCCCTTGCCCTTGGCATCAAAGCTTCCCATCAAGCCATCCATGGTTCTCTCGCTGGTGGTGTCAGATCTATGACCTCCTGTCACTGAAAAATGGGTAGTCGTTCCAAGAAGAACGATACCAGAATAGATCCATAACCAAATTGTTTCAATTTGGACTTCTTGCATTTTTTTAGTTGGCAGTTCATGTTTATTGTCACGGCCTCTGCCCAGTTGTAGATGGTTGATGCCATGAAGTCTACAACAAGAAGCAATTGTGTCTTTGTTGCTTCATGTGGTGCTTGTGACCCCGCAACTCGTGTGATGGTATGTAGCACCACTCGTAGTGTCAAATCTGGGATAGTTTGAATGTAAAATTTCCCGCTACTTGATCCCTTCCGCGCTCCTGGACATACCCTGTCTATCACCATGGTCATGTTTTCCATGCAGAGCTAGGTGCCGGTTAGGATTGGTGCTGCTCCCCTCCGTGATAATCCTGTGATGAAATACAGGTCAAATACATCAATCTCAAGTTCTTGATCCTGAAGGATGAAATTCTCTTGATTTTCATCCCATATGCTGACCAGATACTGTAATGACTCTGGTTGGGCTTGGAGACATGGCGTTAGGAAGAATTTTTTCGGACCATAGTTTCTGAGAGCTTCCATAACTCCCTCATTTTCCATGGCCAGCTCGTCTTCTTCGCTATGTTCCTGTTCTTTCCATTCAATGACCATTTTTCTTCTTTCTGCCTGCAAACATATTTATATGAGTGGTATTAGTCAATTTTGAACCTTAAATTTGCGAATAATTGAGGTATTTGATCAGCACTTTACCTAGAAAAGGTTTGCACCAATAAGCGCGCCCTAGTGTAAAAAATCGTGCAGTTGGTGCGACTCTGTGCCCGAAACCTGCGCCAACCACCGAGCCCTAATTTTTGCATTTCCTCCCCCAAAATTCGAAATTGGAAATTACAAATAGAAATAAATGACTTAAAATGATGAGAGGGATCTTGGCTCTTACCTAGAGCTGACGGATTTGTGATTAGTCTGTTGGATCGGCCATTATCGTTGCCGCAAGATTGCACAGTGAAATGGGTAACTATTGATCCACAAGAGGTAAAAAGTTAAAAGTAATTATTTTTACCATTTTTGGCATTTTATAACTTTTTCACAACCCTAATTAGGTTTTAAGACTTGTTTTTTGATTATTTTATTATATTATTTTCGAGAAATGGGTTTTACACATGTCTCTTGTGCAGCAATAGGTTTTTCATGCGACAATAATGAAGTAACGAGTTATATTTTATACTTTTTTGGACTCGGTAAAAACACGAAAAATTCACTATTGGAGTCATCTTTCAGCTCTTTTCTGACTCTCTAAAATTGAAAAGATTTCCGAGATTCTTGTCGTTTTGAACTCGTTAAATGGCTGCGAAATGATATCTACCCAGTATACGTTTAACCCTTTTTCATGTTGGGATGGATTATTTACAAAAAATGAATACCTTAGCCTACCGTGACTAAAAGGTTCTCTTAGATATAGTTTTCTACCTTTTCGGATATGTGAGACTACCTACGAAAAGGGACTACCGAAGTTTTATTTTCCGCCTTCTTTTCAAACTTTCTAAATATTAAAAGATGTCGAGTTCTTCCTTTGTCAGACTCGTTAAACCCTGATGACATCGGACTTCGTCACCATGACGTTATCCGAGTTCCTCCTTCCTAGGGCTCGTAAAATGTATTAGGTTGGATTTTTCTGAAGGAAAAACTTACAGTGCAAGAATATGCTATCCCCTTCAAGCTTGTTTTAAAAATAATTGGGGTACTCGCCAGTAACAGTGGGGGAAAATGGAACCAAGTTTTAGTTATGTTGGTAGTATGTCGCTCTTGAACATGGCACTTGTCTACATTTGTGTTGGGTTGGGGACATCTCATTTTGTCATTTTTTGCCTCTATGGGTTTGGGTAATATCTTTTGACCTTTCATCTGCTATTTTCCACGTCATCATGACTTCAGATCCTTTGATGTCAAATACTGCCAAATCCAGTGTCGTTTTGTTGATATGTTCAAGAGAAGTTTGCCTCTGCAATTGTCTACCTTCCTCTGATCTCCTGTTGGTCCTGATCCACTTTCATCATGTTCCTTTGTCTCGTGTCGATGATGTGGGAAAAATTATGGCCCTCCTTCAACCATGTCACTTCCTATCGACTTCAGCTCATTATCTAGGAATTCGATCTAGAGACTCCCTTCCGGTACCTTGGAACCTACATGCCTCAATGGAAGGTTTTTCGCATTTGACGCAAGGTTCACATCATTGGCCTTCGATCGAGTGATTCTGCGGATGTTTGACATCAGGTCATTGTTCACATTCCATAGATTGTACCTTTTATACCTTGAGGGCCATCGTCATCATTGGTGGTTTCTCTCGCGTCTGTTAACGGCTTCCATCATTGGCTAGTAATTAGATGATTTTCCTGCATGTTCGACTTCAGCTCATATATTCACATGTTCGAAATTGTACTTGTTCGGGTCGAGATGGAGTGCAAGACCCTGGGTTTTGTCTGATAAACTCCAAGTTGTGAATTTTTTGTGGATTATTGTATGACTCTCTTGATTGGATGGATGAGACCATACCTGAGTCTATTTATTGATCCTTCCTGCTGGATGGTTGTGTCCATACCTCGGATCTCAGTTTTTATATACTCTATTATGGATGGTTGTGCCCATGCCACATGATTCATGTATCACAGATATCAGTTGTATTTTTAATTGCAGGTCTTCCGACAGCGGTGTTTGGTTCGAATGCGTTCTCATAAATCATTTCAACCCTCCCTTCCTCTCGAATTTCATACTTTAGGGGGCATCTGTTACACAACATTTTGTCATTGTCCCTGAAATCCCCAAATCACACATTGGAGGGTCATTTCTGTGACCAATAAGCAGTGTCATGCTTTGCAAATACCATCCTTGCATCCCTTTTGATGAAAGCAACATTTTTCTTGTTGGCATTTCCTTGAGCAGAGCTGTAAAAATCCCTATTTTTGCCTTGGCGCGAGTAGCCAGTCACACCCTCACGCCAACAAAGAAATTTAACACTGCACCCACACCAGTTGGTGCCTTGTGCCAGTTAGACACCCGTACCAATTTGTTTATGGAATGTTTTTAAAAAAAATAGAGGCGGAGGTTCCATTCCAACCACCTCGGGGATGAGTCATTGGGAGTGGTTGAACTAAAACAACCACGGAATCCTTCCTTTAGTTAGTAGTTTCCACCTCCCTTGGAACTCTCCTAAAGGTTAGGATTCCCTCCCACCTTTGTAGGGATCCAAACCTCCTTCTTTACCTCTATAAAAGAAACTATCTCTTTTAGTAGAAGCTAGTTGAACTGGGAGAATTATACATACTATAGCTAAGCTGCTAGAGAAGATAGAATAAGAAGGATTATGTTGAGAGAGCTTGAGTCGAAGACTTCCGAGAGAGCTTGAGTCTGAATTCCCTGACCCACATTTGAGACGTGCTTCGCCTGAACCCCACTGGAGGAGACTGCGACGTCAAAGCATCGGTTGTACTCTTCCTTCTATTCATTTATATACATGACTACTGTTTGGTTCCACTATTGTGTTATGATGTTTATTTGATGCGATATGTGTATCCCTCTTTGACTGGCTAATAGTTATGAGTGAAACTATTATGTCGTATGTTGTTCTTGTTCTTTGTCCGATGTGCAGGTATCTGAGCGTAACAGCGAACGGATCATGATTTGCTAAGGCAGGAGCGAGAGGCCACTACTCTTTATGCAATGACGACAGCGTTGGATTCAAGGTAGGTCAATCTACCATGTTTTTTGTTCATTCATTAACTAGGAAGCAACACTTTAGCGTTTCCTTTTGTTACTAGACCCACCCTAGGGCTAGAGGGATCGTCTCTATTCGGAGAGAGGATTTACCTTCATAAGAGTGTCTTGGTTTTAAGAAGAATTCAAAGTATTGTTTCTTCAACTTACCTTTCTTGAACCACTTCTCCCCAAAATTTGGGATCCCTGTGGCATCTGAAATAATAACAGTGGATAGAGTGAAAGTGACACTAGCTAATGTAACTTGGTTGTCATGGAGTCCGGATATGAAAATTCTAGTCAACATGGGATGGTGTTGGACCCTATGAATTTTCTCACAAAAATCTAACAGCCTACATGTTTGAAGCATGGCACAGTCAATGGAGAAACCAAGAGATACCTAGTGTTGGTAGGTTCAAGTCTGAGCACTCTTCCTCCTTTATGTTGCATCCTTACCTCGGTTTCCTCTCCTTCACTAAATGATGTGTTTTCTTCCTTTGTTTCCATGGTGTTTTTTTCAAAACCCTAGGGATTAGGAAAGGGAAAATGAGCGAGATGTTTGATAGGGATATGTGAAATGGGGAGGGGATAGGGAGTAATGATATGATAGATTTAGGATATGGATTTACGAATTGGGAGCCTAGGTAGATGTAACACCTAGGGCTTAGGGTTTTGGGAGAAAGTTGTAGGAAAATGGAATTTTGCAAATGAGGGGTTTGGGAATGGGTTTTTATAAGTGTGGGAAATATGCAAAGGGTAAGGGAGTGAATTTTGAGAGTTTTCACAAGTGTAATGGGATACTAGGGTTTTTCCTCAATTTAAATACCAAATCACAACCTCAATTTACAAGACTTCAACACATAAACTTATGAAAATGGTTTTTCATGGCATGAGCATCTTAATGGTTTGTTGGAGGTCAATGACTGAGTTGGTGGAGCTTTGAAGACAATTTCTCAACACTTGAACACTTTCTAAGGCTTGTTGGTCATTTGCGACATGAACAGAGCATTTGTGCCCTTGCCTACACATTTGCACCCTTTATTGAGTATTTGCGCCTTGCCTCAAAAATTTGTGCCCTAAATTGGGTATTTGTGCCCTGCCTTTAACATTTGAGCCCTGCCTTCAGCATTTGTGCCCTCAATTATACTTTTTCCAATTTCGCTCAGAAATTCAAAAATTTGGTCTCTTGAAGTGCTTGCTTGATGTTTGGAGGAGGCAAATGAATTTTAATTGATGCCAATGAATCATAAATAGAAAATCTAATTTGAATTTGAATTAAAAAACCCACTTTTCTAATGTCTCATTTCACTATTTTGAAAACTTTTGTTGATTACCCTTTCACCTAATTTTTATTCCTTGCAAGATGATGTTTTTGGTGTTTGACACTTTTCTCTTTCAGTTTGGCATATGTGATTTGATTTGGCAGCTTAGGGATAGAACTTATTACATATTGGAAGCATAAAATTACATTAAAAAATGAAATAAATTAAAACTCTATTTTTTGAATAAAATTATATATTAGTATGAAAATCATACTTTAAAACCAAAATTACAACTTTAAAAATGAAATTTACATGTTGATAATCCTCTGCAGATGATAATGGAATGTTTATTGAGTTACTCTCACACCTTTTTCTGACCTTATTGAGATGAAATGGTACATTTTGGACCTTGAACAATGAAACCTAATGACCTAATGGGACCTTGAATGACCTAACTCCATGGTTGACTTTGACTGACATAAGATATAGTAAAATGAGCTTTTCAAAATTGTTTTAATACTCAGCAAGACATGAAGGTGGCCCAGAAAATGTGAAATTTTGAGGGAGAGTGAGGTTTTATGACTAGGGCTACCATCAGTGAATCAATTTTTTGCATGACCTAATAGAATGATAAAAAAATTCTCAGTGGGACCCCTAAAATGAATATAAAAAGAGTAATTTTGATCACTGATGGCATAATGCATATTCTGATACTAACACCACAAATCAATTAACAAGTACACCTTGATTTTCACCCCAAAGTCTTTATTATGGTAGAAAAAATAGTTCCAAGCGGGATAATAGTTTACACAAATACTTGAGCAGCAATTTCCTAGCCATAGATCAAAATGGCTAGAGACTCAACTCACTCTCTAATTTATAGATAAATCCTCGAAGTGGAAAAATAACGGCTATTTTCTTTGATCCTTGTCAAAATAATATCATTCGTTGATAAACACTTCAAGATCTTTTAATCTTGTTCCTCTATTTTTTTATTTTTGAGGAATTTTTGAATTTATCATTTAATTTCATTTGTATTAGGTCAAAATTTATTATTTTGAACTCATTTTCTCAAAATTTTGACTTTGACTTAACAACCAAGGTCCAAGGGTCTAAATTTTCTTGAAATATACAATATTCCCTTGGTGGAGGAACTTTAAAAATTGATTCCTTTAGAACCTACGAATTTTTCCACTTGGAGAATTATTTTTCCTAAGACAATTTAATTTTGACTCTAATTAATTAATTTTCTGGCTTAGGATTTAATTTTATTTTTCCAAAAAAATTAATTAATTTACATATGAGGGTATTTAATCATTTTCCACCCTCTAATACATAGTATTTTTAAATTTACATCCCTCAAAGGGGGAATACACATTTGGCTTAGACCCTCAAGACACATAACCCATCTGCAACACAATATGATCCAATAAACCAAGTGATTTGTAGCAAAATAGTTAAGCCAACTAGCTTAAATTATAACTAAATCACTTTTACATCAAACTCGACTAAAAACACTAGGACTCACCCAAGACTTTGATAATAAATTTCACCCTAGATTTGGAGTTTAAGTTGGAGGGAAAAACTATTCTGATTAGTCGTGTTTAGAAACACATGTAATTAGTGAAGTTAAAAAACCTCCTAAGATGAAATTTATCACAAAAATCATAGGATTACCTAGGTTGTTACATACATTCAAGGTATTATTGGGATCATTTATATTACATAATTGTAGAAGGGGTTTACAATGACATGTAGACTATTGAGAGATGACTCGATTTAGTTGGAAAAATTTGGCACTTCCGCTTCCTTGGAACTTTGACAAATTGAGTGCAACATCTGGATCCATATGGGGAAATGTTGCTTCCATGAATTAACGTGAGAACCCAAAAATCCTACATCCATGAAAACAAAAGTACATCAAATATATATCCATTCTCGGTTGAAATCATCATGTATATATAGAAAATATCACTGGAAGAGAAAATTCTCCGTTGAAATAATTAATTTACACATGAGGGGATTTGATCATTTTCCACCCTCTAATACATAATATTTTTACATTTACATCCCTCAAAGTGGGAACACACATTCGGCTTAGACCCTCAAGGCACGTAACCCATCTGTGAAACAATATGATCTAGTAAACCAAGTGATTTGTAACAAAATAATTAAGCCAACTAGCTTAAATTATTCCCAAATCACTTTTACATCAAACTCGAGTAAAAACACTAGCACTCACCTAAGACTTCGACAATAAATTTCACTATGTCTTTGGGGTTTAAGTTGGAGGGAAAAAACTCTTCTGATCAGCCATGTTTAGAAACACATGTAATCATTGAGGTTAAAAAACCTCCTAGGATGAAATTTATAACCAAAATCATAGTCTTACCTAGGTTGTTACATACATTCAAGGTATTAGTGGGATCATTTATATTACATAATTGCATAAGGGGTTTACAATGACATGTAGACTATTAAGAGATGACTCGATCCAGTTGAAAAAATTTGGCACTTCTGCTTCCTTGGAACTTTGACAAATTGAGTGCAACATTTGGATCCATATGGGAACACATTGTTTCCATGAAGTAACGTGAGAACCTGAATATCCTGCGTCCAAGAAAACAAAAGTACATCAAATAGATATCCATTCTCCGTTGAAATCATCATGCATATATAGAAAATGTTGTTGGAATAGAAAAATCTACTCTAATAAACTGAAATATAAAAGACATAATATAAATGTGTGAAATAAAGTATCTAATGACATGAAATAAAATGGAGTAGGGTTAGAAATACTATACATAACATTTCCATGTGGCATCAAATGTCATCAACATAGTGCATATTTAGCATTTGTTGACTCTCCGGCAAGTTTGTGGGTTGTTTCTTGGATGTGCCATGCTAAATTCTGAAAATGATAGGACTTTGACTCGTCCGAATATCGAGCTAATATCGTCCATCAGACGCATCAAAACTCTTATGTCTTCTTTTCTATTTTTTTCTCTTCTCCTTTTTTGGTTGTGATGTCAATAATGAGACCAACTTAGATTTTATGTCTTGATTGTGAAACTGCTCGGATGAAAAATATGAGGTATGCCTAATTTTATCCTTGATATATTCTGTCAATGGAGACATAGAGGCATGATCTTTCCAATTTTCATTTTCAACCATGGCACTTCCAGCTGACTTGTCTTGAATGGGGAAAGTGACCTCCTCGCAATGAGATGAGAAATACTCTGGCAGACTAGGAGGCTTCTGATTTTTCAAAGATTTATGTTGAAATTCATGTACCTGTATCTTTTCCATTACTTTTTCATTACATGCTTTAATGGAAATAAAATGATTATGCATATTATACATCATATCTTCCATCTCTTGAGCACATTTTTCCTTGATGGTGGCTATATAATTGGAGTGATTAATTTTCATGGCCTTTAGCTACTCATCATGTTTTTCTTCCATACCTGACAACCTGCTTTGAAAAATGATTTCCATGTCCTTTATTAATTTTTTATGATGTACTTGAATAGAATCAATTTAGTCCTTATGATTTGTTTCCATGGTGACCAGATAACTTTGCATGGTGGCCACCTAATTATAATTATTAATTTCCATCGTTTTCAAATCCTTGGAATGCTACTCTTCTCTGGCTAATAATATGTTCTAAAAATTGGCCTCCCTGTCCTGAATAGATCTTATTTCTTTCTTATGATTTTACTTTATGAAACTTAGCTCTTCAACATGATTTTTCTCAATAGCCATCCACATGATGTGTAGGGATTTCATTTCCTTGGAGTGATCTGCTAACAATTTCTCTTGATTAAGCTCCATAGTTGTCATTAATCGATATTGACTAAAATTTCTGTCACTAATCCTCTGAGTTAATTTCCTGATAAGATCCCCTTGATCACTTGTTCCTGCCTTTCCACTATCTAAAATTTTTATTGAAAAGGCACATGTGGATTCATCATGAAAGTGGTCACAAGGTCTGCAATAAGGAACATTTTTATGTGGTTTAGTTTCTTGAAACATTTCCTCGATAATTGGGTCCTTTATAGGATCACTTTCTTCTTTATTTATAGTACTAGGGACACAAGCCGATCCACTTTGATCTCCATATATATCTTTAAAAGCATTGATGATGTCTTGTAGAGAAGCAAAAGAATCATCAAGGAAATTGAAAAACTAATCTCTAGCATTTCCTTCCAAATAAAGGACAAAAAGTCGCATATTGATGTCTTCATGATCATAACATGAACATCTAAAACACATTATCATACAACGAGTGAACCTTAAGATATGTTTTGCAGGAGTGACTACATCATCACCCGTGAACAAAGGTAATTTATTAATGAAATTTTCTAGAATATCATGAAGAATTTTAATAAAACGACATGGGGTGAACAAGTCATCCATGATGACCTGCTTTGGGGAACAGGGGGATAATGGATATCAGAGAGATATCCTAGTTCAATAAAAACAATATGTCTACAAGAAGCGAGCTTCTAGCAAAAAATATTGTAAGAAATGAAAGAAATGAAGTCGCCACTTGAACATGAATCAACTCTACAATCCAAATGTAAAAAACTAAAAAGTTAGTCAGGGAAAAGAAAATGGATATCAGGGAGGGCTTCCTGTCTGGGAAAATGAACACTTACTATAATATAAGCTTTTGCAAATTGATGAATAAATGGAGTCTCCACCCAAACAGTAAATCAACCTAAATGTCCAGGTGCTAAAAGTGTAAATGAACAAGATGAAAAGAATAGTGAGAGGAGGGAAGATAAGGTGATGAAAAGATGAAGAATGATGAAATAAGGTGCCAAAAAATGTTGCAGAGTTGGTAGGATTTTATAAGGAATATGACTAGAAGATTATGAAATTTTTTCGTAAACCTTGGGAACGAAAAAAAAATTTCCCCGACAACAGCGCCAAAAAATGATGTTGCCCAGATTGTACAGCCACCGCGACAACTGCTTAGGGTGGGGGTCGCCACTCTGATCCTCACCCACTCTGTTCTAGATATCTCCCAACAACAGGCTATGGGGGGTAGTCCCTATGAAATGAAGTGAAGGAAGAAAAGTTGGGAACCGACTTTCTTAAGAGACACAAATGAGTGTCCTAGCCACTTAGTTGAATTTGAGCAAGATTATTGATTAGATTAGATTTTCAAGTATGAGACTAGTTTCGAATGGAATCATAATTATTTCTTATTGTAAATTGAAACCAAGTGACCAGATGGACACGCATTGCTTAATGATTAACTAACTTATATGGTATGAAATTCCTTGGATCTATGTGTGATGCAGTGATCTTGGTTATTTTTATTTATATGCCTAATCTAAATAGAACATATCTCATACTGTTTTTAGAAACAACCTTTAGAGTAGGTTGTGAAATGGAAGCCAAAGGGAAGAACCAACGGCCTGATTAATGATACCTCCTCATGTTCCACCCACCTAGTGCCTCTGGCGCTACAGAGACTATGGCTCTAACGTCTGCAAGGTCACTGTGTTAACCACTAAGAATATTTTAATCTCTCAAGCTAATTGTAAATGGGTTGCCTTAGATATCTATCAATCTAGCTTATGCTAGGAGGTAAATTTTAATGCAAGTTATACCTAGAATGCTAATGCAATGATGACGAGTGAGGATTTATTGAATTAATATTGTTGGTGTTACTTAAGTACTTAATGTGAGTTATCTTGAAACAATTGTACTTACTAATAATGCGACGACAATCTTAAACAAGACAAATGCCAAAATATACAAGTGCAAGCTCCAACAATATTCCACGAGATGTTTAACCAATTGGATCCACTTATCAACTAACCAAAATGTTATAAGATGTCAATCACAATTATCCAAGATGTAGAACAAGATTATGTGTAATCGTATTACTCAATGTGTTATGTATATTTTATTAATTATTAGTTAGATATAGTTATATTAGGTTTATTAAGTGAAAGGGCATGATCAAAGATCATGCCTCTTCACCAAGGGACACCATGAGGCTATATTTAAAGCCTCGGTGATTCCCCATTGTAATCATCTCTCATATCTCATCTTTTATAAATAATAATATATACTTATTCAAGTTTACCAGAGTTTTTACACTCCATTGGTATCAGAGCCATCGCTCTTCGGGATCTGTGTGATCACCCAGAATTAAGGAATTACAAGAATTCCAAATTGCAGATTTTTTTTACCAAGTGCTTGTGGGAAGCAACCTTAGTTTAAAAAAAAAAAAAAAATCTGCAGATTTTTCCCTCCCAATGCCCACACGCTCATTCCCTCACTGCACTCACACCCCAGCGCTTCCCTCATTACACCCCACAGCATTTGTTTTAAAAAAAAGAATATATATATATAATAAATCTACAGTTCTTCTCCACCCTCCTACACTATCCCCTACCCTGCTGCCTTCATTCCCTACATTTCCTACGCTATCACCCTCACCCATTATCACTACATTTCCTATGCTATCACCCTTTCCTCACCCTTCAACCCTTCCCTCACCGACTCCCTCATGGCCATACAACCTGGTCCTCCCCTACATCACACACCACCGCCGTCTCCCCTACTCCACCCACCGGCCACCTCTTTCACCAGCCATCCACTTCAAACAAACAGACAAATCATTATAGATTTCAAACACAGGAAGAGGGAGTGTTTTAAAACAAGAAAACAAAGAAAAACAATTACGGCATAGGCACCTCATGGACTGTTGTCCCTGACCAAACCGTCGTCGATGCCGCTCTATTTCATTGGCTACGTTACACTATTGTAGAGAGACTATCGCCTAAGCCACGACATTGTAGCTACTCTGCAAATTGCCACTGTGCCTGGTCAACTGTTCCTATCGAAACCTCGTCTGTCGTCCCCGCAGTAACTCCTCCGCAGTTACTCAAATTTTTTTTTCCACCGTCTTTCCCTGTAGGTTTACGGGTCAATGTTCTATTCCGTGTTCTGCCCACCACAGCCGCAGACGAAACAGTATGCCAGCAAATAAATACGTTTCTAAATCGTGAAACAGTGTGACGGTTGGCGTAGGTATATCCTCATAATAAAATCCGGACAGGATTGCGTCCTCACATTAAATTGTAGGCCGAGGGTAAGAAAAAAAAATCGATTTGTTTAAATAAATTTCTTCTGAAGCATCGTGACTGTTCGTGGAGGGAAGTGCGACTTACGGAAGATACGTGAAAAAGTTAGTTTATGGTGAACGATTTGTTTAAAAGAAATATTCTGAGGTTATAAAAAAAAAAAACAAAAACTGGACGGGTACTTTTTCAACGTTGAACTATTTTTTATATATAACTATAGTATATATACTATATAATTATAATTATTAATTATATATATTTTATATATTTTATATATATAAAGTTTATACAAATAAATTAATATTAATAATTATTATTATTTATATAAATAAATAATAATTATAATATTAAAAATAATAATAATAATTAATTAATTAATTAAATATTAATTACTTAATTAATTTTAAAGAAAAGAAGGAAAAACTGGCAGAAAAATATTCCCCACCTCATACACGTTCAATGTCTTCATCGATGTCGATGGCTGAATTCCAGAAGAAATTAGGAGATCTTGAGAAACAAATCAATAATAATTCCGAAGAATTCGGAAAAAGATTAGTCGATCTGGAAGGTACAGTTGCAGGGCACTCCAACGACATCAAAAAGATTCATGATACAACAAATCGAATAGAAAGACAAATGTGGCTAAATCATCATGAGGCCACAAAAAAGCAGAGCGAAGCAATGAAAAATATGACAGAACTCTTCAATAAGCTAAATGATAAGATAGATAAGTTAAGTCAGACACAATCCCCAATATCTCCTAACAGGGAACAAAATCAACAAAACAATTCCGTAGATTCAGGGAACTCAGAAGAGCATCAGGAAAAAACCGATTCCCCACATCATCAAGAAGATAGTAATGCAGATTTTCAAAATAAGCAGCTCTGGAATGCATTTGCTAATCAATATCCTCTTCTTGTTCCACCATTAGCATATCAGCGAAAAGCCAAAATCGAGCTACCCAAATTTGATGGTAATGAAAAAAATAGCGTTGCATGGCTTAATAAAGCGGAAGAATATTTTGAGATTTATGACATTACTAGTGATGACGAAAAAATTAAGCATGCTTCAATGAAAATGGAAGGAGAAGCATATAATTGGTATATGTGGTGGAAAAAGACGACGCTTGCTATCAGTTGGAGGAAATTTAAGGATGCATTCTTCAAAAGATTTCAAGGCATAAAAGAAGAAAAGTTATTTTCAACATTTATCAAATTACGCCAAAAAGGAGATGTGGATGAGTACACTCGAGAATGGGAGACCTTGGCAACACGAGTACCCGGATTGTAGGAATCTCGTCTAATCCAGTCTTACATCTCAGGACTTAAAATCCACATACAAGAAGAGCTCGAACTACATGAAATTATGTCCGTAGAAGTAGCAAGGCAAAAAGAAAAAGCTGCTGAAAAGAAATTTGAAAGGTTATCGAAACCAGAAAAAGTATATTCGAGACACAGATTTCCTCAATCTGAAAATATAAATGACACAAAATATGTCCCACACCATCTTCGTGAAGAAGAAAAATCTAGTGTGGAAAAACAAAGAATACGAGAGGGCAAGTGCAAACGTTGCGGTGAAAACTGGGACCCTAAGCACAGATGTGCTAATGGAAAAGCGAAAAATCTATACAGTTGTGAAGCAACTAATGACGCTAACAGTAATGATTCCTATATAGAAGGATTAGAAGAAAACTTAGAGTTCTCTCCAGAAGTGGATGGCGAAACTATTCCGCAAGTGTCATTATCAGCGATGACAGGTATATCACAACCTCAAACCCTAAGGTTAAGAGGACATATCAAGAACAACAACGTAATGGTTCTCGTCGACACTGGCAGTACCCACAATTTTCTAGATTCAACCATGGCAAAAATACTTAACATATTTACCTTCCCCATGCCTAATATGAAGGTAATGGTGGCCGATGGTAAGAAGATTGAGAAAGTAGGGAAATGCCATAAGGTCAAACTACAGATAAAAAACTTTCATTTAGAATCTCCATTCTACACCATTCCATTACGAGGAGTAGATGTGGTCTTAGGAATTCAATGGCTACAAACTTTAGGTACTTATTCTACCAACCATCAGAAGCAGTTTATAAGTTTTAAGTGGAAAGGGCAGAAACACAGGTTGTATGGATTCCAAGCCCCGGAAGATCAAGTCGTATCTTCCTCTCTGATGACGAAGATGATTCAAATAGGAGCGCCAACATCTATAGTACAATGTCATCAGTTAGAAATGTTATCTTCAAAAGGGAGCCACGAAGAGTCACCAGAAGTCAAGACAGGATCCGACCCTGTCGATATCAGATCTTTTCACTATCCAGATCAACAAAAGATTGAACTCGAGAATATGCTCCACGATCTTTTTAAAATGTGGGAAGCACGAGCCCACCGCTCAAGAAACCCAGGCATTCGTCAACATTGTCCATCGTTATGTATGCTTTGAGGACAAAGCATCTTTAAGAGAGGGGCAATGTTATGTATATTTTATTAATTATTAGTTAGATATAGTTATATTAGGTTTATTAAGTGAAAGGGCATGATCAAAGATCATGCCTCTTCACCAAGGGACACCATGAGGCTATATTTAAAGCATCGGTGATTCCCCATTGTAATCATCTCTCATATCTCATCTTTTATAAATAATAATATATACTTATTCAATTTTACCAGAGTTTTTACACTCCACAATGCTAAAGAGATATTCAACTAGATTCACAAGATACTAATATTCCCAAGAGACTTAGCACCAAGTTTGATTTATGATCTAAGTGCTTTAGTGAGTGAGTTATTTTAGATGTGAAATATGAAAAAACTCATAAGAAGAACCCAATATTAGCCATTTTCCACAATGTGAATGTTAGGAACAAAATTATGTAAACACTTGTACACTTTATGTTCCAATGCCCTCTTAATGAGAAAATATTGACTTATATGACAGCATTAAGTAAACATCAATTCCAAGATGCATATGCTTGCCCAATGTCACAAGAATTAGCCCAAATACCAAAATAAACTTAGCCAACTTAAAAAGCAAATGTTTTAGCCCCTTTAAAATGCATTTTTCAAAGAGATTCCAAATCTGATCTATTTATTACAGTAGTAGATAAACCACAGATCAACAAACAAATGATGTTAGAAACATTGTCAAATATGCCAAAAAATAAGAAAATTTCATTGAAACTAAAAATTTTCAAGTTTTTTATCCTCTTTAAGTGTGTGATTCAGAAATTTAAGATCTAATATTTTCAGTTATACAGTAAATTCCAGTAAGCAGAAAATCATATCTAGGCTAGATCTAAGGGGTGCCCAAGTGGCCAAAATTTAGGAAAATAAATATTTGGTAGTGTTCAATAATTTTGACCAAATTTATATGTGGTTTTAGGGCCTAATTATCAATGTTATGAATATTGTAATGAAATAGAGAGAGTAATGGTTTAGGGGTCAAACCTTGGGTTCAAGGCCTTGTATATGCACTTGCCCAAGTGGCCCAAAATTTTAGAATGGAGATTCCACCTGAAAACCAAATTTTTAGAGACCAAACACCTACAAAACCACCATGGAATCAGTTGCAAATAATTTTAGAGATGGATAGTTATCAAAATATGGCTAAGAGGAGGGCTAAAAGGATAAGGAAGGTCAATGCTAGTCCTAATGAGGCCATCGTTGGGAATATGATGGGCTTAAAGGCCTAGAAAAATCCCTAAGTCCTATGACCTAGGGTTTTAAAGCCACAGAGGCATGACACAAGACCTTAGAGGGTTGTGGCTATTAGAGAAGGAGGGAGGAGAGGAGAAGAAGGGAGGTTGAGAGAGGAGGGAGGAGGCTTAGCGGACTAGGACGAAGGCTGAAGAGGGAGGAGGAGAGGCCACAGAGGTGGATAGAAGCCTGGCAGAGGAGGGCCGAACAGAAGGAGGGTTGAAGGATGGCTATCATAGGAGGACGGAAGGTCAAGGAAGATCGAGGAGGAGGTCGAAAGGGCTTTAGGGCCTACAATAAGGGTTAGGAAAGGAGGTTGTAATCCATAGGGCTTAAGGTTTGCCTCTAGGAGGCTAGAAACCCTGACAAAGAGGGCCAAAGGAGAGACGTTGAGGGTTTGGAGGGGAAAAACAGTCCTAGAAGCCCTTAAAACCTTGAAACTCTTGCTCAAAAAAAACAACTATGCTTCAACTCTTCAATTTTCTGAAAATTGTGGGTAGCCCTGCAAATTTTTTAAGAGACTAGATATTACCCTCAAGGGCCTGGATCTCTCTCTTCTTCCACTTGTTCCTATTATCCAATCTAAAAAAATAAAAATACAACACCCAAAGCCTCAAATATATACAAAATTCTAAAATCCCCAAAACCCCAATTAGAAAAATAATTTACAATTTAAATTTACAAAATTATTTTACAAATTATACAAGGGTTTTAAAATAAATTTTGAGAAATTAAATTTTTAAGATATTTTTCCTTTGATGAATGGATAAAAATGCTTCATAAACCCCATGCACACTATATCCTTAGCCAATCTTTAATCCACCATACAAATACTTAGGATCTAAGCAAAATGATCCTTGTCCATAGTTTGTGAACTTGGAGAACAGGGACTGAAGTACCTGCAAACACTATGTATTATCTCAAGATAATCATATATAATCACAACATAGGAAGATCATAGTCAATACATACCAAAAATCAATGAACAAGTACACCTCGAGTTTCACCCCAAAGTATTTATTATGGCATAAAAAATAGCTCTGAGCGAGACAATATTTTACACAAATGCTTGAGCATCAACTAGCTAGACATCAAGATGGCTAGAGACTCAACTCACTCTCTAATTTATAGATAAATCCTTGAAGTGAAAAAATAACGGCTAGTTTCTTTGATCCTTGTCAAAATAATCTCAGCCGTTTATAAACACTTCAAGATCTTTTAATCTTGGCCCTAGATTTTTTATTTTTGAGGAATTTTCGAATTTATCATTTAATTCCATTTTTCTTAGCTCAAAAGTAATTATTTTGAGCTGATTTCCTCAAAATTTTGACTTTAACTTAACCACCAATGTCCAAGGGTCCAATTTTTTTTTGAAATATAAAATATTCTCATGGTGGAGGACCTTTAAAATTTGATTCCTTTAGGACTCACGAATTTTTCCACTTGGAGAATTATTTTTCCTAAGACAAATTCATTTTGGCTCTATTTAATTAATTTTCTAGCTTAGGATTTAATTTAATTTTTCCAGAAAAAATAATAATTAATTTACACATGAGGGATTTAATCATTTCCATAATACATAATATTTTTACATTTACATCCCTCAAAGGGGGAATACACATTTGGCTTAGACCCTCAAGATACATAACCCATATGTGACACAATATGATCCAACAAAACCAAGTGATTTGTAATAAAATAATTAAGCCAACTAGCTTAAATTATTCCTAAATCACTTTTACATCAGACTCGACTAAAAACACTAGTACTGACCTAAGACTTCGACAATAAATTTCACCCTAGATTTGGTGTTTAAGTTGGAAGGAAAAAACTCTTTTGATTAGTTGTGTTTAGACACACATGTAATCAGTGAGGATAAAAAACCTCCTAGGATGAAATTTATCACCAAAACCATAGGCTTACCTAGGTTATTACATACATTCAAGGTCTTACTCGAATCATTTACATTACATAACTTACATAAGGGGTTTACAATGAAATGTAGACTGTTGATATATGACCCGATCTAGTTGAAAAAAGTTGGCACTTCTGCTTCCTTGGAAATTTGAAAAAATAAGTGCAACATCTGGCTCCATATGGAGACACATTTCTTCCATGAAGTAACGTGAGAACCCCAAAATCCCACATCCAAGAAAACAGAATTCCATCAAATAGATATCCATTATCTGTCGAAATCATCATGCATATATAGAAAATATCATTGGAATAGAAACATCTACTCTAATAAACTGAAATATAAAAGACATAATATAAATGCGTGAAATAAACTATCTAATGACATGAAATAAAAGGAAGTACGGTTAGAGATACTATACAAAATGATGCCCTATGGCATCAGATGTCATCAACATAGTGCATACTAAGAATTTGCTGACTCTTTGACATATATGTGGGTTATTTCTCAAATGTGCCTTGCTAAATTCTAAAAATGCTAGGAATTTGACACATCCTCTCGGCCACAAAACGCATCAAAAATCTTCCACATTATTTTCTTATTTTTTCTTTTCTCCTTGGTGGGTTGTGATGTCAATAATAAGACTAGCTCAGATTTTTTGTCTTCATCGTGAAACTGCTCGGATGAACAATCTGAGGCATGAAAAATTTTATCATAGATATATTATGTCAATGGAGACATATAATCATCTCTTAGGGTTATGTTTTTGGATGTTTAGGGTTTATCATTGTTTCTTCACGATAAAAGAGCCGTAGGGCCTCATTATAATGCAGTTTAGAATGCATGTAGTTGTCACATCCATTCTCAGAGATAAGCTACCATCGCCTAAGCTAATTTCCTTTCATTATGAATGTAAACCATTTTCAACATTTGTTATTTATTAATTCAAGTTTTGTTTCATTGTAGCTCTATGTTTTTTTTTAAATATGTATTTCATTTCGTTCATGTCTTAAATCTAGCTCTGTGGTATCAAATCGGTTTTCTCTTTATCTGTTTTTCTGTGCATGTCCCTAATGAGGTCGAGGTATAAGGAGTTGGAACTCAAACTACTTGAGCCCTTGCAATATCATCCCTATTGTCCGCGACAACCTCCCATGGTAGAACAAAGAAAGATGAGAGAGCAAGAGATCCTATCAAATTATTACTCGAAGAAGCCCTCGAGCGAAAAAGGAAGGAGATGATGGATAATTTTTCCTAGATCCTTCAATGGATACCAATGGGCGATGCATCTTCACCCAACAATAAATTTAGAGGCGTTGCCCCCTTTAAGGTACAAGCTCATTTTGAACATCCTATATTTGAAGGGCAGATAAACGCAAATGCTCTAGATAAATGGTTAAATATGTTAGGATATTTTTCAATCCATAATTTTTCTGATAGAGAAAATATTACTTTTGCACACCCTAAGGTCGCCCCCCATATCTACGACTAGTGGGAAACTTACTGTGATCAAAGGTAAGAGGAGGAATCCTCACTATTTTCAGTTGCACCATCTTGAGACCCTTTCTAAGATGTTGTTAAGGAATAACATTACATTTTTGGGAGCTACGAAGACAAGTATATAAAATGGACCACACTACGAAGATAAAGGGTCCAAGAAGTGTCAAATTTCATGAAAATATTTCATACCTTATGCACGAATTTGGGTATAGATGACTCTGAGCGACATCTAGTGCTCAAGTATTATGGCTATCTACACAAATAAATCTAGGAAGAATTGGAGTTCTTGGACATCTCCTTGCTTGTTGCAACATACTGATATGTTGCCAAGATCGAGCATAAATTTAAATAGAAGAAGCGTGACTGGATCTGCAAATTCAAATAAAGGTAAGGGTGCCTCCAAACCATAATTTTACAATTCATTTTATTGAATTCACTCAAATGGCCTGAAAACCGGATCAATCAACATCCTTAACACTTTGTGTTATCCCTTTGCAAAGCCCTAAGCGCTACTTATCCAAAAATTCTAAATTTATGGATCAATCAAATAAAAAACTGTGTTTTTTGCCCCAACGCAACCTGCACTTAAGTCCACCTACAATGGTTGCAAGTTGCATAACTGAGCACCTGCATTTACCAACGCAAGTTGCTCTCTTTGCAGGTGTGATGGTTCTAGAATTTCGGGAAAAAAAAAAAATTAATTACGAAACTTCTCCTTCCAGAAGCTTCTAAGGTGATTTTAACCATTTACCATTGATACAGATCTTGAATTCCTATTCTAGATGTATTATCTCTTATCCTTAGAGATTATCCTCTTCCCTATGTGGATCTCAATCCTCGATTGGTAAATCCTAAACTACCATGTTTACCTTATTAATTCGCTGCCTCCCATAGAGTATGGGTTTGCCTTTGGAGATTACTAGTGCCCTCATGTTGTTAATTTAAGCGTAAGGAATCATCATACATTAATGAATTAGGGTTGAGGTTGAAGGTTTTATTTATGGCAAAGAAGGACAAGACAATTAGGGAGACATCTACAAAGTCAAACATCTATAAATGGTTGTAACTCTCTCCTTCATTTATTAATACAAAAAGCACTATGTTTTCCTATACTTTTTTTCATGTTGATTCTTATGTATTTCAATTCATTTTGACTGATTTATTAGAGACATTAGTTTATGATATGTGGATATTGTATTTATCTTGCTTTTTTTAGTTATTTTTCAGGTTCCATTTATATCAGTTGGAGCTAGAGTTGGAGCTTACAATCAATGAGAAGGAGGACTTACTACAATTCGAGGTAGGTATTTTTTTCGTATTTTAATTTCTCTAAGGAAAACATAGATCTTTTTGCCCCGTTGTTTCTATATCAAGACACTAGATCTAGGGATTTCCCTTTTTCCCGCGGAAGAGAATTTTCCACATAACAACTTAGCGACTCTACTGGGGAGTCAAGATTTACCTTTAGTGGTTTATTTGGCCTAGTAATTTTTAACCTTTCAAAGCAACCTGAATTGACTTGTTCAAACAATAATTGGCCCTAGTGCACACTCTGTTCTGAAACATAGCGATCCAACACAGTCTCTCTTCTCTATAAGTGTGATGGTTCACACTAGTGCCCATTTTGTACATGTGATTGTCCTATAGGATGCAAAAATTTGCATTTCTATGTCTTGCTCTGAGTTATGATTTGATCCATAAGGTTTTATTGAGTCTCTAAACTTGTCTTTGTATTTATAAGGCCATCATTTTGTTTATATTTTAGTTTTATTTCCTTTTATGAGAGTTTGTTTGATTTTTTATTTCTTCTTTTAAATTAGGTTTTGTGAACACTTGGCTTGATTGTTGATTGGTTAAAACAATTTTTCATATTACACTTCCAGTCTATGTGAATTCTTTGATCAATGATATAGATACATTTCATTTTTCATTACATCTGAAAATATAAAGTAAATGAAAAGAAAATTTTCATTGCTTACATTACATATATGGTTTTGAAGTATATTGGAGCAGTTGCATTGAAATATCTGATTAGGAAGTTTTGTTTACTGCATCATTGCTTGTTGCATTATTGTTTGTCTCTTCATTCTCATATATAGATCTTCTTCGAGAAGTGAAATAGTTATTGTTATCATGCTAATTGCATCATAGGGAATTCTAGTGAATTTGTACTATGAGCCTTGAAATCGAAACATAATTGAAGATAAACTTCTAAAATTTAGCCAATTATCTTAAGGAGCATTTGGAACATTAACAACAAACATAGAGGTCTAGGTTAGAGACGTGTTTCGACATCTTCAAATGTAGGAGTTGTTGTTATTTGTCTAAGTTACATTCTGCAAGTAGTCGGTATTCCACGTACGTAAGTATATCTGATCATTCTCCACATCCCTTGGGTATATCGGATGGCACTCCACGCATGAAATGTATATCAAAATACTTTCTATCATATAGGATGCATTAGACAACATTATGGACTGCGCTTCCACATTCCTCTGGGGATATTTTGGAAGTACCTTATAGGTTGGTATCCTGCCATAGGTAACCAAGTCAGATGCCTTGTTATATGTGGTACATCAAACACAACATTCAGGAATATTTCTTGCATGTACTGGAAATGGTATTCTACAGTTCACAATGACTTGGTAATCCTTATCTTCCTAGCTACCCCTTTGTTTTATTTTGTGTATTTAATTTCTAAAATTAATCTATCGACATGAAACAATACCTTCGTCACTCATGTAGAATGAAAATATTTCCTCCTCTACCTCTCAAGGGGACACTCGATCGTCAAAAGAACATGAAAACACAAACTATCGAGGTTGGTACATCGGAAGTTGCCCTGTTTGGAACCACATCCGAAATTAATCAACCAGAGTCGTCACTTCCTATTAGTATTGAACCTAAAGTCACGTCTATAGAGACTAGCGAAATTGAAACCAAACCAACTGAAACATTAGAGTTGAATTCATTGAAATTGAATTTGCGTACTTAGAGACTCTACAGCTTGAGGTGATTCAACCTGAGGAACTAGTAACTTTTGAGTCAATAACTTCAAAAATTATTACCCCTGTTTCTTTACCTTTTTCTTGCTTGTTACCCTCATCTTCAGGAACCAACGAAGGAAAACTTCCATTGGGCTTATTAATAGTTATTTAGTATATTACTGAAGAAGAGCAACCTTTGTCTCCTACTCATTTGAGATGCCTTCTTATTTACCAAGATCCTTGTTTTGCTACACTCAAACCTCAAATTCAAGATCCTTTTTATAGAAATCCTCCACACTCGTGTATCCCTTTGATTAGTTCAACCATGACTGAGTCAACTACAATTACTCGACCCGTACCTTCCATAATGAGTGATTCAATTGAAGTGGCAACAACTTATATGTTTGCTACTTTGCCAAAAATGCACCTATATGGTGGTCCATCTATACCACCTGGATACCAGTCATTGTCTGGGACTTTTTATGGCACGTTGAAGAGTCCTCGGACCTCTCATTTACTTTCCTCTTTTGAATATTATCTGGTATATATTTTTCGAGCATCCAACAACTTGTCCCACCTATTGGACCTCAAATTCCTATATAACAACAGTAGTGGGAAATGAAAACCACAAAAATCAGGTCAATATTATCCTGGATACTCTCTCGCTTGGGGGAAATTGCCTCATATTCCTTCTTATCCTCCAGCTGGGGGCATGATCAGAAACTGAATTGGGGGCAAAAATTTTCATAATCTCTCCAAACTAGAATGACCAGATAGGTCTTATCACCAAGAATCTAGCACACTTCATTTCATCTAAAACTGATTATGTATGAGGAAGATAGAGCTTACTGTTCATTTTCCTAAACAGTTAAAAATTTTGCAAAAAAGGACAAATTGGTGACATGGTAGCCTAGTCAACAAAAAAGAATATTCTAGGAATATTCCTTCATTTCTTCCAATGACACTATTCCAAGTTTCAATTCATGGTTGGTGGCTGAGTGGGTGATTTGTTATGTTTTCATTGGATTTTGAATGAACCAATGGGAAGAGGACACGTGGCTAGCCCAAAAGCTCCCACGTGTCCCCTCCCAAAGGCCGCATTTTGGCTATGTAAAGTCGAAATTTGATTATATAGTGGGGCAAATGTTTTATGTTGTGGTTGGGCAGAGGTCAGGCTCGACCTCGTGACCTCCCCCACACTACGCACACGACATACCACTACGTTATACATTCGGACTTAACATATGTTGTTGCCTGCGTTTATTTGAAGTTCAAATATGGATATGGCGGAGGTTAAGAGGGCTAGCCCTAGGTCGCATATAACCTTTGGCTATGACCATGGTGGGAGGCCAATGATAATGACATGGGATTAACGGGTTATTTAACCCTTAAACCAATGTATTAGTGCATAATACAATTTCTAATACAAATATTTGTTAATTGCGCTTAACATGCCTAACCTCCCACTTAACCTTTAATTAATTTGCAAATTAACACTAAGTGCAGATTAGAACTAATTGGTGGGTCCGCTATTTTCGGCACCACCTCCATTTTTGTCAAGCTTAACTGGAATTTCTCCAGATTTGGAGGAGTTTTCCTAGGGAAAAGTGAAGAAGCCATAACTTTTTCATATTTCAACCAAATTAGGCTCAGAAAGAGTCAATCATAGATGATTTGGATGCTTTGAGCATGATGGTGTAGGTTTCAAAGGCATAGGAGCACTTTTTTATGTGTTTTTTTTACTATGAATATTAAAGAAGCCCAGGGCCACCAAGAGAGGAGGCCATGCCTAGTTCATATGAAGACCATTTTTTGAGCCAGAAGAGGCTACCTAGAGGTTTTTGAGTCTTCTAAATCTAGTGGAGCAGGTTGCAAAGCCATTGGAGCACTGTAGTCTCATGTAATTAGATAATTTACCATTAATCGAAAGAGGGCCTAACCATTGAAGCAGGTCCACGGAGATGTAGCCTAGGAGGGGTGAACTTTGTTATCATCTATTGTGTAATGTGTTTTTTGAGTATTATTTCCCTACAATTTACTTGTTGTACATGTGTTTTTAACAGCTAATTAACTCATGAATTTCTCATTAAAAAAAACACAAAACTTGACACATAAACCCTGACATAACTGGCTAATCTGAGACGATCCTTAAACGCATTTTTTTAATACTGATGAGGGAGATACCACAGTAAAACTAGTTTCCCATATTCATATCAAGTTGGTATTAGAGCACAATTTAGCTCATTTTAGCCCTGAGATGGTTTTCCAAGGTTAGCTAGAGAGTTAGCTATTTTTTTGTATTTGTGCAAGGAGAATTTAACTGTGTGTAAGGAGAAGGTCAAGATATAGGAATCAGCTCTAAAATCACAACAAAGAAGATTTTTATTCATTACAAGTGTGATGGAAACTTCATCAAGAATTGTTTCTAATCCATCTTCCTTAGCAATACTCTTTGACAAATATATGTTGCAGAAGCTCTACATCATGAGAGATATGGTGCAAGAGTTGGTTGAAGATAGGAAGGAGAAAACTATACTTCAAGGAGGAGAAGCAAGAAATTCTTGAAAAGATTCATGAGATGGCGAATCAGCTCCATATTGAAAAGGAAACCCTAGCCAAGTATGTGCAGGAAAAAGAGGTATGAAATTCAATTTTATATTCTATTTCTTCTCAAAATGAATGTGTAGGTTATTTTTAAAGACACACTAGAGGAATAGGGTCCAAATTATTGATGAAAATGGGCTATGAAGGTAAAGGATTGGACAAACATGAACAAGGCATACTTGAGCCAATTTTTGTTGAGGAAAGGCTTAGTTGTTTGGGTCTTGGTTATGGAGAACATGATGGAGAATGCTCCAAATCCAAGGAGGCACATGAAGGTGTTCCAAGAAGGAATTTCATTACATGTTCATTACCTCAATCTTGTGAAGTTTGTGTTCATGAGGAATGAAAAAAATTTACACCCACTTTGCAATAAGATGCTCATAAGCATGCAACTAATAATAATGGCAAACAAGAGGATGTTGAAAGCTCTAAATTCATTGAAGCCATTGTTGGTATTCCGAAAAGAGACGCTACCTCATCAAATTCACCTCCTCAAGAAGGCGACAAAGGTGAATGTGCAAGGTATAAATATTACTTTAATCAAGTTGCTTTTGATTATGATAAACATGGTAAATCTTCACATAAGATTTGGAGAAAATTTATGTGTTCCTTTTGTGGTTTGGATAACCATACTGTTTCGAGGTGTTGGAAGAAGTTTTCAATGCACAGGAAAATTTCTAAAAAAGGTAGACAAAAACCCAAAGGTCCATTGGATAATGGAAACCATGTTGAAAATAAAATGCAATTATTTTACACTCATTTCCATCAGCAAGGTCATCTTGTAGACAAGTGTTGGACTTTGTATCCAACAAGTCATCCACGACATTTGAAGAAGGTGGAAAGAGATCTTGATAAGAATAGAAAATAAGATTCCATAATTGATGTGGGTCAGGATGATTCACATGATGAAGTGTAGCTGAAAGAAGCGCCATTGAAGTGGTTTGGAAAGAGATGGTTAGATTTCTTAACCAATTAAGGCCTTGCATTTCTTTTGATGATTGATGCAAATCTTGCCTTACTGATGCATTTCTTTGACGATTGAAATCATTTCTTTTCTCTTGAAAGTATGTTTCATATTGCATGAGGCAAGTTGTTGGAGAAGTAGAGTTATGTTGACTCACTTTGTTGCAAAAACATTTATCATTTCATCTCTTTAAGTACGTGTACATGTAAATGGGATTCTTTTACTTGTGATTGTACTTGTGAGAGAGTTGAGAATTGTATACATGCATGAGAGTTTGTGTGTGTGAATAGTGGAATTGTTGATAGTTTCAATGTGTTTGAACATGCATGAGTGATTAACTTGTGTTGGTCGATTGCTTTGTTTATCATGTATGTTTTTCAACTTGATAATGTTGATCATTTGCACATGCATGAGTCTCGACTTGTGTTGGTTGATTGTGTGTTACATGCATGTCTTGTTGACTTGGAAGAGTTGATGATTGTCTCCAAAGATGAAAGGGAGATGTTGAGAAATTGTTTCATGAGATGTGAAATTCTTGTTGTTTTGAGAGAAGAATCATCAAGTTGTTGTACATGCATTTTTTTTACTTGAGAGTCAGTTGTTTGAAGAGGCATGTTTTTTCGACTTATGTTTGGTCGATCAGTTTGTACACCAAGATGTAAGAGTACATGGCGATGTTCACATGATGTGAAATTTGTTTCTTTGAAGGAGAAAAAGGAAGAGGTCGTCAAGTTATGTTTCTTGCATGATGTGTTTTTCAAGTTAATGGTCGTGCTTGTGACAATATGTCGTAGGATTTTGGAAGGTCTACTCTTGAGTGAGAGGCTCATGATTAGCCTTCATTCTCAAATCATGGCATAAGAAACATGTCAATACTTGAGGATGATGGAATCAAGAAGTGGAAAGTGGACAAGTTGCCAAAAAAAATTGCAGCCAAAACAATAGCCATTGTATACCATTTGATGTGTTGACTCCAAGAAGTGAAAGATATGGTGAATGCATTCTTCAAGCATTAGGGGAATTTTGAGGTCTAAAATGGGCCTCCTAAGGAAATAATAAAATAATAGCCAAATCGATAAAATAGTATTTATGAATTTGCAATTCACTTTTTGCACCACAATCCATGAAACCATGGTTAAATTCAATTCAAAATTTGTACCAAAATAAAATTAATAAAAAATTGTATTGATGTGACTATAAATAAGAATGAGTTTTTCAAGAAAAAGTCATCATCATTGAAAAACTAATGCATTTCTCCTTTGTACTTAAATAACTTAAAATAAAATATAAATATAAATTCATAAATTCTTAATTATATAATATGTTATTAATTAAAATTTATATTATTTAAATTGTATAATAACATGTAATTAATGTACTATATAAAAATAATATACTAATTTTAATATATTATTTTATGTATGAATTTTATTCAAAAAGTGTGAAATGAAATTTATTATGAGTACTTTACTTTGACTTTAAAAGTACTTAGAGCACTACTATGGTTAACCATGAGTTTTTATCCACGATTGAGAATGTGACAAGTAAGTACCTTTAACTCAAGAAATGCCACCTCAACCATTAGGGATGATGTCATTCCCTAAAATGTGATCGGTTCCCATAAAATGAATTTTGATTGTACATTTTCCTTAGGAGGCCCATTTTAGACCTCAAAATTCCCCTAATGAAGTGGAATTTGGAACCGTGGAGATGAGCTTAACTTGAAAAAGTGATTTCCAAGGAGAAGCTTGCATCGAATGCATGTGTGTGAAAAGGAGGAACATGATTCTTAGTGAGAAGGCCATCAGTCAGTTTTCCAAGCATAGAGGGATCACTTTGGTATAGCAAGGTGTTTAATCGGTCAACAAGTAGCAAGAAGTGTTGGATTGGGTCATTAGAAAAAGGAGGACATTGGTTGAAGTTCCAAGCCATTTGCAAGGCAAGGCATGTCAATGAACCCAAAGTGGTTGTCATGGAGATTTTCCAAGTAGAATCAAGTTGATAGAATTTTGGAAAGGGAAGAGTATTCAGCTCTCATTAGATAACCAACTTTTGTGGGTCCAAAATTCTGTCAATGGGAAGGATTGATCAGAAACTGAATTGGGGGCAAAAAATTGATAAAAATTCAAAGGGCTCAAAATCACTCCAAACTAGAATGAATGGATAGGCCTTGTCGCCCGAAATCTGGTGCACTTCGTTTCATCAAAAACCGACTTTGTATGAGGAAGATAGAGCTTGTTGTTCGTTTTCCTAAACAACTAAAAATTTTACAGAAAAGGACAGATTGGTGACATGGAAGTCTAGTTTAAAAAAAGAATATTTTGGGAATATTCCTTCATTTCGCCCAATTACACTATGCCAATTGTCACTTCGTGGTTGGTGGCTGAGTGGGTGATATGTTGTGTTTTCATTGGATTTTGAAACAACCAATGGAAAGCGGACACATGGCTAGCTCGTAGGTCATCGCGTGCCCCCTCCCAAAGGCCGAGTTTTAACTATGTAAAGTCGAAATTACATTATATAGTGGGGAAAATTCTTTATGTTGTGGTTGGGAAGGTCGGGCTCGACCCCATGACCTCCCGCACATTATGCACACGACATACCACTATGCTATACTTTCAGACTTAACATGTGTTGTTGCCAGCATTTATTTTAAGTTCAAATATGGATAAGGCAGATGTTAAGAGGGCTAGCCCTCAGTCGCATATAACCTTTGGCTATGACCACAGTGGGCAGCCAATGCTAATGGCATGGGATTAGTTTTAAAATGGGTTATTTAATCCTTAAACCAATGTATTAGCGCATAATCTGATTTCTAATACGGATTTTTGTTAATTGTTCTTAACACGCCTAAACTCTAGCTTAACCTTTAATTAATCTGCAGATTAACACTAAATTCAGATTAGCACTAATTGGTGGGTCTGCTATTTTTGGTGCCACCTCCATTTTTGTCGGTCTTAACTGGAGTTTCTCCATATTTGGAGGAGTTTTCCTAGGGAAAACTGAAGAAACCATAACTTTGGCATATTTCAACCAAATTAGGCTCAGAAAGAGTCAATCCTAGATGATTTGGATGCTTTGAGCATGAGTTTGCAGGTTTCAGAGGCATAGGAGCACTTCTGTAAGTGTTTTTTTTTTTTTTTTTACTTTGAAGATAAAATAAGCCTAGGGCCACCAGGAGAGGAGACCATGCCTAGTTCATCTGAAGACTATTTGTTGAGCCAGAAGAGGCTACCTAGAGGGTTTTGAGTCTTCTGAATCCAATGGAGCAGGTTTTAAAGCCATTAGATCACTATAGGTGCATTTTATCAAATAATTTACCATTAATCCAAAGAGGGCCTAGCCATTGAAGTAGGTCCATGGAGATGTAGCCCAGGAGGGGTGAACTCCGTTATCAACTACTGTGTAATGTGTTTTTTGTGTATTATTTCTCTACAATTTACTTTTTTTACATGTTTTTTTAATGGCTAATTAACTCATGAATTTCTCATAAAAAAAACACAAAAATTGACACATAAAACCTCACATAACTGGTTAATTTGAGACAATCCTTAAACACATTTTTTTAATACTAATGAGGGAGCTAGCGTAGAAAAAATATTTTTCCCATATTCAGATTAGGGCAACCTGTTGTTGGGATCTTCCCATCCGTTAGCCGAATGGAACATTTTTTTGCTCCGTCATATGTGAGTCCTCTTCCTATGGGCCCTACATTTCCATATATGGTTTCTGCCACTTGGGATCCTACTTTTCCTGATCAACCTAGTTAAGGTGTGAACCAAATTCCAACTTATCAACCTACTCAGACTATGTTGCAAGTTCCTACTTTTCAACCTACTCAAACAATGTTGCAAACTCCTACTTACCAACCTATCCCAATTAGTCAACCTGTCCAAGTGACATTACAAACAAGTCAACCTATTTAGGCCTTATCAACAGTACAGGGAGCTCCTCAAATCATGTATGTTCAGTGTGTCTAGGTTCCATCACAACCTACATCTAATCCACTTGGTAAAATAATTCCATAGGTGCAAGTAATTCAATTTATTTATAGCATGCCACAAATGAATATTAGTCATCCTGGTCTAGGAATGTCACAAATCCCATCAAGGAAACCTTTACAATTAATACCCCAAGCTCTTGTTTATCATACAACAACAATACAACATCCTTATCCAAGACATTATTTCCATGGTTCAAATGCCCAACAATATCAAGGCTACCCAAACTATCAAAAGAATCCTGGGACTAGACAACCCAGTATGGGTTATCCTAATTATCAAAACAATATGTATCAAGGTGGGAAGCAAATACCAGTTTCCCAACCTATCCCATCTTATCCTAGATATCTCATACCAACAACTAACATTCCATCACAAGGTTATCAAAAACCCCAAATGAACTTCAATGAATAGTTTCCTTTTGTAGCAACATTATAATTACCATATTTAACCCGGCTCGCCAATTATCCAATCCAGCATTATCCTTGTTAGCTTATTATTCCAGCTAAGTGATCGAGTGACATTCACAAATTCAATGGAAACCTCGTTGAAGATTCGTCAAACCACATTATGATGTATCATTTATGGTGTTCATCCAATTCCTTAAATCATGACTCTATGCATTTGTTTCTCTTCCAAATAACTCTTACTGGTTTGGTAGTAAAGTGGTATGTTGAGATGCCTAGAGCTTCATATAACAATTTTAGTGCATTGGAAACAACCTTTTTAACCCATTTCTAACTACCCATTCGCTATGAAATGGGTACTAAGCTTTTGACTTCCTTAAATCAGTCTGAATCTACTCATATTTCTAATCATATACATGAGTGGATACATTATCGACGATTGGTCAAAACTTATATTCCTGATCAATTATTGGCAGAATGGTTCAATAAATCCTTACTGCCTCCTATAACTGAAGATGTTTCCAAGGGTGTATTTGTTGCTAAATATCAAGTCATTGCTTGTTGATGCAGCCAAAGGCTGCAAAACCCACATCTTCCATATAAAAATCCATGGTTCATTATATAAACCAAAATAATTCTCAACCAGGGGTAACTCTTAGTGCGGAAGCTTACCTTTTTCAATCTATACCTATGGTTAAAACCATATACCAAACCCACTTTATGGACAATTTGAATCAATATTCGAATTTTCATTAAAATGTATCCATGCATCTGAATTTGCAATAAAAACCCAAAATATAATGGCCCTGCTTGCCAACTCACCTTTAACCAATGACTATGGTTATTTTCTTTAATACCCTTAAAGTTTTTCTTTAATACGCCTTCCACCAATATTTTACCTTTAACGAAGTCAAAGCCGACTTGACGTTCACCAATCCGAGTACCAATATATAATTAGGCCCCACACTTTCATTTCGCCCCACATATCCACCATATCCTTCAAATTTTAGACTTTGGGTTAAAGGCTCGGAAAATTTCAAAACTCAAACAATAAAACTTTATCGGTGGAGGTTATTTCCTTTTTATACCCTATGGGTTTAAACCATAATTACAAACCCATTCATTTAATCTTCCGACTATATGAAACCAACTTTGGATAAATATATCAAGCCCAACATGTATTAACCTTGGCCTACATAATTCACATATCCCTACGGAATTTAATTAACCTCAGCATAAGCCTTAAAATACTTACCATTCCACTAATTTAAGGCTTTGCACATATTTCGAGGCTCTCTTGCAAGTCAAATCACATATGGCCCACACTTTATAAACCTCTGCGCAACTTCCCTTCATTAATCAGACGATTATCGCATTACATTTCCCAATCCGACGATGTTCGCATTCCAACCCTCAGCAACTTGCACGAACAATAACCGCGCGATAAAAATGGTTTTTTGATGCCACGCGTCACTCGCTGGAGTGTATCGCGTATATTTCAATACTTACCGCTTACCACTCGATGGCAGCGCGAAAACCATTAATGGTTTTCTGATTCCACTTTCACTGTTCACCTTGACTGACGGTTCCAAAACACGTAATGTTCTGAAACCCGCTTCACGGTTCCACTATTTAACCTTGCTTGACTCGCTTTCAACAGTAAACGAACCATCAAACGAATCAAGCCCTCTGCATATCTATACACAGGTTTTATCCAGCCTTTATTTTATGATCGTTGACGTGATTCAATAAAATTCACAAGAATCGTTATCCACAGATTTGTATACAATAATTGGTTATCCATTATCACTTATAATCAATCAACAAGCACAACAATAATCCATGTTCCAACCATTGTCAAACACAGTACTTTTCACAGATTATTCCAAATATTTCTAACCTTTGCAATTCTAGTCATCTCAACATTCATTCATCCGAGATATTCCGATTGGGAATTTGACTCTACAGAACCTTAATTAACCATCCATATATTTTCAAAGAATAGTAGAATAAAACACACACAATCAAATCTTCATTAAACATGAATTATACAAGTACCATCAAACCCTTTTTACAGTCAGGATTTTGGCCTGATGTGCCCTTACATGGCCTTTCTCCTCTTTTATGTCAAGGCCCGTAGGCTTTAAAATAAAATTCCTTCTATCATCTATCTCACTCTCATTCCTCTCTATCCCTAATGCTTCAAAAGCTTACAATTTATAAAAGAAAATGATTCATGAACCAATTTATTTCAAATCCAAAAATCTCTCACTGTCTCCTAACATATCTCTTCAGCTCCTCTCTTTATTCAATAGAATCCTAGATTAGATTTTTGTTTAAATCCCTCAAATCCTCACTATTCTTAGGATTCCTTACTCATCCCTATGATTTTACAACTCACTATATATTATCCATAAATCAATTTACAACTTAAATTTCCTCAAACTCAACTAAACTTTAGGAAAATAAATAAAATGATTAAGGGAACCCACTCCCTTTAGTAAATGAGAAATAAGACTCATGGGTCTTATAATTTTTGAAGAATGCCCCTGCATCACTTGTGCCCAGTATCTTGATTTGGTTTATACTCAATCTAGCGCACTGTACGATAAGATAACTAATGCTCTAATACCATCCAATACTCTTCCACCTACTCCCACTAAGGAATCACATACCGTTGATGGTGTGATTGGTTCTCCTAGTCAACAAATAATGAGTAATCTATCTAGTTCATCTCCTGTTGTGACCACTCAAAACCCATCCCCTGCTACTCCTGTGGTTACTTTCGAGATTAATTCCATTCAATATATGAAAGGAAAGTGTCAGCAACCTGGAAATAAGAAGAAAGGTAAAGGAAATCAGAAGAAAGATAATTCATTGCAGGAAAAACAAAATAATCAATCTCCTAATGAAAAATTTAAGCCTTGTTACCCTTTCCTTAGTTGTAATGAGGAAAATTTTCCTAGGGACTGTCCATTTCAAGTAAAAGTTAATCAATTCCTAAATTCATCATTTAATGCACCTGTAGTATTAAAATATCCCTTTCTGAACCAAAAGAAAAATATGGTTACACGAGATCAAGCTTCCCTTCCTAGGTAATGATGTTATCTTCCACCAAACATAAGGATGATGTCTTGGTGGCTACAAGGAATAAAGAGTTTGGTAACCTAAATCCTTCAACTAGCAAGGATAATGATCAACCTTCCAGCTCTACTTAGTCTACCCGTGATCATCCTCCAGGAGTAATACCACTTGAATTTACCATGAATCCTCCTAAATGAGTCATTCATAAATCAACATTTAATCCTCATGCAAGAGTTGCATAAAATTACAACATAGTTGAGGACTTACCTCAAGCTCCTTATGTTATGTCAACTCTCAAGGTATTGCAGAACTATCTTGCACAAAAGAGGTCTTTAATTGCAGCAATTGGAGAGATAGATCATTCAAATTCAAATATTTTCGTCTTTAATCATGAGAACCATACTCCTAAACTTCCTCCCCAACCGACATTCATGATCCAAGTTTTCGTTAAAAGTAATACTATTCACCAAATAACTGTAGATGAAGTTTCCTCGACTTGTATCATGTCACTTTCATGTTGAAAATATATTGGTTCTCCACAACTTAATCAAACACCCACCACTCTTAAGGCTTTTGATGGAAGAGGTTTCATACCTTATGTAATTTTTATTTCACTGCAAGTAGAATTAGCTAGAAAAAAAGTCTCAGTAGAGGTTGAAGTCATAGATGAACCTTTGGATTATAACCGCCTACTAGGGCGGACATGAATTTATGTCGTGGAATTCATGGTCTCAACCTATTTTAGGATCATTTATTTCCCCCGGCAAAGGGGCATCGTAGCCATCGATCAGCTTGCTTTTCTTGTTGTTAATTCTCAAACTACTGGAAGCATTCCACTTATGGGTGAATCCCCACACCCTTACCAACATGTTGGGATAGGATTTATTAAATACTCATCCTTAATGGGAAATTTTTCGCTCCCTCCTCCTAACACTCTCAATCTGGTTGCCCTTGTTAATATGATTTCATATTGTACTATTCCATTTGATACCTGGATAGTACCTGATATTTCTAACGTTGATACAATTGACGATTGTATGCCACTTAGTTCCATTGATCTTGAATATAAAGCAATTTATTCAGCCTGTTCAACAAATAATACCAATTCCTCAATAAATTGGGTTGATTATTCCCAGTATTTTGGTTCGATTTTTTACCCTTTCACTGGTATATTCTCCACTGATGAAAGCATCATGGAGATCATGATGTCAAACAAATCATCATCGCTCCTCATTACCTAAAACTCTTGAAAATAATCTTGGGGATATGTATTCACCCAATATTAATAATACATTCAAGGATGCCATATCCATTCATGACGTAAATTCCGAGAAGAACTTAGCAAATATTGAAGAGACCATTCCTCTCGATATTTCAATTAAACCTGGAGTTATTGAAAATGACCATATTGATGCATCTTGTTCGCTCTATGAGATTAATATTTATAAAGTCATTTTTCAATAATTTTGTAACGTTTTCGCTTGGACATACAAAGAGATGCCAAGTATTGATTAAAATAGCATGGTACATTAAATTAAAAATTATCTAAATGCTAAACCATTTAGACAATGACTACGTCGGATTCACCCTAAGAATTTTTTTGTGATCAAAGAAGAAGTTGAAAAACATGTGTATGTTTGTTTTTTTTACCCAGTTCCTCTCACCGATTAGGCTTCAAACATATTTCTTATGATGAAGAAATAAGGAGCGATTTGAGTATGCGTCGATTATCCATATATTCACAATAATTGTCCTAAATACAATTATCCAACCTCGTTCATCGACCAAATTGTTGTTGATTGTGCCGAAAGCGAATTTTTTTCATTTATGGATGGCTTTTTCTTACAATCAAATCAACATACTCCCATCAAACCAACATAAGACTACATTTATTTTTCCATGGGGCACATTTTCCTATCGTAAACTTCCTTTCGATTTGAAGAATGCTAGCGCAAATTTCCTACGGCCATGAATTATGCCTTCCATGATATTAAGCATATTGTACAACCTTACTTGGATGATTTACCTGCCCACTCCAAATATCGTGAGGATCATCCAATGCCTCTCAGAGTGATTTTCCTATGTTGTAGGTATTAAAACATAAGGTTAAATCCTCACAAGTGTGTATTTTATGTCAAATCTGGTAAACTTATCAAGTTCGTTATGTCAAAACAATGAATATGCATTGATCCACTCAAAGCATAGGCAATTCTTGATTTTATTTCACCTTCCTCACTAGTTCAGTTGCAACTCCTCCAAGGAAAGACTAAATTTCTACGGAGATTTGTCTCGAACTATGCAGAACTTACAAAAGGATTTACTATCCTATTGAAAAAGGGGATTCCCTTCCTTTGGGATGATACAACCCAAAAGGATTTTGATTCCTTGAAATATATCCTAGTTTGAGCATCATTATTGTATCCCCCTGACTATCAATGAGATTATTTATTGTATCTTGTTGCAGTCGTTGCCACCATTGCTATGGTGTTGATCCAAAAAGATGATTTAGGAGATGAACATATTATATATTATTTGAGTCGAAATTTAAATGACACTGAAATCAAATACTCTCACGTTGAAAAGTTAGCTTCGATAGTTGTGCAAGTTGTCCAGATATTTCACCACAATATTCTGCTTCGGAAGACTATGGTAATTTTTTATTGCAACCAAATGACTTACATTCTATCACGTTAATCCCTATGGCCCAAATATTCTAAATGTTTTGTTATTCTCTAGGATTTTGATTTTGAGTTCGTCAAATCCAAATCTAAGAAGTCCTTAGTCTTTGTTGAACTGATCTGTGACCCTCCCTCATCTAAAATCGAGTCAACATCTGATGATTCTATTCCCAATGATTCATTGTTTCAGATTGATTCCTATAATCCCTAGTATGAATATATCACCATCTATCTCTAGACCCAAAATTTCTGGCCTAAAACCTCTCTCACTGATCAGCGATTCATTACATTATACTTTGCGACACTCTATATTAACATGGTGTCGATACAATATTCAGACGGTGCCTCACTCATGTAGAGGTTAAGAAATATTTGAATGAATGTCACCCTGGAGCATGCAGTAGAAATATGTCTAGATTGGCTACCACCCAAAGACTTTGCGAGTTGATTGCTTTTGGAACCCCATGTGTTTGAGATTTCATTCTTGCAGTCCAAAATTCATCTAGACTTATGCAGGAACACAATAGAATACAGATATAAACATAAACACAAATATGCAGCAGAAATAAAACTTCATTTCAATAATATCAAAGAACTGAAATACACTTACATACATAATGGAAATAAACTAGCTCGAGCGATGGTAGCTTATATTTGAGAAGAGATTTGGCAGCTACATGCCTCTGAATTGTGTTACAATGAGGCTCAAAGGACTATTTATTATTGAGAAACAATGGAAAACCATAAACATCCAAAAACCTAACCCTAGAGATGAATCGCCAAAATTGTGGGCCCCGTTGGCGTAAATTGGTACATAAACTTCTCGAGGTCATCATTTTGGCATACAATATTTGTTTCACACGCACGATGCCTCGTTAGAAAGATCTATCTGAGGACTACAAATTTCAATGAAATAGCTACATTTTCTCTCTTTCCAAAAAAAATTCATTTAGGGAATCAACTCTGGAAGTTCATAACCTAAAAAATTGCCAAAAATAGTAAACTAAGCTATAATTAAGGAAACTGAAAAACTGAAAGAAACAATGGTGGGGGTCCAAGTGGATTAGGCGGGTGGCCACCAATATTCACCTGGATCAAAAAGTTTCACGCTTGTCAGGTTTATAATCACAAAGCCCTTGCTTCACCTACTCCTATGCATCATGTTATCACTATTGGACCCTTTGAAAAAAGGGGCATTGACTTCATGACCTGTAACCCTCGTTCATTCGAGAGGCATGGCTACATTATCATGGTTGTAGACTATTTTAATAAATGGTTCGAATCAATTCCTACATAAAACAACAACAGTGAAACAAATGCATTATTTTTTTTCAACCATGTCATTTCCAGATTTGGTATGCCGCAAGCCATCATTACAGACCATGGTAAACATTTCCGAAATTACATGATGTCTAATTTGTTGTGAAACCAGCTCCAAAAAGAGAAGAAAAGAGATATCAACTACTTATAAATAAGCCACTTCGAGGGGGAAACCTCCAATACATTACATGAATGAACAATTCTTGGATGATTCAAATTACAAAACCTCCTTTCTATATATAGGAGTCCATGGGGTCACAATGTAATCCTAGTGGGGCCACAATGTAATCCTAGCCGACCTAACAATAATAATTTAAGGGCACAATAATAACAATATGGGGGTTACACTAACAACAATAAGGGACTATACTATTAATATAGGGACCTAACATGCCGCTCTCCTTCAAAAAAGTGTTGTCATCAATGCTTGAGTAGCTTTGTGTGCTTCTGTATAAAATTATCATCCTCCCATGTAGAATCTTCAGTGGGTAAGTTCTTTCACTTGATGAGATACTCTGAAATTGATCGATTCCGTAGCTATCGAGTTCTTGTTTCCGTGACCGCTTCAGGTTCCAATATGATTTTTCCTTCTTCATCATGTTCTGGAAATATTGTTTGAACTGGAAGATTTTCACCTATAACCTTATTTAAGCATAAAACATGGAAAATTGGATGCACTCTTGAAGAAGCAGGAAGCTCCAATTTGTATGCCATAGTACCAATATTTTGTAACACCTTGTAAGGACCATAGTACTTTGGAAATAATTTATTATCATTCTTAGCTTGCTTGAGGGACATTTGTTTGTATGGTTGTAGCCGTAAAAATACCCAGTCTCCTACATCAAAACTTCTCTCACTGCGATGTTGATGTACCTGTTGTTTCATTCGATTTTGTGCCAAGTTCAGGTTTTCCTTTAAGAGTTGGAGAACTTCTTGTTGATGCTCGATGTGATCTTCCACTTCTTGAACCTTCGAATTTTCTCTTAAATATGATGTGATGGATGGTGGATGATATCCATAAAGTGCCATAAGTGGGGTCATTTTTGTTGCAGTATGGAAGGAAGTGTTATATCACCATTCAGCTAGAGGTAACCACTTGACCCATTGTGTTTGTTTATTAGATACAAAACAACGAAGATATCCTTCCAAACATTTATTTACTATCTCAGTTTGACCATCAGATTGAGGATGTTAAGATGAGATATGAGCTAATTGAGTACCCAAACAAGAAAATAACTCCGTCCAAAAATTTCCTGTAAAAATGGGATCTCTGTCGCTCACAATAACCCTTGGGTTTCCATGTAGCTTTTGAATTGTGTCCATAAATGTAGTAGCAACTGTACTTGATTTAAATGGATGAGATAATGCACAAAAGTGTGCATACTTGGTAAGTCTATCAACTACCACCTGTTAGCCACCTATAAAAAATTGTTATACCAAATGGTGGCGAAATATTTTTCAGCCTTCAAGAAACAATTCATTTCAAAATTTTTAGTTCTTGAAGTCTCGTGATGGTCTTTTTCATTTAAGACAATATTCACTGTTGTTTCCCTCATAAATCCTGAAAAAAATATGATGTTTACCTGAAGGAAAGACTGCTCAAAAACCCATTTTTCCCTTCATTATTACCCCTCCTTTCATCCACAAAAACTCTTTTTTTATCCCTTATTTCCTTCATAAAATTCCTCCATAAGCCTTATTCAACCTTCAAATTCACTTCCAGACCCTTTTAAAAGCATTTGGTCTCCTTCCATTTGTTTTAAAAAGCCTTCTTTCCTCTACCGGAACCCTCAAATTCCTTCAAAAACTCTGTTTTTTAAACCAAAAACAATATTTTTTCATTATAAACAGTTTTAGCCCCCGAGGGCTTAAATTTCATAAACCTCCGCTTCATAGGACCATAAGCCCCGCAACCGGGCGCTTAAAGGGTCCAAACCCCCATTGTAAACCTTCATTTCTTTGTTTTTCCTTTATATCTTCATAAACCCCGACTTTCCTTCATATTTCAATAAACCCGGCAGTTCAATGTGTAAACAAATATCAACCGTTGATCTTCTCTACTGCCCCCAGATCCAACGATCCATTTTGTTCCTCGTTCCAGATCCGTCATTTCCCCTTTTGCCTTCATGACTTAATCTCCATCGTCGATCTAGTTTCTAGATCAGCGGCTCGCGCTTAATCGCATCGCGCAAAGCCTGGAGTGCCATCCCTTGGTTTTCCCTGATTATGCAATCTCTGATTTAATCAGGACCGTCGATCATCCTTTGATCCAACGGTTGTTACCTAATCGCATCGCAACTTTTAATTTCACCCTTTGTTTTTCACCTCCACTGATGCGCTCCTGCGATTTAATCTGGACCGTCGAGTCCACAACAATCGACAACCCAGATTTAATCGCGCTCCACTCACAGCACTGAACATTGCACCTGTCGATTAAATCTACACCGTTGATCTCTCCTAGATCTAACGGCCTGCATTAAATCGCATCGGTGCATTTCATCATGCCTTTCTTTTTCCTCCACCGATTCGTGACCTTTCGATCGAATCTGGGCCGTCCATTTCATAGATCCGACGATCCAGATCTAACCTGACTTCCCTTGTTATTTTACAAAGCCCCGTCAGTATAATTCCTTCGGTGAAGATCCACCGTTGATCTCTGCAGATCAATGGTCCACATTTACCCGATCTCCTCACGACCCCCTGCCTCATATTCTTTTCTTCTACCCCATATTTTAATCTGAGTTGTTCATTCTAAAGTATAACGGTCTAGATTAGACCCCATAGGCCCAACTCCTTTGGGACCTACCTTTCCCCTCGATAGATATCCACCGTCCATTTTCGAGATCTAACGGTCCATATTTAAACTGCCTTGGCCCTGCCCTCCCTTTTCCACTAGCGCATCTTACCCACCATCGCGTGCAATCCACACCATTGGATCTGTGCCCATCCATCCAACGACTGGCATTCTGTTTCACGTTTTTTTTTTGCGCCAGAGATTTAATGCCTAAAAATAACGCGAAAAAATTTGTTTTCCTGAGGACACGTGGCGGGCGGCGAAGCATATCGTGTTTTTTTTTAATATTTTTGAAACCACTTAAGAGCAACGCGACACCGGTGGTTTTTACAACCGAAACCACCTTTCCCATTTACATTACATTTTCTTATTTTAAATCTCTGCCGTTGATCTCTGTTGGCTGGTCTAATCCAACGACCCAGAATCTTTCCGCAACCCCAAATTTCATTAAACCCATTTTGCCTCCGCCAAAGGTTTTTTTCCCCTTTCCACTATATTTTCCTCCATTTTCATTATTATGTTGCCCCCTCTGCATTATAAAAACCCAATTAATCTCGACCATTGATCAATCTGATCCAACGGCCCGCACTTAATCCAACCACCTCTCCTTTTGACCCCGACAAGCAATCTTGACCGTTGGTTCTGTTCATCCAACGGCCTCGCTCTGACCTAAACCTCTGAAGCAGTTTTTACTTATCCCCGCAGGATTTTCTTAATTTTTATTTGTTTGTGCAGGTTTTAATGGTTTTTCCATTGTTTTAAAAGAAAATAAAAGGTTGAGGATGACGATCCCCCAGGCCTTTATTCGTGAAGGAGATCACTCTACGGGGTTCCATGTCATGTTTCATCCATGCCTCATGAGCACTGATGCTATTTTAAAACCCTCTGTGCGCCCGCAAAAGCAATAAAAACACAGCAAACTCCACAGATAAAGAGTATCAGTATCCAGGGATAAAATCAAAGCAGAATTCAATGTTTAAAGGTTTTAACACAGTTTTAAGGGATTAAGGCGTAAATTTGGCTATCAAAGGCCTAATCCACAGTTAAAGACAGCATGAAGACGGAAGACACATATTAAACCTAATCTGTCCTAAAACACAGAACTAAAGTGAATTAAAGGTGTTTTAGGGAAAGATAAAGAATTCTATCAATCCAAGAAGCCTCCACTGCCACATCAGAGGCTAATTGAATCCTCTCCAACTACCAAAAGCCACCTGTGGCCTCAAAGCATTCAAAGGAGGCATATTTATTGCCTCAGAATAGAAGATATTTGCCTAAGAGACAACTGAATAGTTATTTCAAATCAAAGGAAATTATTACAACTGTCAGAAAAAATTATTACAAAGATAAGAATGAGCTTTAAAGTCAATAATTTCTCCCAAGTAGCTAATAACTTAATGAAAATCAATTAATACAGAGAAAATATCAGAAGCACTTCTCCATTGAGCCCCTCAAAGGCCGAGAAGCATTAATTTGTATTAATTGAGCCTGAAGATCTTATGTTACAACCCACCTCCTCATTTTTTCTATAAATACCTCTGTAGAAGATGAAACAAAGGTTGGTCTCCAAATATCTGTTGCATGTAAATAGTTTTCTGAAGCTGCTGTAAGCTCTGTTTGTCATTTAATATACCTAAGTTGAGATGAGAAGTTTGAAGTTGTAGAGACCCATTGGATTTGAAGATTGTAAATGGTTTGAAGCATCAAATACAAGCTGATTTATGGGATCTTGATCTATGTCAATGGTGATGTTTTTCTTATTGTAACTTGTCATTTTATTTATTTTTCCATTCTGTCCATCTTTTGTCATAAAGAACAGCAATTATAGAGTTAGGATGTACTGTCAAAAGTACCCTTCTCTCACTGATAAGCTTTATCTGTATGTTTTCTTCCAATTGTTGTGTTTAAGAATGATTTAATATAGTCCAAGCAGTTAAGAATGTTGGTGTTCCCTTATCTTACTGTCTAAACTTTAAACATTGTTCTTGAATGTTATTTTCAGTGTCTGCTAAGTAAAGTTGAACTAGGGAAGTCTATGGTTAGCCCTGTCCTCTAGTTATATCTCCAAAGGTTGTCTGAAAGTTTCCCTAAGAGTATGTTGAAAGCAGGCTAGGTTCAAAGTCCTTACCTGATCTTAGACTATTCTTTGTTTATCTTAAGTGTTGTCTTGATGAGTTTACTAATTAAAGAATGAACTAGGGAAGTCTATGGTTAGCCCTGTCCTCTAGTTTTCTTCTCCAATAGTTGCTTTGAAAAGTTTCCCTTTGAATATGCTGAAAGCAGGATAGGTTCAAAGTCCTTACTTGATCTTAAGCTATTCTATTTGTGTTTTAAATGTTTTCTATTGAAAGTGCATCGAAAGCAGGCTAGTTTCAAATTACTTACCTAATCTTAGATAACTTTTATGTCTTTCTTAAGTGTTTGCCGAAAGCAGGATAGTTTCAACGTACTTTCTTGATCTTAGGCTACTCTTTGTTCTTCATTTTTTTGTTTCCCCTTCTTATTGTTTCATTCCATTCCATAAAATCAACTTTAAAGAGATCCTTTGACATAGATTACTTGCCCCATGGACCACTCTTGAACCTTGTTGTTTCAATTAAAATTCTACTATGACTCCATAGCCCAATGGATTGAAGCTGCTTCTTGCCTATCTTTTTAGTTGAATCAATATTTCACTTTCATACACCTTCACCCTTCATTTAGACTTCCTTCACCTTAATTTATCTTAGTCCAACCAAAACCAACAAAACCTTGTTCCTCGTAACTAGCCTAATATCACATCTCAACCCTTAAAGATACATCAATATTTGCACTTTATAGAGAGATCCCTCTCTGGATTCAGGAGGGCTAGATCCTAGAATCCAAAAGTGGTTCAAGTGTTCTCCCTGCAGTTTTGGTCTCGCCAATCTACTGAAATTACATGGAGCTAACATTTCTGGCGACTCCACTATGGAGTTCTGAGTGAAACTTCATCCTAGATACTTCTAGGACCTCAGGAAACCTCCTTGATTCAAGAACATTTGTTGTGTTAGCCAATTGAGCCACCAGAACTAACATTTCTGGCGACCATACTGGGGATCTGAGTTAATTTTATCTTAGACACCCTTAAAACCTCAGAAGACCCATAATCTCTTTAGATTGGTATTCATAATAAACATGGTGGTGGAACCATAAAAAATTTTACCTCCTTAAGAGCTAAAAATTTTCCATCTGGCGACTCCACACTCTATAACTTCCAAAAGACCAAATGACTCCACTGGTAGAAGACCTTGAATTGATTGAACAGACACAGTGACCTCTTTCTTGATTTACAAACATGATTCCAAGGATACAACGAAGGTATACCCCAATGAGTAGAGATCATATCCCTGGGTTTCCACATAAAATTCCCCAGGTGAATTGGGATGATAACCTTCCTGTTTTTCAAGGTGAAAAGTTTGATGACCCTCTATTACATCTCATCAAATTTCATATACATGTATGGAGGTTGAAAGTTGAATCGCCTAAAGATTGCCTAATGAAAATGTTCATGTTAACATTAGAAGGAAAAGCTAGGGATTGGTATGAATGGTTGAAATCTATTAGTTTGTTTTCTTTCAAGGACCTTGAACATGTGTTTTATGAGAACTACAAAGGAAACTCTACATCATTATCATGGGGTGAATTACATTACGATTCATCACAAAACATCACCCAACACATTTTATACAATGATGAAGATTTGGAAGGAATGCATCCTGAAGACCTTTTAACAGCCATTCATGAGTTTAATATTCTATTAAAAACTTATAAGAATATAGATGAATCAGATGAGGAAGAAATAAACCTAGAAATAAAGAACACTCCTCAAGATATTCTTGAAAACATAAATAATGATTCATCATCCCTTCTAGGTGAGGCTGATTTAAATATTGATGATCTAGAGCAGCCCATGTTTTTTCCAAAACAAGAACAAACTCAACCTTTACAAGACCTAGATAATGAGCTAAACATGTATGATGATCAAGACTTTATAGAAGATAACGAGGGAGGTTGCCAAGAAATTCCTAGTTGTCTACCTATAACTTGTGTTTTATGGTTAAGAGATCTTTACAAACAAAAACAAAACTCTAATAGTGAGAAATGCTTTGAGGAAACAAATAGCCACTTAGAAAACGTAGAATCTAATGTGCAAGAATAATTAGCATATCTAGGGACTCTCCCTTTATGTTATAACTCATTTAGAGTTGCACAAGAAGAATGGCATCCTGACAATGTAGAAGAAACAACTCATGAACCTTGTATTTCAACTAAGTATCCTAATAATCATGAAGAGTTGTTTAAAACAAAAGAAGATCAGGAAATACTAGAAAACCCTCAAAGATTCCCTGCAAGCACAAGAAAATATCCCTTAGAAGAGGCTCAAAAAGACATCCAGCCTCAAAACCAGTTTACACAAGAGAAAGGAGACAGTTGTATTTTTGTTTATGCTGAAAGAGAAATCTCTCCTTTGACAGAAGAAGAAATTGATCAAATACTAAACAAACAGCTACCCTCCAAACCTTCATTTAAACAAGACAATCATGAACACAGTGCCTATTCCATAGAACAATCCAATGGCACTCAATACAAATAGGATAGTAAGGAAATTAATGATAATATTGGAACTAGTCCTCTTTGGAGTATGAATTTTGATGGGTCATGTACTAAAACTAGTGCAGGTGCAGGAATATGGCTTTACAATACAGGAAACAATCATTTTGAAGCCCATTCATATAAATTGTGTTTTCAGTGCACAACTGACATAGTGGAGTATGGGGCACTTCTCTTAGGGCTGCACTTATTGAAGAAATAAGGAGCCCAGAAGATAACAGTTCATGGAAATGCAGAATTCGTAATTAGGCAAGTGAAAGAAGAATGCATGGTTAAACATCCTAGACTTAGAGCCTATAAGTATGATGCCATGGATTTGTTAAAAACTTTCAAAGAATTTCAACTTATCCTTGTTCCTAAAGACCAAAAAAAAATTTCTAGTGGATTAGCCCTTGTTGCTAGTACATGTCTGAGACCTTGGGAGAGCAAACAATATACAATTCAAGAAAAATTCAGACCAGCTATCCCAAATAATAAAAGATACTAGAAACTCTTTGGGGAAGAAAAACAAATAGAAGACTGTCCTACTAAGGATATACCATCTTTTCAAGAAGAAACTTCTCCCATCATTGATATCAATCTGTCATTCAAAGAACCTGAATTTATATCAGAAACAAGCATAGATTTAGAGAAAGAATAAATTTCATTTCTTTTTGATTTGCAGGTTAAAGATGATGATGCTTCCAAGGAACATACTGAAGATATAGTCCTCAAAGCTGATGTCTTGGAAGCAGATAATCTACCAATTGTGGAGGACCAAAAAGAAGAGAATCTTCATCTTTTCTTTGTTGATCCTTTGGAAAAGTATGTGGAAGCCCCAACTGGCTCAAATTATCAAGCATGGATCCTTTGCAAGAGCCAAATGCATGAAAATCTGTCACCTTTTTTGATAGCCTTGGTTTTGAAGATTAATCTTCAAAATGTACTATGGTTACCCGTGACAAGCAGTCAGAGTTTCTTTTCCTTTTTGTCACTACTCAACTGGCTACATTGGCACTTTTGTATCATACAAGAATGTAAATATTCCAAGATAGAATAGGTTAGATAGCAATATCAATATAGCTCAACCTTTGCGCATTTATTTAGTTTTTGATTTTTGTTCTGAAGAAAAATAAAAATACAAAAACAATAGAAGATAGAAAAGAGGGCAGATTGTAAAAACAAGAAAGGTACAGCCCCATACCAAAAAAGAGAAACAAAGTCTGAAAGTGTGCAAGCTCAAATTCCACTCCTAAGAAACACACTCCTAGGTAGTCATACAGCCTCATCATGACTAATTAGTTTTCAATTTACTGTTGATAGGTTAGTGAAATAAATTTTCCAAACAGTTTAATCTTGGCTTATCAGTTAGGTAGATTAGGATAGAATAAAAAGGTTCAAACAAGCTCAAAATTTGAACCTATTAACTTCAAAGATGAATGGCTCAAATTAGATCAAATATTGAGCCAAGGATAGAAGTAAACTGGTTCTAACATGTTCAAAACTTGAACCAGATAAAAAAGAGAGAACAGCTCAATCAAGCCTAAAAACAGAGCTGAAAGAAAAGAGAAGGATGTTCTTAAGCTTTCAAATCTTAAGCCTTCACATTTTGTTTTAAATTTTCTGCAAATTTTAATCTATGTGCAGCTTGTTTTTATGCCATAGATCAGCAACAAGTTAGACTGTTCAATTTTGAATTGTCTGCTTTTAAATTTCTTGTTTTAGAGATTAGAGAATTAAAATCTTTTAGACAGACTAATCCTAACAGATTGTAGTTAGGTAGAGAAGCTTGTGAACTCAACTGTTTAATCTGAGTTCATGGAGAAATAAGGGTAGAAATAGATTATTTTTATTCTTTCAAAAGAATAAAATGTTTGTACAAAGAGTTGCAAATCCAAATGCACTCTGAAAGAAGAAAAAATGTTAGATCATTAGGATTGGGTAACTAGAAAGCTTGTTTTGATAAAACTCCATTGTTTTTTATGGCTGCTAACATTATCATAGCAAACGAAAGAAAGTTGCAGCCCCATGGATAAGGCATTTATCAGCTTCCAGAGAAGACAGGTCTGAGGTTTTTGATACCTTCAAGAAGGCATCATCCCAAGTTGGAGCCGCTGTTAGCCACCTATAAAAATTTGTTATACCAAATGGTGGCTAAATATTTTTCAGCCTTCAAGAAACAATTCATTTCAAAATTGTTAGTTCTTGAAGTCTCATGATGGTATTTTTCCTTTAAGACAATCTTCACTGTTGTTTCCCTCATAAATCCTGAAAAAATATGTTGTTTACCTGAAGGAAAGATTGCTCAAAACCCCATTTTTCCCTTCATTATTACCCCTCCTTTCATCCACAAAAACTCCTTTTTTATCCCTTATTTCCTTCATAAAATTCCTCCATAAGCCTTATTCAACCTTCAAATTCACTTCCAGACCCTTTTAAAAGCATTTATTTTAAAAATCCTTCCATTTGTTTTAAAAAGCCTTCTTTCCTATACCGGAACCCTCAAATTCCTTCAAAAACTCTGTTTTTTAAGCCAAAACAGTCTTTTTTCATTATAAACAATTTTAGCCCTGAGGGATTAAATTTCATAAACCTCCGCTTCATAGGACCATAAGCCCTGCAACCGGGCGCTTAGAGGGTCCAAACCCCCGTTGTAAACCTTCATTTCTTTGTTTTTCCTTTATATCTTCATAAAACCCAACTTTCCTTCATATTTCAATAAACCCGGCAATTCAATGTGTAAATAAATATCAACCGTTGATCTTCTCTACTGCCCCCAAATCCAACGATCCATTTTGTTCCTCGTTCCAGATCTGTCGTTTCCCCTTTTGCCTTCATGAATTAATCTCCACCGTCGATCTAGTTTCTAGATCAACGACTCGCGCTTAATCGCATCGCGCAAAGCTTGGAGTGCCATCCCTTGGTTTTCCCCGATTATGCGATCTCTGATTTAATCAGGACCGTCGATCATCCTTTGATCTGATGGTCGTTACCTAATCACATCGCAACTTTTCATTTCACCCTTTGTTTTTCCTCTCCGCCGATGCGCTCCTGCGATTTTATCTGGACCGTCAAATCCACAAGAACCGACGACTCAGATTTAATCGCGCTCCGCTCATAGCCCTGACCATTGCACCCGCCGATTAAATCTCCACCATTGATCTCTCCTAGATCTAACGGCTCGCATTAAATCACATCGGCGTATTTCATCGTGCCTTTCTTTTTCCTCCGCCTATTCGTGACCTTGCGAATGGATCTGGGCCGTCCATTTCATAGATCCGACGGTTCAGATCTAACCTAACTTCCCTTGTTATTTTACAAAGCCCCGTCAGTATAATTCCTTCAATGAAGATCCACCATTGATCTCTGCATATCAACGGTCCACATTTACCCGATCTCCGCCTGACCCCCTACCTCATATTCTTTTCGTCTGCCCCATATTTTAATCTGAGCCGTTCATTCTGAAAATCTAACGATCTAGATTAGACCTCGTAGGCCCAACTCCTTTGGGACGTACCTTTCCCCCTTGATAGATCTCCACCGTCCATTTCTGAGATCTAACGGTCCAAATTTAAACCGCCTTGGCCCTGCCCTCCCTTTTCTGCCTGTGCATCTTACCCACCATCGCGTGCGATCCACACCGTTGGATCTGTGCCCATCCATCCAACGACTGGTATTCTGTTTCACGTTTTTTTTGCACCAGATATTTAACGCCTAAAAATAACGTGAAAAAAGTGGTTTTCCTGAGGACACATGGCGGGCAGCGAAGCATATTGCATTTTTTCTGAAGATTTTGGAAACCACTTAAGAGCAGCGCGACACTGGTGGTTTTTACAACCGAAACCACCTTTCCCATTTACATTACATTTTCTTATTTTAAATTTTTGTCGTTGATCTCTGTTGGCTGGTCTAATCCAACGGCCCAGAATCTTTCCGCAACCCCAAATTTCATTAAACCCATTTTTCCTCCACCAAAGGTTTTTTTCCCCTTTCCACTATACTTTCCTCCATTTTCATTATTATGTTTCCCCCTCTGCATTATAAAAACCCGATTAATCTCGACCGTTGATCAATCTGATCCAACGGCCTGGACTTAATCCAACCACCATTTGTCCAACCGTCTCTCCTTTCGACCCCGACAAGCAATCTTGACCGTTAGTTCTGTTCATCCAATGGCCTCGCTCTAACCTAAACCTCTGAAGCAGTTTTTACTTATCCCCGCAGGATTTTCTTAATTTTTCTTTGTTTGTGCAGGTTTTAATGGTTTTTCCATTGTTTTAAAATAGAATCAAAGGTCAGGGATGACGATCCCCCAGGCCTTTATTCATGAAGGAGATCACTCTGTGGGGTTCCATATCATGTTTCATCCATGCCTCATGAGCACTGATGTTATTTTAAAACCCTTTGTGCGCTCGCAAAAGCAATAAAAACACAGCAAACTCCACAGATAAAGAGTATCAGTATCCAGGGATAAAATCAAAGCAGAATTCAATGTTTAAAGGTTTTAACATAGTTTTAAGGGATTAAGGCGTAAATTTGGCTATCAAAGGCCTAATCCACAGTTAAAGATAGCATGAATACTGGAATACACAGATTAAACCTAATATGTCCTAAAACACAGAACTAAAGTGAATTAAAGGTGTTTTAGGGAAAGATAAAGAATTATATCAATCCAAGAAGCCTCCACTGCCACATCAGAGGCTAATTGAATCCTCTCCAGCTACCAAAAGCCACCTGTGGCCTCAAAGCATTCAAAGGAGGAATATTTATTGCCTCGGAACAGAAGATATTTGCCTAAGAGACAGCTGAATAGTTATTTCAAATCAAAGGAAATTATTACAACTGTCAGCAAAAGTTATTACAAATATAAGAATGAGCTTTAAAGTCAATAATTTCTCCCAAGTAGCTAATAACTTAATGAAAATCAATTAATACAGAGAAAATATCAGAAACACTTCTCCATTGAGCCCCTCAAAGGTTGAGAAGCATTAATTTGTATTAATTGAGCCTGAAGATATTATGTTACAACCCACCTCCTCATTTCTTCTATAAATACCTCTGTAGAAGATGAAATAAAGGTTGGTCTTCGAATATCTGTTGCATGTAAATAGTTTTCTGAAGCTGCTGTTAGCTCTGTTTTTCATTGAAGATACCTAAGTTGAGATGAGAAGTTTGAAGCTGTAGAGACCCACTAGACTTGAAGATTGTAACTGGTTTGAAGCATCAAATACCAGCTGATTTATGGGATCCTGGTCTATGTCAATGGTGATGTTTTTCTTATTGTAACTTGTCATTTTATTTCTGTTTCCATTCTGGCCATCTTCTCTGATAAAGAACAGCAATTATAGAGTTAGGATTTACTGTCAAAAGTACCCTTCTCTCACTGATAAGCTTTATCTGTATGTTTTCTTCCTATTGTGTTGTTTAAGAATGATTTAATATAGTCCAAGCAGTTAAGAATGTTGGTGTTCCCTTCTCTTATTGTCTAAACTTTAAACATTGTTCTTGAATGTTATTTTCAGTGTCTGCTAAGTAAAGTTGAACTAGGGAAGTCTATGGTTAGCCCTGTCCTCTAGTTCTATCTCCAAAGGTTGTCTGAAAGTTTCCCTAAGAGTATGTTGAAAGTAGGCTAGGTTCAAAGTCCTTACCTGATCTTAGACTATTCTTTGTTTATCTTAAGTGTTTTCTTGATGGGTTTACTAATTAAAGAATGAACTAGGGAAGTCTATGGTTAGCCCTGTACTCTAGTTTTCTTCTCCAACAGTTGCTTTGAAAAGTTTCCCTTTGAATATGTTGAAAGCAGGATAGGTTCAAAGTCCTTACTTGATCTTAAGCTATTCTATTTGTGTTTTAAATTTTTTCTATTGAAAGAGCATCGAAAGCAGGCTAGTTTCAAAGTACTTACCTGATCTTAGATAACTTTTATGTCTTTCTTGAGTGTATGCCGAAAGCAAGATAGTTTCAAAGTACTTACTTGATCTTAGGCTGCTCTTTGTTCTTCATTTGTTTGTTTCCCCTTCTTATTGTTTCATTCCATTCCATAAAATCAACTTTAAAGAGATCCTTTGACATAGATGACTTGCCCCATGGACCACTCTTGAACCTTGTTGTTTCAATTAAAGTCCTACTATGACTCCATAGCCCAATGGATTCAAGCTTCTTCTTGCCTATCTTTTTAGCTGAATCAATCTTTCACTTTCATACACCTTCACCCTTCATTTATACTTCCTTCACCTTCATTTATCTTAGTCCAACCAAAACCAACAAAACCTTGTTCCTCATAACTAGCCTAATATCACATCTCAACCCTTAAAGATACATCAATCTTTGCACTTTATAGAGAGATCCCTCTATGGATTCAGGAGGGCTAGATCCTAGTATCCCAAAGTGGTTCAAGTGTTCTCCCTGTAGTTTTGGTCTCACCAATCTGCTGAAATTACAAGGAGCTAACACCACCATGATGACACTCTTTCCTTCGGACTTAGGTAAACCTGTGATAAAATCCATTGAAATATCCTCCCAATTTTGACTTGGAATGGATAAAGGTTTTAGAAGACCTAGGGTCTTAATTGTCTCAACTTTATTCTACTAGCAAACCAAACATTCTGCCACAAAATTTTGAATTTCAGATTTAAGGCCATCCCAAAAAAATTATTTCTTCATCCTGTGGTAAGTTTTTAAAAATCCTGAGTGTCCTCCTAATGGAGAAGTGTGCAATTCCAAAAGAATCTTTTGTTTTAGTTGGGAATTCTTCCAAAGATATAAGCAACATTTGTACCATAAGGAATCATTTTTCCAACTAAATGTATCAGATGTACTAGGATCTTGTTGCAACTTTTGAATGAGTGTCCACACTTCTTCTTCCTTCTTCCATTCATCTCTTGCTTCGGTTATCCAATCTGGTTGGATAATAGAAATGGCACAAAGCAATGCTTCCACCTCTTCATTCTTTCCTGAGAGTGCATCTACAAAAACATTTAGCTTCCCTTTTTTGTATATTATTTCAAAGTCATAACCTAACATCTTTGTGACCCATTTTTGCTGCTCTTCTGAAGATATTCTTTGTTCCAAAAAGTGTTTAAGACTATCATGATCAGTTTTTACCTTGAAGTGTCTTCCCATTAGGTAAGTTCTCCATTTATTTAGTGCATACAGTATTGCTAACATTTCCTTCTCATAAATAGGTTTCTGTAAATACTTTCCTTTGATTGGACGACTTTCAAAACGAAAAAAACGATGGGTCTTCCTTCTTGCATTAAAAACGGCAACGATTCCATTTCCTGAGGCATCACATTCCACAATAAAGGTTTTTGTGAAGTCTCGGCGTAGCTAAGACTTGTGCTAGGCACATTTCCTCTTTAAGATGTTCACGGGCCTTGGTTGCTTCGAGAGTCCATGAAAAGTACATCTTTCTTCAATAATGTTGTTAAGTGCTGTCTTTCTACCATAATTCTTAACAAACTTTCGATAATACCCTGTTAACTTGAGAAATCCTACTTACTTGCTTTATGGTTGTGGGACTTCCATTCCTTAATGGCTTTAATTTTGTTAGGGTCTACCTTAACACCCTCGTGAGATACAATATGACCAAGATATTCCACCTCTTCTACTCCAAAAGAAACACTTGGATGTTTTTGCATATAATTGTTTCCCCTCCAATAGTTTGAGCACCATGTCAACATGTTGAACATGATCCTTCAAAGACCTGCTGTAGATTAATATATCATCAAAAATTACTAGCACAAATTTTCTAAGGAAGGGTTTGAAAATGGAATTCATGACAAATGTGAAAGGTGCATTGGTAAGGCCAAAAGGCATGACCAAAAATTTATAATGACCCTCATGGGTTCAAAATTCTATTTTCGGAATATCTTCAGTCTTCATTCTAATTTGATGATACCCTGAATGAAGATCCAATTTGGTGAAATAAATTTCTCCATGTAATTAATCCAATAATTCATCAATCACAGGAATGGGAAATTTATCTTTAATGGTGATCTTACTGAGCTCCCTATAATCCGAACACATGCACCATGATCCATCCTTCTTGTGTACCAATACTACAGGAGTATAGAAAGAACTTTGACTAGGTTGAATTACACCCCCCTCTAACATTTCTGCAATCATACGTTCATTTTCACTCTTTTGGACATAAGGATATCTATAAGGCTTGATGTTTGGAGGAACACTTGCTAGAATCAAACGAATAGCATGATCATGATCACGAATGGGTGGGAGTCCTTTGGGAGTTTCAAACACCTTGGAATGATTGTCCAAGAATTTTTGAAGATCTGCAGAAATAGATGATTTTGATGTTGCAACTTCTAGTGAGCATAATTTTGCAATTACGCCTCGCTGTTATTTATTTAGAATCTTTTTCATGAAATTATAGCTTATTATATTTCCCGGCTTCCCTGCAATACCTCATAATTCTACTTCCTTTCCTTATGAAAAAAATTTCAAGAAAAGTTCTTGAAAATTAAAATCTACCGTCCCTAAAGATTGTAACCATTGTACTCCTAGTACAACATCAACACCTCCCATAGGAATGGAAAACATTGAACTATTCAATACATATTCCCCAATGGTCAGATTGATATTATGGAATTTTATAGAGCAATTTATAGTTCCTCCATTTGCAACCATCACTTGACATTTTGTTGCTGGGTATAGGAAAAAATTCAATTCCTTGGCTACCTTACAATGAATAAAATTATGGGTACTACTTTGAATCGATCATACTTTATTACCTTTTACATTGTGTAACCAGCTCCAAAAATAGAAGAAAAGAGATATCAACGCCTTAGAAATAAGCCACTTCAAGGAGGAAACCTCCAATACATTACATAAATGAACAATTCTTGGATGATACAATTTACAAAACCTCCTTTCTATATATAGGAGTCCATGGGGCCATAATGTAATCCTAGTGGGCCACAATGTAATCCTAGCTTACCTAACAATAATAATTTAAGGGCACAATAATAACAAAATGGGGGTTACAAGGGTACAATAATAACAATAAGGGGGTTACACTAACAACAATAAGGGACTATACTAGTAATATAGGGACCTAACATGCCCCTCTCCTTCAAAAAAAGTGTTGTCCTCAGCGCTTGAGTAGCTCTGGGTGCTTTTGTATAAAATTCTCATCCTCCCATGTAGAATCTTCAGTGGGTAAGTTCTTCCACTTGATGAGATACTCTGAAATTGATCGATTTCGTAGTTGTCGAGTTCTTGTTTCCGTTACCGCTTCAGGTTCCAATATGATTTTTCCTTCCTCATCAAGTTCTGGCAATATTGTTTGAACTGGAAGATTTTCACCTATAACCTTCTTTAAGCATGAAACATGGAAAACTGGATGCACTCGCGAAGAAGCAGGAAGCTCCAATTCGTATGCCATAGTACCAATCTTTTGCAACACCTTGTAAGGACCATAGTACTTTGGCGATAATTTATTATCCTTCTTAGCTTGCTTGAGGGACATTTGTTTATATGGTTGTAGCCGTAAAAATACCCAATCTCCTACATCAAAACTTCTCTCGCTGCGATGTTGATCTGCCTGTTGTTTCATTCGATTTTGTGCCAAATTAAGGTTATCCTTTAAGATTTGGAGAACTTCTTGATGATGCTAGATGTGATCTTCGACTGCTTGAACCTTTGAATTTTCCCTTAAAGATGATGTAATCGATGGTGGATGATATCCATAAAGTGCCATAAATGGGGTCATTTTTGCTGCAGTATGGAAGGAAGTGTTATACCACCATTCAGCGAGAGGTAACCACTTGACCCATTGTGTTTGTTTATCGGATACAAAACAACGAAGATATCCTTCCAAACATGTATTTACTATCTCAGTTTGACCATCAGATTGAGGATGATAAGATGAGCTATGAGCTAATTTAGTACCCAAAGAAGAAAATAACTCTGTCCAAAAATTTCCCGTAAAAATGGGATCTCTGTCGCTCACAATAACCCTTAGGCTTCCATGTAGCTTTTGAATTCTGTCCACAAATGTAGTAGCAACTGTACTTGCTTTAAATGGATGAGATAATGCACAAAAGTGTGCATACTTGGTAAGTCTATCAACTACCACCATGATGACACTCTTTCCTTCGGACTTAGGTAAACCTATGATAAAATCCATTAAAATCTCCTCCCAACGTTGACTTGGAATGGATAAAGGTTGTAGAAGTCCCGGGGTCTTAATTGTTTCCACTTTATTCTGCTGGCAAACCAAACATTCAGCCACAAACTTTTGAATGTCAGATTTAAGGCCATCCCAAAAAAAATCTTTCTTCACCCTGTGGTAAGTTTTTAAAAATCCTGAGTGTCCTCCTAAAGGAGAAGTGTGCAATTCCAGAAGAATCTTTTGTTTTAGTTAGGAATTCTTACAAAGATATAAGCGATCTTTGTACCATAAGGAATCATTTTTCCAACTAAATGTATCAGATGTACTAGGATCTTGCTGCAACTTTTGAATGAGTGTCCATACATCTTTGTCCTTCTTCCATTCAACTCTTGCTTCGGTTATCCAATCTGGTTGGATAATAGAAATGGCACAAAGCAATGCTTCCACCTCTTCATTCTTTCTTGAGAGTGCATCTGCAACAACGTTAAGCTTTCCTTTTTTGTAGATTATTTCAAAGTCATAACCCAACATCTTTGTGACCCATTTTTGCTGCTCTTCTGAAGATAGTCTTTGTTCCAAAAAGTGTTTAAGACTATCATGATAAGTTTTTACCTTGAAGTGTCTTCCCATTAGGTAAGTTCTCCATTTCTTTAGTGCATGCAGTATTGCTAACATTTCCTTCTCATAAATAGGTTTCTGGAAATACTTTCCTTTGATTGGACGACTTTCAAAAGCAATGGGTCTTCCTTCCTGCATTAAAACTGCACCAATTCCATTTCCTGAGGCATCACATTCCACAATAAAGATTTTTGTGAAGTCTGGCGTAGCTAAGACCGGTGCTAGGCACATTGCCTCTTTAAGATGTTCAAAGGCCTTAGTTGCTTCAGGAGTCCATGAAAATGCATCTTTCTTCGATAATGTTGTTAGAGGTGCTGCTATTCTCCCATAATTCTTAACAAACTTGCGATAATACCCTGTTAACCCGAGAAATCCTCGCAACTTCTTTATGGTTGTGGGGACTTTCCATTCCTTAATAGCTTTAATTTTGTTAGGGTCTACTTTAACACCCTCGTGAGATACAATATGACCCAGATATTCCACCTCTTGTACTCCAAAGAAACATTTGGATTTTTTTGCATATAATTGTTTCTCCAGCAATAGTTTGAGCACCCTGTCAACATGTTCAACATGATCCTTCCAAGACCTGCTGTAGATTAGTATATCATCAAAAAATACTAGCACAAATTTTCTAAGGAAGGGTTTGAAAATGGAATTCATCGACCCTTGAAATGTAGAAGGTGCATTGGTAAGGCCAAAAGGCATGACCAAAAATTCATAATGACCCTCATGAGTTCGAAATGTTGTTTTTAGAATATCTTCAGTCTTCATTCTAATTTGATGATATCATGAACGAAGATCTAAATTGGTAAAATAAATTTCTCCATGTAACTCATCCAATAATTCATCAATCACAGGAATGGGAAATTTATCTTTAATGGTGAGCTTATTGAGCTCCCTATAATCCGGACACATGGGCCATGATCCATCCTTCTTGTGTACCAATACTACAGGAGCAGAGAAAGAACTTTGACTAGGTTGAATTATACCCGCCTCTAACATTTCTACAATCATACGTTCAATTTCGCTCTTTTGGAAGTAAGGATATCTATAAGGCCTGATGTTTGGAGGAACACTTCCCGGAATCAAATGAATAGCATGATCATGATCACGAATAGGTGGGAGTCCTTTTGGAGTTTCAAACACCTTGGAATGATTGTCCAAGACTTGTTGGAGATCTGCAGAAATAGATGATTTTGATGTCGGAACTTCTAGTGAACATAATTGTGCAATTACGCCTCGTTGTTCTTTCTTTAGAAGATTTGTCATGACATTAGAGCTTATTATCCTTCCTGGCTTCCCTTCAATACCCCGTAATTCGACTTCCTTTCCTTCTGAAAAAAATTTCAAGAAAAGTTCTTGAAAATTAAAAGCTACCGTCCCCAAAGATTGTAACCATTGTACTCCTAGTACAACATCAAAACCTCCCATAGGAATGGAAAGAATTGGACTAGTCAATACATATTCCCCCATGGTTAGCTTGATATTATGGCATTTTCCAGAGCAATTTATAGTTCCTCCATTTGCAACCATCACTTGACAGTCTGGTGTTGGGTATAGGAAACAATTTAATTCCTTGGCTACCTTACAATGAATAAAATTATGGGTGCTACCTGAATCAATCAACACTATTACCTTTTTCTTCTTGATATGTCCTTCTATCTTGAGATTTTGAGGAGTGGTGATTCCTGCCAGTGCATTACACGATATGGTCGGATTCATTTCTTCCTCTTCTACGGCTAGTTCCTAGTGTATATCCTCTTCTTGTTCATTTTCTTCTTCCTCTTCACAATCTATGTAAAATAATTTCTTCTCAGCACACTTATGACCTTTAGTGTATTTGCTATCAAGACTGTAGCAAAGCCCTTTTGCTCTTTTTTCTTCCAATTTTTGTGGTGTCAACCTTGTAGGTTGTGGAAATCTAGGTGTAGCAACACTTCCTTTTTATAGAAGTGAGTGGTAGGCTTCCTTGTCGCCATAATTTTATATTCAATTTTTCTTGCCAACCTGAATGCCTTCTCCAATGAATCAGGTTCCAAAACATGAACTTCATGTTGGATGTTATCCTTTAAAGTGCCTATGAAGAGATCAATTCTGTGTTCCTCTGGAATATCAATTACCCTTATATTCAATTTTTGGAAGTCCTCAATGTGCTGCCCCACTAAACCCTTTTGTTTGAGATTTATCAATTGGCTAAAGAAGGTGTTGCTCTTTGTATCCTCATAATGTGCTATCATTTCTTCAGTAAAAATTGACCAAGTGACAATTTTTTTATGGGAGCAAAGCCATCGATACCATACAAATGTATTTTGTTATAAATGTAAAGTTGCAATGCGTACCTTTTGTGTGTTTTGCACATTATGGAGATCAAAATATTGCTCCATCTATAGTATCCATGTTACAGGATCCTTTCCATCAAACTTCCTCATATCCATTTTTGGAATATGGTGGTTCTTCCCGCCAACATTAGAGTTTATGAAATCATGATTAACATTTATTTTGTTCCCATCATGAGTTTCCTCTACTATCTTTTCACCATTAGGAAACATTTCTTGTATCAACTTTGTCAAACCTTCTATGTCCGCTTTTAGATCATTCTTCATGTTTTCCATTTTAGCTTCCATGTCATCCATCTTAGATTCCATGCCATCTTCCATGCCATCTATCTTAGATTCCATGCCTTTCTTCAAACCATCCATATTATTCTTCACACCATCCATCTTTGCTTCCATGCCTTTCTTCAAAACTTCCATTTCATTTTTTGCTACTCTTTGCGAGAGCGAAATTTGGTGCACTTGCTCTTGTAATTTTGATAGATCATGTTGCAATTCTTCATCTTCATGAGTCATAGTAGAGCCTTCTGAAGGCTTAATGGGTGTTGAATTATTTTTACGGGGCATTTTTTAGAACCTGATATTGATATATATTCTACAATACACCCTTGGAATCAATTCAAATTGATTCTTCAAACAAGACTTATGCAATTCGGAGAAAAAAAAAAAAAAAATACACACCTTTTTCTTGCTTTTGAGGAGCTCGATATTGAAATTGGATTATCTCTGTGATTGCGGCTCTTAAATATCTGAAATTCAGCACTAAATTAGCCCTCTGAATTCTCTTTTGAATTCCACAGGTCTGGCCTGATTTGGATTCTCCAAGACAAAGTTATATCCAATCTCCCACAATGACCTAATTATGGACTGGTTCAGTAGAGCAAACTTGTACGGCTTGCCACGTGTCACTGTTTCATCCTTCGGCTCTAAAATTGATAGCCAAGAAACTACAGTCTGTGTACTTGCAACCAATTTTTACGACACTCCAATCAGATGCTCATAGAGAGAGTTATGAAACTTTTCCCATGATCACCTCTTTGAGATGAAATTCGGGAGCCTAAAAAAGCACTACCTTCCACAGATCATATCTCGAAAAATATTGCGAACCAAGCTCTGAAATATTTTGATGAGTTTCCTCAGGATTTCGTCTTCACACTCTAAAAATTTCAGATTATGAACCTTCGTAGAAAAAAATTTATAGCGAAAATTCCACGATCACCTATTTAGAGCAGCGAAACCCTAGAATCCAAACCTCTGATACCAAATGTTGTGTAACCAGCTCCAAAAATAGAAGAAAAGAGATATCAACGCCTTAGAAATAAGCCACTTTGAGGGGGAAGCCTCCAATACATTACATAAATGAAAAATTCTTGGATGATACAATTTACAAAACCTCCTTTCTATATATAGGAGTCCATGGGGCCATAATGTAATCCTAGTGGGCCACAATGTAATCCTAGCCGACCTAACAATAATAATTTAAGGGCACAATAATAACAAAATGGGGGTTACGAGGGTACGATAATAACAATAAGGGGGTTACTAACAATAATAAGGGACTATACTAGTAATATAGGGACCTAACATTTTCTTCTTTATATATCCTTCTATCTTAAGGATTTGAGGAGTGGTAATTACTGCTAATGCATTAAAATATATGGTCAGATTCATTTATTCTTTCTTTAGGGCTGGTTCCTGGTGTATATCCTCCTCTTTTGATGTTTCTTGTTCCTTTTATTCCTCCACTTCACAATATATGTAAACTAATTTCTTCTCAGCAAACTTATGACCTTTAGTGTATTTTCTATCACAACTGTAGAAAATCCCTTTTTCTATTTTTTCTTCCAATTGTTGTGGTGTCAACCTTGTAGGTTGTTAAAATATAGGAGTAGCAACACTTCCCTCTTTATAAAAGTGAGTGGTAGGCTTACTTGTGGCCATAATTTTACATTCAATTTTTCTTGCCAACCTGAATGCCTTCTCCAATGAATCGGGTTCCAAAATCTGAACTTCATGTTGGATGTTATCCTTTAAATTACCTATTAAGAGATCAATCCTGTGTTCCTCTGAAATATCAGTTACCTTTTTATTCAATTTTTGAAAGTCCTCAATGCGATCCCCCACTAAACCCTTTTGTTTGAGATTTATCAATTGGCTAAAGAAGGTGTTTCTCTTTGTATCCACATAATGTGTTGTCATTTCCCCCATAAAAATTGACCAAGTGACAATTTTTTTATGAGAGAAAAGCCATCGATACCATACCAATGTATTTTGTTCTAGATGTAAAGTAGCAATGCATACCTTTTGTGTGTTTTGCACATTATTGAGATCAACATATTTCTCCATCTGTAGTATCCATGTTACCGGATCCTTGCCATCAAAATTCCTCAAATCCATCATTGGAATATGGTGGTTCTTCCTACCAACATTACAGTTTATGAAATCCCAATTAACATTTATTTTGTTCTCATCATGATTTTCCTCTCTTCATCTTTTCACCATTGGAAACATTTCTTGTATCAACTTCGTCGAACCTTCCATGTACGCTGATCATTCTTCATGTTTTCCATTTTCTCATCGATCTTGGCTTCCATGTCATCCATCTTAGATTCCATGCCATCTATCTTAGAATTCCATGCCATTATTCAAACCATCCGCCCCACCTTTCTTAAAACCATCCATCTTATTTTCCATGCCTTTATTCAAAACTTCCATGTCATTTTTTGTTTCTCTTTGCGTGAGAGAAATTTGTTGCACTTGCTCTTATAATTTTGATATGTCATGTTTCCATTCTTCATCTTCATGAGTCATAGTAGAGCTTTATAAAGGATTGATGGGTGTTGAATTCTTTTTAGGGGCCATTTTAGAATCTAATACTGATATATATTCTATAATGTGCCCTTGGAATCACTTCAACTTGATTATTCAAACAATACTTATGCAATTTGAAAAAAACAATACACACCTTTTACTTGCTTTTGAGGAGCTCGATATTGAAATTGAATTATCTATATAAGCGGATCCTCATCATCTGAAAAATTCAGCCTTGTAGTAGCCCTCACAAGAGCTTCTTTCAAATGCCATGAGTCCCCGTCGATTTGGATTCTTCAAGGAAAGATTGTGTCCAATCTCCCACAATTGTTGGATTGGTTCGGCCTTTTAGAGAACTTGTACGTCTTTCCACGTGTCATTTTTTCCTCCTTTGGCTCTAAAATTGATGGGCAAAAACTACTATACCATGTACTTGTGGCCACTTTTTACGAGATTTCAATTCGATGCTCGGAGAGAGAGAGCTATGAATATTTTCCCACGATCACCTCTTTGAGATGAAATTCGAGAAGCACTCAAAAAGCCCTAACTTCCCTCGAGATCATATCTCCCGAAAAATATTACGAACCAATATCTAAAATTTTCGAAGATGTTCCTCAAGATTATTTTGGCTTCGCACTACGAAAATTTCAGCTTCTTAACCTTCGTAGAAAAAAATTTATTACGAAAATACCACGATGACCTGTTTAGGTTAAATTCAGGAGCCTGAAAAATGACCTACATTGCACAGATCATATCTCCGAAAATATTGTGAACCAAGCTCTGAAATTTTGCGACGATGTTCCTCGGGATTTTGGCTTCGCACTCTAAAAATTTCAGATTCTGAACCTTCTTAGAAAAAAAATTATAGCGAAAATGTCACAATGGCATGTTTGGAGCAGCGAAACCCTAGAATCTTAAAGCTCCGATACCAAATGTTGTGAAACCAGCTCCAAAAGAGAAGAAAAGAGATATCAATGCCTTAGAAATAAGCCACTTCGAGGGGGCAACCTCCAATACATTACATGAATGAACAATTCTTGGATGATTCAAATTAAAAAAACCTCCTTTCTATATATAGGAGTCCATGGGCCCACAATGTAATCCTAGCCGACCTAACAATAATAATTTAAGGGCACAATAATAACAATATGGGGGTTACAAGGGTACAATAATAACAATAAGGGGGTTACACTAACAACAATAAGGGACTATACTAGTAATATAGGGACCTAACATAACCTTACCACCAAGTTGGCCCTTCAACATGATATCTCAACTCCCTATTACCCACAATCCAATGGGAAAGTAGAAGTCATTAATAAGATTTTGAAAATGATGTTGCAATGCATGATATGGATTCATAAGATGAATTGGAACCTCATTCTTTTTTCTGCTTTGTGGGCATACCAAACATCTATCTGAACTGTGATTGGATTCATACCCTTTCAGTTGGTTTATGGTCTAAAAGAACTTCTCCTGATTGAATGTGGGATTTAATCTTTAAATCTTGCCATCGAGATTCTTCCCGCAACTTCTACAGAATAAGAGTGTTTTTTTCATCTATCTCACTTAGATGAAACCTGATGCGATGTCGCAATGGCCAACGAGGCCCACAATAAACACATCATAGCACAGTATGACAAAAAATTTAAACCTTGTGCCTTCTTGGAAGGCGATCTAGTCCTTTTATATGATTAGGAAGATTATAAACTAGGAGCTGGAAAGCTCGAACCAATGTGTTTAGGCTCGTATATAGTCAAATGTGTACTTGCAAAGGAGCTTATGAGCTCATTTATTTCGATGGAATCCCTTTGGCGTAGCCCATAAATGGGTTGTACCTAAAAAAATACTATGCCTATATTACCTTTACATAGTCACTATGTACATATTGTATAGGTGTGTCAGTGTGTTTGTAGTGTGTTTCCTTAATAATTTCGTACCACCTCTTCTAATATTTAATTACATTTGTTTTGGAGATGTCAGCATTCCCTCACCCATATGTTGGTTAAGTTGATGGTGTTAGTCGTAGTACTCGAAACCTTTACTCTGCAACGTGGGATATCTAAGCTCCCAGTGGCGAGTTAGTGAGTTTACAAGGAATTTTTATCAGTTGCTCAACTAATAATATCGTTGAGTCTAATGCAGATAAAAATGATTTTGGATTAATCACATCATTCAGATTAGGTCAAGTGGCTAAGAAGAAATCTGATCTCACTTTTGGACCTAATCCTAACGATGTGATTAATCTGAAAGCATTTTTGTCTAATGCAGTGATCAAATTATTCTATGATGTTATTTCTCATGGCATTTTCCATTTAGTGGTCAGAATTGATTCACAACTCGTAGTTCAACATCTAAACAACATTTATTCAGTACGAAGTCAACCTATGTTACGCATGTCTTTAAGGGTTCACCTTCAAGAACGAATTTTGATTACATTCAATATCAACGCATTCCTATAACTTTCAACACATTCGATGCATTAGCCAATTATGTTTTAGATGGAGATTTGCAACACATCTAAATAATTCAATCAACATCACACATTGAAAAAGAGAATAGGGAAAATAGGAAATATTTATAGATAATCCCTTAGAGGAAATTTCAGCCTAAAAGTGGCCTCCTAAGGAAAAATAATAAAATAATAGTTAAAATAATAAAATAAGAGTTATGAATTTTGGAGAGAAAACAAAAAAAGTACTTTTTTTAATTGTATTTTCGACTTATCTCCTTATTGTTTTACTCAAATTTCAATTTTAGACACTCATTAGATGCAGAATTAAATTCCACATCCAACGAGTACCCATTATGCATACTTTTGAGAAGACCCTCCATGGTAAAAATTGCATATTTATTAAAAAAATGTGTAAACACTCTTTTTAATGTATCTGCAATTTTTACCATGGAGGGTCTTCTCAAAAGTATGCATAATGGGTACTCGTTGGATGTGGAATTTAATTCTACATCTAATGAGTGTCTAAACTTGAAATTTGAGTAAAACCTATAAGGAGATAAGCCAAAAATACAATTACAAAAAGTAGTTTTTATTCTTTTCCCTCCAAAATACATGTACCTCTTTTTAAATTTGAAGCATATTGATTGGTTTATGTATTATGAAATGGAAATTACATGAAAATTTCATAGGCACTTTTAGGCTGAAATTTCCTCTAATGTGTATATAGTGTTTGGTTTTACAAAAACTATGTCTGAGAAACATATGGCCACATGGCCTATAATATCAAAATACATGTAGACAAAAGATGGCTCAAAGGCCTCCTAGTCAACTAATCCTGATGATGATTGTGATAACACACAACCACGTGGGAAACTTTGCACAACATTCGATTAATGCACTCTGACACTCCAATAGTGTATTTCTACAGTCATATGGGGATCTCGTTGATCCTGGTCTCCAATACGCTATCGTTCAAACCCTCAACATGATGCTCAAACTCGATGAGAATCTTAGCTATGTTAGGATCATCCATCTCCTCCTCTGCCCCTTGTAGAAACTCCAATATGTGAAATTTGTGGTTTTCCCCATCGTTGAAGATACAATGAGCCTACTAGTCGTATTGGTCCAATATCTGCATGTGAAACCAATAGTTAGTCCCTAATATATTAAAAAAATTATATATATATATATAGATATAGATATAGATTAAAACTCAAAAACATTAAAAATGACATTATTTTATCTACATCACCCCATTGCTCGCCTTCAAGTAAAATGAGCTTTAGGTCTCCTCGGAAATCAACTCCGGCATATGGATAGTCCTCAATCATGATAAGTTGTACCCGTAGCCATCGAAAGAAAGTATGAGTAAAAATCATCGAAAGTGCACCCCCGTGATGAGACATGAGATCTACCCATTACCTCATCCATGGAACCCTAGGTCCCAGAAGCTTGCAAGAGATCCGTTGAGGACGAAGTAATGGTATCCTCTCTAGAGTGAAATATACTAGGATAGAACCATACCCAAAGTTGTTCAAGCATACATCCTTTGTTCTATAGAGTTGTTCCTCCATGTTAGCCATATACCCCTTCACTCCAGTTGAAGATAGTAGGTTCTATGCACTCCAATGCATATTGCATATGGGACTTGGTATCCAAACGAAAAGCGACACTGTCAGCCAATCGAGTGATAGTGAAGAGGATTATCCTGAGAGGAAGTTGAATGACATATTTGATTTATATATTCCCATCCTTTGTTTCTTAAAAACAAGGCCTACAATGGAAAATTATGTATTCCCTCGTAGTTTCACCACCTCTTCTCATGCCAGATAGTAAGATAGGAGCTCCTCTCTGAGACAAACATGTTAAGAAATAGATATCCTCCACATCTATTGTGACATTATGCGCTTCGATCTTGAATAATTGTCCCTGAATGTCCCATGCTCTGACCAAATATTCCATTAAATCAAGTTGGGCTCTCATGCCTAGAATCAAGAAAAATTTAAGGAGCCCATAGTTACTTAGAGCTTGTATTGTTGTTGGGTCATTGGCAACAACCAAATATTGAGATTCATGTTATATTTCTCTCCAACTCAAAACCATTCTTTCCCTGGTGAATAGCTACAAAATCACAATAAAAACACTTAAAATCAACCTTGTGAAAAACATTGAGAAAAATCTAACTCAAAATTACAATTTTGTTCCCAAACTACGCCCGTCGCACCTGCCTTTCAATAGACAGAGCGACCCCACACACTTTTCCTTCCTGGCAGGTGTGTTGGTCCACTCTTCCTAGTGTAAATCAGACAAACCAACACACCTTTTGATATAGAGAGGGTATGATGGGCCTAGGAAAAAATTTAAAACCCTAAATCACTGAAAACTCTCAAAATTTTACACCAAATGAAAAATAAAAACTCTGAAAAAGGAGAGAAAGGATAGATATTCTAACTGGAACTAACATCTTTAGAAATGGTCCACCAGATTAGCTATAATCACCTATTGAAGTTTGAGGGTAAAATGCACTCAGTGCTCACTCACAAGAGGTAAAAATGAACATGGTAAGAAAGTTTTTTACTTTTCACTGTTTATGGTCAATTAGTCACTATTTTAATATTTTGACGTAATTTTTACCATATGTCATATATTTTTAATCTTTCTGTGGCACCCACTAATGTCACAACTGATAAGAAAACTATCCCTTTCACATACATCTCAACTGGGTCTCCACTGGATCTTACATGCATGTAGTTAACAGTAGTAAATCTTCAGTTGCATGTGAGACCACTGATTGTGAATTAATTAATAATTAATTCACTGATCTCTCACTAGCGTATCTTTAGTTACAACTAGCACAACTGAGTTTAACTCAATTAACTAAGTTAAACTACTTTACAACTCACATAACTACACATCCAACTCTGTTACAACTTCTAATCACTCAGTTACAACTAAGTCCACTTGCATGTCCCACCAACCAACCTTTGAACTCAAATTTCCTATAGCTAACTGATTTTCCACTTCAATTAACTAATTCCAAGTGCTCATTGAGAATAGATTAATGTTTATTGTCCAACTATTATTAAGGGATAATAATAGTCGACATGCATCTATAAAAAGGCATGTGATCTATAAATAGAACTCGCACATACATCTAAAAATAGAACATCATCTATAAATAGAATTTTCTCATGCATTCTAAAAATAGACTTCCACCTAAAAATAGCCTGAGGATCCATCCTAGTGTAGGTGCTTAATTTTCACTAGGATCTTCTTGTTGAATCTCAACACTCCCTCTCAACAAGAAAGGGATTATCCTTCACCCCGATCTTGTCTCTATGGTATTCGAATTTGCTCCTGGTGAGCGCCTTCATCAGAGTATCTGCATCCTGATCTTCTGTAGGAATGTACTGAAGCAATATGATCTTCCACTACACACAATATCTGATATGATGATACTAGATATCTATATGCTTAGATCTATCATGAAACACGGGATTAATCGATAGTTTAATGCAACTTTGATTATCACAATGAATCACTGTAGGATCTAAATGAGAACCAAACAAACCAACCAGGATCTTTCTCATCCAGATAGCCTCACATGCAGCTTGACTTGTTGCCATGTATTCCACTTCCGCTGAACTGAGTGCCACAGATCTATGTTTCTTGTTGTACCAAGAAACAACTGTAGATATGATACTAAAGATCCCCCCTAATGTGCTCTTTCTGTCCGTTGGGCTCCCCACCCAATCCGCATCCGTGAAGCCATGCAGCTTCACCTCATCCGTCTGTCTGTATGACAAGCCATACTCAAATTTTCCCCTCAGGTATCTCAGGACATGCTTTCCCGCCTTCAAAAATAGCTTGGTATTCAACAAGATGATGAGATTAGTGAAAAATCATTCACCTTCACTAAGTGGGCCCGCAGGCTATTTTCAGGTGCAAGCCTATTTTTAGACATGGTGATCATATTTCAGAAGTTGCAGGATGATATTTGTGGATGGTTGGTCAATTTGGAAAAATAGATGAAATTCTATTTTTAGAATATTGGGAAAATTTTATTTATAGATCGTCGATCTAAAAATAGATGTGTCGATTATTATTAGCCCTTAATAATAATCAGACTCTAAATATCAACTTATTCTCTTGGAGCACTTTATTTCAGTATACATATTTGGAAAATCAATGGGCTGAAGGAATTACGCAATTCCTAGGGTTTACTGGTGGTTCATGCATGGAGGACTCAGTTAGAACTGAAGTGGAAAAGTTATGACAGAGTTGGAAGAGTTGTTATTCAGTTTAACTCAGTTATTGGAGTTAAAATTAGTTGAGCTAGTTGTATCTAGTCTAACTGAATGATACACTAGTGAGAGTGGAGTGAATTAATTATTTAATTAATTCACAAATAATAACTCATTAATCAACTGAAAAAATACAGCAGTTAACTACAGTGCATGTCAGTTCCAGTAGAGACCCAGTGGAGAGGTAGGTGAAAGGGTGACATGGACTATTTTTTGTGACTATAGTGATGCATTGATTGCATCACACACACATTGGAGTTGCCAATGAGGATTGCGTAGTCAAGGCAAGGGTAATTCGAATTCATTCAGAGCTATTCTTCAGTAGGGACTGCACAGTGGAGGCAGGCTATCAGGTGGCAAGAAATCAGTGCATGGATTTGCAGATTTCTTCATGTTAGTGTGTGACGATGATTATATTGAGAGCTTGATGTACTAATATTTGTATGAGATTGTTACATGATCTCCATGATACATAATATATGATAGTTGGGGTTTTTAGCTTCAGGCTTTCCCGTTAAACAACTATGTTATGTGCAATTGTTTTTATTGCTTCATGTGTTTGCAATTGAGTTTATAATTTCCACAAAAGATTAACAGTGGAAGGATTTTGTATTTAGCAAGAAGATAAATATTGTTAGATCAGGAGAATATAGATATATAATGCATATGTTATATAATTTATACATGGTATCAGAGCAGTGTTAATTCTTGAAGATTGCAATTGTGAAGAATTGTTGAGTTTGTGCTGGTGGACAATTCGAATTTGCTGCAGAAAATTCTTGGTGCGACAGTTGAGTATACATTGAAATGTCTTTCAATGGGTTGCAATTGGATTATTCCCCTGATGGCAGCTCGAATTACATAGCCTGGAAGTATAGGATGGAGGTGGTGTTGGAAGATATTGGACTGAAGGATTTCATCGATAGCGATGTTCCTAAGTCGAATTCTGGTGATGTTGCAGGACTTGACGCATGGAAAAAGAAGGTAGAAAAGACAAGAATAATTCTGTTGGAAGGTGTGAAGGACCATATTGTGTCCAACCTTCATGGGAAAGCCACTCCATTTTTAATGTGGAAGGCTTTGACATATTTGTTCCAAAGCAGAAGCGACCAGAGGAAGTTGGCGCTTAAAGATAAGCTTAGAAAAATAAAAATGGAGAAGGCCGACAGTATTCCAAAATATCTCACGAAGTTTTTCCACTGTAAGGATGAATTGGGAAGTGTGGGGATTACTGTTGATGATGAAGACTTGGTGAGCTTGTCTCTCCTTGGGCTTCCGAAGAGTTGGCATAGCTACGAAGACTCTGTCAATGGATGGGAGAAACTGCCAGGATGGGAGCGATATTGGTCGGATATTTTGCAGGAGGAGCTAAGGCAAAGTACCAAGGATGGCTCTTCATCGAAGAATGAAGATGAAGAGAATTTCGCTTTGGCTGCCAAATCAAGGAAAGGGAAGGGGAAGAAATTCCCTTAAAAATCCAAAGCTAAAGGCAAGAAGCAGGATTTGTCCAAGGTGAAGTGTTTTCACTATCACGAACATGGGCATTTCGCCACTAACTACCCATAGAAGAAAAAGAAAAAGAAGGTTACTGGAGCTGCAACAAGTGAGGCCTTAGCCTTGCAATTTTAACTTGATTTCTCCTTGATCGCATGCTTGGTTTCAAGCGCAATGGAATCGGTGTGGTATCTTGATAGTGGTGCGTCTTTCCATATGACAGGAGACAAGGAGTTGTTTAGTGATATGGAGGAGAAGGACCTCCAAATGCATATAGAGATGGGCGACGATGGTCGATACAGTGCTACCGGCATTGGGACCATTACCTTTGAGAGAGAGTTAGGTAATCCATTTATGTTGAAAGAAGTTATGCATGTTCCAGGTCTGAAGAAGAACTTGGTCTCGGTCGCAATGTTGGAAGACAAAGGTTATGACGTTTTTTTCAGTGAGGGAAAAGCTTTCCTTTGACATAAAACAATGGTTCAAAGCAAGAATATAGGGATTAGAGTTAATAATCTCTACAAGATGGAGGGAGATGGTTGCAATGCAATGATGGGCAAAGCAGAAGAAGTGGTGATTCGGGATGAGGGCGAATTATGGCACATGAGATTGGGCCATCTTCACCATGGCGCTTTGAAGATTTTGCAACAGATTTATACTGGACTTCCCAAGGGTACTCTTGCATATTCAGATCAGTGCAAGGGATGTACTATGGGTAAGTTTTTGAAGACCACCTTTCATCAGAAGGAGAATCGTGCTTCAGTGATCCTTGAGAGAATTCACACAAACGTGTGTGGACCTTTCTTAGTTGCTTCAACAACAAAACACAGGTATTATGTTATATTTGTTGATGACTACTCTCGTAGATGTTGGATATTCTTCATGCAGAAGAAGAGCAAAACATTCTCAAATTTTTGTGAGTTTAAAGCATTGGTGGAGAAGGAGTCGGGGAAGCAAGTGAAGGCTCTACGGAGTGATAATGGTGGTGAATATATCTCAGGCGAATTCAAAGACTTTTGTATCAAAGAAGGAATTAGAAGAGAACTCATAGAACCTCATAACCCACAGTAGAATGGGGTAACGGAGAGGAAGAACAGAACGATTGTGGGTGCTACATGAGCTATGTTTCATGACTAGCGCCTACCGATGCACTTGTGGGTGGAAGCATGCCACATTGTGGTTTATGTGCAAAATCGTTGTCCTAATAGAGTACTTGGCATGAGTACACCTGAGGAAGCTTTTACTGGTAAGAAGCCTGATATTTATCATTTGAATATTTTTGGCTCATCTGTTTACATTCATGTGACAAAGGACACCGGGAAGAAGCTGGAGCTGACTGTAGAATTTAGGATATTTTTGGGGTACACAGAAACACCCCATAATTATCGTGTGTATTTTCCAGACAGTCGGATGACTGTGGTGCGACGAGATATAAAATTCAATGAGGTGAAAGCCATGAAGTTGTTGCTTGAGAGGGAGCTATACTTGCATGCAGAGGAGGAGCTACTTGTTCCCAAAGATGAGCCTCTAGATGTTGATCAGCCACAGGAGAAGATTCATGGAGTGGAGGAGTCCACTCATGCAGAACCAAACATCAGACAAGGTAGAAAGTGTACCACAGAAGCTGAGATACTGAAGCTTGATGCAGCACAGAATGTAGGAGTCCCTACATCACAACGCAGACAGAGACAGTCACCTGACTGTTTTACTGGATACATGGCTCTTATGAGCAAGTGTGTCGTGACAAAGCCATCTTCTTTTGAAGAAGCAGTGCAGGAGCCCACATGGGTGTATGCCATGGTGGAGGAGTATGACTCCATTGTCAGAAACAGTGCTTGGGAGATTGTTCCAAAGCCGGTGGGTAAATCAGTTATAGGATCAAGATGGATCTATAAGGTAAAGCAAGTTGTTGATGGGAGCATCAAGAAGTATAAGGCAAGATTTGTTGCCCGAGGCTTCTCACATATCAAGGGGATTGATTATGAAGAACCTTTGCACCTGTCGCACGGTATTCTTCCATAAGGACCATCCTTTCTCTCTCAGCGTAGATGGGTTGGTACATTCATCAGATGGATGTGAAGACTATGTTCCTTAATGGGATCATTGAGGAAGAACTGTACATTGAGCAGCCTGAAGGATTCGAAATCTTCAGCAGCGAGTCGCATGTGTGCAGGCTCAAAAGAGCGTTGTATGGGCTGAAGCAAACACCACGTGCTTGGTACACTCGAATCGACAGCTATTTCACTGGACTTGGCCTCACCAAGGGTGAGGCGGATGCAAACCTGTATCAAATTGTGGTGGAGGGTAAGATTTTAACCATTTTTCTTTATGTTGATGATTTAATACTAACGGGTGATGAGCAGTTGATACACTCATGCAAGGCAGATCTTGCAAAGGAGTTCGAGATGAAGAATTTTGGCCTCCTTCATTATTTCCTTGGATTGGAAATATGGCAGCGAGAAGGTGAACTATTTGTGTCTCAAGGAAAGTATGCTCGGGAGATACTGGAGAAGTTTCACATGCAAGGATGCAAGCCTATCGACACTCCTCTTCCAAGAAATTGGAGGAAAGAGTATGCTACATCGGCAGAGGTAGTGGATTCCACTGTTTATCAACAGTTGGTGGGTTCGCTCATGTATTTAGTTAATACAAGACCGGACATATGTTATGCGGTGAACCATCTTTCACAAGCGATGGTTAAGCCTACCAAGATCTTTTGGAAGGTAGGCAAGCATTTCCTAAGGTATCTCAGGGGCACATCTGAGTATGGCTTATGGTACAGACAGACGGATGAGGTGAAGTTTCATGGCTTCATGGATGCAGATTGGGCAGGCAACCCAACAGACAGAAAGAGCACATTAGGAGGGGTTTTTAGTATCATATCTACAGCAGTTTCCTGGTACAGAAGGAAACAAATATCTGTGGCACTCAGTTCAGTGGAATCAGAATACATGGTAGCAAGTCAAGCTGCATGTGAGGCTATTTGGATGAGGAAGATCCTGGTTGGTTTGTTCGGTTTAGATTTAGATCCTATCATGATACATTATGATAATCAGAGTTGCATTAAACTCTTGATTAATCATGTGTTTCATGAGAGATCTAAACATATTGATATTCGGTATCATCATATCAGAGATTGTGTGCAGCGGAAGATCATGTGGCTTCAGTACATTCCTACGGAAGATCAAGATGCAGATATTCTGACGAAGGTGCTCACCAGGAGCAAATTTGAATACCATAGAGGCAGGATCGGGGTGAAGGATAATCCCTATCTTGTTGAGAGGGAGTGTTGAGATTCAACAAGATGATGAGCTTAGTGAAAAATTAGTCACCTTCACTAAGTGGGCCCGCAGGCTATTTTTAGGTGCAAGTTTATTTTTAGACTATGTCTATTTTTAGACATGGTGATCATATTTCAGAAGTTTCAAGATGCTATTTGTGGATGGTTGGTCAATTTGAAAAATAGATGAAATTCTATTTTTATAATATTGGGCGAATTCTATTTATAGATCGTCGATCTAAAAATAGATGTGTCAATTATTATTATCCCTTAATAATAATCAAACTCTAAATATCAACTTATTCTCTTGGAGCACTTTATTTAAGTATACAAATTTGGAAAATCAGTGGGTTGAAGGAATTACACAATTCCTAGGGTTTACTAGTGGTTCATGCATGGAGGACTCAATTAGAACTGAAGTGGCAAAGTTATGACAGAGTTGGAAGAGTAGTTCATGGAGTTGTTATTCAGTTTAACTCAGTTATTGGTGTTAAACTTAGTTGAGCTATTTGTATCTAGTTTAACTGAATGATACACTAGTGGGAGTGGAGTGAATTAATTAGTTAATTAATTCATAAATAATAACTCATTAATCAACTGAAGAAATACAGCAGTTAACTATAGTGCATGTCAATTCCAGTGGAGACCCAGTGGAGAGGTAGGTGAAAGGGTGACATGAACTATCTGTTGTGACTATAGTGATGCATTGATTGCATCACACACACATTGGAGTTGTCAATGAGGATTGCACAGTCAAGGCAAGGGTAATTCAAATTCATTCAGAGCTATTCTTCAGCAGGGATTGCGCAGTGGAAGCAGGCTATCAGGTGGCAATAAATCAGTGCATGAATTTGCATATTTCTTCATGTTGGTGTGTGACGATTGATTGTACTGATAGATTGATGTACTAAGCTTTGTATGAGATTGTTACATGATCTCCATGATACATAATATATGATAGTTGGGGTTTTTAGCTTTAGGCTTTCCCATTAAACAACTGTGTTATGTGCAATTGTTTTTATTGCTTCATCTATTTGCAATTGAGTTTATAATTTCTGCAAAATATTAACAGTGGAAGGATTATGTATTTAGCAAGAAGATAAATATTGTTAGATCAGGAGAATCTGAATATATAATGCATATGTTATATAATTTCTACATAACCATTGCTTGACTTAGCTAGTTAACCGCATATCATATGTTCGGTCTCGTGTTCACTAAATACATTAACAAACCCACTAATTGTCGATAGACAGTAGCATCCACTACCTCTCCAGATGTAGCGTCCTCTTTCCTCTAGTTTCCTGGAAGAGGAGTATCCATTGGTTTGCAACCCTCCATGTGAAACTTGCTCATTATCTCCCTTGCATACGTTCCTTGAGACACAAAAAGTTCACTATCTTGCTGCAATATTTCCAACCCAAGGAAATAATGAAGGAGGCCCATATCCTTCATCTCGAACTCCCTTGCAAGGTCCTCCTTGCATGAGTATATCAGATTCTCATCACCAGTCAGTATTAAATCATCAACATAAAGAAAAATGATTAAAAGCTTACCCTCCACCACAATTTGGTATAGGTTTGCATCCACCTCACTCTTGGTGAAGCCAAGTCCGGTGAAATAGTTGTCTATTCGAGTGTACCAAGCACGGGGTGCTTGCTTCAGCCCATACAACACTCTTTTGAGTCTGCACACATGTGAATCACTGCTGAAGATCTAAAATCCTTCAGGTTACTCAATGTACACCTCTTCCTCAATGATCCCATTGAGAAACATAGTCTTCATATCCATATGATGAATGTGCCAACCCATTTGCGCTGAGAGAGCATGGATGGTCCTGAGAAGCTCCGGGCCACAAATATGGCCTTGTATTTCTCAACACTCCCATAAACAGCTTTCTTTACCTTGTAGATCCATCTTGAACCTACCATTGATTTATCAACCAGCCTTGGAACAATTTCCCAAGCACTGTTTCTGACAATGGATTCATACTCCTCCACCATTGCATCTACCCATGTGGGCTCCTGCACTGCTTCCTAAAAGGAAGATGGCTCAGTCACAATACATTTTCTCATGAGTTTTGAGATTCAACAAGATGATGAGCCTAGTGAAAATTAAGCACCTTCACTAGGTGGGGCCCGCAGGCTATTTTTAGGTGTATGTCTATTTTTAGAATGGTGATCATATTCTAAAGTTGGCAGGATGCTGATTCTAGATGGTTGAGAAAATTCTATCTTTGGATGAATTTATATTTTTAGAAGATGGGCGAAGTCTATTCATAGCTCTCAAATCTAAAAATAGAATTCATGTCAATTATTATTATTAGCCCTTAATAATAATCATACAATAAATAGTAACTTATTATATTGGAGCACTTGATTTCAGTGAAAAAATGTGGCACATGAGTGGGCTGAAGGAATTACGCAATTCCTAGGGTGGTTGGTGATTAATGCATGGAGGACTTCGTTATAACTGATTGTGGCAAGTTGTAACAGAGTTGGAAGATTAGTTATGGGAGTTGTTATTTATTTTAACTCAATTAAGTGAGTTAAACTCAATTGTGCTAGTTGTAACTAAAGATACACTAGTGAAATATGAGTGAATTAATTAGTTAATTAATTCACAAGTAGTTTCTTACTTGCAACTGAAGAAATATAGCAGTTAACTACTTGTATGTCAGATCCAGTGGAGACCCGGTGGAGAGATAGGTGAAAGGGTGTGATGGACTATCAGTTGTGACTATATTGATGCATTAAATGCATCTACATAGACATTGGAGATGCCAATGAGGATTGCGTAGTCAAGGAAAGGAAAGCTCGAATTCATTCAGGGATCTTCTTCAGTAGGGATTATGCTGTGGAGGCGGGCTGTTAGGAGGCAAGAAATTGGTGGATAGATATGCAAATTTCTGCATGACAGTGTGTGACGATTGTATATTGTATTGAGAGCTCTATGAGCTGATATTTTTATGAGATTGTTACATGTTATATTGATATACATAATATATGATTGTTGGGGTTTTTAGCTTTAAGCTTTCTCGATAAAACATCTTGTTATGTGTGATTGATTTTTCTTCATGTGTTTGCAATTAGCGATTTAATTTCCACAAAGAATTAAGTGGAAGGATTATGCATTTAACATAAGATTAAATTTTTAGATCAGGAGAATCTGGAAATACATTATTGTGTTTATAAATTTCTACATGGTATCAGAGCAGTGTTAATCACTGAAGATTGCAATATTGAAGCGGTGTTGAGTTTTGTGCTGGTGGACAATTTGAATTTGCTGCAAGAATTTCTTGGTGCGATAATTGAGTAAACATTGAAATGGATTTCAATGGGTTTCAGTTGGAGTATGCACTCAAGGGAAACTTGAACTACATAGCCTGGAAGGACAGGATCGAGGCAGTGCTTGAAGATAATGGTCTGAAGGAGTTCATCGATAGTGATGTTCCTAAGCCCACTTCGACGAATGTTTCATTACTTGACGCCTGGAAAAAGAAAGTAGCAAAGACAAGAAGAATTCTATTGGAAGACAAGAAGAATTCTGTTGCAAGAGGAGATAAGGCAGAATACCAGGGATGGCTCTTCATCAAAACATGATGATGAAGAGGATTGTGCTTTTGTTGCCAAAGTGAGGAAAGGGAAGGGGAAGAAATCCCATCCAAAATCTGAGGCTAAAGGCAAGAAGCTGGATTTTTCCAAGGTCAAGTGTTTTCACTGTCACAAACATGGGCATCTCGCCACTAACTGCCCACAGAAAAAGAAGAATAAGAAGGCTACTGGATCTGCAGCTAGTGAGGCCCTTGCCTCAAAATTTGAACTTGATTTCTCTTTGATCGCATGCTTGGTTTCAAGCGCAATGGGATCAGTGTGGTATCTTGATAGTGCTGCTTCGTTCCACATGACAGGAGATAAGGAGTTGTTCAGCGACTTGGAGGAGAAATATCTCCAAATGCATATAGAGATGGGCGATGATGGTAGATACAGTGCAACCGGAATTGGTACCATTACCTTTGATAGGGAGTCAGGTAAACCATTTATGTTGAAAGATGTTATGCATGTTCCAGGTCTGAAGAAGAACTTAGTCTCAGTTGCAATGTTGGAGGACAGAGGTTATGACGTTGTTTTCAGTGAGGGAAAATATTTTCTGCGACATAAACAATGGGTCAAACCAAGAGGATATGGATTCGAGTTAAGAATCTCTACAAGCTAGAGGTAGATGGGTGTGCTACAATGGTGGGCAAAGAAGAAGAAGTGGTGAGCTAGGATGAGGGAAAATTATGGCACAGGATATTGGGCCATATTTACCATCGCGCCCTAAATATTTTGCAGCATATTTCTACTAGACTTCCTAAGGGTACACTTGTGCAGTTAGATCAGTGCAAGGGATGTACAATGGGTAAGTTTGTGAAGACCACCTTTCATGAGAAGGAGAACCGTGCTTCGGTGATCTTGGAGAGAATTCACACAGACGTGTGTGAACCATTCTCGGTTACTTAAACAGAAAAACACAGGTATTATATTATTTTTGTTGATGACTATTCTCGTAGATGTTGCATCTTCTTCATGCAGAAGAAGGATCAAACATTCTCAAAGTTCTGTGAGTTTAAAGCATTGGTGGGGGAGGAGTCAGGGAAGCAAGTGAAGGCTTTGTGGAGTGATAGTGGTGGTGAATATATCTCGAACGGATTCAAAGACTTCTGTAGCAAAGAAGGAATTCGAAGAGAACTCATAGCGCCTCATAACCCATAGAAGAATGGGGTCGCGGAGAGGAAGAACAGAATGATCATGGGTGTTGCGCAAGATATGCTTCATGACCAAGGCCTATCGATGCACTTGTGGGCAGAAGCATGCAACACTACGGTTTATGTGAAAAACCGTTGTCCTCATAGAGTACTTGGCATGAGTACACCCAAAGAAGCTTTTACTGGTAAGAAGCCAGATGTTTCTCATTTAAATATTTTTGGTTCATCTGTTTATATTCATGTGACCAATAATTCCAGGAAGAAGCTGGAGCTGACTGCAGAAGTTGGGATATTTTTGGGGTACACAGAAACACCCCATAATTATCGTGTGTATTTTCCAAACAGTCGAATGACTATGGTGCGAAGGGATATAAAATTCAATGAGGAGAAAGCCATGAAGTTGTCACTTGAGAGGGAGCTACACTTGCATGCAGAGGAGGAACTACTTGTTCCCAAAGATGAGCCTCTAGATGTGGATTAGACACAAGAGGAGATTCATGGAGTGGAGGAGTCCACTCATGCAAAACCAAACATCAAAATAGTCAAAAAATGTACCATAGAAGCTGAGAGGCTGAAGCTTGATGCGGAAGAGAATGTATGAGTCCCTACTTCACAGGGCAGACAGAGACAGTCACCTGACTGATTCATTGGATATATGGCTCTCATGAGCAAGTGTATTGCGACAGATCCATCTTCCTTTGAGGAAGCAGCGCAAGAGCCCACATGGGTCGATACCATTGTGGAGGAGTATGACTCCATTGTCAGAAACAATGCTTGGGAGATTGTTCCAAGGCTGGTTCGTAAATCAGTGGTAGGTTAGAGATGGATCTACAAGGTAAATCAAGCTACTGATGGGAGTGTCGAGAAGTATAAGGCAAGATTTTTTGCCCAAGGCTTCTCACGGATCAAGGGGATTGATTATGAAGAAACCTTTGCACCTGTCGCACGGTATTCTTCCATAAGGACCATCCTTGCTCTCTCAGTGCATATGGGTTGGCACATTCATCATATGGATGTGAAGATTGTGTTCCTTAATGGGATCATTGAGGAAGAAGTGTACATTGAGCAGCCTAAAGGATTTGAGATCTTCAGGAGCGAGTCGCATTTGTGCAGACTCAAAAGAGCGATGTATGGGCTGAAGCAAGCACCCCGTGCTTGGTACACTCGGATCGACAGCTATTTCACTAGACTTGGCTTCACCAAGAGTGAAGTGGATGCAAACCTATACCAAATTTTGGTGGAGGGTAAGCTTTTAATCATTGTTCTTTATGTTGATGATTTAATATTGACTGGTGATGAGCAACTAATACACTCATTCAAGGAGGACCTTGCAAAGTAGTTTGAGATGAAGGATATGGGCCTCTTTCATTATCTCCTTGGATTGGAAATATGGCTACGAGAAGGTGAACTATTTGTGTCTCAAGGAAAGTATGCTCGAGAGATACTTGGTAAGTTTCACATGCAAGACTGCAAACCCATGGATACTCCTCTTCCACGAAATTGGAGGAAAGAGGATGCTACATCGACAGAGGTAGTGGATTCCACTGTTTATCGAAAGTTGGTGGGTTCGCTCATGTATTTAGTTAATACAAGACCGGACATATGCTATGTAGTGAACCAACTTAGTCAAGTGATGGTTAAGCCTACCAGGATCTTTTGGAAGGCAGACAAACATGTCATGAGATATCTCAGGGGCACATCTGAGTATGTCTTATGGTACAGATAGACGGATGAGGTGAATTTTCATGGCTTCACGGATGCAGATTGGGCAGGGAGCCCAACGGACAGAAAGAGCACATCAGGAGGGGTTTTTAGTATCCGATCTACAGCAGTTTCTTGGTACAATAGGAAACAAAGATTCATGGCACTGAGTTCAGCAGAATTGGAATACATGGCAGCAAGTCAAGCTTCATGTGAGGCTATCTGGATGAGGAAGATCCTGGTAGGTTTGTTCGGTTCTCATTTAGATCCTACAGTGATTCATTGTGATAATTAGTGTTTCATCAAAATCTCGATTAATCCGGCATTTCATGATAGATCTAAGCATATAGATATCTGGTATCATCATATCATAGATTGTGTACAGCGGAAGATCATGTTTCTTCAGTACATTCCAACGGAAGATCAAGATGCAGATATTCTGACAAAGGTGCTCACTAGAAGCAAATTCAAATACCATAAAGACAGGATCGGGGTGAAGGATACTTCCTATCTTGTTGAGAGGGAGTGTTGAGATTCAACAAGATGATGAGCCTAGTTAAAATTAAGTACCTTCACTAGGTGGGGCCTGCAGGCTATTTTTAGGTGTATGTCTATTTTTAGAATGGTGAGCATATTCTAAAGTTGGCATGGTGCTAATTCTAGATGGTTGAGAAAATTCTATCTTTGGATGAATTTCTATTTTAGAAGATGGGTGAAGTTTATTTATACATCGCAAATATAAAAATAGAATGCATGTCGATTATTATTAGCCCTTAATAATAATCAGACAATAAATAGTAACTTATTCTCTTGGAGCACTTGATTTTAGTGAACAAATGTGGCACATCAGTGGGCTGAAGGAATTACACAATTCCTAGTGTGGTTGGTGAGTCATGCATGGAGGACTTTGTTATAACTGATTGTGGAAAGTTGTAACAGAGTTGGAAGAGTAGTTATGGGAGTTGTTATTTAGTTTTACTCAATTAAGTGAGTTAAACTCAGTTGTGCTAGTTGTAACTAAAGATACACTAGTGAAAGATGAGTGAACTAATTAGTTAATTAATTCCCAAGTAGTGTCTTACTTGCAACTGAAGAAATACAACATTTAACAACTTACATGTCAGATCCAGTGGAGACCCAGTGGAGAGATAGGTGAAAGGGTGTGATGGACTATCAGTTGTGACTATAGTGATGCATTCAATGTATCTACACAGACATTGGAGATGCCAATGAGGATTGGGCAGTCAAGGAAGGGCAAGATTGAATTCATTCAGGGATCTTCTTCAGTAGGGATTGCGCAGTGAAGGCAAGCTGTCAGGAGGCAAGAAAATGGTGCATAGATATGCAAATTTCTACATGACAGTGTGTGACGATTGTATATTGTACTGAGAGCTCTTTGAGCTGAGCTTTGTATGAGATTGTTACATGTTCCATTGATATACATAATATATGCTAGTTGGGTTTTTTAGCTTTAAGCTTTCCCGGAAAAAAATCTTGTTATGTGCAATTGGTTTTTCTTCATGTGTTTGCAATTGGCAATTTAATTTTCACAAAGAATTAAGTGGAAGGATTTTGTATTTAACATAAGATTAAATTGTTAGATCAGGAGAATCCAGAAATACATTATTTTTTTATAAATTTCTACAATGAGAGCCATGTATCCAGTAAATCAGTCAGGAGACTGTCTTTGTCTGCGCTGTGAAGTAGGTGCTCCCACATTCTACGCAGCATCAAGTCTCAGCCTATCAGCTTCTGTGGTACGCCTTCTGCCAATTTTGATGTTTGCCTCTGCATGAATGGACTCCTCCACTCCATGAACCTTTTCCTGTGGATGATCGACATCTAGAGACTCATCTTTGGAAACCAACAGTTCCTCCTCCGCATGTAAGTACAGCTCCCTCTCAAGTGATAATTGCATGGCTTTCCCCTCATCAAATTTTATATCTCGTCGCATAACAGTAATCTTACTGTTAGGAAAATACACATGATAATTATGGAGTGTTTCTGTGTACCCCACAAATATCCCAACTTCAACAATCAACTCCAGCTTCTTCCTGGCATTCTTGGTCACATGCACTTAAACAGATGAGCCAAAAATCTTAAAGTGAGAAACATTCGGTTTCTTACGAGTGAAAACTTCTTCAGGTGTACTCATGTCTTATATGAGGACAATGGTTTTGCACATAAACCATAGCCTTGCATGCTTCTGCCCACAAATGCATTGGTAGGCCCTGATCATGCAGCATTGCTCGTGCTGCACCCATGATCATTCTGTTCTTCCTCTCCGCGACCCCATTTTGTTGTGGGTTATGAGGTGCTATGAGTTCTCTTCGAATTCCTTCTTTTCTGCAGAAGTCTTTGAATTTGTTAGGGATTTATTCTCCACCATTATCGCTCCTCAGAGCCTTCACTTGCTTCCCCGACTCTTTCTCCACCAATGCCTTAAACTCACAGAACTTTGAGAATGTTTGATCCCTCTTCTGCATGAAGAAGATCCAGCATTTGCGAGAAAATTCATCAAAAAAAATAACATAATACCTATGTTTTTCTGAAGCAACCGAGAATTGTCCATACACATTTGTGTGAATTCTCTCCAGGATCACCGAAGTACGGTTCTCCTTTTCATGAAAGGTGGACTTTACATACTTCCCCATGGTGCAACCCTTGCACTAATCTAACTGAGAAAGTGTTCCCATTATAACTCCAATAGATATTTTTTGCATGACTTTCAAGGCTCCATGATGAAGAAAGCCCAGTCGCCTATGCCATAATTCGCCCTCATCCTGGCTCACCACTTTTTCTGCCTTCCCCATCATGGTAGCGCAACCATCTACCTCTAGATTGTAGAGATTCTTAATTCGAATCCCTATCCTCTTGGCTTGACCCATTTTTTAATGTTGCAAGAAAGCTTTTCCATCGCTGAAAACAACGTCATAGCCTCTGTCCTCCAACATTGTGACTGAGACCAAGTTTTTCTTCAAACCTGGAACATTCATAACATCTTTCAATTGAAATGGTTTACCTGACTCCCTCTCAAAGTTAATGGTACCAATTATGGTCGCACTGTATCGTCCATCGTCACCCATCTCTATATGCATTTGGATATCTTTCTCCTCCAAGTCATTGAAAAGCTCCTTATCTCCCGTCATGTGGGAGGAAGCACCACTATCTAGATACCACATCGATCCCAATTCACTTGACACCATGCATGCGATCAAAGAAAAATCAAGTTCAAATTGTGAGGCAAGTGCCTCACCAGCTGCAGCTCCAGCAGCCTTCTTGTTCTTCTTCTTCTGCGGACAGTTAGTAGCGATATGCCCATGTTCGTGACAGTGAAAACACTTCACCTTGGAAAAATCCAGCTTCTTGCCTTTAGACTCAGATTTTGAATGGAATTTCTTCCCCTTCCCTTTCCTTGCCTTGGCAGCCAAAGCACAATCCTCTTCATCATCATGCTTTGATTGATTTGAAAATGAAACTATTTGTATCTATTGTTCAAAGTATCCATTTCCATTTAATTATGTGTGTAAAGTGTTTATCATGTATTGCAAATCAAACAAAGTGGTTTTGGTAATTTTTTTGGAGTTTATGTATGAGGGAAATTTAATTAAAATTACTTTTTAACAACTTAAATCAGAAATACACAGCAGTATAAGTTCACCATAACAACACAACAACTTGATGAGGCAATTCACCCCTCTTGGGCTACATCTGTCGGGTCCAAGGCTCCGAATGGGCATGTCCTTTCTCTATTAAGTTGCTCAAATTGGTTTTAAAATGAGAAATAATCCTAAACATGGTAAAATAGCTATTAAATTGAATTCAGAAGACAAAAATAAGCTAAGAATGGCTTTTATTTCACCTCAAACAGTGAAGTGTAGCCCAATGCAGCTCCATTTCCCTCATGGCCCTTATGGCTCTACAAGCTTCCCTGAAGAAAAAATGGGTTAAGAACACCTCTGTTGGCTCTACAACCTATCCCAATCTCTCCATAATGCTCATAATACCCAAAATTGACCAAAATTTCGTCTAAATTGGTTCAATATTGGAGAAGTTATGACCTCCACAATTTTCTGCACAATGTCTCTTCGAAACCCCACCAAATCTAGATGAACTCCAGTTAGGCATGCTAGAAATGGTGGAAGGCTGAATTTTTAGGAACCATGCTACCAAATTGGCGAAGGCATTTAATTTCACTGTCAGTTTAACTAGTGTTCACATGCAGAAAATTCAGGCGGTTAAGTGTTGCTAGAAGATAAGGCCAAAGTCGCACCCATGGTCATAGCTCGCAGGTCACTTGGCTAAGAGCTAGCACCTGAGGGCTTAAACCTTTTATTACCATCATTTTAAAGGGGCTTAGCCCTTGGTTCTGCACCTAGTCGTGGGGTTTAAAAACTATAGCCCTGAGGGATTAACCCTTGTTTTCCGCCGGTTGAAACAAATGACCCCACTCGCCCATTTGCCATGACCCGAAGGCGTTCAGGTCGGGTCGACCTCCGCCCACCATAACCTATTAACTGCTACATGAAGACTGACCCATATGCCTTCAGGTTGTGTCGTGCCCGACTGCTAACCCGAATGCATTTAGGGTGACCCGACTCCGTTCAGGTCGGGTCGAGTCTGCTCTCTAAAATATTTTTTGAACAAAACTTGAACCATAGGCCTAGGGCCATGTGGCAGCCTCCAGGAAGGCCACGTGGCACCCTCTAATAGGCTTCCAAAACCTTAATAAAAAAATGAAATTTACCACAAAATTTTCTGAAAAATGACAAATTGTTTTGTGTTCAAAAGTCCTCTTTTGAAGGTCATTGGGCATTTTAAAACTTGAATATCTTTCCCATACGACATAGAATTTGAGTCTCGTTCACAGCGCGATAATCGCAGCAATGAGACCTATCCGGTCGTTCAGGTTGCAACCAATTCTGCGCAGTTCCAATTTTGAGCATTTTTTTCCTCTTGGACATGATCACCTGATCACACCTCCCCATTGGGAAGCTTTTGGACCCGAAAAGCCTTCAATTACCTGTTAAGAAGATGAGGGTATATATCCCTCACCTTTTCCACCACCATCCATTTTTCCTTACTCGGTTTGTTGCCTTTAATACCAACCCAAACATAATCAACATTTCCCCTCGAAGTGCGTGTCCTTCTGTCAAGGATAGCATCCTCTTTCAACTCATCCAAAAATTATGGCGAGAAATCCTGTATGGATGGCAGTTGAATGTCACTATCATAATCAACAATTAAAGGAGTTTCATACAAACATAAATTTTCCACATTCACAACAGAATACATTTTCACATATGAAGGAAAATCTAGTTGAAAAGCATTATTTCCAACTTGTTTAAGGATCTTGAATGGACCATAACGAATAGGCTTCAGCTTTTTACCTTCTCCTTTCATTCTTTCCTTACTAATATGCAGCCATACCTCATCTCCTTCTTGAAACTTATGATCAACTTTGTGTTTGTCATGCCTCTCCTTGTACTTGCCTTGACTTTTTTCAAGTTGTTCTTGAACCTGCTGATGTATGATCTGAATTATTTCAATGAAAATGAGAGCTTTTTCAATGTCACTATACCCATCAATGGAAACATCCTTCTCAAGAATGAAATCTAAAGGTGACTTAGGCAAATACCCAAAGCAAGCTTCAAAAGGCGAAGTATTTGTAGAAGAGTGCTTGGCCCAGTTGTAAGCATGTTGAATGTAATGCAAGTGATCATCCCAAAGCTTGGGATGCTTGCTGCAATAACCTTTCAAAAGATGTACAATGGTTCTGTTCACTACCTCTGTTTGGCCATCTGTTTGCGGATGGAAAGCAGTACTCTTATTCAACTTGGTGTCCATCATCTTCCATAGATTGGACCAAAAATTCCCAACAAATTTGGAATCCCTGTCACTAACAATAGAAGTAGGCAAGCCATAATGAACCCATACATGTTGAAAATATAAATTAGCAGTTTTTTTAGCAGTTATAGATTTCTTACATGGCATAAGAATACACATCTTTCTGAATCTATCAACTACTACATAAATATAATCATGTTGCTTTCTAGATAATGGTATACCTCCAACAAAATCCATAGAGACACTTTCCCATGGTCTAGAAGGTACTGGAAATGGCGTATATAAACCAAGCTTCCTATTGCTAGGCTTGCTTGTAGCACATAATGAACAACCTCTAATGAAACGTGAAACACTATCTACCATGTGAGGCCAATAACAATACCTCTATAAATGTGCTACTTTTTTTCTTACCCCAAAATGTCCAGCAATAAGAGAAGAATGAGCTTCTCTCATGATGCTTAGTCTCTCCCCCTGTGGTATACATAACTTGCCCATATGAAACAGAAATTTATTATGCAAATGATAATTATTCTCCTCAACATGATTCCCTTCACTCAAGTTAGCATACACATCCTTAAAATCAACATCTGATGCATAATGTTCTATGTGGCTCTCATGTACAATAGAATCATTATTAAGTAAAGTAGTAGCATTAATAATAGGCCTTGAAAGCATATCAGAAACTTTATTGAAAATACCTTTCTTGTACCTTATTACCAAGTGAAATTGTTGTAGGAAACCCATCCATCTGAAATGTCATGACTGCTGTAATTTACTTTGCGACTGCAAGTACTGTAAAGGTTGATGGTCAGTATGAACAACTTTTTCTTTGCCCATCAAATAGTATTTCCACTTTTTGACGCTTTTTACCAATGCATACAACTCCTTATCATATGTAGGATAATTCACAACAACACCATTAAATGTCTTAGAATGAAATGCGATAGGCTTACCATGTTGTAAGAGAACTACACCCATGGCGTAATCACTAGCATCGGTCTGAATCTCAAATGGTTGTCTCAAGTCCTGTAATGCAAGGACTGGAGCTGAACTTATCTTCTCTTTCAAATACTCAAAAGCTTTCTATTGCTTGCCTCCCCAATGGAAAGCACGCTTCACACTTGTCACTGCATGCATAGGGGCTGCTATGGCAAAGAAGTTAGAAATAAACTTCCTCCAATACTGAGCTGCACCCAAAAAACTTCTTACCTCTGTAATGGATTTGGGAGAAGGCCAATTCACAATGGCTTCTACCTTAGAAGGATCAATTCTCAAAGCACCTCCTCCTACTATGTGTCCCAAATAAACCAAAGAAGTCTTTCCAAATTCACACATTGAAATTTAAAGTAATAACTGATTTTTCTTCAAAATATCAAGTACTTTTTTCACATGCATGACATGCTCTTCTCTATTCTTGCTGAAAAATAATATGTCATCTAAGTAGACAATAAAAAAATCATCAATAAAAGGACGTAATTCATCATCCATTACCCGCATGAAAGTTGTAGGTGCGTTGCATAAACCAAACGGCATAACAAGCCACTCAAAGAGTCCCTGTTTGGTTTTAAATGTTGTCTTCCAAATGTCACTTTCTGCAATTCTAACTTGATGATAACCACTACGTAAGTCTAACTTAGTGAAATATTTAGCATATTTCAGCTGATCTAGCAAATCATCTATCCTTGGGAGTGGGTAACGATTCTTTACCGTTATCTTGTTCAATGCCCTGACGTCCACACACATGCGCCAAGTTCCATCTCTCTTTGGAATCAACACTAACGGTGACCCACATGGCGAAGTGCTTGGTCTTATGAATCCTTTGTCCAACAAGTCTTTAATTTGCCTCTTGATTTCAGAATTCTCCATGATAGACATGTGGTACATGCCTATGTTAGGAAGAGGACAATCTTGATGTAACTGGATTTCATGTTGTATCTCCCTTTTAGGAGGTAAACCTGTCGGTTCCTGAAACATCTCATGATGTGCATCAACTACATTGTTGAGATTGCAACAAGGTGATGAGCTTAGTGAAAAGAGGCACCTTCACTAAGTGGGCTCGCAGGCTATTGTTGGCGCAAGTCTATTTTTAGACATGTCGAACATATTTTATGAGTTGCAGGATGCTATTTGTGGATGGTTGGTCAATTTGGAAAAATAGATGGACTTCTATTTTTAGACATACTGGGTGGAATATATTTTTAGATTTCCATTCTAAAAATAGATATGTCGAATATTATTAGCTCTTAATAATATTTGGACTATAAACATTATCTTATCCTCTTGGAGCACTTCAGTTACGTGCACAGATGTGGCACAGGAGGTGACAGAAGGAATTATGCTATTCCTGAGGGTTAAGTGGAGCTATTGCATGGAGACTTAAGTTATAAATCATGTGACAGAGTTTGGTGGAGTTATTGAGGTAGTTGGTGGAGTTGTGTTCAGTTTAACTCAGTTAGACACAGTTGAGCTAGTCGTATCTAGTCTAACTGATTGATCCACTAGTGAGAGTGGTGTGAATTAATTATTAATTAATTCACTAATTATTAACTCATTAATCAACTGAAGAATACATCAGTTAACTACAGTGCATGGACAGTTTCAGTGGAGAACAGTGAAGAGGTAGGTGAAAGAGCAGGTTGACTATCAGTTGTGACTATAGTGTTGCATGATTTGCAACACCCAGTGATTGGAGATGCCAATGAGGATTGCGTGAGCAAGGTTGGACCAATTCGAGTTCATTCAGAGCCAATATTCAGCAGGGATTGCGCAGTAGAGGCAGGCTAGCAGGTGGCGAAGGTTGGTGCATGGATTTGCAAGATCTAGCTAATTAGTGTGTAGCGATTGTATTGTACTGAGAGCTTGACATGATCAGCTTTGTATGAGGATTGTTACATGATCTCTATGACATATATTATATACATATAGTTGGGGTTTTTAGCTTCAGGATTTCCCGTTAAAACATTATGTTCATATGTGTGAATTTTTATGGTTTCAATGTGTGCATGCAATTGATTTAATTTCCGCAAGTAATGATCAATAGTAGAAGCGATTTTGTATTATGCATGAATTAAAATAGTGTGTGATCAGGAGAATATTGGATGTATAACGCATTAATTATATAATTTCTACATGGTATCAAAGGGATATTGATCATTGGAGCAATTGCAAATCATTGAAGCGGTTGAGTTTTGTGCTGGTGGAATTCGAATTTGCAGTAGTGTTTTCTTGGTGTCGAAGTTGAGATGTCTTTCAACGGATTTTGATTGGATTATTCCCTTGAGGGTATCTTTAATTATATTGCATGGAAGGACAAGATGGAGGCAGTGCTGGAGGATAATTGGTTGAAGGAGTTCATAGATGTAGAAATTCCAAAACCTACTTCTAGCGATGTTGCCGCACTTAACGCATGGCAAAAGAAGACAGAAAAATGTCGAAGGATTCTATTGGAAGGTGTGAAATATCACATAATGTCCAGCCTTCATGGTAAAGCTTCTCCATTCTTGATGTGGAAAGCTTTGACAGACTTGTTCCAAAGCAAGAGCGACCAGAGGAAGTTGGTGCTCAAGGATAAACTCAGGAAGATAAAAATGGAGAAAGGCGACAGTATACCCAAGTACCTCACGAAGTTTGTCCAGTGCAAGGATGAGCCAGGAAGTGTGGGGGTTACTGTAGATGAAGAGGACTTGGTGAGCTTGGCTCTCCTTGGGCTTCCTAAGAGTTGGTATTCCTATGAGGACTCTGTCAATAGTCGGGAGAAACTGCCAAGATGGGAGCGACTTTGGTCGGATCTTGTGCAGGAGGAGATAAGGCGGAGTACCAAGGACGGATCTTCATCGAAGAATGAAGATGAAGAAAATTTCGCTTTGGCTTCCAAAGAAAGGAATGGGAAGAGCAAGAAGAATCCTTCTCAATCCGGTGCAAAAGGAAAGAAGTAGGACATTTCCAAGGTGAAGTGCTTTCAATATCACCAACACGGACATTACGCCACTAATTGTCCTCAAAAGAAGAAAAATAAGCAGGCTGTTAGATCTGCAACTGGAGAGGCCTTAGCCTCACAGTTTGAGCTGGATTTTTCATTGATCGCATGCTTGGTCTCAAGTATGATGGGTTCAGTGTGGTTTCTTGACAGTGGTGCGTCTTTCCATATGACCGGAGACAAAGATTTTTTTACTGATCTGGATGAGAAGGATCTTGGAGTGCACATCGAGATGGGCGATGATGGTAGATACAGTGCGACTGGTATCGGGAACATTTCCTTTGAGAAGGAGTCTAGCAAACCTTTCATCTTGAAGGATGTCATGCATGTTCCAGGATTGAAGAAGAATCTGATCTTTGTGGCGATGTTGGAAGACAAGGGATATGATGTTGTCTTTAGTGAGGGAAAGGCTTTCCTACGCACTAAGGAAACTAGTGAAACCCGGAGGATAGGGGTTCAAGTTAAGAACCTTTATCAGTTGCAGGTAGATGGCTATGCAGCAATGGCAGGCAAGGCAGAAGGAGTGGTGAGCCGGGATGAGGGCGAGCTATGGCACAAGAGATTGGGCCATCTTCACCATGGTGCTTTGAAAATTTTGCAGCAGATTTCTACTGGGCTTCCCAAAGGTACACTTGCGCAGTCAGATCAGTGCAAGGGATATATTCTGGGAAAATTTGTGAAATCCACCTTTCATGAGAAGGATATTCGCGCCACGACGATCCTTGAGAAAATTCACACAGATGTGTGTGGACCTTTCTCAATAGCTTTGACAGCAAAGCACAGGTATTATGTCATATTTGTTGATGATTTTTCTCGTAAGTGTTGGATCTTCTTCATGCAAAGAAGAGCGAGACATAATCAAATTTCTGTGAGTTCAAGGCACTAGTTGAGAAAGAATCGGGGAAGAATTTGAATGCTCTTAGGAGTGATAATGGTGGTGAATTCATCTCTGGCGAATTCAAAGACTTTTGCAGCGTAGAAGGAATTCGAAGAGAGCTCATAGCGCCTCATAACCCACAGCAGAATGGGGTCGCGGAGCAAAAGAACAAAACGATCGTGGGTGCTGCACAGGCGATGTTTCATGATCAGGGCCTTCCCATACACTTGTGGGCTAAAGCTTGCAATATTGTGGTTTATGTGCAAAACAGTTGTCCTCACAGAGTACTTGGCATGAGTACACCCGAGAAGGTGTTTTCTGGTAATAAGCCTGATATTTCTCATTTGAATATTTTTGGCTCACCTGTTTACATTCATGTGACGAAGGATGCCAGGAAGAAGCTGGAGCTGACCGCATAGGTTGGGATATTTTTGGGGTACACTGATACACCCCACAACTATCGTGTGTATTTTCTAGACAGTCGGAAGACTGTTGTGCAACGAGATATCAAATTTCATGAGGAGAAAGCCATGAAGTATTCGCTTGAGAGGAAGCCACACTTGCATGCAGATGAGGAGCTATTAGTTCCTTAGGATGAGCCTCAGGATGTGGATCAACCACAAGAGGAGGTTTATGGAGTGGAAAAAACCACTCATGCAACGCCAACCATCGGAGGGCGAAAGCGCACTACAGAAGCTGAGCAACTGAATCTTGATGCAGAGAAGATTGTAGGAGCACCTACATCACAGCGCAGACAGAGACAGTCACCTGACCAATATACTAGATACATGGCTCTGATGAGCAAGTGTATTGTGACAAAACCATCCTCTTTCGAGGAAGTTGTGGAGGACCCTACATGGGTAGATTCCATGGTGGAAGAGTATGATTTGATTGTCAGAAACAGTGCACGGGATATTTTCCCAAGGCCAGAAGGGAAATCAGTGGTAGGTTCGAGATGGATCTACAAAGTGAAGCAAGCAACTGACGGGAGCGTCGAGAAGTACAAGGCAAGATTTGTTGCTCGGGGCTTCTCACATATTGAGGGGATCGAATATGAGGAAACCTTTGCACCTGTCGCAAGGTATTCTTCCATACGTAGCATCCTAGCTCTCTCACCACAGTTGGGATGGCACATTCATCAGATGGATGTGAATACTGCATTCCTCAATGGAGTCTGTTACACAGTAATTTGTCCGAGTCTTGCATTCAGTCACTTGATGGAGGACCCATTATGTGACACATGTTTCTTGTCATGCCTTGTGCCTTGAAAACATCATCAATGCATCCCTCTGAGTATGAGCTTCATTTCCCCTTGAGACATCTCCTTGCAAAATCCATGAAAAATAGCTCTTTTTGCATTGGCGCGGGTAGACAGTTCAGTGCTCGCGCCAATCAGGGAAATCCTGTAAAGAGGTCGCGCCACTTGGCGCTCTGTCATAGAGCAGCAATCGCGCCACCCATTTTAGGGACTGTTTTTTAAATATGGATGGAGGAAGTTGAGTTCAAACAAACTCACAACCATTTCCTATCTTGAGTTGGGAGGTTTGGCTGCGGGAGTTCTATGGAAGGGAAGTAGTTTTGCCACCTTCTATGGAACCTTCCTTGTTGATAGGGCCAATCCCATAATAATAGGGATCCCAACTCCCTCCTTCCCATCTATAAAAGCTTGCTCAGATCCATGGCAAGCTAGTCTTGAAGTGCTGAAGCTTTGCATCTCCCTATTCCCAAGTGCCTTTGTGCTGTAAAGAATCGCTTCTTTCCCTTAAGGCCCATTCAAGCGAGGAGACCATTGTTACGAGACTCTGGAGAGGTTTCCCTTTCCTTGGCGAGCTTTGCGAGACGTGGACAACCGGAGACCCGCTCGAAGGAAGCTGCGACGTCAGAACTTGGTTGTAACTTCTATTCGTTTATCACTTTAATAGATGACTATGATTATGGTTCCACTCCTTTTCCCATCATGTTAATGCGAGTAATATCTTTTCTGACCGATGTTTAGTTACGTATGCTGGTTCCTATGCTTGTATCTGTTCGTTTCTTCTGTGTGCAGGTGTTCATCCGCGGAGATCGTGGAAGGATTGTGATCTGCCAGGGCTGAAGGACGGGGACACTTCGTCTTCAGATCATAGCGTTGGAATCCAGGTAGGCTTCTATCCCAAGTCTTTCATTCGTAATTAGGAGCTTGCGTCATAGCATTGTTTGTTTGTTGCTAGACCCCTGCTGGGCTAGTAGGGATCGCCTCTGTCCGCAGAGGGGATTTACCTCCTCAACAAATTGGCGACTCCGCTGGGGATCGTCCGGTTTTCCTTGTCCCGCTTATGATTGGTTCGCTTTGATTGTTTCTCCTTGCTTGATGAACCTTCTGGGTTGGATTCTTTCACTATTTTAGCTTCTTGGTTTGCTTAGCTTGTATTGGTCTATTTTCAGAGTAGCTTGTTTTTTAATTTTTATTGAAGAACTCGACTGGCGCGGGTTTCAACCCGACAGTCGCGCCACTTGGCGCTTGTTGCATTTGTCTGTCTCGCGCCAATCGGCCTCTGGCGCCAGTTTCAAGGCCACAGTCGCGCCACCCCTGTGACTTTTTTGAGTTTCTTCATTTTTTGGCTTTCTGAGCTTGACCAGTATTTTTCTTCTTGATTTTCTGATTGTCTAAGTGTGTTGGAGTCTTGTTTGACTGGAATTCACCGCTATCCTTTGGTTGTTTGCCTCTATCTACCGATTTCACGATTTGAGCCCTAGGGCATCTAGTGGCTTAGTGAATCGAGCCCTCCTTTGGAGTTTTGGTGTCTTGATTATCCTGTCAACTTGTTGATTGATTCCCCACGCTCTCTTATCAGTCTTTGATTTTTTTGCTGCGTCTTTTGAGTGATTGTTCATTCCTTCATTCAGAATTCGTTTGCCTTGCTTTGGACCTAGATCACACGGTCCATCGGAAGTTTTCAAGTCTTTCTTTGCTTTGAGGGACTTTGGGTCGATTTCGAGATTTGGTTGCTTGCTTCGTTGAGTGAATGTTGTTTGCTTCGCTCTCTTAGATATCATTTCTCAAATTGTTCCTTTTGTTTTCAGTGCACATTAGCCATTAAACATTGAAAATCAAAAAAATATATAATCTCTTTTGCTTTTGTTAAATTAGTGCAAATTGTGATCTTTTCCATATTGCTAGTGATTAGTGTTTGAATGAAAAGTGTGCAATTGCATTAGTTGCATTAGAGATATTCTTGTTTGTATTCCGTTCATTTCGTTTGTATAAAAGCTATCAACTCTCATTTAACTAGTTTTCATCGAACAAAATGTTGCACCGTGGCATATAGCTTGCATTTAGGAGACACTACATACGATAGGGCCTGGAAATTGAAACTTAATTGAAGATCAACTGTAAAATTTATTCAATTAACCTAAGGCAGCATTGGAACTTAACGAAACATATTTAGAAGGTCTAGGCTAGAGACGTGTTCCGGCTTCGTTAAACCTAGCAGCTGTCGTTCGCCTGTTGGCTTTAGACAGCGCTAGTACGGACTTGCGCTCCCCGTACCGTCGCGTATATAAAGGGAGACCCCTATAGGTTTTCAATCCTTTATCCATAGGAAGCCGAGTCTGCCGCCCTATACTCGTGATACACCGAACACAGCATTCGGGGAGACTACCTGCACGTACGGAAAGTCCTTGGTCGATTTCTGTTTCATTTTTGAAACCAAGGTGTATATTGCAGTTCACGGATATTTGGTACACCCTTTGTGCCTAGTTTTTCCAGAGCAGTCATTTGGTCTTTTCTGACTCCCTAAACTTGAAAAGACCGTCAAGCGCTTGTCCTTTCACGCTTGTATCAACTCTGAAAGAGATAGAGTCATCTTTTTATCGTTTCTCGACTCTTAAAATATGAAACGATAGAATTTCTTACTTTCCAATGTGGTAAAATTAATTTCCCACGATTACACACCTATTTAGACATTGCTTGTTGACTGCTTGATCGTGTGTCTTAACTCGTTTTCGGCCCGTGTGTGTGTTTGCTCTTTTCTTCTAGTCTTTGTCACTGGCTAACCCCTAAGCCCCATCAACCTAACGACGATTCTTCGCAGGCTTCGAGCTCGTTGAACCACGCCAGCCTCGTTGTTTCCAAGTTCCCCGACCTGGGACCGGTCCTCGCCGAGCAACCCTTCGAGAATCTCTGTTGAGTTTAATCGGTCTCTTTTTTGACTCCCTTGTCTCGAATTGAGATTAGAGACGATTTTCTCTTACATCGGGTTCACCGTTTTTTGCTGCTGTTTTTCCTCCTAGTCCTCGCCTGCGTGATTTAACGGCAGGATCAACCATGAGTGATTCTGGTGAGGAAATTCCCGGGTCTGATGACTACCAGCGCATCCCTCGTAGATTGTTTGAGGGAGATGAGTCTGAGCCGGCTACCACATCGTCAGCTGGTCCTTCTTTGCCACAGGGATACAGATCTCTGGGTCAGATTATTTCGGCTGCTGGCTCTATGGGAATATCATCTCCTGCTTCGAGGCCAGCTGCTACTACACCCGGGGTGTCTCCTTCGACGCCCGTCACTTCTGTTCCCGTGCGACCCACTGTTTGTGTGGCTGCCTCTTCTGCTGTTGTCTCAGCATCTGCTACTAGATCTGGGCCAACTCCCGAAGACATTTATCTAGCTACTGCTATACCGGAGAATATTTCTCCGGAGGAGTATCGGTTGTTTTTGCAACAGCCGAACGCCGGGGCTGGACAAATCCCCCAAGATCCTTACCGATCTTTCTTTTCGCACTATGCACAGGACGGCACTCCCGTGTATGGTTTCCTGGGTCAGCTTGATGAGCATGGGGACATTTTGCGTCTTCCTACTCCTGAGGCTTATCTGTATGCTCAAGGTTTACCGTACAACTAGGCTCAGAACCTGCAGGCACAGCCTTTTCAAGGCCAACCTGCAGGCCAACCTGGCTATCAGTACGACCCGCAGGGACAGCCCAATCAAGGCTACTCTGCAGGCCAGCAAGGGCCATTCTATAATCCGCAAGGACCGTATTATAACCCTGCTGGTCAACCTGCTCAGCCTCAGCCGGGATATCAACAGGGACCGGCCTATGGTCCTGGGGGGCAAATCCAGCCTTCTTTACCGATGCAACCGCAGTATCCTGTTGTCTCTAACGTTGCATATCATCCAGGACCACCTTACGGTTCTACTTCAGGTCAAACTGGTTTCCAGCAAGCACCTGGTCCTGTTCCACCACCAGGCCAACCGGGTCATCCGGTACAACCTGGTGTCCCGCCTCCAGGCCAACCAGCTTATTCGGTGCAACCTGGGGCTCACTTACAACCAGGTCAGCCTGCACAACCAGCGTCGCCTGTCTATCTGGGCCAACCTGTTCATTCAGGGCCGTCCCCTCATTCGGGCCAACCTGTTCATTCAGGGCCGCCCCCTCACTCGGGTCAACCTGTTCATTCAGGGCAGCCCTCTCATTCTGTTCACTCTGCTCAGCAGCCTGCTCATTCAATGCCGCAGCCAAATCAACAGTTGCGCCCTACGTACCAGGCTCCGCAGGGTTCCACTTATCAGCAGTCTACTCATCCTCAGAGTGGTTATTATCCTCATGGTCAATCTCAACCGAACTATAACCACTCTAGAGGCTCTCAGTATCATCCTCCTCCACCCGGTTCTAACTATGCTCAGCAGCCAAATCCAAACACTGCTTATACGGGGCAGACGCCTATTCAGGGCCCGAACCCTGGTTATCAGGCCCCACACAATGGTTACCAGCAACCAAATCAGTCTGGCTATACGAATTATGCCCCTCACGGTCAGAATCCTACGGGACAGAACCCATGGGGGCAGGGATATTCACAACCATCGTGGAGCATGGGTACCTGACCTTATTCTGGGACTGGCATGGGAATTAACCCTCCATTGCCGTTCCTGGCTACCTTGGATCTGCCGGACGTTTCAAAATTGACCAATGATCCGATTTCTCATAATCCATATTGGCCTCCGGTTCCAACCAAGATACCAGGAGATTGTCCCAAGTTTGAGGGCAAATCTGGCGAAGACCCCCAGGCGCATGTGATGACGTATCACCTCTGGTGTTCGTCTAACTCTTGGACTGACGATTCGGTTCGTCTGCGTCTTTTCCAGCGTACTTTAACAGGAGCTGCTGCTAAGTGGTACATAGAGCTATCCCGTGGTATTTTTCAAGATTTCAACTCGTTAGCTATGGCTTTCCTCACACATTTCCAGTTACCAGTCCGGTATGAGACTGGGACGCACCTCCTGTCTTCCCTGAAGCAGGACTCGGCCACTCACATCTCGGATCACATCCATGAGTGGCGGCGCCGTCGTCGACTGATTAAGTTTCACATACCCGATCAGATTTTGACTCACTGGTTCACCACCTCCTTTGTGAATAAAATCGCTCAGGATATCGCGATGGGAGCGTGTGTGACGGAGGAACAAGCTATCGCGCGTGCCCAGTACCTGGATGTTGTTTATTCGCAATCTGGCACGCTTTATGACATCCTGCTTGATGCTCCACGGCCCGGAGCCAAAAAGGCCCCACCTACCCCTACGGTGGATGGCGTCATTGGTTCCGTCTCTCAAAATTCGAAGAAGTCTTCGAATGGGAAGCAGAAGGCTAATTCTTCCAACAATACCTCTGCTAATCCCGCCTCATCCGATTCTGGTAAATCCGCGGAAGTAAATGCTGTTCAGGCCAATCCTGCAGACAAATCCTCCAAGGGGAAGAAGAAGGGCAAAGGCAAATCAAAATCTGATGCCCCGAAACCGGAATCTAAAACTCGAACCGAGGATGGCTCCCAACGTAAGCCGAAATTCCCCTGCCTCATCTGTGAAGGTGACCATTACACTAAGGATTGTCCACGACGATCCGAAATCAGTCAACTTCTTAAAGGCTCAAAGGGAACTCCGGCTGTTTTAAAAGAGCCATTTCCATCTCAGCAGACCCAGATGGTCGAACAAGGTTCATCATCTGTACCGTTTGGGTCTCAAGTTTTCATGATGAAGACTAATGCACCTATCGCTATCGCTACGAGGTCCAAGGATTACAATAATCAGCAGCAGGCACCCGGGAAGGCAGTGGCGGATGGACCGCCTCCCGCATCTGCTTCTGGTTCATTGGAAATTGAGAAGCCGACTCTCGAACCCGTTGTGAAGCCACCTCCCAAAGGTGTTCTTCGGAGATCCTCTTATAATCCAAACGCTCGTGCCGCTCAACATTACAGTATTGTTGAGGATCTGGCACAGGCGCCATGTGCCATGTCTGCACTTGAGGTTATTCAGAGTTGTCCTTCACAACGGAAGGCTTTATTGTCTGCCATCGGTGGTATTGATCCCGCCGATTCGAGCCTTCTCACCTTTGATCTGGAGAATTTTACTCCCCGGCTTCCACATCAAATCGCTTTTGTTATTCAAGTCGGGATTAACGGTCTGAACGTTCACAGAGCCGTCGTAGATGAGGGTGCATCTACTTGTGTTATGTCCTCCGCTTGTTGGAAGGCCATCGGTTCTCCAACTTTGTCGTCATCTCCCAATGCCCTTGAGGCATTTGATGGTCGGGAATCTAAACCCCTGGGAGTTCTCGAGAGTCTTGCGATTACATTACAAGGAAAAACTGTCACCGTAGAAGTAGAAGTAGTTGACGCTAAACTCAACTACAATATACTTCTTGGCCGCAGCTGGACCCATGCCATGCTCTGCGTGCCGTCTACTGTCTTTCGATTCATCAAGTTCCCTCATGAGGGCAAGATTGTCACAGTAGACCAGTTGTCATTTTTTACCTCGAGCTCCGAGAACAACGTGCCGTATGTGGATCAAATTCCGAATCCCCCAGACAGCATAGGACCTGGTCTTTTCAAAGACCCAGTCCTCATGGGTATTTTCCCTGCGCCGCCACCGAATACCGCTCAAGTCAACATGTTGTCCAGGACTGATGACCCCTGGCTGATTCCTACACCTGAGCAGGTATATGAGTTTGGAGAGTCCATGCCTTTACCGCCAGTAGAGATCAGCTACTGTGAGATTGTTGCTGCATCGGACCCTCCACCTCCTCAGCATGCTCCGATGAGCATGGCTCTTGACGTCTACTCACAATCCCCTTGGCTTGGTCAGGCTGATTCGCCTGATCCTCTTAGAGAGACTTTCCCCTCAGATGAGGCGATCATTGAAACTATGTCTCTGGAGGAGCTACCCTGGGGCGATGGGCATCATCGTTCCTCGTTTATGCCTAGCTTGGGGGCAATGACTGACTGTCTAGAGTGCTATGCTACTCAGGTTCCTTCCCCTCCTCTTCAAACACCGATCTTGACGCATGAGGTCTTTTCGGAAGGCAATCTGAGTAACATTACTCAAACGGTTCCTATCAACATCTCTGTTAAACCAGGGATTGTTGAGAACATTCATGTGGGTGTGACCTGTTCTTTCGAAGAGATCCAGGTCTATACGGAACTTTTCAAAGAGTTGAGAGATGTTTTTGCATGGTCCTACGAGGAAATGCCGGGAATTGATCCTAGTATTGTCGTGCACGAGATTCCAACCTATCCAGGTGCGAAACCCGTACGCCAACGCTTGCGTCCCATGCATCCTCGGAAAGCCGCCGCCATCAAGGCAGAGGTTGAAAAACTTCTGAACGCGGGGTTTATTTATCCTATCCCCCTTACAGAATGGGTGTCCAATATCGTCCCCGTCGATAAAAAGCAGGGTACCATTCGAGTCTGTGTAGATTATCGCGATATCAATCGCGCCTGTCCTAAGGACAATTATCCCACTCCGTTTATCGATCAGATTATTGACGATTGCGCCGGGAGTGAGATCTACTCCTTAATGGACGGTTTCTCAGGTTACAACCAGATTAACATTGCACCTGAGGATCAACATAAGACCACATTCATCTGTCCGTGGGGAACTTTTGCATATAAAAAACTCCCGATCGGCTTAAAGAACGCCGGCGCCACGTTTCAGCGTGCGATGTCATATGCTTTTCATGATATTCGCCATATTGTCCAGCCTTATCTGGACGACTTGCCTGCCCATTCGGGTAAGCGAGAGGATCATCCTGAACATCTTCGCCAGATATTTCTTCGCTGCAGACGCTACAACATTAGGCTCAACCCTCATAAGTGCGTCTTCTGCGTCGATTCTGGCCGTCTTTTAGGCTTTATAGTCTCGAAAGACGGAATTCGCCTCGACCCTCTGAAAGTTGAGGCCATTATAAATCTCCCGTCACCCTCCTCCCTTTATCAGTTGCAGAGTCTGCAAGGGAAAGCGAATTTTCTTAGACGCTTCATCCCTAATTACGCCGAGGTGGCCAAAGGATTCACTCGTTTGTTAAAGCAGAATGTTCCCTTTCATTGGGACGAAATCGCTCAAGAATCCTTTGAGAAGTTGAAGACATTGCTAGTCAATGCTCCGTTGCTTCGTCCTCCGGACTACCACCGCGACTTTACTTTGTATCTAGCCGCCGCATTAAGCACCATCGCCATGGTCTTGGTGCAGGATGACGAGAACGGTGATGAACATGTTGTTTATTACCTCTCTCGGAACCTTCTCGACCCGGAAACGCGTTATGCACATGTCGAGAAGTTGGCCTTAGCAGACGTACACGCCGTACAACGCTTTCGCCATTACATCCTGTTGCGCACGATAACAGTGGTTTCAGACTGCAACCCCATGACATATATTCTTTCTAGACAATTGCTGGGGGGCAAGTACTCCAAATGGATCGTCATCCTGCAGGAGTTTGATTTGGAGTTCACCACTGCCAAATCAACTAAATCACTGGTCTTCGCGGACTTGATATGTTCTCTCCCTACAGACTCTCTTCCTGAACATTCTGAAGATCATATACCGGACGAAACGCTGTTTCTTATTGATACTCGTGATCCTTGGTACGGTGACATCATAGTGTATCTTCAGACCGCGACTTTCCGGTCTGAGTTGGATAAAGCTGCACGCCGTCGGATTCGGCACCAGTCCCAACCCTACCGCATAGTGGGAGATACCCTATATCGTATTGGAGTAGATTCGGTGCTCCGACGATGCCTTACCTTGGGCGAGGCTGAGAAAGTCTTGAATGACTGCCACAGTGGCACCTGTGGTGGACACATGTCTGGATATGCCACTGCCCAAAAGATTCTGAGGGCAGGTTACTTCTGGCCGTCTATATTCAAGGATTGCATCACTGCAGTCCGAAAATGCCATCCGTGCCAGATTTTTCAGCGCAAGATGCGCGCGCCGCCGTTGCCTTTGCATTCCGTTATTACCGTCGGCCCTTTCGCGAAATGGGGCGTAGATTTTATGACGTGTAACCCTCACTCGGCCGGGGGGCATGCGTATATCATTGTAGCCGTCGACTACTTCACTAAGTGGGCCGAGGCGATGCCTACACTTGCTGCTGACGGAAGAACGGCTGCTTCATTTTTATTCAACCATGTTATTGCACGATTCGGAGTTCCTCAAGCTATCGTCACTGATCACGGTAATCATTTCCGTGATTACATGATGGCGGAGCTGACAGCTGCGTTGGGCCTGCGTCACGACAGCTCAACGCCATACTACCCTCAAGCGAACGGTCAGGTTGAAGCGGTGAACAAGGTTTTGGTCACTATGCTTCAACGAATAGTTGGGATTCATAAATCCAGTTGGCATCTCCAACTGTTCTCAGCTCTCTGGGCGTACCGAACATCTGCTAAAAGTGCAACCGGATTCACACCATTCCAACTGGTGTACGGTCTGGAAGCTACTTTGCCGGTTGAATGTGAAATTTCTACGCTCAAATTAGCTGTGGAGCTCTTACCGGATACTTCTCCTGAGGAAGAGCGTCTTCTGTATCTCGAACGGTTGGATGAAACCCGTCGTCTAGCTGCTTTGATTATCGAAGCACAAAAGAAGAGGGTCAAATCTCATTTTGATCAATCTGTTTCTCCCCGTTCTTTCATTGAAGGAGACCTAGTCCTCTTGTACGATCAGGCACATGATAAGCTTGGTGCCGGTAAACTCCAGCCCATGTGGCACGGTCCCTATATAGTAAAACGTGTTTTGAAAATGGGGCCTACGAGCTTATAGACTACGAAGGAGTTCCATTGGCGCAGCCCAGAAATGGGCTGTACCTTAAGAAGTACTACGCTTGAAATGATTTCTTGGTGTGGTGTGTGTACATAGGTGTGTGATTGTCATTTGTGTGCATGGTGTGGTGTGCTTTGTAAACATCTTTCTGCTGATCGGGTCTTCCTGGTTGTGCAGATGTCTTTTCATCCATTTGTTGGTTTCGCGGACGGTGCCTCCCGCAGTACCAGGTATCTGTCTTCTGCAGCCTGGGTAATCTATGATCCTGCTGGTGAGTTGATCGACCTGCAAGGTGTGTGTTTAGGATGTACCACGAACAATATCGCGGAATATAGCGCCGTTTTGGAATTATTAACCGAGGCAGTAAACCTTGGTATCCGTGAATTTCTCGTGTACCTAGATTCACAGCTTGTAGTGTTGCAGCTGAACGGGCACTATTCGGTAAGAAACCCGTCCATTTTACGATTGTATTTGCGTATTCGATTACTGGAAGGGAATTTTGAATATATTACATATCATCATATACCCAGACATTTGAATGCATTAGCAGATACAGTAGCAAATTTGGTGTTAGATAGACATTTGCGCAATTTATAAATCATCATCACATGTAAAGAAGACTCATCCAGAAATAGATATGCATATATATAGATATCGGAATGTTTACATAGAAGTGTGTCACATAAAACTCAAAAAATATACATAATTGTCTTAATACATCCGGAGACACTGTGTCTCTCAAAAAATAGGTGTGGCTAGATCCTAGAGACTAATCAGCATGGTGCTCATGATAGCACGTCACTGCACGCACTAGCCGCCTCAGGATTCGGTGGAGCCGGTTTGGAACTCCCACCGTATGGCGCTGGTACTCCATCGGTACGTCTGACAGTCGGGCATAGTCTAGGATTCCATGGACGATCCCTCGAGGTTCTGAACCAGTGCCTCTCCTCCGGTGCCTTCCCCCTGGATCTCAGGGGCGAGTTGTGTCCTCCGGGAGATAGGAGACATCCCGGCCGGTCTCTCAGGTCCTACATCTGCATGCATATATAATTGTGTTTAGACAAGTGTGTGTTAACAAAAAAAAAAACATATAAACATAAAATCAAAATATGAGGTCTTACCCAGCTCTTCATCCCAGTGGTCTCCTTCTGGTAGCGGGAGATCTGGGTCCCCTGTAAAGTCAGTTCCCGCATAGGGCCAATCTTCCACAACGATCAGTTGGCGCCGTAACCACCTGAAGAACTCGGGCTTCCAGGACATCTGTTGCCCGCCTCCAGATCTGGGCATCAGTGCCGCCCAGCGAGCCATCCTCGGCTCTCGTGGTACCGGACTCGCCACATGGGCCTCTTGGCCCTGGAAGGTTGGTATGCGTTCCAGAATGAACGATACCAAGATGGAACCATACCCAAACTGTTTCAGTTTGTTCTGTTTGCACTTTGTAAGCTGCCTTTTCATGTTGATCGTGACAGCTGTTGCCCAATCATACAGTCGGGGACCCATGCATTCTGAGGCCAGTAAGAGTTGAGTCTTTGTAGCCTCGTGCGGTGCCTGCGATCCAGCAGCCCGCGTAATGGTGTGGAGTACAACTCTCAGTGCTAGGTCGGGGATGGTTGAGATGTATACCTTCTTACTCCCTGTTCCTGTTTGTGCCCCACGGCACACCCGCGCCATTACTTCTTCCATCTTTTCCCCTGATGGTCTGCTCCCAGTCAGTACAGGGATTGGACCCCTGCGGGATAATCCAGTAACGAAATAAATGTCAGTGACCTCCAATTCCAACACCTGGTCTCGTATTCTGAATACTTGGTCATTTTCATCCCAGAGGTTGATCAGATATTGGAGGAGCTCAGGCTGAGCTCGTAAGCATGGCGTGAGGAAGAACTTTTTTAAGCCACAGTCTCTCAGAGCATTCATACATGCTTGGCTTTGCATGGCCTCTTCGTCCTCATCTCTGTGTTCTCGTTCCTTCCATTCGATTGCCATTCTGACTGTTTATCTGCATTCACATGGTCCAAAACCCCTTATTAGATCTTTTGTGAGCTTCAAAATTCAAGAAATTTGGCATAAATAGTGGATTCTTAGGCGAAAATTTGGGTTCCGCCGCTGGCGCGACTGTTTTGCTGACAGTCGCGCCATGTGGCGCGGGCCCTTTGGTAAAAAGAGCTCAGTGGCGCGGGTCCGTGCCCGATACCCGCGCCACTTGGCCCGGCCCTAAAAATTCAAAAGTGCCCTTACAGAGCTTATTTCTAAGGGAAATTCATTAAAAAATGTATGGAAAGAAAGAGAAAAGGAGCGCCACTTACCTGTCACAGACGAGACGCTGAATGGTTGCCTGGATTGGTCGCAATCGCCGTCAGAAGATTCTGCTCCAAATGGACCACTGTTGCTCTCCACAAGGTAAATAGTAAAAAGTAATTTTATTTTTTACCATTAGACATATTTATAACTTTTCGACGTTAAATGAGCTTTAAAAGTTATTTTTTGTCAAATATTTGCATGTATTATGTCGAAAATGGATTTTACGCTTGTTGGGTATGTGTAGCGGCAGGTTTTTGCGACTTAAAAGGTGGAAACAAGTTGTATTTTATACTTTTTCGGACTTGGTAAATACACGAAAAAGTCACTCTGGAGTCATCTTTCAGCTCTTTTCTGACTCTCTAAATATGAAAAGATCGCCGAGGCCCTTGTCGTTTCGATCTCGTTAAAATGGACACGAATCGACATTCACCCAGTATAAGTTTAACCCTTTTTCGGGCTGGGCTGGATCGATTACGAAAAAGGAATACCCTAGCCTATCGCGACTAGGAGGTTTTCCCGGATATTGTTTTCTACCTTTTCGGATCTTGGAAACTATTTACGAAAAGGGACCTGTGGAGTTTTCTTTTCAGCTGTCTTTTCAAACTCTCTAAACATGAAAAGACGCCGAGTTCTTCCTTTGTCAGACTCGTTAAACCCTGATGACATTGGATTCCGTCGAAATGACGTTCTCCGAGCTTCTCCTTCCTAGGACTCGTTAAATGCACTAGGATGGATTCGCCCGAAGGGCGGACTTATATCACAAGCATATGCTATCCCCTTCAAGCTTGTTATCAAAAATAATTGGGGTACTCGCCAGAAATGGTGGGGGAAAAATGGAACCATCGTCGTTGTCGTCGGCAGTATGTCGCTCTTGAACATGGCACTTGTCCGCATTCGTGTCGGGTTGGGGACATCTCATCTCGTTGTTTCACTTTGCTTCCATGGGTTTGGGTAATCTCTTTTGACCTCTCATCTGTTCACTGCCTCGTCGCCATGACCTTTGATCCGTTGATGTCAAATACTGCCAAGTCCATTGTCGTGCCGTTCGTATGTTCAAGAGAAGTTAACCTCTGCAAATGTCAACCTTCCTCTGTTTCTCATATGATCCTGATTCGCAACAAAACATTATGTTTCTCTGTCTCGCGTCGATGATGTGGGAACCATTATGGCCCACCTTCGATCAAGGTCACTTCCTGTCGACTTCAACTCATTATCCAGGAAGTTGGTCTAGAGACTCCTGATGGTACCTTGGAGCCTGCATGCCTCAATGGCAGGTTCGTCGCATTCGACGTGAAGTTTACATCATTGACTTCCGATCAAATGATTCTGCGGGTGTTCGACGTCAGCTCATTTATTCACACACCGTAGATTGTACCTGTAGTACCTTGAGGACCATTGTCATTATTGGTGGTTTCTCTCGCGTCTGTTAACAGCTTTCATCGTTGGCTGGTAATCAGGCGATGTTCTTGCATGTTCGACATCAGCTCACACATTCGCATGCTATAACTTGTACTTATTTGGGTCGAGATGGAGCGCAAGACCCTGGATTGTGTCTGTTGTAATCCAGGCTGCGATTGTGGATTTTTATCATTATGTACATGACTCACTTATTGGATGGCTGCGACCATACCTGAGTCTATTTGTTTGATCTTAGTTGGATGGCTGCGCCCATACCCTAGATCCGGATTATAGCATACTCTGTTCGGATGGCTGCGTCCATACCATATATATACATCATGTACTTGAGATATCAGTTGTATCTTTCTGTGCAGGTTTTCCGACGGCGGGCCTTCAGTTGGACATGTTCTCGTAAAGAATTTTACCCCTCTCTCTCTCGGGCCTCATGCTTTAGGGGGCATCTGTTACACAGTAATTTGTCACCGTCCTTACCATTCCCCGTCCCGCACAATGGAGGACCCATTATGTGACCTGTGAACACTGTCATGCCTTGAAAACATCATCAATGCATCCCTCTGAGTATGAGCTTCATTTCCCCTTGAGACATCTCCTTGCAAAATCCATGAAAACAGCTCTTTTTGCATTGGCGCGGGTAGACAGTTCAGTGCTCGCGCCAATCAGGGAAATCCTGTAAAGAGGTCGCGCCACTTGGCGCTCTGTCATAGAGCAGCAATCGCGCCACCCATTTTAGGGACTATTTTTTAAATATGGATGGCGGAAGTTGAGTTCAAACAAACTCACAACCATTGCCTATATTGAGTTGGGAGGTTTGGCTGCGGGAGTTCTATGGAAGGGAATTGGTTTTGCCACCTCCCATGGAACCTTCCTTGTTGATAGGGCCAATCCCATAATAATGGGGATCCCAACTCCCTCCTTCCCCATCTATAAAAGCCTGCTCAGATCCATGGCAAGCTAGTCTTGAAGTGCTGAAGCTTTGCATCTCCCTATTCCCAAGTGCCTTTGTGTTGTAAAGAATCCCTTCTTTCCCTTAAGGCCCATTTAAGCGAGGAGACCATTGTTACGAGACTCAGGAGAGGTTTCCCTTTCCTTGGCGAGCTTTGCGAGACATGGACAACCGGGACCCGTTCGAAGGAGGCTGCGACGTCAGAACTCGGTTGTAACTTCTATTCGTTTATCACTTTAATAGATGACTATGATTATGGTTCCACTCCTTTTGCAATCATGTTAATGCGAGTAATATCTTTTCTGACCGATATTTAGTTACGTATGCCGGTTCCTATGCATGTATCTGTTCGTCTCTTCTGTGTGCAGGTGTTCGTCCACGGAGATCGTGGAAGGATTGTGATCTGCCAGGGCTGAAGGACGGGGGCATCTTCTTCTTCAGATCTAGCGTTGGAATCCAGGTAGGCTCTTATCCTAAGTCTTTCATTTCGTAACTAGGAGCTTGCGTCATAGCATTGTTTGTTTGTTGCTAGACCCCTGCTGGGCTAGTAGGGATCGCCTCTGTCCGCAGAGGGGATTTACCTCCTCAACAGAGTCATTGAGGAGGAGGTGTACATAGAGCAGCCCGAAGGTTTCGAGATCTTTAGCAGCGAGTCGCATTTGTGCAAGCTCAAAATAGCGCTATATGGGTTGAAACAAGCACCTCGTGCTTGGTACACACGCATAGACAGTTATTTCTCCAGTCTTGGATTCACTAAGAGTGAGGCGGATCTGAACCTATACCAGATTGTGGTGGAGGGTAAGTTGCTGATCATTGTACTTTATGTAGATGATTTGATTTTCACGGGTGATGAACAGTTGATACTCTCATGCAAGGTTGATCTTGCAAAAGAGTTTGACATGAAGGACTTGGGCCTCCTTCATTATTTCCTGGGATTGGAAATTTGGCAGCACAGTGATGGATTGTTTGTGTCTCAAGGCAAGTATGCCCAGGAGATACTGGAGAAGTTCAACACGCATGGCTGCAAGCCTATTGACACTTCTCTTCCTGGTGGTTGGAGGAAAGAGGATGCTACATCGGCAAAGGTAGTGGATGCCACTGTTTACCGATAGTTGGTGGGGTCGCTTATGTATCTCATCAATACACGACCTGACATACGCTACGTTGTTAACCAGATTTCACAAGTTATGGTTAAGCCTACCAAGCTCTTTTGGAAGGCGGGGAAGCATGTATTGAGATCTATCAGAGGCACATCGGGATATGGACTTTGGTACAGACAGTCAAAAGAGGTGAAGCTGCATGGCTTCACGGATGTAGATTGGGCAACGGACAGAAAGAGCACATCTGGAGGGATTTTCAATATCGGGTCGACAGCATTTTCTTGGTATAGCAGGAAACAGAGATCTGTGGCACTCAGTTCAGCGGAGGCCGAGTACATGGTATAAATTTTGGCTGCATGCGAGGCTATATGGCTGAGGAAGATCCTGGTCAGGTTGTTCGGTTCACACTTAGATCCTACTGTGATATATTGCGATAATCATAGTTGCATCAAAATCTCGGTTAATCCAGTATTTCATGATAGATCTAAACACATTAACATCTGGTATCATCATATCAGAGATTGTGTGCAGCAGAAGATCATGTTACTTTCTTACATTCCTACGGAGGATCAGGATGCTGATATCTTGACGAAGGCGCTCACCAGGAGCAAATTCGAATACCATAGAGGCAAGTTAGCGGAGATAATCCCTATCTTGTTGAGAGGGGGAGTGTTGAGATTGCAACAAGATGATGAGCTTAGTGAAAAGAGTCACCTTCACTAAGTGGGCCCACAGAGCTATTTTGGCCCCTTAAGTCTATTTTTAAATTATATTTTATTTTTAGACATGTCGATCATATTCTGAGAGTTGCGGGATGCTATTTGTGGATGTTTGGTCAAGTTGGAAAAATAGATGGACTTCTATTTTTAGACATACTAGGCGGAATCTATTTTTAGATTTCCGGTCTAAAAATAGATATGTACGAAATATTAGCTCTTAATAATATTTGGACTATAAACATTATCTTATCCTCTTGCGACACTTCGGTTAAGTGCACATATGTGACACGGGAGCACGGAAGTGACGGAAGGAATCAATTACACTATTCTGAGGGTTTAGTGGAGCTATTGCATGGAGACTTCGGTTAGAACTCATGTGACGAGAGTTTGGTGAAGTTATTGAGGTAGTTGGTGGAGTTGTGTTCGGTTCAACTCAGTTAGACACGATTGAGCTAGTTGTATCTAGTCTAAGCGATTGATACACTAGTGAGAGTGGTGTGAATTAATTATTAATTAATTCACTAATTATTAACTCATTAATCAACTGAAGAATACATCAGTTAACTATAGTGCATGGACAGTTTCAGTGGAGACCAGTGAAGAGGTAGGTGAAAGAGTAGGTTGACTATCATTTGTGACTATAGTGTTACATGATTTGCAACACCCAGTGATTGGATATGCCAATGATGATTGCGTGAGCAAGGCTGGACCAATTCAAGTTCATTCAGAGCCAATATTCAGCAAGGATTGCGCAGTAGAGGCAGGCTAGTAGGTGGCGAATATCGGTGCATGGATTTGCAAGATCTAGCCTAATTAGTGTGTAGCGATTGTATTGTACTAAGAGCTTGACATGATCAGCTTTGTATGAGTATTGTTACATGATCTCTATCACATATATTATATACAGATAGTTGGGGTTTTTAGCTTTAGGCTTTCCCGTTAAAACATTGTGTTTATATGTGTGAATTTTTATGGTTTCAATGTGTGCATGCAATTGATTTAATTTCCGCAAGTAATGATCAATAGTAGAAGATATTTTGTATTATGCATGAAGTCAATTAGTGTGTGATCAGGAGAATCTTGGATGTACAATGCATTAGTTATATAATTTCTACATGCATCATATAAATCTAATTTAATTTTGGAATCATAATTTTCAAATGACTCATGATTCACATCAACCTTGGGCTTAACCATAAGAAGTACAAAACTCTTACTAGAATTCACTAGCCTTTTTACCTATCCCGCATTTACCATCGCTATATTTTCCTTCTTGCGATGTGCTCTCAAAATGAACTCCTTTCCATCTCTAAAGAGATGGTACTTATTTTCATGGTGATGGAAGATCTCTTTCTTGTCAAATAAGTAAGGACTTCCCAAAAAAATTCTTGATATATCAAGCGGCACTACATCAAGTTCAACTATGTCAATAAAGTGTGCAGTAATTGTGAAACGCAATATGCACTTTCTTGAGACTTGTAATTTTGCATCCTTGCATATCCACCCAAGTGGATAAGGCTTTGGATGTGGAATGGGCTCAAGTTTAAGTTGTTTGACCAAGTCTTTTGATATGAGATTTGCTTGTGCCCACTATCAAACAGTGTGTCAATTTTTGTATGTTTTGAGACTACCCTCACATGGAACAATTCAATTCTTTCTTCCTCATTTGGAGTTTGTACATGATAGTTTGAAGTACTATTTCTTGGCTTAGTTTCAGTTTCCTTTCCCTTCATACTCTTCAAACCCATGGCTGCAATTTTGGTTTCATTGCCTGAATCATCACCTAAGTCTTGTGGTGTAGTTGTAGTAGCTGCAATTTTCTTCTTTCCTTTGTTTTTGTTAAACTGATTTCTTTTTTCATGATGTAATTTCCAATAGTTTTTCTCTTCATGGCCTTCTCTTGAACAGTGTTTACATATCACTTTCTCACCCTCTTGTTTGACAGATGCATTCTTTTTTCCTTTTTCCTTAAAGGTTTTATCTTTGTTTTTCCCCTTAAAAGGCTTGTTTCTACCCTCATCAAAATTGTTTTTCCCTCTAGCCTCTAAATGCGTAGCTTATACACAAACTTTGTCTACACTAGTAGGATTGAACATAAGGATAGTATGTCTAAGATAGTTGTGCAAACCACCTATATATTTCAGCAAAGTATCTTGACTTTGTAAGTCTACCCCTAATAAGAGTGCTCTTCTCCTAAACTCTTGGGTGTAGTCTTGTACATTTTGTCCCTTAAGCTGTTTGAAGTTTTGCCAGTTCATGATAGCCTTTTGTAAATGAGCTAATGGATAAAATTGCTTTTTAATTACAGTAATAAATTCATCCCATGATAAAGTGATCTTACCATGTTTTTTAATTTCATCCTTGGTCTTGGCTTCCCACCATACCAATGCTGCTCCATCCATTCTCAAAGAGGCTAACTTTATCTTGGTGTCGTCATCATGAAGGTTTTGTATCCTCAATTAAACTTCCAACTGTCTTATCCAATTGTCAAGTTTCTCTGCATTGACTTCATCGTTAAACATAGGCAACTCAAATTTAACATCAAGCTTTAAAAATGGACTTTTATCTGTAGTTTTAGACTTGTGAGATTGGTTCACCTAAGTTGAGGATGACGATGTAAGCATCAAAACTTGTTAGTGCACAATCCCTGTTGATCACAATCCATGGATGAATGAGATTTTCCTTGCCTTGATTGCGCAATCCTCATGGGCACATCCAATGTGTGTGTGGTTGCACGAGTGCACCAACTAATGTCAGAACTGATAGTCAAACTGTCCCTTTCACCTACATCTCAACTGGGTCTCCACTAGATCTGACATGCATGTAGTTAACAGTAGTAAGTCTTCAGTTGCATGTGAGACCACTGATTGTGAATTAATTAATAATTAATTCATTGTTCTCTCACTAGTGTATCTTTATTTACAACTAACACAACTGAGTTTAACTCACTTAACTGAGTTAAACTACTTTACAACTCACATAACTACACATCCAACTCTGTTACAACTTCGAATCACTCAATTACAACTAAGTCCACTTGCATGTCCCACAAACCAACCTTTGAACTCGAATTTCCTATAGCTAACTGATTTCCACTTCAGTTAACAATTTCCAAATGTTCATTGAGAATAGATTAATGTTTATTGTCCAACTATTATTAAGGGATAATAATAGTCGACGTGCATCTATAAATAGACATGTGATCTATAAATAGAACTCACACATACATATAAAAATAGAACATCATCTATAAATAGAATTTGATCACCGTCTATAAATAGACATCATCTATAAATATAATTTTCTCATGCATTCTAAAAATAGACTTCCACCTAAAAATAGTGTGAGGCTCCATCCTAGTGTAGGTGATTAATTTTCACTAGGATCTTCTTGTTGAATCTCATTATTCATAAACCCTAATCCATTAACCTTGGATTAAAACATAACCATAGTTCCTTTGACCAGATCTACAAAATATTGTGGGCAGAAAACCATCAGGCCCAAAACCATATGCAAAACCCATGTACAAAACCATAGGTATGTCTGCCCACCTATTATAGGGTCAAAAAAAAATCTAGAGGCGCTGCTCCGGACCCTGTGCAAGGGGGATACCACCCCCTGTTGCACCCGATGCATCAAACAGGTTGGCCTTTCGCCCGCACCCCCCCCCTGCATATGCAACTATTCATGGAAAGAATATAACACACACCCAACACATGTTCAGTTTGAACCTGATAAAGCAACAAATTTCATTGAATGCAATCAACACATCCACCAGCAAGTTCATGATATACTGGATAAATCCAATACTAAGCACAAAAAATGTCATGATTAACATCGTGTTCCACATAAGTTTCAAGTGGAAAACAAGGTTTGGTTTCATTTGCAGAAGGTACACATTGTTGGAGCACATTGGAAGCATCGACTATTGGTGTCCAGATGTGAACAGATATTCAAACCCTTCTTCCACATTAATTATCAATCCGGGTGCATTAGTTATTTCAAGAATAACGTGCACAGTATATGCAAGAGCAATAACATAACCTACTATTTAATCACAGACTTAATCAAAGAAAGCAATAAAACTACTATAGTAGCAATTAAAGATGGATTGCAGAATTAAAAATACATTCACAACAATTACAGAATTATACCAGAACAGCAGTTACAATAACAAATCAAAATATGAAATCAGCAAAAGGAAAATAATGCAGCACCTAATCAGAAGAGTGGGCCCAACTCTCTGATCAGGGATGCAGCAAACTCACAGCTCACAAATGGAACAGCAAAACATTGTGCATTCAATTGATTGAAAACGTTTTTGTAACAATATTTGTCTCTTTATGCTTAACCCAGATTCACAACTCGGAGGCCCTCTATATACAAATGTTCAAGGAACCATAATTTCCCTCTAAAAATTAAATGCATACAATTATACATTTGTTACAACAACAACCTAGTTGCCGAAAAAAGACCACGGAAAGCCTAAAGATATAACTGGGTAAGTAGGAATCAGTTGTGTTGTTGAAGCATGCTGAAATGGCACTGAGAATGTGAAGTTGTTTCATGGCTCGCAACTATATTCCCTTTACTTTTTCCAAATCTGTGAAGATAATGGAGTTAATACTTGCAAAGGTAAAACCTCCATGATTATTACTTCATTAATCAAATATTCCATGTAAGCTAGTGGGAAGGGGTTTACCTCATGTGTTTTAGAACCATTAATGATGCAAAGAGATAGAAAGGTGGGCGAAAATGGGAGAGAAAAGTATACAAATTTGGTACCCAACATCTCCCCCCAACTGGTATATCTGCATGTCCTCATGTAGCTCATCGTCTTCTCATATATGAGTTGGAATGACTATGACTGGCATGAAGTTGTGTGAGGTCATATTTTTTGGCCATCTTTGTCCCATGGGGTTTATAACCTTATGTCAGAACAACATCCTTCAACTAATCTAGGCCGACGTTGTATGCAGGAGTATATTTCTCTACTGGAAACCAAATGAGGGGAAACTGAAACCTCAGCCCCATCCACCTCACCCCACAAGTCTAAATTTATGCTAAAAAACGTGGCACTCTTTCTAGTGCCCATGCAAAGTTAGGTGCTCCAAAAGGTTCTCGGCCTCTAACGGCTGAAGATGACAACATCCACCTCCTTTGACAATTGTCCAGCGCTTCATTCCGGAAAGTAATTATATGTCTGACACAGAGGTCAACACACCATTTTTGGGTTGTCAACATATGTCCCCTATGCCCCTCAATCTATAAAAATGTAAAATGCTTGTTATAAATATTTGTTGCCTGGCCATGCTCCCTCCTCATTATTAGTGGACTTGTGACCTGGTTTTCTTCAAACGTATCATAGGCCTTTCTCCATTTAATGTGATAGATAGTGTAGGAGGTGAAGTCTCTTAAATGAATATCCTCCACAAATGGAATGGGGTTGAAGGCATGATCGTGCCTTAAGAAGTAACCATGCATGTACAGTTCACACATTAAGTGTTCTCCTATGATATCATGAATTTTTAGAATACGGAGGAACTGGATTGGGTCCTCAATTTCGTGACAAATTTCCTTATATATACTCTCAAGACAAAAGAAAAGAACCTTTTCATGAAGGAATAAGGCATAACTTTGTGTGGGAGGTCTACAGGCCATTACCTGCTGCACCAAGGAAAACATCTTGTCCTTATCTGATTGAAGCGTTTGCACTTGTTCTTCTAACTCCTCTATCATGCCTTGTTGTTTTCTTTGCCTCTGTCGTGCTCTATCCAATTGTTCTATGTACCCTGTGACAATCCCGGCAACCTACTCTCGAACCCGCATCCTCTCCTTCTTATGTCCATTCGTAGCAGATTGCCATCTTTGAATTTCAGCAGCCCAGAAGAATACCCGACCTTCAAACAGTTGTTCGATCGGACCAGTCTGTGTGGCTATAAAGGAAACCTCAATTTTAGGTTTTACTGCCTTCCACTTATATACTTTTACCTTCTTCTTCAACCGGGATACTTTCTTCTTCAGCTCCCAAACTTCCTTCATCAATCACATGGTTTCAATGAACTGAAGTTGATACCTTTTCTTGAGAGGTAATATCCTACTTTCACACTGTTCAATCCACTCTGTTTGAAAATAAATTCATCTCCCGGGCCTGTATCAGGCTCAGGGGATGGTGGAATGTTGTTGATTTCATCGACTCATTTTTCCATTAGGTCTTTCTAGCTTGGATCCCTGTTTTTAGCAGCATTCTCCTTCTCATTTACCTCAAGGAATTATGTCACTTGGCCAGCGCTTTCATCGGCCATCCTATATTTCGGTGTTTCCACAGAAATTATGTCTCCCTTGTGAGACTCTAGGTGCTCTTGGTAAGATTCAGCAATTGATGGGTTGATTCGATATTGGTCATGTCCTTACCAAGGTTGATGAACCTCAGTACTGGTGTAACAATTATTTCCTCCATTAACTGTTGGGATGAGCGAAAACCCCTCGCCCCTCTCGGCATCATAGACTGAAAAGGGGAACGGGGAATACCTTCATTGCCCTCTTTTATTACTTGGGTTGAACCTTCATGTATTGCTTCTTTAGCCAAATTCGACACTAGTTCTTGTGGAATGGTGTCAATTTTGAGGATAATTTCCTTTCTGTCCTCCTGTCCTTTGTGTATTACTTCCTCACTTGCAGTCGATACTGGTTCTTGTGGAACAGTGTCGACTTCAAGGGTCATTTTTCCTCTGTCTCCCTTTTCTGACTAAATTGAGGGTAGTTCATGTGTGACACCCCTTCTTGTTTCGATATTCATGTCTTCTTGGGCAGGTGATGTTGTTTCTTGCATAACAGCATCACTTACCATCCCTCTGTCTGATGTTCCACCTTATTGTTCTTCATTAATAAAAGTTGATGATTGTAATATTGTCTCAATTTCGTGCGCTATACCCATAATTCCTTCATCTGTAGGTTCTTCAGGCAAGGATTTTTCTTGTGTGGCAACCTCAAATGTATCACCAATTTTCTCCTCCATTCCCATTCTTTCTGGTTCTTCCTGATCGCCCTCCATCTCCATTTCTTCCGGTTCTTCCTGATCAACCTCCATCTCCATTTCTTCTGGTTCTTCCAGGTCTATTTACATTTCCTCTAACTGTGCTTCCTCTGCCAAACCAGCCGGAGATACTGGTTCTTCCTCTCTAGCAGCAATGACAATTTTTATCTCTTCTTCCGATGACTCGCAGAGTTCTGCCCAAGAAACTCGAAATCGAACAATTGCATGCATGACCAGAAAACGAACCAATCGATGATTGGAGAGAACTGTCGGCATCTGGCGCGAACGCCGAGCAGACTATGCCATGTGCTATAGTTTTTTTAATAGAAAGAAGGGCATGTTTAAGGAATGCACCTAAGCCTACGAAAATCGAAGGTGAGCTAAGATTTTAAAATCATATTTTAACAGATTTGTGGTCCGTCCCTCGCAAGTTATGTATTTCATTACAAAACCTGCTACTTCGTTCCATGGATACGGTACAGACTTGCGCTCATATCCTCTCCCAAATTGAACGACGCTTTATCCTGCCTGAAAAAACAATTCGGGAAACTACGAAAGGGGAATTATCTGATCAAACCACTGCTACCCTTGTTGTCTTAGCCCGCTAACTTCCGCAATTAGTTCTTTTGTGATAGGAATTTCTAATCCTCTAACCCATGATAAATTCTCATCCAAATTAAGCGCAAACTCCATTGTGATTCCCCTATCAAACCCCTGCAATATATCGAAGTAGATATCCCATCTTGCATTGACAACAACTTTCCACACATCTGGATTTTTGCAAACTAAAACTGTATTTTCAAGTTCATGCCGCACAGCTAGTCCGCCCATCTTGTGGAGACTGTAATAGCACTCTGGAACAGTAACCGTTGGACAGAGTGGTGGGTACCAAATTTGGCAAAAATAGCATGGTGAAAAATGAGGGGTAGTAACGGTAAATACGGATGGAAATTCTCGGGAAATGAGGAAAATCATGGAAAATTATAGTAAGTGCGATGAATGGAATAGTAATTATTTCGTATGAGGTGGAAAGGACTAATCGATCTGTATCGTATGTGTGTTTCAGATCCCAATATTTCTTTAATGTTTATACGGAATATGGTAAGGATCGTAGGGTGTACCATCACACACAGTTGTAATAATGGCTTTTGGAATCATCATTACGTCGTCGTTTAGTTATGACGGCACCCCCCCAACTTAAAATTTTTCATCTGCAACATTAATGTATTTTGCATGGAATATTTAATTAAATCCATAAGAGTCAAATGGAGACATACCTGGCGGCCTACTTGGAGGAAGTGATGGTTGGTAAAATTACGGCGCAATAATGATGCGAATGGAGTAACAGCAGTGCGAGTAGCAGCATCTGGAGTAACAGCACAACGAGTAGCAGCATCTGAAGTAACAGCATCTGGAGTAACAGCATGACGAGTAGCAGCACGACGAGTAGTAGCATCTGGAGTAACAGCATGACGATTAGCAGCAACCAAGGAGTAACAGCATCGAGTAGCAGCAACCGAGTAACAGTATCATGAGTAGCAGCAACCGAGTAACAGCATCATGAGTAGAAGCAACCAAGTAAAAGCATCATGAGTAGCATCAACCGAGTAACAGCATCATGAGTAGCAGCAACCGAGTAACAACATCATGAGTAGCAGCAACCAAGTAACAACATCATGAGTAGCCGCATCCAAGGAGTAACAGCATCGATACTTAGAAAATTTTTAAGCTCTAAAACATTACTCCTTAGTAGTAACTCCTACAAAATGATAACAAACCAGATGCAGAGGAAGAGTTCTCTGCGCTGATAACCTTCAAACCAGATTTCTCAGAGAGATGTTTGATGAAAGCATCCTTAGAGGCTAGGCGGTGGTATAATCTCAGGCGATGTCCATTTTCTATGAATGAAGCACGTGTATCATCAATTGTAACTAGCCTGATTGTTCCATTGTCAAATACAGCGTCCACCTCATAAGGTCCCATCCAACGAGTGAAAATATTTCCCTTAAAATCCTTAAAACGAGAGTCATAAAGTAATGCCCAGTCTCCCCTATGAAACACCTTGTTTTTTATAAACTTATCTTGCCATTTCATTCTCTACTGCTGAATAGCAGTAGTCCTCTGGACAGCCATTGAACAGATTTCATCTAGTTCATTAAGTTGGGCTAGTCGGTGTTTTTGAGCATCTAACAGATCCAAACCAACTTCAAGAGTTTTTTTGAGCGTACTGCTTTCAAATTTGATTGGAAACAATGGGGATTTCCCATAGACCAACTCAAACGGTGAAAACCCAGTTGTGTTCCACCATGTTGTCCTGTATGCCCAGAGAGCTTCAGGCAGCTTCTGAGCCCAATCCCGACGATGGTATGCCACAGTTTTTGTCAAGATATTTTCCAATTTCTGTTTGTTCTTTCCACTTATCCATTCCCCTAGGGGTGGTATGGAGATGTCACCCTGTGCTTGACCCCATATTTCTGCATAAGCTTTGTTATCATGTGTGATGTAAATTGTGCTCCTCAATCTGAAACAATCTCCCTCGGAGTACCGTAACGAGCAAAAATTTCTTCAAATAGAAAATCTGAAACCACCTGCTCTGTTGCTTTGGAAACAGCTTTGTCTTCTAACCACTTAGTCACGTAATCAGTGCAGACCAAATTGTGAACCTTTTGCTGGGAGGTTGGGTTGAAGGGTCCAACGAAATCGATAGCCCATTTCTCAAAAGGTTCGAGGACTACCTGTGGCTACAAGGGCATTTCATCAGCTCGACCAGGTTTCCCCATGCGCTGGAAACCATCACACCTCTGGACATAATTTTATGCATCCCAAAAGATAGAATGCCAGTAATATCCCATTTATAGTACCTTATGGCCTGTTCTTTTATCTGCAAAATTCCCCCCACAAGGCCCATCATGGGCAACCTTCAGTACTTCATAAATATCATCCTCAGATACACAGCGTCGAATCTACTTATCGGCTCCTGCATGAAAGAGGTACCCTACCATCCAAGAATATCGGGCACTATGATGAATAATTTTTCGTTGTTCCATGTATGACAAATGATGAGGCACCTTCCCTGTAGCAAGATAGTTAGCAATATCTATATACCACGGAGGGTTAGTAGAATTTGAAAAAAGATGCTCATTTGGAAAACTATCTTCTATAGGTGTGCATTCATCATTGTTATCCATTCTAGACAGAAAATCAACAACTACATTATCTTTTCCTGGTTTGTTTACTATTGTGATATCAAATTCTTGAAGCAATAGCAACCATCTTGTAATACGGCCTGGAGTGATAGGTTTATTCATCAAATACCTTATTGCTGCATGGTCAGTATGTACAAAAGTAGGATACCCAGTGATGTAGTGTCGGAACTTGTTGATAGCATATATGACATCTAGGAATTCTTTTTCGATCACCATGTAATTCAATTCAGCAGGAATTAAATTCTTGCTGACATAGTAAACTACATACGGTGTTTTGTCTACCTGTTGTCCTAAGACTACTCCTACTATTGTCTAAGACGCATTAGCATGTATGTGAAATGGTAATGCCCAATTGGGTCCTTAAAGGATCGGAGCCTTGCAAACCAGTCCCTTGATTTTCGTGAAAGCTACTCCACAGTCTTCAGTCCACAAGAATTCTGCATCTTTTGTTAGTAATTGAAAAAGTGGATTTTCTATTTTAGAAAAAAATTATATAAAGCGTCTGTAATAACCAGCACAACCAATAAAGCTACGTACCTATGTGGGTGTCTTAGGTATCGGGAAGTGAAATATTACCTCTACTTTGGCCGGATCAACTCGAATTCCAGCAGCTGAGAGAAAATGTCCCAATATTATTCCTTTTTCCCTCATCATATGGCATTTGACAGTACTTAGAGATACATGGGTCTGCTTACATATTTTGAGTACTTTTTCCAGATTTTCCAATCCTTCTTCAAATGAGTTTCCATATGGAATAAAATCATGCATATATATTTCAACACTGTCATTGACTAAGTCATAAAAAATTCCCATAATTTCCCTCTAGAAGGTTGCAGGTGCATTACGGCCAAATGGGAGGACCCTGTATGCAAAGGTCCCCCATGGGAATGTGAAAGTTTTTTTATCCTGGTCTTCCGAGGCTATCTGGATCTAGTTATACCCGCTAAACCTGTCTAGGAAGGAAAAGAACTTCTTCCCATCCAAGGTGTTCAGGACTTGGTCAATGAATGGCAAAGGGAAATGGTCTTTTTGAGTTGCCTTGTTTAGCTCCCTATAATCTATGCAGATCCGCCATTTACCATTCTTTTTTGGGAACAATAACCAGCGGAGACACCCATTGGCTATCCGATATGGAGTAAATGAAACCTACATCCAATAATTTTTGTAATTCTTCCTTGACAATGCTCTTTAGAGAAGGATTCATTCTCTGTTGGGGCTGTCTCACAGGGCGGAAATCTTCTTCAATATAAATATTATGAGTGCATAAGTTAGCAGGGATTCCCTTCATGTCAGTATAATCCCAGGTAAAATATTCCTGATGGTCTTGAAGGACTTTTAAAAGTTGCTTTGTCTGGGATTCTGACAAATTTGGGTTGATATTAAGTGTCTTCCCTAGTTCAATTTCAATTGGAATACTATCATGGGATGAAGTTACAGGAATGTCTTCAATTTCATCTTCTGGTTCGATGTTTTCCTGTGTCTCACAGCTCATAGAAGACTCTAAAATTTGACTAGTTGAATTGGAAATAAAACCGGGATCATTAATAAAAGTGTTAATGGTATCATCCTCAATTTCTATTTTGAATTGCGGGGCCTGCCCAATGGTGAGGATTGGTCTAACTTCTTCATTTTCAGGTTCAGAGAGTAAGGTTATTTGTAACCATCCCATTTGATATAATCATATGCCCAGATCGACACCCTATGTAGGCATCTGCAGTTGCAATCCAAGGTCTTCCCAAGATCAATGGATGACCACCAACTGAGGATCATGTCTGTAATATAAGGAGGTCCACAGGATAGTGCCATGAATCCACCGAAATAGTCACATCTTCCAACTTCCCTACCGCTTTAATTTTAGACCTATCTACTAATTCCAAGATAGTAGGGGTTGGATTAATTTTTTCAAGACCTAATGCATTCATTGTTTCCGAGGTAATAATATTTATGGCAGCACCCAAATCTACCAGTACATTTGGGATCTCAACCCCATTGATTTGTACTGTTAGAATTGGGTTTCCTGGGTCACCATATTTTACAGGCATAGTTTTTCCTAGCATGATGTCGAATAGTCTACCCATCACATGAATGGTTAACGGATCCCTTGTTTTCTTCCCAGGTTTCTTAGAGCAATAATCTTTGAGAATTTTTTCATATATAGATACATCCCTCATATCTTGAAGTAGGGGTATCTTGACAAAAATATTTTGTAATTCCCCTAGGAATTCAAACTCTTCTTGAGGGTTTTGTTTATTCAGGGTCAATCTTTCAGGATATGGTGGAGTGATTGGATGACCCTGGTTAAGAACAGGTCGGGGAGGTTCTTGGTTTGTCATGTTTTGGTCTGGTTTATCCCAAATTGTCCTCTGTTCTGGTTCTATCACTTCATTGTCAATCTGTTCTATGATAATAGGTGAAGTGGGAGCATTTACTACCCACCCAGATCATAATTTTATCTCATTAAGTCCCACGGTATAAATGCTATATGATGGAAGGTTAAGAGTGTCTGTTTGTTGGACCCCTTTATTATTAGGATTCAGATTGGGCTGGATAGGAAGTTGTGGTCGAAGGGATGGGTTTCCTGGAGGTACATTGGAGGGAAAATGATGTTGCTGTTGAGGCATAGATTGGGTAATTTCCCAGTAGGAGAGGGTCCACGCCAGTTCTGATTCCATGAAGGATTCAGACTGGTCTGGGGAGCCCATTGTTGCTAGGGGGGGTATTGATATTAAGACCACATAGGTGAAAAAGGTAGAGACTGGGACCCATATTAAAATTATTAAAATACTGAGATGGGTCCTAAGGCATACCTGGATTCATAGTTGGTGGTCGAGGTTTCCATGGCTTTTTCTGCCCCATGAAGTACAGTTGATCTACCACATTTTCTTCACTTCCCCTTGAAAAAATTCCTTCAATCCTGACAAGGAAGGGCACGAACTGGTCGCATGAGTTTCTTCACAAATTGTTCAAACTTCCACTATGTTTAATGGGCATTCTTTCAAAAGATGCTTGTTTCTGCACTGTGGGAGGAATATAGCCATAGTTTTCTCCAACTCTATTTGTTTTTGTTTTTCTTGCAGAGTGTCCATCTAGGCAGATAACGTGCTTAGGATATTAGTCCTTAGGTTATCCAGTAGGTTTCTGATTTCTTCCTTTGTAACCCCTCCACCATAAGTCTTTAATCACAGCATTCTCTGTCCACTCCTTGTAGCTCCCCGTGAATACTGAATGCACAATTCACAGATAGTGTCGAAGTCTTCTTTCGAAACGTCCCCCTTTCCTACTATGTTCAAAAGTTGTAGGAATCTTCCCTAAGTGCTCGGAGAAGAATGATCTTAAAAATATATTTATCCAGGTCACTATGGCCTGATCTCTGCAGTATATATTTAAATCATTCCACACAATCTTCCATGTTCTCATCCTCTTTCTATACAAACTTAAAAATTTCATCCTTAATGTCACGGGATTTACAGTAGTCTTGGTATTTCTCCAAAAATACTTCTTTCATTGCATCCCATGAGGAAATAGTCTTTCCTCCTAAACCCATGAACCAACTCAGGGTTGTCCCTTTTAAGGTAGCAGGAAATATTTTTAGCTTCTGAGCATCGGCGATATAATCATACCCTCGACAGACAATGTTAAATTCAAAGAGGAATGTATCGGGGTCTTCAGAAGAAAGCCAATGAAAATTAGGTAGAGTCGTTAAAGGAATGGGCTTCATCGGTGCATCACCTATAATTTTTCCAATTGGAAAATAAATAGAAGAACTTGTAGGTGCCATAAATATCCTCCAATACTCACCCAGGATTTCAACTGGTTCTGCAACTGGTACTTGGGGTGATTCGACTGTAGGAGGTTTCACAACACTCCGTTGGTCTCGTGGTGATGCAAAATCCTTCAGGAACTCTCTTTCCAAATCGGAATTGCTTAATTCAACTGCAGGAGGCTTCATAGCACTCCCTTGGTCTCATGGTGACAAAAACCCCTTTGGAGGTTCTTCTTCCCAATTGGAATTGCTCAATTATTCTGACCCTCGGCTTGCTATTTCTTCCCCTTCTGCTGACAGCAGGGATATCTCTTCTGACGATACTTTATTTGTCACTCCTTCTGTTGTCGAAAGTATTTCATGTGGTACCGTGGATGGCACTGGCTACTCAACCGACTGCCCTTCGGACTTCGTTTGCACCCTTACCCTAACAATAGCACGAGAAGATGCTTCACATTCAACCTTTGCGATGATATCCTGGATATATGTCTTCCTTCCTAGATCCCTTCCTTTCTTTGGGGGTCTTCCTCTGCCCCTCTTATTCAAATATTTGTTCATACAATTGGTGGGAAGATTTCATTAAAATAACAGAAGCTCTCAGGACCCAGAGCATGACAGATAACTTCCTCCCCGGGACGAGAGAGTAGGTTCAAATAGAAAATCAAATCAAATCAAATCAAATCAAATTTCAAGACCTGAAGTAGGGTGATCAAATACCCTCCCCAGGATGAGAAGTTGGCCCTTTCAAAAAAATAATCAAAAGGCATAAAATTTGAATACCCGAGACTTAGAGCAGGGTAACAAATTCCCTCCCCAAGACGAGATATCAATTCTAATGAAACAGCAAAACAAAGGAAAATAGCACACTATGCTCAGGACTTAGAGCAGGGTAATGGATTCCCTCCCTAAGACGAGAGATCAGTTTTAAGAAATGATGGAAAAACAAAGAAAACAGAGCACTACGATCAGGACTTGGAGTAGGGCAATAAATTCCCTCCCCAAGATGAGAGATCAACCCTTAGATCAATTGCAGATCGTGTTATTGCACCTTGTTAGCCCTCGCCGGCAACGGTGCCAAAATGTTGGTGTCTAGATGTGAACAAATATTCAAACCCTTTTTCCACATTAATTATCAATCCAGGTGTGTTAGTTATTTCAAGACTAAAGCGCACATTATATGCAAGAGAAATAACGTAGCCTGCTATTGAATCACAGACTTAATCAATGAAAGCAAGCAAACTAATGTAGCAGCAATTAAAGATGGATTGCATAATTAAAAAGACATTCACAACAATTACATAATTATACCAGAACAGCATTTACAATAACAAATAAAAATATGAAATCAACAAAAGGAAAAGAACGCAGCACCTAATCAGAAGAGTGGGCCCAACTCTCTGATAAAGGCTGCGGAAAAATCACATCTCACAAACGGAACAGCAAAACACTATGCATTCAATTGATTGAAAACGTTTCTGTTACAATATCTATCTCTTTCTGCTTAACCCCGATTCACAGCTCAGAGGCCCTCTTTATAAAAATGTTCAGGGAACCGTAATTTCCCTCTAACAACTAAATGCCTACAATTATAAATTTGTTACTACAACAACCTAGTTGCCAAAAAGAGACCACGAAAAGCCTGAAGATATAACTGGGTAAGTAGGAATCTGTTGTGTTGTTGAAGCACGCTGAGATGGCGCTGAGAATACGGAGTCACTTCACAGCTCACAACTGAAATACCTTTACTTTTGCCAAATCTATGAAGATAACGGAGTTAATGCTTTCAAAGGTAAAACCTCCATGACTATTACTTCATTAATCAAATATTCCATGTAAGATAGTGGGAATGGGTTTACCTCATGTGTTTTAGAACAATTAATGATGCAAAGAGATAGAAAGGTGGGCGAAAATGGGAGAGAAAAGTATACAGATTTAGTACCCAACATCGACCTCTCCAATATGGAACTTACACCATCACTAATTTTGTACGTGACAATGATTTCAATCTAAGTATCCCCCCATTCCTTGGCCTGCAACTAATACTCAATGTGGACCACCTTCGGCCATTTTTTCTATTGTTGGACACATCAAACATTATCGAGCAGCTGACACTAACAAAGCTCAACCCAGATTGCATTGAACATGACACAACTGATTAGATCATGGACGCGTAGATTAAGAACACTCACCAACAGAGGGTCTATCTGTATCAGGTTTTCAAATTCGGCCATCTCCTGCACCAAACCAAGTGGCTCACTAGGGACCAAGTTAAACAGAAGTTCCCCATCTCATGGAGGCACTCAACACAATGGGGAATATTGATTCCTAAGGGGGGAGGATGTATCTAGGCCGATATTGGTGGCCACCCACCTATTCCACTTGGACCCCCAACATTGTTTCATATCAGTTTCCTATTTTTCAACATTGTTTCCTATTTTAGCAATTTTATGTTTTCATAGCTTTTGGAATCTGAAATTCAAGAGTCGTTTTCAGGGCCTAAAAGACATTTTTTGGGGAAACTTCCAAATGTGAGTTAAATACTATGATTTTGGTCTAAATTTGTTTTCCTCAGATAACCCTTTCTAACAGTATATAGTGCGCGCCAAACAGGGTTTGTATGCCAAAGTTACAACCTGGACAAGTTGATGTTCCAACTAAACCCATTAGGGCCCATAAGTTTTTGGTGCTTCATCCCTTAGGTTTAGGTTTTTGGATGTTTAAGGTTTCTCATTGTTTATTCATGATAAAAATTCCTCTTAGACTCATTGTAACAGAGTTTATAAGGCATCTAGTCGTCACATCTCTTATCGTAGATAAGCTACCATGGACGGAGCTAGTTTGCTTTCATTATGCATGTAAACAATTTTTGACATTTCCTATTTATTAATTGAAGTTATGTTTCATTGTAGCTCTTTTATTTTGTTTAAATTTGTATTTCATTTCATTCCCATCTTAAATCTGTATAACTGGAAATCATACTTGTATCCAGGGTTGGATCAGACCTTCGTAGAATTTGAAATTTCGATGAGATTTTACTAGCATGAAAATATGGCAAAAGAAGCTCAATATTTTCATAAGTTTAACGATTCATGAAAAGAGGACCAAAAGGAACTCGTCATTTTCAAATATTAACGAGGATGAAAACAAGGCATAATGGAGCTAGGGGTCGTTCAGGGTTTAATGAGAATCAAGACACTAAGGAAACTAGTCTTGGATGAAGGAGTGGTATAAAGGTAGCAACAAGTTATGGTATTATGGAACCACCCATAGTATAAAGGGGAAAAGAGGTTGGTAAATAAGACCACTCATCACAACACTTCCTCTAAGAAACTATAAAACAACAAGTGAAAGCGAATGATAGGCCGAGCACATGATGATAGTGGTGACAAAACAAAACCAAGGCTCATCATGCAAAAATGGGCTGATAAAGTGTAGAAATCACAAGGGATAAAGTGTCGAGTCCTCCCGGGGTAAGTCCAGAAATAGGAAAAAGAAGAGGATATGAGGCTAAAATTTTAGGTTATGGTGAGTCAGAAGGAGGGATTCTGAAAGAGAATAAAAATTACTACATGGATACAAAGATGAAAAAAAGGTGCTAAACTAGGGCATCCATGTACAGGAAGGCTTTATGTCCAAGCTACGACGTGCATAAAAGAAAGGGCTAGTGTCGCAACTTGATAGGGTTGGACCTAAGCCACAATTAAGTGCGTAATGACGGTCAATAATGCAACAAAGATGGCAATGAGATACCTACCCCTATATGTCATGTTCAAGAGAAACGCACCTAAGGTTCAATGGATGTCACAATAAAAAATGGCACCATGTCCTGTAAAAAGCATCCAGAAAGACTAGACCCATGGTTAAATCACATAATGAAAGAAATAAAACATTGATTCGATAAAACATGACTATATTTTTTTATTTTTGGGATTTTTGGCATATATGATGTACTAGAAAAAATGCTTGCATCAGAAACCAAACCAAAAAGATATAAAAGCATCACACACACTCCTATCTCCAATATGTATAGGCATAACTCAGTCTAATAGGTTGTGTCAAGGTGTTCCCACTGTCAGGCATAGGTCAAGTATTCCCATACATGAACTCATGGAGGAGTGGAGGTATCCATTGACAGTGTTGGAAGCCAACAATAGGGAAGGGGGTCTCCCTAATGTGAAGTCCGAATTATACCCCACACATTTTTGAGTAGGAGCCCTAACTGGAATACAATCGATTGCCCAGTCGGTGGTCTCAAAGATATGCCTTGGCTGAAATAAACACATAAGATGATATATTCATGGCTTTGGTGATATCAAGTGTATGAAATTTGTGAGATATCAAATGTAATGTATGAAAGGTTTGTTCACATCAAAGGGAAATAAGTGAACCCCTTAGAAGAAAGCAATAGTATCATCTTAGAAGAGACACATAAGAAATACAAAAGATGTAATGTTCCCGATAAATTAATTGTCGAAGGAACTTACTAGCCTATTCATCCCTATTGGTTATAATCCTCTGTAAAGGGGGGGGGGATTACCCATTTTTAGGTAATTTTTGGAGCAGTTGGGCAAAAAAAAACCCAAAACTGGGGTTTTGAGTAAGGTTTACTCAATCATTTAAGAGGATGAAACTCGTCTAGAAAATCTATAAATAGAGGAGGATTAAATTCATTTTGGAGCATGTGAATCAATTCATTGTTCTGTATAATTAGCTATGAGGTCTCAAGACCCACTTCTCTTGTTAATTTCGGTGGTAAAATATTCCACCCTAGTTAATAATGGTATTGTTGTTGCATTCATAATATATTGTGAATCATAATTTGTTTGTATTTCCATTATATGGTTGCAAGCTACATATTGAATTTTATTGAAAACCCTAGTCACTCAAGCGTAAAATTAGGGAAAATTTTACATTGGCACATCATAGTGATATCATAGGCATATTTCTTTTAGTTGGAGAAACCAAGTATGGCATCCAGTTTTTTTGCTCAAGAATCTATACATGATTATTTGGATCATTTATGTCTTGCGGAGCTGATATTTTATATTATTGGTTACATATTGTTTGTTATATCATTGGAAGGCAATTTTATTGTTCAAATAATATATCGAATTTGATCATTGTACTGAAGTATAAATAATAAAATTAATAAAATTTATGTAAACCCTAGACTAAATTCCCCTAGTCTACTACATTAGTATCAAAGCAGAAATTCTGACAACTTGGTGGTATGTTAAAATGGAATCATCGAAAGCAGACTTTTGGCAAAGGTGTGCAGAATCTTGGGGGTAATTGGAAGAATGGCTAGCTCCATTTTAGCGGAACTCAGAAGAGTAGCAAAGAAGATTAGAATAATTTAACAAAAATGCCACAACTGAAGCAAAGGAAAAGGCATGGTCATGGCTATAAAAGAAGCATGAAAGTGGCCATGAGGACCTGAAATGTGAAAATTTGGTTGAAAAAGGTTCTTGTAGTCCATACAAGGACTCTGACATCTGCATTAAAATGGTTCAGATGTCTTTACCCACATCAAATTTCAACTCTTTCAAAGATTGTGAAAGTTTGTTTGAAGCTTCAATAAAGGATAATTATTTTGAAAAGAATTGAGAGCTTGGAAGGAAATTTGTAAAGCATGCCAAGCTAATGATCCAAGTGTAAAAAAACTAGAAAAAGAAAAAGAACTAGAACATCGAAATGCAAAATATTTGGATGCAATCCTGGTTGAAAATATCCATGTGCGAGAAAGAGAGCAGATAACTCCCACAGGAGAAATATGTACAAAGATGAATCAACCATGTTATCCAAGATAACAATGATCCAGGTGGATATTGGTGGCCACCCACCTATTCCATTTGGACCCCCACCATCGGTTCTTTAATTTTTTCAGTTTCAGCACAACTTATTTTTTTTAATAGTTTTTTGGGTCCTGAACTTCCAAAGTCGTTTTGAGGCCCTAAACAACATTTTTTTGGAAAAACGAGAGGGACATTGATTTTCTTTCAATGTTGCTTACGTAAAAAAAATTATTCCTTGGATAGATATTTCTAACGAGGTATTTAGCGCATAAAACGAAGATCATATGCCAAAGGTACATCCCCGGGAAGTTGATGCACCAATTTACCCAAACGGGGCTCGTAGTTTTGGCGCTTCATCTCCTCGGGTTAGGTTTTTGGATGTTTAGGGTTTTCCATTGTTTCTCAACCATAAATAGGCCTTCGAGCCTCATTGTAACACAATTCATAGACATGTAGCCGCCACATCTCTTTTCAAAGATAAGCTACCAACGCCCTAGCTAGCTTATTTCCATTATGTCTCTAAGCATATTTCAGTCATTTGATTTTAATGAAATGAAGTTTTATTTCCGTTGCATCTTTGTATTTATGTTTATTTCTGTACATTATTGCATTCATGCATAAATACAGATCAAACAATTAGGTTTTTTTTTTAGTCAATTGGTCAAATTAGTTAGGGTTTTGAGTTTTCCTTCAAAATAATCACATGTGCAAAGGTTATTTCTGTCACAAAATTAGTTTGTAGGGTCATTATGAATTTTAGTAGGGTGTCATCATAAAGTGAAAATAAAAAACTCCATGTGTCTTAGGCTCATTTGGTCATGATTATCAATTTGACAGCTCAGCAAATTTTTGCAGCAACTCCAGTTAGAAAAGCTCAGGGTTTGTTATGGAAGTTCTTGACACTTCCATAGCAAATTTGCCTTCCTCAACACTGATTTTGCTACGGAAGTCCGTTGTTGTCATAACGATAAGGAAAAGGTGAAATTTTTAGAATCGGTCATGGACAGAGTCATGTGGATCATGATTACATGTCATTTGTCTTATCCCTCATTCCAAAAATGCGTACACCTTATATTTTCATTCCCATTTCTGTCCTCTTTCAATTTTTGAAATATTGTGTTGTCATAAGCTTGGTTTCTTCTCATTCAAGTTTTTCTTGATGTTCATAGCTCATTCATGTTGTCTTGTGAGCTGGTCTAGTTGTATTTAGGGTAGGTTTGTAGGTGTCATAGCTCCTTTTTTTATCTTTGGGATATTTGCAGATGTCAAGAAAGCAGCTCACTATGTGTTGAAGCCATGGCAGCTTAGAGGAAGAATATAAAGGAGGGTTAGTGGTGAGGTATGAACCAATGGATATGAAACTACTGGAGGAAGACCCTACATTCATTCAAGCATTTTCTAGCATGGGGTGCCTTCGATTCTGTCAGAAGCTGCAGGGTTACCATGGGAAAATTGCTAAATATTTTTCCATTAAGTTTACAAAAACATATTCTAAAGTGGGCATGTTGAGCTTTGCAATGTCCCCTGACACCATTGCTCAAGCTACAAAAATCCTTAGGTCAGGATAAATGTGATTTAAGGTGCAAGAATTTCGATTGCAGAATTGTGATGAGTTCCTTAAGGAAGAGCATAGAGAAATTGATATGACCACATGCATTCCTAGAACTTGCCTCAAAGAATATTATTATAAACTCTTGATGGTTATCCAGAATTACTTCACTTGTGAAGGCATGTTCAACATGGTTTCCCAATACCATTTCAAATTACTTCTGCATTTCACAGGTAAACAGCCCTTTGACATACCTTTTTATCTGTTTAGAAGTTTGGGAAAGATGGATGACAAGGTCCAAGCCATGCATGACGCCAGTAACACATTTTTTTTCCATTATGGTCTTATTAAATTGGTTGTTGTTGAAGAATTGAATAGTTTGAACATATATTGGCTCACATTTATATTTCTAAGTGGTTATGAATTAGATATTTCCACCCCAAGGAAAACTCCAAAGTCCAAATCCATAACCCCTAGGGAGGATAAGGAGCCTATACTTGAGCTTGTAGTTGAACCTGAAGCAGAGATAGAACCTATAGCTGAGTCTGTAGCTAAACATGAGGCAGAACCTATGGTAGCAGAAAAAACTTCTACAATCACTGAGATAAAAAAACTTATATAATAATCAAGAGGAGGATGAGTAGAAGCCAAAGCAAAGGGAAGGGTAAGTTTTCAGATATCCTAGAAGCTATTGACAATGAAGAAAGTCCAATTGAGAATGAAAAAATCCCAATTGTACAGCTATAGAGATCAAAGAGGTAGAAACCAAAAAGAAGAGAAAAAGAGCCAAGAAATTGGATTTTACTCAAGAAGATTTGGGTTTTATTTTCAGACCTTGGAAGCCTATCACAAGATCACAACAGCCTAAAGAAAAGATGTCTGAGCTTCCCTTAGAAGAAAATATGCCAGAGGTACCTCCAGCAAAAATTGAACCAATGAAGAAGAGGAAAGGCAAGGAGCCTATACAAGAGAAAAGTGAAGTGGAGATTATTCAAGAATAGTTAAGAGATGCTAGAAATGGGGTGATATAATCAAAATCACTTTTTTGAGGAATTGGAGGATATATCAAAGCAACTTGGCTTTTATAACAAGGTTGCAGATGAACCTAGAATAATGATAAAGAGAACATTACCTTTACATAGAATGATGAAGCACTTGTGCAAGAGGAACAAAAAGTTACAAGCAGACAGGAGAAGGTTTCAGGGGCAAGTGGGAGCTTTAGAAACACAAATTGAAATGATCCAAGTTAAGCTTTTGAAGAAGGGTCTCAAGATTATTGCTGAAATTGATGACTCTCCATGAATATGGTAATATCATAAATTTTTTCTTATGCATGGAAAATCAATATTTTTAGTAATATGCAGGCTTGTATCAGGTATTAGAAATGACTTGGAGGTGGAAGAAGTCTTGAAAAGAAAAAATCTCATAAATTTGACAGTTTTGTAGCAACTCTCCATATTGATGGTAAATATTTGCTACGGATTTGTTGTAGCTTTCCATGGTGGAAAAGGCAAGTTTAAACTTCAGAAATGGGAGTGCTCAAAGCATGTGTTTAGCTTATAAACATCAAAGAAGACCCTAGAACTATCAGAAAGATCAGATAATTTGCAGAAAGGTGTTTTTTGGAATTTTCTACCAAACTGCCTATACTCTAATGTTTCCAGTGCAATGAAGATTTGATGAATTTTTGGACAATCAAACAGTAAGGTGGTAGACAAACAACAAGTCAAAGGTGTCCACATCATCAACCTATTAAATCCTATTTTTTAGGGGCACAACTCAGCAGGTCAATAGGTCAACCTCCACATGGTAGCCAACTCATCATTCTAGCATTCCAACATTCCAACACATCAACCATCCAACACATCAGCAGTTAGTTATATTTGATAAGGGTAATTAGCAGAATTTGTTGAGTTCTTAAATGATGATAGACTCATTTTTTTTATTAAAATTCTATTGAAACATAAATATCCCTATAAAGTCTCCATGTTTTTTAATTCAACTAGAATTAGCTTTTTAAGCTAAAGCATCGAGTCTAGCCTAGGTGGCAGATGATTCTAAGGGATGCCTCACTCTATATATCTGGAACATTTTCACTTTGAAGGGGTTGATGGATGTTATGAGAGAACCACCCTTGTAATCATTTCTTCTTCAGTTAATATACATTTGCAGTAGACTGTATTTTAACCTAAAGATGCAGGAGCATCGGACCACCCTTAATCAAAATTTAAATTCAAAGTTGTGAAAGAAGAGACGTGGAAAAGATCTAAAAAGGGGTGCTAATTTCCATGAAATTAGAATAAAATAATATTTTTTTTCCTCAAAGCTGAAATCAATGTGGCATCTAGAATATTAGACTCGACGTTGCTAGAAATAAATTTGTACCAAAAAATGGAATCGATATTTTTGCCAAGAAAACAGGAAAGGCTGCAGTAACATTCGTTCATGGTCGTGGACTGCTCAAGGTCCCTTCTTCGAGATTCAATAACGTCATCACTTCTATTAATACTTCCAAGCAATGGGATTCAGATTTTGTTCAAGGACAACATATTCTGAGTTTAAGCAATAATGTGAATATCTACATACGAATATTCAACGCAAGTTGTAGCCCTATATTGACGAGTTGCGACCTTGTTGTGTACGAAAAGAGGGAGACCATGAAGGATGGATCCACGGTGGTGGAAATTTCATCTTTGTCGAAATCCATAGCTTGGGGGTTGGTGCCTGAAGATAGTAAGCAGATAAGAGGAAATATCATGCAATCCGGATGGGTAATTCAAAATCAAGAAGATCACGATTAATTTTTTAAAAAACTGCCATATAATTAAAATAGAGTGATCTTAGCAATTAGTTGCATATTCTAAGGAGAGTTATTAGTGATTTAGGATAGATCAAATCAATTATTGATCTGATCATCATTGTATATTTTTATATAAATATATGACTTGTGGCATAGTGAGGAGAGGCCCAACTACAATGTATATCGGTCGAGAGACGACCAGGGCCTTGGGAGGCCACGGAAAATGTAATATCAGGCTGGAGATTTAAAATAATAATCCATGTGAAATTGTTTTAATATGTGTGTTTATGCCATCTTGTGTGTGATTTTTATATTTTCATGTTTGTACATCTATGAACCAAGTGTGAGAACGTTGAGTTGAAGTGCGCAAGCTTAATTTGTTGCACAATGGTAAAAATTAGCCATTTTCATGGGCCCATAACCCACAGATCCACGAATTGGGAAAAATCACAGTTTTGCTACATCAAAGTGGTATCAGAGCAGGGAAAGGTTTCCTGCGAGAAAGAGTTTGCATGCGGAGGAAGAAGGAGGTACATTTATGTTGAAGATTGGTGAGTTTGTGGTCTTTATATTGTTGTGCAGGTAGCAAAGGAAAGTGAGAAGATTGCAACAGCCTAGAGCCAAGAGTGCTCAAATGGTTCCAGAGAAGAGAGAACTAGAGATATGTCAAAAGACTAAGCTCAGAGGAGAGAATCTTAGTGAGGTGTCGTGTAGCAGGGAGGACTTGCTACTGCAGAGGTTTTGTTGCAGCTCACGGAAATATCACAAAGGCAATTCCACAGAGGATGTGGGTAGAATTGCTAAGGGATGAAAGAGGCATATGACCAGGAGTTTATAAGAATTTTTTTACCTCGGGATTCTAATGCAAGAGCATCGGACCACCCTTAATCAAAATTAAAATTTCAAAGCTGTGAAAGAAGAGACGTGGACAAGATCTGAAAAGGGGCGCTAATTTCCATGAAATTCGGTTAAAATAATAATTTTTTTCCTCAAAGTTGCAATCGATGTGGCATCTAGAAGATCAGACTCAGCGTTGTTGGAAATAAATTTGTACCAAAAAATGGAATCGATATTTTTGCAAAGAAAATAGGAGAGGCTGCAGTAACAGGCATTCATGGTCGTAGACTGCTCAAGGTCCCTTCTTCGAGATTCAAGAACGTCATCAATTATATTAATACTTCCAAGTAATGGGATTCGGATTTCGTTCAAGGATAGTATATTCTGAGTTTAAGTAATAATGTGAATATCTACAGACTAATATTCAACGCAAGTTTTGTCCTTACATTGAGGAACCGCGACCTTGTTGTGTATGAAAAGCGGGATACCATGAAGGATGGACCCAAGGTGGTGGCAATTTCATCTTTGTCGAAATCCGTAGCTTGGGGGTTGGTGCCTAAAGATATTAAGCAGATAAGAGGAAATATCATGCAATCCGGATGGGTAATTCAGAATCAAGAAGATCACAATTTATTTTAAAAAAACTGCCATATAATTAAAAGAGAGTTATCTTAGCAATCAGTTGCATATTCTGAGAGTTATTAGTGATTTAGGATAGATCAAATCCATTATTGATCTGATCATCATTGTATATTTTTATATAAATATATGACTTGTGGCATAATGAGGAGAGGCCCAACTACAATGTAGATCGATCGACAGACGACCAGGGCCTTGGGAGGCCACGGAAAATGTAATATCAGGCTGGAGATTTAAAATAATAATCCGTGTGAAATTGTTTTAATATGTGTGTTTGTGCCATCTTGTGCGTGAGTTTTATATTTTCATGTTTTTACATCTATGAACCAAGTGTGAGAACGTTGAGTTGAAGTGCGCAAGCTTAATTTGTTGCACAATGGTAAAAATTAACCATTTTCGTGGGACCATAACCCACACATCCACGAATTGGGAAAAATCACAGTTTTGTTGCATCACCTAAGATTATGTTTGGCTTATATGTTTTATCTCCATATTTTGTGTATTGTTATCAGTTTCATGGAAATTTGATTACTTGGAATTCATGCTAGATGCTCCAAATTCCTTCATTTGTTGTGTTATACTGTAAAAGTTTATGTTTAAGCCAAATTTGTGTCAGCTTCCATAAACACATTTTTGTTTGTAATTGAATTTCCTTAATTGAATCCATGCGCAATGGTGGTTGTCATCTCATTCTTTCACCTGCAAAATCACATAACAAGTCCAAAGTTAGGCATCTGATATATTGATTTTTATACATATAGTTTATAAGTAATTTGAGAGAGACCTCTTAGACTGGAAAGGATAACTTACAGTTAAAGTAGGTTTGAAAAATTTATGGTGGGTTGATGGTTGACACAACCCAACTTGTTCTAGCCCAGTGATATTTTGGTGCGTTTGGTGGGAGTCTGAAAAGTTATATCATCCTAGGTGATTCTTGTCAAAGTAACTAAGCTCTTGAAGGTAGTCGGAGATTAGAAAATTAGAAGGTTGTACTTCTACCTTGGTGACTCCACTAGCATCTTCAGCTTAAAGGTGGCTTCCAAGAAGATTCATACGAGGAGCAATCCAGACCCTAACCCACCAGAGATAGTTAATGATCCAGAGAAAATTATTTGAGGTGTTCGTAGCTCATCAAAATCAGGTACTCTGTATCTTTTAAGAGATTCATCTTTACCCTCTGGAGGTGTTCAAAATATTGAAGACTTATAGTTTGATTAAAATTTTGAGAAATCTCGTTTTAGATCTAAATCAAAAATGAATTAACAAAAAATGTCCTAGATCTACAAAGATTAGGAATTGATACTACATATGTTATTTCAAAAGAGGACAAATAAGGGTTTTGGGAAATTGTCACATCTGAATTTTCATTAGAACAGGAGTCTTTAGAAAAACTAAAAGAGCATGATCCTTTTGAATTCTTGTTGAAAAGAAGATTTGGTGTCCCTTTACCTGAGTGGATTTCTTTTATCTCTAAATCGAAGGCCCCTGCAACTCAATTTCCTAGCTTCACATCTGCTTTTACTACTACTAGTCTGATAGCTACTTCATATGTTGTATTTTCTGCTAGTACATCAAATGTCACTCCTACAATAGCAGGAGTTCCTCCTCCTGCACCTCCTCCTGCAGGCTCTGCTAAATATGCTCCTCTTTTTTTTCCTGCAATACTCCATGACCTACCACAAGGATATTCTACTAGGATAAAAACCTTTGGTGGTGAGGAGGGAATCACTACAGAACATCATGTTGACCAATTCAATGACTTTATAGACGTAGAGGAGGTATATGACAAAGATGTTAGAATGAAATTTTTTGTGCAGTTTTTTATTGGTGAAGTGAGAAAATGGTTTAAAGCCTTAACCCCAAAAAGTATACAAAATTGGGATCAATTAGAAGATATTTTTTTGAGAAAATGGGGAAATATGGTGAATCTTGTCCAAGTTGTTAGCGTAAAATCTTATCACAAGTGTACAAAAAGATCATACTTTAGCTATGCATGACGAATAGCCCTAACAATGGAAATGGATGCTTAACCATTTAGATCTGCAATAGACAGTTAGAACAAATCCTGCAAAAACCAAGATCTATGCAGTAAAAGTAGCTAAACAGTAAAAAGAAATAATAATAACTGATGCAAAATTAACTCTAAGTATCCAACAGACAAGACAAGATTAAATAATTATTTTATATTATAACACCTCGTGAAGGAAACAAGTATATGTTACCAATCCCCCTCAATGGGATGGGTTCTTGGTTGTCCTTAATGCTTCAGCTTTAGAAGTTTCTCTCTCTCAATGGTGTAGAAAACCCAAAGCATATGTTGAACTGAAGTGGGAGCTCAAATGGAAAAATAAAATAATAGTGACAATGAGAATGATCAAAGTAAAGAATGAATGGAAAAATCTTCATATTTATAGAAAAATATTGAGTTATCCGCGATAATGGCGAATAATAAAATATTAGTAACCAAGATTTAGATATAACCGATTGGAATATTTTATTATATTTTGTTGGAGGGAAAAGGTATTTAAATTTGTTAAATACATTTATTTAGAAATAATAAACAAATAAATGATTTATTTATCATTTCGAAGATGTGGTTAAAAAATAATAAACAAATAATGATTTGTTTAATTATTCCTAGGTGATTTAGTCAAATTTAACAAGCAATAATAATTAATAATGATTTAATTAACTATTCCTGGATAAAAATAAGATAAATAATGTTTTATCTAATCATTTCTCATAATTGGGTTAAATATGACCAGGAATATTATTTAAACAATGTTTTAATTAATTATCCCTCATGGGGTTTCTTGTTTTAACCAGAAATAAATTAATAAAATATGCCTTATTAAATTATTTCTTATAGTGAAAGCAATTTTACTATGGTAAAATTGGTACTACATGGTGTACTTCGATCCATCTAATTAGAAATGGTTAGATGACCAAATTTTGGTGATAACAGATTGCCCCCCAACGTGTGAGTGTTAGGAGAAAATCGTATGACCGAAGTACGTTGTAAGAACACAATCACTAGACACCGAAGGGGAGTGAGAGAGAGAGAGAGACCCGAGTGAAGTGAAGCGAGAAAGGACAATGACTGAGGGGGTGAGACCTACAAATGATATAAGTCTCCTTTTATGTTGGAGTACATGTTCTCAATGGGGTGGGGGAGGCATACCTATGCCCGTCGAGATGAAAAAGTACAAAAAATAATGGTGAGCCCATCAATGTGGGACTGAGCTACAAAATGTATAATACATGATACATGACATGCTGGCATCAATGGGCCAAAAAATAATACAACGGATCCCATATACATAATGCGACTGGAAAAACATGTGCTAGGTCTAAAATCAATAACATTTGAGTACATGATACATAAATAGTGCCCCTCCATATAACATGGGGGGGCGATCACAACTAAATAATCCTTGTTGAATAGGAAAGGGCTCTGAAAATATGAATGTATCATCTGAATGAATACATGCATGTTATGGGTGCTGCAAGTGGTTGAGACCGAACCAATTAAATCTATGGAACTTCATCTGAGGCTGAAGCATAATCTGAGGTCATCCGGGCATGTGGGGGGCTACCTAGAATGAATGTGATGATGACTCAACTCAGATTCTCCAAACAAGGGTGACTTTATGATGTTGCCACACAGGATAGGCACAGGGGAGACCATGAAAACAAGAGAAAAATATGGTTACTCATGACGAAATCCAACACAGGAGTTGACAAGTACGAAGGAAAAGTGGTTCCCCAATTACAAGGAATGCATGTGAATAAATTTGGTTTTAAGAGGCAGAAAAGTGACCCTTCTTGGGAAATGGCTTCCTGGTGACGTGTCAAAATACCAAAAACAAAATAAGACCCATTATAGTGCTCGATGAGAGCTTTCTAATGGTGCTAACGGTTCGTCAAACCGAGCTATGGTGTGTTCACAATTGGCGAAGAAAAATTTGGGGTTTTTCCTTTAAAAGGGTGATTTCCCTCCAATTTGATCCATTTTCTAAGTTATTTGTGGTGAATTTGGAGAGGAGGATAAGGTCCTAAATATTGTGGTGATCATAGCGGACGAACCTACCGATGGAAACAGGATATGCGACTTTCATGTTGGGGACCTTACTTGTCTAAATGTGGCCTTAATTCTTCTTGGAAGGGTGGTTCTTGGTGAAGAATCAAGGTAAGAAAAGAATAGAGGAATGAACTACTAGAGAATGTTATGAAACCAGCTCACAAAATAGAAGAAAAGAGAGATCAATGACTTAGAAATCAGCCACTTCGAGGGGGCAACCTCCTTTACATTACATAAATTAACAATTCTTGGATGACACAAATGAAAAAACCTCCTTTCTATATATAGGAGTCCATGGGGTCACAATATAATCCTAATCAACCTAACAATAATAATGTAAGGAATACAACATGTAATTTTCTCTCTTATTGAAATAACGAATTTTTCCTTGGAAAAATAATAATTTAAAGGCACAACAATAACAATAGTGGGCTAATAGCCCCAAGGGTTAGCTCAATCGGTTGAGTCCCCTCTCTTAATTACTTTTCCAGTTGGGAGGTCACAGGATCGAATCTCCTTAACGCCCATGGGGTTAGGCCTTGCGTGTAATGCTAACGATTTAGATCCCCTCGAGAGGTTCTATCGAGATTTTCAGACCATGGATGTAACTGGGTTCATGTGTCCGGGCACATGGATTCGTGAACCACTTGTAAAAAAAAAATAGTGGGCTATTATGGGGCACAATAATAACAATATGTGGACTACATGGGTACAACAATAACAATAAGGGGGCTACACTAACAACAATAAGGGACTACACTAGTAATATAAGGCCCTAACATGCCCCTCTCCTTCAAAAAAGTGTTGTCCTCAATGCTTGAGTAGTTCTAGATAATTTTGTATAAAATTCTCATCCTCCCATGTGGAATCTTCAATGGGTAAGTTCTTCAACTTGATGAAATACTCTGCAATTGATTGATTTTGTGGCTGTCAAGTTCTTATTTTTGTGACTGCTTTAGGTTCCAATATGATTTTTCCTTCATCATCAAGTTTTGGAAATATTGTTTAAATCGGAAGTTTGTCACCTATAACCTTCTTTAAGCATGAAACATGGAAAATTGGTGCACTCGGGAAGATGCAAGAAGCTCCAATTTGTATGGCATAGTACCAATAATTTGCAACACCTTGTAATGAACATAGTACTTTGGAGATAATTTATTATACTTCTTAGCTTTCTTGAGGGACATTTTTTTGTATGGTTGTAGCCATAAAAATACCCAGTCGCCTACATCAAAACTTCTCTCACTATGATGTTGATATGCCTGTTGTTTCATTCGATTCTGTGCCAAATTTAGATTAACCTTTAAGAGTTGGAGAAATTTTTGTTGATGCTCGATGTGATCTTCCACTTCTTGAACCTTAGAATTTTCTCTTAAAGATGATGTGATGGACGGAGGATGATATCCATCAAGTGCCATAAATGGGGTCATTTTTGTTGCAGTGTGGAAGGAAATTTTATACCACCATTCAGCCAAAGGTAACCAATTGACCCATTGTGTTTGTTTATCAAATACAAGGCAACGAAGATATCCTTCCAAAAAAAAAATCACTATCTCAGTTTTCCCATCGGATTGAGGATGATAAGATATGCTATGAGCTAGTTGAGTGCCCAAACAAGAAAATAATTCCATCCAAAAATTTCTTGTAAATAATTCCATCCATCTGGTAAGTTTTTAGAAATCCCGAGTGTCCTCATAAGGGAGAGGTGTGAAATTCCAAAAGAATATTTTATTTTAGTTGGGAATTATTACAAAGATATCAGCGATATTTGTACCATAAGGAATCATTTTTCCAACTAAATGTATCAGATGTACTAGGATCTTGCTACAACTTTTGAATGAGTGTCCATACTTCTTTGTCATTCTTCCATTCCTCCCTTGCTTCGGTTATCCAATCGGGTTGGATAATATAAATGGCACAAAGTAATGCTTCCACATCCTCATCCTTTCTTGAGAGTGCATCTACAACAACATTTAGCTTCCCTTTTTTGTATATTATTTCAAAGTCATAACCAAACATCTATGTGACCGATTTTTGTTGCTCTTCTGAAGATAGTCTTTGTTCCAAAAATTATTTAAGACTATCATGATCATTTTTTACCTTGAAGTGTATTCCCATTAGGTAAGGTCGAAATTTCTTTAGTGCATGTAGTATACCCAACATCTCCTTCTCATAAATATATTTATGTAAATACTTTACTTTGATCGGACAACTTTCAAAAGAAATGGGTCTTCCTTCTTGCATTAAAATAGCACCAATTCCATTTGCCGAGGCATCACATTCCACAATAAAGTTTTTTGTGAAGACTGTCGTAGCTAAGACCGGTGCTTGGCACATTGCCTCTTTAAGATGCTCAAAGGCCTTAGTTGCTTCAGGATTCCATGAAATGCATCTTTCTTCAATAATGTTGTTAGAGGTGTTTCTATTCTCCCATAATTCTTAACAAACTTGCAATAATACCCTGTTAACCAAAGAAATCCTCACAACTGCATTATGGTTGTGGGTGTTATCTCTCCAAAATTTCCCAAGGGTTGTTATGTGTGTTTAAAGAAATATCAGAGGTAACTATCAACCATTTTTGGAGATTAGGATCTATCCTTCCTAATGCTTAGAGAGGGCTCTCTCTTAATGATTTAACTTTTTTATTTTAATTGATTTTAGGCTAGTTATGTATGAATGATTTCGTTTGATTTTTATTTGTTGGTGGAATTACTGATTTAGATGGATAGGTGCTTTTCTATTTTCCATTGGGCTATGAAGTCAATATATCAAGAAAACAGAACAGAATCAAGTTATAAAGGAAGTGTTACAGGGCAAGGTACCTGAGAAAAATCAGATCTTAAAGGCTAAATGGTGAAGTGGTTTTCAATCAGGATCAAGGAGCAATTAAGGATTCATTAAACCAGATAATGAAAGAAGGTGAAAGAAGTAAATCGAGATTAGAGAGAAGTTAAGGATTCTCTAAACCAGATATCAGAAGAAAACACTAAAATGTATAATAGTTCAAAGAAAAGTGTAATTAAACAAATTCTGTAGTAAAATTCCAATTATAACATTCAAATTTAGAAAACATGCAAGTTTATGGAATACTTAAAGAAAAGAACATGAAAAATTGAAATATAATTCACTGAAATAGCTCAACACGTGAATCCTGTAAAAAAATACCTTTATTACTTGTCTTGTCTGTCAACTTGGAAATGGTACAATAAACCCTCAGGTAGTAGATCAATTCAACTATAGAAATATTCAGGAATCCACCCTCAATACTTCAAATTGATGAAGTATTTATACAACTTATTACAAAAAATATCATGTCAACTGACTAGGATTTAATTAAGGAAAATAAAATATCTTCATTCAAGAAGATAGAGACACCTATTAACTGACTGCAACTTGTCCCTGTTTTATTTGATTTGCTATTTGTTGTTTGTTTCTCTTATGTTGGCTATCTTTCATGATGTCTACACTTTTACGCTATCTTTCATCTGACTTTTCTTTTAACTTTGTCTTTTATCTATTTTCTCTTTAACATGTGTGTTCTTTCACCTAGCTACTCTTTTACCTGTCACAGTAAATCACACCATTTTTCCCAGGTTTCTTCATCTGGAAGTTTGATTTTCACCATCCTCCGTTAAATCTCATCTGCCTCAGTATACTTGGAAAATGTAGGCTTGTTTACAAAAACATGATTCACCTCATGCTGGAGGTAAAAGAGATTTTCAAATATTTGAAAGAGTACTTTGCCTATGGGAATTCCTTTTAATGAGGAACTGTTGGAATTTTCTTTAGCTACTTCCCTGATCTTTTTATCATAATCTTCACGCCTCATTAGTTTATCATTGATTACTAATGGATTAGGCAGACCTTTTTGTCTCAAAACATCAAACTTGCTCATGAACCTGTTCATTGCAAGCTCCATAGTTTGACATTTGTCCTCAAGCTGTGTTATCAGATTTCTCTTGGAAATCACTTTCTTCACCTATAAGATGGTTTCTATTCTGTCACTTATCCCAATTTCTTCTAATTCATGTTTGTTTTTGGAATTAAAGAATTTTATTATCTCAATGGCTTCCTCTGGTTTCTTTCCAAGCTCTTCTTTGACCTTTTGAATTGCATTACTAGCTTCCTTTATCAAATCATTTTGCTCAAATATAACTTGTATAGAAGGCCAAATATCATTAACTGAGTTAATGATATTGGCCCACAACTAGTGTTTGGCTTGGGCTAAAGGTTCTTTCATTGATAACTCTTTTTCCAGCTTGTGGATTCTTTCAGTTAATCTATTGGCCTTTTGTTGTTCTTCCTGATGCAGTACTTCTGCAAATTTCTTACCATCTTCTAAACTTTTCACTTGTTCTTTAAGCTTATTGATTTCAGTAGTTCAAATTGACATATCTTGCATTGCCTTAATCAATTTGCTGGCCTCATCAGTGGGATGGGCTGATGCTATTGTTGGTGTAGTAGCTGGTGTAGTTGTTGGAACTTTTGTTGTTACTGGAGTTCTTGTAGCCAATGGAGCTGATGTGGAAGCTATAGGAATGGCAGTAATGGGAATTGCTTCCATGCTGGCTTGCTTTTCCTGCACAAGTTTTTCCATTCCAGTTTCCATCCCTTTCGGTTGAGTTGTCAATTGAATGATGAGATTCATCATTTCATCCTTCTGATTTTCATTTTCCAAAACTTCTTTAGTTTGTGGATGCTCTGTTGTTGGTAACTTAAGTCATTTCTTCAATGCATCTATGTTTTCATTCTTCTTCTTGATAAACTCTTATGTTGCTTTAATATCTTTTGGATTATATCCAACTTCCATTACCAAATCTTCAAGTGATTTTATCCTGTTATCCTTTGCTTGTGAAGAAGCTTTCTCTAGTTTGAATTGTGTCCTTATATTTTCTAGAGAATTCTGAAACTTTTGTACACTTAAAGCTTTGTGTGTCATGGTAGAATAGATCATTTCTCCTACTTGTTTATGGAACTCAATCTGGTCTATGGGATGCACATATTTTGCAAGAACTTCAAAGTTTATTTTCTTATAATATTCTGATGTTTTTGGATCCTGCACTGTTGGCTATAAAAATGTCATTTTCATCTTTCTTATTTTGTAGTCAAATGTTGATAGCAATCTGTTCTAGTCACCGGGATTTTGCTTCCATTATTGGGCATAAATTACAGCTTTCAATGCTTCATTATTGATTTTGATTATTTGTATTTCTCCATTATATCTTTCTCTTTCTCCACTGGTTTGCTAGATGATGAAACCTATGCACTATGTTGTTTCTGAATTATTTGTGCATAGAGGTTGATGGCAACTGTGTTTCTTCTAAAACTGTTGGAGGTGCATCTTCTTTGACCATTATATATGTCACAATGACTTCAATTGTATCAACTATTTCTTCATGTTCAATCACTGGATTCATTTTTTCCGTCTTCCTATACATAAGTTTGAATTTGGTATTAGAAGTGGTTTCTACAAGATATGAGCCTTCCTCTCTTGCCCTCTTTGAATTCTCGTCCTGTGGGGCTGGAGTAAGCGGGGCGGAACTAGTATCAACCTGCTTCTCCATCTCTTGTAAATTATTTTCCAACCACTCTGACTGGTTGGAGTACTTTTCAATTTCAGGCTTTGACTCATGAATGAAAGGGGTCAATTTGAACTTGACTCTTAGTTTACTTATGACACCCAAGGGGTCATAAGACCATTTGAAACTGCTACTGAACTTGAAATCTTGTAAATATTTGTCTGCTTGTTGTCCGACATTCCTACTATTGCAAATAAAAGGCCCTACCTAGTTCTTAATGTTGAATTGAGTATTCATTTTAGCTGAAAGGAAATTTATTTCATCTAAGTTCAGGATTTTTCTGATGTATTCTAATGAAAATATCCTCATTTGGATGTATTTGGGAAGTTTTTATGGATTTAGTTGGCTTCCATACACTCTAATTTCTATATGATTCTGGCATAAATACCAGTCTCCTGTTTTACTTCGATCTGACAACTATAACACCTTCTTTATCTCTTCACTAATTCTAGGTTGAATGCTACTGCTTAGCATATTAACTACTGGATAAAAAAATGGATCAATGAATTCTTTGAAGTTGAATTCATTGGAATCCTTTCTGATCAAGGATGTACAAAAGACAACAGATTGGGGATTACCCTTTGTGTCCAGTTTTTGAAGGTTAACTGCAAACCTTTCTGATAGGAAATATATAAACATATGGAACAAAACTGAGGAGTATTTGAATACCCCTTATTCTGATCATTTGACCAGCTGATCATGGATTGCATCTGCTAGGTATTGGGAAAAATTGAAGGTTGAAGCTGGAGGTTGACCTGGGAAAAATATGGATAGGTAACCAAGAATAGATGCATCTACATGTTCATCAGTGAAATACCCTAGAATACATGATAACATGGTAACAATTTGCCTGGTTCTCTCTGAAAATATAGAAGCTTAGTATGGAGGATTGCTTTTAGGGGTTTCTACTAATGGAGGAAGGAAAGTCTGGAATATTTGGAATCTCTTAGGAAATTCCAGCTTTAAGTAGAGTTTAGTAAGGGTTTCAATGGAGGTTTAGCACTTCGTCGGGTTGTGGTTGAATCTGTAACATCTTATTGATAGATTGAGTTGTGATTGTGAATAGGATTTCTTGTTTTGGGGTAACTAAAGCTCTTTCATTAGGCAAATAGTTGATCTGGCAGAGTCTAATGAGTTCTGGAAACTGAAAGGTATGTGGGAATATGTATTCGAGTAGGTTTAAATCCCACAGACGGATATCATCTGCCTGGTCAATAAATTTTCTATGGCTCTAGCAGTGGAGCTCTAAAAGGTTGAAATCAGTCACTGTACCACTGATTTTGAAATATTTATCGGCTAGAGGGGTGTGGTCGACATCTACCACAGGTGGTTGCAGAGGATTTACGGTTTGAATGCTTTAGGAGGCCATCAATTCGTTTAATTATTGAGTTAAAAGCTTATTTGATGGTTTCAGGTGTTTAGAATTACCTGGAATTTTTGAAGTTTTGGTCTTGCAGAAGGTTCAGGCAGCAACAGGGGCTTTCTTTGTCTGCAAAGGCTTCTTTGGCTTCTTTTTCGCAAATAACAGAAATGGTGAATTAACTGTTTAAGTAGGGTTTTATTACTTTTAACTTTGGTTTATCGCAATAACGTGGGGACTTATTTTAAAATAATGGTGGTTTCATCGCAAATGTGCGGAAGTAGTTCAGCATTTTATTGCACAGCAAAAGGCAGTTTGGTGATTTTAGGATGGGGGGTGCGATAAATTGTGGGAGTGTCGTGTGTCAACGGAGAAAGGGTGTGAAACCACCCATTTCGCACCCCCCCCCCCATTGGTTTTAAATTTTGACATTGAGGGGTGCGAAAAGAGTTATTGTTCGTTGGATTTGATCTATGTTGATTGGGTGGTTGACAGGTGTTGCAAAATCCATTCAAATGAGGTGGCGTCAGGAATTTATTTAAACAAAAGATTTAAATCAAAAGGTAAGTCGGGTAATATAAAGTGGGGTCATGTAATATAAAGTGGAAGGGTTTTTAATATAAGTGGGTCGGGGATTAATATATTGGGGGTTAGGAAATATATTAGGCAGTAGGTTCAAAAAATGTCAGGAAATGTATTAAAGTGGAAGGTAAGTGAAATGAAAGCGGGGGTTTAAAATAAAGTGGGACCAGGGGATTATATGAAATGGACTTTGGAAATATATGAAACGGGGAGGGTTAAAATAATATATAAACTATAGGCTAAAATAATATAAGGGGGGTTGGAAAATATGATGGCGGGATGTTATAAATACACTAGGAATAGGTTTTAAAATGATATCGGGGAGGGGTTAAATGAAGTGCGGCCTGGTATATTTTAAGCATTTAAAACTATGCAAAAAGTGGGTTTTGCATGTTTTATTGGAAAAGGTGGGGTTCGTAAAGGGGAAGGGATTTTTCAAAGGGAAATGGGTTTTTAACACAGGAAAGGGGATTTAGGAAGGGGAAATTGTTAGAATAAGGGGAAAGGGATATTATGGAAAGGAAAGGGATTTTTACAAGGGGAAATGACTTCCAAGAGTGGAAATAGAATTTTTAGCAAGGGGAATGTGTTTAGAAGGATATTAGTGATAAAGATAAACCATATGACGCCTTCCATAACTTGTGAAAGTATTATACCTACCCTTTATTTACCCTAACATTTTTTACTTCCTATATTGGGTGCATTTGAGCTTGCTGACCCTTTTATTTTCTTTTAATAAGCAAACTAACCTATTTCTAACCTTATATCTTCCAATGGCTTAGATTAAACTTATGAGCTCATTTTTATTCTCTACCTAACTACTGATCTGCCAAGATTAAATGGTTTGGTCAGATATTTATTGACTAACTAACATGACATGAAATTTAAAGGCATGAATAATCAATATTAAATTGTATGATCATCATGAATTGTGGCATTTTGGACAAGCTGCACACAATTTTATTTGCAAAAGAAAAAGTAAACTAAGAGTAGTGGCATTTGAATGTGCAACACTTTCATAATTTATTTTTGTTTCTTTTTGTGGGGTTCATACTTTATATCCTTTTTTTATGTTTCTTTTTTTTGTTCCTTTGATTTTTCTTTTAGGACATACCCTCTTTTCATTTTTTAATATGGAAAACATTTGCAGAAAGCAAAGGTATGTACAATATTACAAAACTTAACATAGTCAATTCAAAATTATGATCCCTATTATTATAGGACCCTAAAAATGGGGACTTTCCATTCCTTAATGGCTTTAATTTTGTTAGGGTCTACCTTAATACCCTCCTTTGATACAATATGACCCAGATATTCCACCTCTTGTACTCCAAAGAAACATTTGGAGGTTTTTACGTATGATTGTTTCTCCTCCAATAGTTTGAGAACCCTGTCAACATGTTGAACATGATCCTTCCAAGACTTGCTTTAGATTAGTATATCATCAAAAAATACTAACACAAATTTTCTAAGGAAGGGATTGAAAATGGAATTCATCAAGCCTTGAAATGTAGAAGGTGCATTGGTAAGGCCAAAAGGCATGACCAAAAATTCATAATGACCCTCAAGAGTTCGAAATGTTGTTTTTCAGAATGTCTTCAGTCTTCATTCTAATTTGATGATATCCTGAACGGAGATCCAACTTGGTGAAATAAATTGCTCCGTAATTCATCCAATAATTCATCAATCACAGGAATCGGAAATTTATCTTTAATAGTGAGCTTCTTGAACTCCCTATAATCCAGACACGTGCGACATGATCCATCCTTCTTATGCACCAATACTACTGGAGCAGAAAAGGAACTTTCACTAGGTTGAATTATACCAGATTCTAGCATTTTTTCAATCATACGTTCAATTTCTCTCTTTTGGACATAAGGATATATGTAAGGTCTGATGTTTGGAGGAACACTTCCTGGAATCAAATGAATAGCATGATTATGATCATGAATAGGTGGGAGTACTTTGGGAGTTTCAAACACCTTGGAATGATTGTCTAAGGCTTTTTCAAGATCTAGAGAAATAGATGATTTTGATGTTGGAAATTTTAGTGAGAATAATTGTGCAATGATGCCTCGTTGTTATTTCTTCAGAAGATTTTTCATGACATTAGAGCCTATTATATTTCCTGGCTTCCCTGCGATACCCCATAATTCAACTTCCTTTCCTTCTGAAAAAAATTTCAAGAAAAGTTCTTGAAAAATAAAAGCTATCGTCCCCAAAGATTGTAACCATTGTACTCCTAGTACAAAAACATCACCACCATTGGAATGGAAAGCATTGGACTATTCAATACATATTCCCCCATGGTTAGCTTGATATTATGGCACTTTCGAGAGCAATTTATAGCTCCTCCATTTTCCACCATCACTTGGCACTCTGCGTTGGGTATAGGAAGCAATTCAATTCCTTGGATACCTTACAATGAATAAAATTATGGGTATTTCCCGAATCAATAAGCACTATTAAAATTTTCTTCTTGATATGTCCTTCTATCTTTAGAGTTTGAGAAGTGTTAATTCCTGCCAATGCATTACATGATATGGTCGGAGTCATTTCTTCTTCCTAGGGTTGGGTCCTAGTGTATCTCCTCTTATTTTTAAGTTTCTTGTTCCTTTTCTTCCTCCTCTTCAATATCTATGTAAAATAATTTATTCTCATCACACTTATGACCTTTAGTGTATTTGCTATCACAACTATAGAAAAGCCCTTTTTCTCTTTTTTCTTCCAATTGTTGTGGTGTCAACCTTGTAGGTTGTGGAAGTATAGGAGTAGCAACACTTCCATCTTTATAGTGTGAGCGGTAGGCTTCATTGTCGCCATAATTTTTCTTTCAATTTTTCTTTCCAACCTGAATGCCTTCTCCAATGTATCAAGTTTCCAAAGGCGAACCTCATGTTGGATGTTATCCTTTAGAGTCCCTATGAAGACATCAATCCTATGTTCCTCTGGAACATTGTTTAACCTTATATTCAATTTTTAGAAGTCCTCAATGTGCTCCATCATTGAACCCTTTTGTTTGAGATTTATCAATTGTATAAAGAAGGTGTTTCTCTTTGTATCCTCATAATGTGCTATCATTTCCTTCGTAAAAAATAACCAAGTGACTAGTGGTTTACGAGAAAAATTCCATCGATACCATACAAATTGATTTTGTTCTAAATATAAAGTTGCAATGTGTACCTTTTGTGTGCTTTGTGTATTATGGATCTCAAAGTATTTCTCCATTTGTAGTATCCAAGTTATCGAATCCTTGCCACCAAACTTCCTCATATCTATATTTGGAATATGGTGGGTCTTAAATCCAACATTAGAGTCTATGAAGTCATTATTAACATTTATTTTGTTCTCATCATGAGTTTCCTCTACTAATTTTACGCCATTAGGAAGATTTTCTTGTAGAAACTTTGCCAAACCTTCCTTCAAACCTTCAATGTTGCCTTCTATACCATCCATCTTAGCTCCCATGCCATTCTTCAAACCATCCACCTTAGCTTCCACACCTTTCTCTTGAGAATTTTATAGGGTGATGATTAATCCAAATTCTCTTACTTGATAATTACTTGTGAGCTTACATCTTTTACTTATGTCTTGTCTTCTTAACTTATTATGTTTTTCGTCAAGTCAATTACCAAAACACAAGAGACATAAATTTAGGCTCTTCAAGCCAAGGTCAAAGCCTCTCCCTCTTAAAGAGGAAAACCCGTAAGGAATTCTTCTTATAGATCTTCAAATGACAAGTACCATGACCAAGACTCAGACCCTTGACCTATGAATGCCTCCAATACCTTTTCACTGCTTCTTTTCTTGCCTCCAATGTTGATCCTACTTTTTTGTACGAAATTTCACTGACATGCACCAACACTAGAGAATTCGATCTCTAATTCCATCTTCCTTTATTTAGTATTCGGTTACCCAAACACTCCTTATTGCTTATTCATATATAATTTATTCCACATCAAACTATGACCTTGAAACTATGCATCAATCTTCAGTCCTTTAACTTCGCATTATAGTATGTAATCTGAATATCTCGGACTTTTCCAAATGCACATTACTATGGACAAGCCATAGTCCTTGTTACGCAATTAATCACAGGCTTTATCAAACTTCCTTCAGACTTGTCCGCAAGTATCTCAGATTGACCGCACACTAATCTGCAACACTGATCCGCACTCTTAGCTTTAGAGTTATCCGCACATCTTTTTGTCCTTAAACCCATATTTTCTCCTATCCTAAAGTCCGCACTCAGTCACAGACTTGTCCGAATTATATTCCCCAAATGAACCGCAGATCCGTATATATATATATATATATATATATATGTATGTCTTATCTTTTGAGCACGACTTTAGTCCTTTATTTGTAAATAAACCCCTGAATCCTTGTAAGAAACTTATCTTCCAGCATTGAATGAGGATATCTTGAGGACTGACTTAAGCCATTCCTTCATAGTTTCATGACAAGGTCTTGGAGCATATTATTTAGACTAGACACTTCATATACATGAATCTCAATTACACTTATAGCTAGAAGACAAATCCTAATAGACATCAAGAAGAAGTATATTTATCTATAATAATAATCTTGCTCAGGAAACCCATGAAGCAAGCATAAAAAAAAAAAAAATTATTATATTTGTCTTCTTATTTACATAAATACATAATTACATAGTCAATATGAAGATCGATCCTAGTTACACTTTCCAACATCTTCTTGGCTTCCGGATGATAATTGCCCCTTGACATGGTTTCACTTCATGATCTCTTCCTTTTTTTCCCCACACATCTTCATTCCTAGGAACTTTCAATTTCTATTTCCTTGTTTGTATACAACCACCTCATATTCCATATGAGGACATATTATGGTGATTTATAATGACAACTTGTGTAATGGAAGAGATTCTCCTTTCTCTGATCATACTTCTAAAGATAGAATTTCATTACCTGCAACCACATTACATGACTTCACAACATCCAGTGTCAGCATATAAAAATATATATACCTCATACCCTTTTCCTTTGAGTCATCATGTAGAAATTTTACTAGAATGAAGAACTTCATTCCATTGACCTGCTTCATCAATATGTCATCACATCCTAATCGCATAATTTTGTAGCATAAGATTTTCGATGAAACCTTTATGCTTTCTTTCTAACCAGTGAGTCCATGGAGAACTCCATTAGAAAAAAATGTCAGCACATGTTTCCACTTTGATTATTGAATGATGACCCTTGATCTTGATGACTACCATCCATCAACATTGTTTATCAGTGAGTTTTTTCCAGGAGTTGTTTTGCCAAGATCTCCTACCATGATTTTATCATGATGACATTAATATATATTACTTCCTATCATACTGTTTTACAACCAACATAAATCACTTAAAGAGGAAGATGATCTCAATCATAATAGAGATCTCTCGCTTCTTCTTTATTAGATTTATTTGCATCCAGTTCTTCCCTTTCTTCTGTGACATGGGCTTCTTCATTTTTCCTCTTGTCATTTCCATATTTAGGACAATATATTTTATAGTGACCAATTTTATTACATCCAAAGCATCGTACTTCGTCCATATTTCCTCTTTAATTCTGAAGACCAAATTTTCTAAATCTTCCTTTCTTCTTGGATATGGCTACAAAGGCTTGATTCCCTTTGCTTGATCCTATATCAGCTTTGGATTTCAATCTTATTTCCTATATTTTGCATAGAGAACATAGATCGTGGAATGGTGTTGCTTCTTTCTTCCCGTATAAGCTTGAAGTGAAGTTTCCCCATCCTTCTAGTAGGGCATTCAGCACCATTGTAGTCATTTCATTATCTAACATTACTTCTCCCAATTCCTGCAATTGGTATCTTATTTCAGAAATCATCATAAAGTATTAAGTGATTACTTCTTCTCTTAACAATTTAATTTTGTATATTTCTTGTCTCAGAGAGATTGCTTCTCTTGCATTTCTCATATATTTATTTTGTGGATTTCACTTTTGATACATAAGGTATGAATGAGTCCTTAATGGATTCTATGAGATTCTCCTTTCATGTACTTGGCATGAGCTGGAGCATCTTATTTTGAGGGTTTAATTGTAGACCCTTCTATTTAGTCCATAACTTCGTCTTCAATTAGATTCAAATATGTCCTCTTCTTCCATGCATTAAAGTTTGATGCCCAACCAATTTTCTTCTCTCTTTATAATCATTTCGACAGATTTAAATAAGATCATAGATACTTACTTGAGTAGAGTAACTTGCAGCTTCCTTGATGATGATGATGAAGAAGTCAAGAGCTTATTCTTAGATTGAATTATCCAATGTAGATGTTCTTGGATCCTAGATGATAAAGGATGTCTCCAAAAGATGATGTCTCTTCCAACAATGTCTTGAATATAAATATTTGATGGCAAGGATTATTTTCTTGATGAGATGATCCTTTGAATGAGATTGAAGATATTTCTTGAAATAGCTTGAGAATATTCCTTGCAAACTAATTTGACTTTTCAACATAAACTTTGACCTTGACTTTTATTCTTGCTTCCTTGAGTTCCTCCTTTCTAAGTATCCCTTGTCTTTTATCACTTTAGCTCGGATTCCATGTTGAGAATTTGGTAGGGTGATAATTAATCCAAATCTCTTACTTGATAATTACTTTTGAGCTTACTTATTTTACTTATGTCTTCTCTTCTTAACTTATTATGCATTTCATCAAGTCAATTACCAAAACACAAGAGACACAAATTTAGTCTCTTCAAGCCAGGGCCAAAACCTCTTCCTCTTGGAGAGGAAAACCCGTAAGGAATTCTTCTTATAGATCTTCAAATGACAAGCACAATGACCAAGACTCAGACCCTTGACCTATGAATTTCTCCAAGACCTTGTCACTACTTATTTTTGTGCCTCCAACACTGATCCTTATTTTCTGCACCAACTTACACTGACATGCACCAACACTAGAGAACTCAGTCTCTAATTCTATATTCCTTGACTTAGTCTTTGGTTACCCAAACACTTCTTCTTTCTTATTCATATATATTTTATTCCACATCAAACTATGACCATAAACTACACATCAATCTCCAGTCCTTTAACTTCGCATTATAGTAGGTCATCTGAATATCTATGACTTTTCTGAATGGACATTACTATGGACAAGCCACAATCCTTGTTACGCATTTAATCATAGGCTTTATCGAACTTCCTTTAGACTTGTCCGCATGTATCTCAAATTGACCGCACACTAATCCACAACATTGAATCGCACTCTTAGCTTTTGAGTTGTCCACACATATTTATGTCCTTAAACCTGTATTTGATCCTGTCCTAAAGTCCGCACTCAGACACAGACTTGACTGAAGTATATCCCTCAAATGAACCGCAAATTGGTATATATATATATATAGGCATCTTATTTGTTTTAGGCCGACCATATAGGTAGCTTGTAGGTTGAATTTAATCATTGTTTCTAGGCCGACTAGATCACAACATTTAGGAGCTTATCTTCCAGCATTGAATGAGGATGTCTTGAGGGCTGACTTAAGCCATTCCTTCACAGTTTCATGACAAGGTCTTCGAGCATATTCTATAGATTATACAAATCATATACATGACTCTTAATTACACTTATAACCAGAAGAAAAATCCTAATAGACATCAAGAAGAAGTCTATTGACCTATAATAATAATCTTTCTCATGAAACCCATGAAGCAAGCATAACAAAAATACATTTATTATCTTTATTTTCTTCTTTACATAAATACATAATTACATAGTCAATATGAATACCGATCCTATTTACACTTTCCAACACTTTCTTCAAATTATCCATCTTACCTTCCATGCCTTTCTTCACACCATCCATCTTAGCTTCCATGTTGCCTTCTATACCATCCATATTAGCTTCCACGCCATCAATATTAGCTTCCATGCCATTCTTCAAACCATCTATCTTAGCTTCCACACATTCCTTCAAACCATATATCTTAGCTTCCACACCTTTCTTCAAACTATCCATCTTAGCTTCCATTTCATTTTTTGTTACTCTTTGCGAGAGCGAAATTTGTTGCACTTGGTCTTGTAATTTTGATATAACATGTTTCTCTTCTTCCTCTTCATGTGTCATAGTAGAGCCTTCTGAGGGCTTAATAGGTGTTGAATTAATTTTAGGGGAAATTTTATAACCCAATACTGATATCTATGATTCAATATCCCCTTGGAATCACTTCAAACTGATTTTTCAAACAAGACTTATGTAATTAAAAAAAAAATACACACCTTTTTCTTACTTTTGAGGAGCCCGATATTGAAACTGATGTATCTATGTTATTTTGGATCCCCGAGATTTTATATTTGGTCCTTTATTAACCCTCTGAATCTTCTTTCCAATTCCATAGGTATGACCTAATTTGGATTCTCAAGACAAAGTTATGACCAATCTCCCACAATGACCTAATTATGGACTAGTTCAATAGAGTGAACCTGTACGGCGTGCCACGTTTCATTGTTTCTTCCTTCGGCTCTAAAATTGATACATAGGAAACTACATTCTACATAATTCCAATTCGATGCTCAGAGAGAGAGTTGTGACGATTTTCCCAAGGTCACCTCTTTGAGATGAAATTTGGGAGCCTACAAAAACCCTAACTTCCAGAGATCATATCTCCGAAAATATTGCGAGACAAGATCTAAATTTTTACACAAAGTTCCTAAGGATGTCTTAAAAATTGGGTTTTTTTTAGCTTCTGAACCTTCATAGACCTATTTGAAGCAGCGAAACCCTAGAATCCAAAGCTCTGATACCAAACATTATGAAACCAACTCACAAAATAGAAGAAAAGAGAGATCGACAACTTAGAAATCAACCACTTTGAGGGGGAAACCTCCTTTACATTGCATAAATGAACATTTTTTAGATGACACAAATGAAAAAACCTCTTTTCTATATATAGGAGTCCATGGGGTCACAATATAATCCTGGCCAACCTAACAATAATAATGTAAGGGCACAACAATAACAATAGTGGGTTATTATGGGGCACAATAATAACAATATGGGGACTACATGGGTACAAAAATAACAATAAGGGGGCTACACTAACAATAATAAGAGACTACACTAATAATATAGGGCCCTAACATAGAAGTTCTAGAATCATCTGATCAGGAGATCAAGTCTCTTGAAGAAAAATGCTCAAAACTGAATTTGCTCAGAATTGCTCTGAAATAGATCGACTGGAAAGAGCTCATCAATACGATCCCAACGCCTCAAACGGAACTCAAATCCGTTGTCGTATGGAGGAGATATTGCAGTTTGAATTTGCCCAATAACTTTCAATTTTGAAAGAAAAATTTTAATATTATGTGGGAAAATTTTTATTTTTTATTAAGGTTTAAATTATTAAATTATATATATATTTTTATATTTTATATGATTTAAATTAATCATATATTATATTAATTAATATATATTTTAATTAATTTTAAATTATATTTAAACCTTATTAAAAATTAAATTTTAAAACCACACTATATATTAAAAACCAAACTTTTAAATGGCAACGAAATGTTATATAAAACCCATAATCGAATGTTTTTTAAATAGCACGTGGGTAAAACGTGGCTATGGGTTACGTGGCAAATGGGCAACGTAAATACAAACGGTTCACATATTCGTTTGTTAACGAGGGGTTTAAAACATGTATTTTAAATGGACCGGAGTTTCAAAAAAATCTCGGGAACCCCCCTATCCACGTGACCCTTGTCAGGTCCGTGGGCCAAGTGCGGAAGTCCCAAATAGTTAACAGTTTAAGCGGCATTCGTGTTCACATGCGTCGGAGGTGGGCACGTATAATAAATGTTATGGTTTTTCAAACGGTCAACTACAACAAACGCCGGCGGGATTTGCGGTCACATGACCCTTTATCTTTATTGCCAACAGTAAATGCTAGCAGTAAACGGTTCCGCCTACTTTGGAGTGTGCCCGACAGATTTGGAGGAAGTTGCCGTTTTTAACTGGAGTTAACTCCAGTTCTCCACATTTAGTGGAGTTTCTCTAGGCCAAACTGGTAGTGGGAGTAAAAGTGTCATAACTTTGGCTAGGAGAGGCCTTTGGATACGAATTTTTTATTTATTTTGGGTGTAGAGATCATTCTGCAGCTGTTGGTAGTGTTTGCAGAGCTATCAGGGTGCTCTAACAGAGAATTTACCAGCGTTTTGGGTCGTGGAGCCACTAGGGCCTAAGGGAAGAAGAGCTGTTTTGGACTACCTTCATCCAATGGAGGTGTTTGTTTAGTCATTTTATACTGATTTGAGCCTTATGAATCTATTTTTGTAGTGTATTTTTCCATTTGAGGCTTCTATACAGTTGTGTTCACATTTTGAGCATTTAATCAAAGAGGAAAAAGCCTAATTAGAGGCTTTTGGACCCAGCGGAGGTAGCCCAAGAGAGGGGTGAACCGCTTAAACAATTATTTGCTGTCATACTGTATAATTTTGCTGCATATTTTCAGATTCTGCTCCTTTAAACAGTAAATTTTATAAGCAATCTTTTCCCAAGCAGGTTTAAACAGTGAACAGAACTTATTAGTTCATCTTCAAACCATTATACTTCATTTGCAGAATATGTGTACTTGTCTATTCACACATTAAAGTTGGATCAATGAATACTTTGCTGTTAAAACAAATAATTTCATTGATCGGATCTTTGTGATTACTTTTTATTTCTTTATGCAGAGTCTGTAGAAGGGTCAGATAGCCTCCGGATTCATCCTTTCTTTGAAAGGTGAAAGATTCAGTGAATGCCCCTACAGTCAATCTCTGTATGAGAAATACTTTGTTCTCACAATTTCAGATCATCATCCCTGCCCACCAAGTCAAACATGGGGACCGAGTGGTAAGTATGGTATCACATAAAGTAGAATATTTGAAGATGATCTAGGTGGATCGAACAGGTCCAAGTACAAGTGGCTTAAGTATAAAGGCTCAAAAATAAAAGTGTCTAGAATGTGGCAAAATTAGTTTCAAGTTAAATATCTCGTCTTTCTGATTCCAACGGCGCAGACGGCACTCAATTTTGCGTCCGTATGAAGGAGTTAGGAGCAGTCAAAGTTTTGGGTTGACTTGGTGACTTGGCAGGCTTAAGGAAGGCACAATTTCGACCTTTTCCGGGCACTGGATTCCAGCCATATTTTGGGAAAATTTGTGGCCTCTTTAATTTGACTCCTATGGTCAAATTTGAGTTTTTTTTAAATGGATAATTCAGTTTAAAACAGAAAAAAAAAAAAAAAGGTGTGGCGGGCGACCACCCTCGCCACCCCACTCGACCACATGTCACAACTATATATAAAAATTAAATATATTAATGGGCTGGCAGGCCATAACTGCCACCGAACCCCATGCCACACCCGCCATTTTAAACAAAACATATATATATTATATGGTGGGGTGGTCGGCGGTCAACCCCGCCACCCCAACCATATAACATATTATATGGTATATATAATGCAATGGTTGTGGGGAGTTGGGGACGAGCCGCAGAATGCAGGCCCGACCCCCCAAAACATTATTTCTATTTTTTTTAAAACTCAATAAAAAAACGATGCATACGGATCCCGTGGGGAGGTGGGATTTGACCCCCTGAACTCCCCTCAACGAATTTTCCTTTCTTACCATTCCACCAACTACCATGTTGGTTAATCCGCCCAGTTTTTTCATATTTAAACCAGTCATTTCACAAGTGCGACCAAGCAGCCAGGAGCGGGCATGGAAATCGAGATAATGGAACCATGAGGTTGTGTAGGAAGGGGGGTGGAACCATGATCTGAGCCATTTTCCAGAGGGTCCAGATTTTCACTTTATCAGATTCAGGCAAATTTTATATGGATTCTGCACTACTCGACGCCACGAATCCAACGGTGTTGTCCATTTATTCATCATAGGTCTGCAATTTTCGGTCATTTTCAGCTAGGGAGGTAGAAGGGTGTAATTTCTCATTTTATACTTGTACTTTCATTTTTTTCCACTTAATGAAAGAGGCCCTCCCCACTATTTGAGCAGGACCCAGAGACGTAGTCCCTCCTGGACGAACTTCGATATCAATTCTTTGTCTTCTTACATGGTGTTAATTGCTTCTCTCTTCTTATGTTTATGCCTTTAAAGTTTTTTGTTTAAAGCTGCAATTTTCACATGTAATTCTTTAACACATCTCAAGAAAAATATTTTTGGATCATAAGATATGGTATCAAGCATCTATGATATATGGATCGTCAGAGAGGCAGGTAGGAAAAAATATCCAAGGGATGGAAGGATAGTCTACCATACCTAAATCATTGGGGTTGAGGTCGAGACTTATGTTAATCATGTCAGAAGGTGGCTAGGGGTGCCATCATGCCCCCAAGCATGGGATACTTCCCCCAAGCATATGTGATGGAGGGGACTAATCTGGTATGTAAATGTGGGAATGATTCCCATAGCTAGAGGATTTTGTGGAGCGCCATGGTGTTCCAAGTGTTCAAATAATGGATTGAAGCATTCGGTCTCAAAGGAACTAAATCCTCAAGAGGATGGTGAGAATATGTAGGGGCATAGGTGCCCCCAAGCATGTTATGGACATGCCAAACGTATTTAGAATAGTGGAATCTAAACACATTTTGATGATGTGGTTCACCATTTGTTTATGTTATGGTTATCTTCATGTGGGAAGAATGGATAGATACAGTTAGAGAAAGGAAATAGTGGATTACCAATCTCATTTGGCATTGTATATGTGAATGAAATGGACTGACTTTCTGGGTTCGCATACATGGTGTCACTATACCAAAGAGTGGCTTCAGAGATAATGAATTGGTGCTCACCGAGAAAACATAGAGGTTCGTCAACAGAAATGTCTAAGGGACTGGGTTGTTGATGTAAGATGTAGGAATGATTAAGTGGATTATCCCTAGAGTGATATGAAGTGAGATGGGACTCAAAATTTTCTTCTAAATGGGGAAGAATAATGGGACTAGAGTTGACACTACCAAATACACTAAGAGGGTTGGGGAGAATTGCTTCTCCTAGACTCTTGTTAGCCTCACTCTCATATGTTAAACAATTCTAAGTCCAAATAATTAAATTAATTAAAATCATGAAATTTAGGATTTAACCCTACCTTTCTAGATTGAGTTTGTTCCTCATAGTTAGGAGTCAGTTTATTCCAGTTGGTTGAGATATTATGTCCAACTAGTTAGGCTCCTAGATTAGTGTGTTGTTGAGATCTTTGCTCAACCAAAGAGTCTAAGATAGACGCACTATCTTGAGACCAACTTGCCTTTTTCGGCTAGTTCTATGTCTTTGGTATGTTTTTATGTGTATTTTTTTAATATTCCTTCATAAAGACCAATGCTGAAGGTGAGATTTATGAATATTTTAAAGCTTTGTTTTAACCTTTCAAAAAAATATTCATTCACTTTTTCAAGTGAATGTAAAATTCACTTTTAAAGGGACTTCGTAAACACTATTTCACTTCTTATTTTTAAGTGACATCACCAAGTGATTTTTTTTTAAGTTAAAAAAAAGGGATTTAAAAAGGAGTAACGTGAGAAGGTGTGATCATAAAGTTAATATGAGGATAAGGTATGTAATATATATCTTTTTTTTTAATTAGTAAGTGAGTGGAGTGTAAATTGAAGTTAATAGAATTGAAATATTGATAAATTGATTCACTTTATAAAAAGTGAATTTATAAATTGTTTAATGGAGGGATAAGGTAGGTTTCTTTTTTAATTTATAACAAAAAAATTTGGAGTGATAAGGTAAACATTTTTTTGTAAAATTGGATTGATAAGTTGATCTTTTTTAAACGAGAAATTCATTGTTTTATTTCTTCTGAGAGATTGAGTTAGTGAACATCCAGTTTTTTTAAGACAATTTGCTTCCAAGGAGTTTTGGAACTTTGCAAAGACTCCATGACGATGTTGTCAAGGTGAAATATGATGTACTCCAGTATTTAATAAAACATATTTTTTGATGGTGCTTGTGTCCTATATCTGCCCAAAATTGAATACGGGGATCTTAGGTACACCATGAGTGTGTTAGCGATGGTGCATGATTCTTGACGTTGCTTATGTTTTGTGTGTCTAATTTTTGACACTCAATTTGTAATATGGTCCACATGGAGTACACACACTACAAGGAAAAGACTCTCTAGAGGATGTTTTTGAGGAACCCCTTATAAAAATACCCCAGACATCTGTTTCTAGCAGAGGTTACTAGAGGAGGTTGGCGGGCAGAGGTTTTTCCAGATGTTTTTCGTTCGGTGCGCTTATCATCGTAAACCGCACTGATGCATTCAATAAGAGAAAGCATCGGTGCACAATAAACATTGACACACCAGAAAGCGTGCACTCCGTACACACCCACCCGGTGCGTCTTCTTATTGTAGCGTGTCAATGCTTTACAACTCTTCCACACTGGTGCCTCACAAAACACCGCGCCAAAATAGAAACCGCCCGGTGTGCCCATAAAACCCCATGCACCGGAACAGGGTTATAAAAAAAAATAAAAAAAATAAAACGCATTTTCACTTTTCTCAGTGCTCCAGAGCTCTCAAGCACCAGTGCAATTTATCCTTTTCTGAGCCGCCCTGACATCGGTTCTCCCATTGCACCCATTGCACGCACTGCTGTTGTGCATTGCCCACCAATATCCAGCTTGAATTTTGCAAAACGGTAGGAAAATTTTCTTGCAAATTCTACAGCCAATATGCCTCCTCGATGGCAAAATGTATAGGTGTTTTTCTTGTTTTTCCATAATTCATCCTTTAAGCGGATTAGAATTTCAAATAACCTTAAAATTAACCATTTAAAAGAAAAAGAAAAAAAATTGTCGCGCGGTGCGTTTGAGCCATTTGGCTCGCACCGGTTCGCGGTGCTGCCTCTAAATTTACAGGCCGCACCGCAACCGGTGCGAACGGTATCCACACTGGTTCCGGGGTGGTACGGAAGGCACACCGTGTCATTTTAAAATTTTAAAAAAAGTGCGATGCGGTTGGTTACCCGGCCGCACCATTGACCAAGTGGAATAGCGGCAATGCGGTGCATTGACTTAAATATCTGCCTCAGGGCAGGTATTTTTGCCAGCGCACCACATTCCGCATTTCGACAGGTTCAACGGTGCGGCTTGGTAAACTGGTGCTAACGGTATCCACACCGGTAAAGAAGGCGCACCATGTTATTTTAAAAAAATTTAAAAAGTGTGGTGCGGATGGTTACCCGGCCGCACCATTGACCAAGTTGAATAGTGGCAACGCGGTGCGTTGACTTAAGTATCCGCCTCGGGGCGGGTATTTTTTTCAGTGCACCTCATTCCGCATTTCGACAGGGTCAACAGTGCGGCCTGGTAAAATATCGCACCATTGACTATGTAATGATGTCAGGAGGTCGATGCGCTGACCGAACTATATGCCCTGGGGCGTAGATTTTAATCAGCGCACTGCAATCCTAACACCATACATAGTCAACAGTGTGCTAAAAATTTTCAGGAGCACCGCCGCTGGTGCGTTAAATATTATTTGGTGCAGCGCCGCCAGTGCGCTCCATAAAAAGACGCACCGGGACCAGTGCATGCCTATTTTTTTTGGTGCACCGACTGTTTGTTTTTTTGTTTTTCTAAAAAAAATTATATATGTATATTTCTAAATACATGTCTCATTTAATAATAAAAAATATTTAATATGTCGATCGTTATTTAAATTTAAAGAAGAGAGGAGGAACAACGACAGCAACAAGCGGACGGTGTAACATGGTTCACGTGAGAGGCACGAGAGAGAGAGAGATACGTACTTGCCTATTATAGCTGCCAGGGCTCTATGGTAGGTGAGCACTCCTCAAGACCTATGGGGAAAGTTCTGCTTCTAAAGGCCATGGTTTTGTTTTAGAACATCTTGTCTACCGCATGTGGAATGCCCATGGCAGGCTTTTAAGGTTGAAGTGGTAACCGATGGTGCCACCAACACAGGAAGGAGACATGTTGTAGGGCTAAGAAGAAGGTAGATTTCCACTTGTTGCCGAGTTCCGATTGGCTATGCGCACTGAGGTTATTTGATGTACTCATAGAGATAAATTAACAGATATCACATACGCCAGTTTTCAAGTCTCCAGGGTACGTTACGTATTAGTGCATTTGGTAGACAGGACGTGTAGTGCCTCTCACTTCTCATTTCTACCATTTCACACAACACCAGTGATAGGCAACGCATTAGTTGCCCGCTTCTATATTATGTTGATTCTTTAGTACATGAGCCACGACTTGTCAGGTGGTCAACCATTTTCTTGCGGCAGTTTTGTACGGCCTTAGATAGATGTCGTGCTCATGCACAAGGGAGGGTCAAATTCCCTTTTGCTTCAAAGCTTTTTTGTTTATTTTTAGAGAGGTTTCCAGAAGCAGGCATACTTTTAGCCATAAGCGAAGCTGATGTTCGAGCATGGATGCACATGTAGAAGCAGAATGATGCCCGAAAGCTGACATGTTTCAGTAGAGATATCGCACAGTGCACCTAAATTCTTGCTTCGATGTTGGCGAACATCCCGCTACATTGGTCCCCTGATCCTTATGCTAGTTTGGTTAGAAGTGTGCCAACATCCTCTTCACAGTTGATGAGTCGTAGGATAATGAAATCATCTTAATTGTTTTTTTTCGTTGTTCTATTGTGTTCTTTAACTTGTTTTTATTAAATTGTGTAATGAAATTGTCTAATTAGTGTTGTGTACTTGTATATATTTTGCAGACATTGGGTATTTTGATGGCGAGGACATGCCGACACAACCACATGATCTAGGTGTGGATCCTAATGACGATCGGGGCATGCCAGATGCCAAGGATCATCAGGAGGTCGGTGCAGAGAGACCTGCTCCTGCTAGTGCGCTGGTACCGCCTTCTGCTAGGCGCGGTCGGCTTGGTAGTAGATACAGGATGGATTTGGGCAACCAACTCACTAAATTGATTGTTGAGGCGGGCATTAGGCCCGCTAATAAGAGAGACATGCAGGCCGATGTTAGGTTGTTACATATGTGGAGAGGCATGGCACGTGACATGTATAGCCTGATGCGGCATGTCGTAGGAGCTACGACCTTAGTTACGCGGCTGAGGAGGACCATTGCACGTTATAGGCATGGTCGAGATGCAGCACGTGATCGACAGTCCACGAGCAGCGACTCATCATCTGATTATCATTCACCTCACGTCGCGCCAAATGAGCAGCCTCCACTAGCATCGAGCAGCAGCCATCATGGAGAGCAGGCTGGACCATCGGCCACGTCCAGTCAGCATCCTGCAGTACTCATGATCATGAGCAGGTTGGACCATCGACCGTCGAGGTTGCACCATTGACTGAGCAGGCCTCTAATAGTACTACTATTGATGATGTACCACTAGTTGATCCATTACATTTATATTACAGTTGTATATTTTTGAAATTATTCAGTTATATATATATATATATATATATATATATATATATATGGTCCATGTATTTTATGTTCATGTTGCAGTTGTACTTAATTTACATGTTGGTGATCATCATGATGTGTATATTTTTAGGTCATGTTAGATATGTTCATTTAATGTGCAGCTTGCAGATAGATGTGTATGTGATAGCAGTTATTTGACATGGGATGTATATTTGATGTTTGTGTTGTGATGATGTTAATATATAATGTTAATTGTGTTTTGTTAGATGATCATGATCACAATGATGTTAGTGATTTTGAATGTGTTTTTTAGTCAAATATGATGTTTGTACGATGTTATCATGAACGTGATGTTTATTAATTAATTTAATATTAAATGATCATGATAATGTAAAATTGTAATATTTGTAATTCTAATTGTATGTAAAATTCTAAACTCGTAATTGTAATGATATATATGTAAATTTGTAAAATTGTAATTGTAATTGTAAATTTTTAATTTGTAAAATTGTAATTGTATATATGTAAAATTCTAAAATTTTAATTGTAATTTTAATTGTAGGTGAAATTGTAAAATTGTAATTCTAATTCTAATTCTATGTAAAATATTTGTAATATTTTAATTGTATTACCGTGAATTAATTGTAATTGTATGTAAAATTATAAATTGTAATTGTAATTTTAATTGTAATTGTATGTGAAATTGTAAAATTCTAATTCTAATTCTAATTCTAATTCTAATTCTCATTTTAATTGTAATTGTATGTAAAATATTTGTAAAATTTTAATTGTATTAATGTGAAATGATTTTATTAAAAATTTTAAATTTGTAAATTTGTAAAATTTTAAATAATTGTAAAATAATAAATCTAGAATAATATGAATTATTGTAACATAATAAAGTTTAGAAAATAATGCATACTTCTTCTCAGCCTGCGCTTTGCTGCTGCGGTGCCCTAGTTGTTGCCTTCTACTGCTTGTTGCACGCATGGCCCCTCTGGAGTCCTCCCCGGAGGTGGCCTCTCCTCTGGATCAGGCCCAGGCTTTCTCTGCTCTGGTTAGCACCTTAGCTCCTCCTCGCCCCAGTTCGCGGATCACTAAATTTTTTAAGAAGCTTGATGGAATTCATGAGTTCGCCCTTCCTACTGCTATTCCGCGCATGGCTGCTCTCTCTCTAGCCGAGAAGGGTCTCATTCGCTAATTAACCATATTATGGCCATCTGCGAAGACTGTTCAAAAATAGGTTGAGCGTAACTCGTCAGACAAAATCAATGGCAAAATTTCTATTTGGTTTTGCGATAGAGGCTACTTCACTTTTCACTTTGAAACAAAAGAGGACAAGGATCTGATCTTCAGGAACGGGCCTTAATTTATGGACACCAGAGGTCTATATCTCAACAAATGGATGTCGGACTTTGACCCTGAACTTGATGTGCCAAGCATCGTCCCAGTGTGGGTGCACCTTCCTCACCTTCCCTTGCACTGCTGGCGGGATGACTTCGTTCGAGCTATTGGAAAAATTGTAGGCAAGTTCATAGATCGGAGCGAACCAAAAGACAACATGCAAGCCTATGACAGGATCTGTGTCGAGGTGGATTTGGGTAAAGGCCTCCCTGAGGCGATCAAGCTAAAAGTTGACAAATGGACACACATCCAACAGCTTGACTACGAACAAATACCATTTAAATGCAAGGTATGTCACAAATATGGCCATTTTTCTAATAGATGCTCTAAAATTATTGATATTGAATGCCCAGAGTCAGACACGCAATGGGAAACTATAAAAAAAAAAAAAAAATTTAAAAAAGACCTCCTCTAACTCCAAAAGCACCAACATCTCTGCGCCCCCCCCCCCCAAATCTAATCCCTCCCTCCCAACCTCCTCCTCTTCACAACTCCCAGACTCCTCCCACCAGCTTGTTGATCCCCCTATACCTCCCTCCAATGCCTCTCTAGCCTCCTCCAATCCCTTCTCCTGCCTTGCCCCTACCAAAGATGATCCTCCTCTTCTTTATATCCCCTCTCATCCTGCCTCTCCTCGCCCCTCCCCCATCAATCCTGATCCCCCATCCTCCTCTACTAACCCCTCCTCAGCCTGAATCACAAGGAACTCAGTGAAAGAACATGGTGTAACTTTGGAAAATTCAAAGAAAACTGGCCCTGGAAGGAAATCATCAAAGCAACATAGAGATGAAACTGCACAAAAGGATATAGCCCTTGGAACTCAGAATCCTATTGAAACCTATATCTTAGGGAAAAATAGTAAATATTCAAGACAAAAGGACCAAGGAAGGAAGGCTCGTTCTCACTCTGCTTTTCTGAAATGATGAAAGCCCTTTCATGGAACTGCAGGGGTTTAGGGCACCCCTCCAAAACTTTAGCCCTAAGAGACCTAATAAATCAGGAAAAGCCGGACATTATTCTACTGCAGGAAACCAAGCAGGGAGATCTTGAAATGGAATCAATAATAGATAGAATGAAGAATCATGCGGGCACCCAATCTGAATCTAGGGGTGCCTCAGGTGGACTAGCCATTGTTTGGAATCAAAACTTTTGGAAGCAACATAATTCAACAAAAACACAGAACTGGATCAAAGTGGTGCTACAGAACACTAAAGAGAGCAAGGAAATCATCATATACAATGTATATGGTCCCAATCATTATAGGGATAAAGAGATCTACTAGAGCACTCTTAAAACGGACATAGATAACGAAGGCAAAAGCAACATCGTCATCGGAGGTGACTTCAACTTAATCCTCCAAGCAAATGAAAAAAGGGGTGGTTGTTTTAATTTGGACCCCTCTAGAAATTAGCTAGAAACCATCATGCAAGACCATGATCTGGTTGATATTTCCCCAAAAAATTGCAGATACACTTGGAGCAATCGAAGGATAGGAAAAGGGAATATCATGGAGCATCTTGACAGATTTCTCGTTTTTGTCTCTCTCCTTTCTTTTTATTCCATCGCCTCTTCCAACGTTCTCTCCTCCTCAGCATCTCATCACTACCCCATCACCCTCTCTCTTGGCAATCATCACTCCCTCAGCCCCCTCCCTTTCAAATATAATCCTCTATGGAATGATATTCCGGAAGCTAGGCAGTTGGTTCATAATATCTGGTTTCAACACATTGAGGGATCCCCTTCCTTCATTTGGGAAACCAATCTAAAGAAGACCAAAATGGCACTAAAGGATTGGGCCAAACTGCACTATAAGGAACCAGACAAGATCAAAATTGAAACCAAAGCTAAGATGGATGATGTCCATAACAACATTGATTCCCAAGGGGTAAATCAGGAAAACTCCAACCATGAAAAATATCTTTATTGGCAATTATACATAATCAATAGAAAAGAAGAGGAGAAGTGGAGAATAAAATCCAGGAATTTGTGGCTTCAAGAAGGTGACAATAACACCTCCTTCTTCCACAAACAAGCTATTGTCCGCAAGTCTAGAAATAACATCTCCTCCATCATCGACACTGAAGGCAAAATTCAGACAGAGCAAGATCTAAATAAAGCTACTGCCACCGTTCATTATAAAGATCTGCTAACTAAAACAAAAGTGACGGAAAACTACTCTGATCTCTTAAGATATATGCCAAACATTATCATAGAGGAGATGAACAATACTTTAAATAAAGGGATAGAAGAGGCAGAAATTCAGTGTGCAATTTGGTCCTTGCATCCTGACAAGGCACCGGGTCCAAATGGCTTTTCTATCAATTTTTACAAGACTTATTGGGAGTTAATAAAAGAGGATTTGACCAAAATGATACAATGGGCTCAAAGGAAGAAGAAAATTGGGGGTTACACCAACTCAACCTACCTCGCCCTTATCCCCAAATAAAAATTTTCCCTCCTCCTTTTCTAGGTTTAGACAGATCTCCCTATGCAAATCTTCTTACAAACTTATTACCAAAATCCTTACCATGCGCCTCAAACCCTTTCTCCACAACCTCATCTCAGAAAATCAAAGATGATTTACCTCCCAAAGGAAAAATTTTGACTCGATCCTCCCTATTCAAGAAGATATCCACTCTGGTATGACTCACAAAGAGAAAGTTTTATTCTCAAACTCGACTTAGCCAATGCCTTTGATAGGGTCAGACACTCCTTTCTACTTTCAGTCCTTCAAAAAATGGGCTTTGATTCTAATTTCATCGCCCTCATCAATTCTTGTATCTCAAATCCTTGGGTCTCCCCCCTCATTAATGGCAGGCCAGCATCCTTCTTTCAGTCTTCCCGCGGCCTCAGACAGGGTTTCCCGCTCTCTCCCTACCTCTTATCCTCATGGTTGAATCCTTTAGCAGGGCCTTGGATCATATGCGACGAGTAGGCCTCATCACTAGAATTAAATTTGGCAATGGTGTCAAAAATATGAATCATTCACAATTTGCAGATGACACTCTCTTGATGGGTGGTGCAACCAGCATAATCGCTCACAGGTTTAAAACCATCCTTGACAAATTCATGCTTTAATCTGGAGGGTTGATCAATCTTCAAAAAAGTTGCATTTATGGTTGGAATTCAACCAGCCAAACCATTCACAGCATTGCACAAATATTTTGAGTTTCATACAAACTAAACTGGGATCATTTCAATTACTTAGGCATGTCTGTCAGAGTTGGCCCTCTAAAGTCTGAAGTCTGGAACATTACCATAGACAAAATGAAGAGAAAAGTGCAGCAGTGGGGTTCTTCTTGGCTAAACCTTGCAGGGCACATAGCCTTACTTAAATCTTCCCTCTCATCTCTTCCCCTGTACCATTTCACTCTCCTTCAAGCCCCTGTCAGCATTCATCACAAATTTGAAGCAATCCTAAGGCACTTTCTCTGGCAAGGTGGCAAAAATGAGAAGAAAAAATATAATCTTGTTAAGTGGAGGCAGGTCACTCAAAATTATGAACATGGAGGGCTTGGAATTCGCTCACCCAAGCTTCTGAACAATGCATTTGGTGGAAATATTGTGTGGAGGTTAATCATCGAACAACATGCTTGGTGGAAAAGGGTTATGGAATCCAAGTATCTTAACTCTTCCTGTAAGCATATCCTTGATCAAGACATCCCAAACAGACCTTGCTCTAAAATTTGGGCCCTCTGCAAGAAATCCATTCATTTTCTAATTCACAATCTCTCTAAAGTCCCATTTGGGGGCAGCAACATAAATATTGGGAAAGATAAAGTTATGGGGAAAAATACACTCTTGGATAGGCCTAGCACCCAATGCATTCTTTCCCATTTTCAAAGTCTCAGCCTAAATCTTTTAATCCATTTTTCTAAGTGGGATGACCAATCCCAAAATTGGATTGGATGGATCTTTCCCTCTATCCCTGCTTATTGGATTGGATTAGATTGGATTTGTAATGTTCATCGCAGTGTACTGATTATATTTCAAATTTATATAAGGGAGTACTTTATGGTAACTTACCTCAAAATTTCTGAGAAACATGCACTTGACAAGCCAAACTTTGCTTTCAAGTTGTACAGTAACATCCTTTTCCCCAAATGGGTAGACTTTGAATGACCGCTAGGTCCAAAGAGAGGGGTGGTGGAAGCAAATTTAAGGCTTTTGAAAAAGGTTTCAGCGATATGAGAATCATCCCCTAGCTCATCATCGTTTTGGAATGCATATAACAACACTGTCTCCATGGCAGTTGTATCCCTTCAGTAATCATCCATACCAACCTCTATTTGATTGCCTCCATTGCTAGCTTGTGAAGAACTACTATTGTTGTAGTCATTCCTAATTGGTGAATCTGGATGTAGTGGAAATTGAATCGGTGGTTGATTCAACCATTCTTGGTATCGTTCCTCTCTGGTTTTTTCTCTTAATTCAGTCTTCTCTCGATTTGAAATTTTCGTGGGGTGCAACAGAAGATGGTAGGTAGGTCGCTCATCATCACTAGAATCCTAATAATTTTAAAATATATATATATATATATATATATATATATATATATATATATATATATATATATATTATTATTTGAACATGATTGATACAAAATATATGATATCAATTAGTAACCACGTTGACAATATTGCATGATTAATTGGTTTGACGTTGAAATAATTACATTAATCAATATACCAAACAATTATAATTATTACCATCATTGTCCCGGGATTGTGGCTAAAAGATGCAATATTGTTACAACTAGCAGGGTGAAGCAGCTACCACATGTGCCTTGCGGTATGCTACTCCTGATAAGAGCTTCCGATGTTTTGGAGCTGTTTGAATATTTTGTGCATCTGAACTCGATGGTTAATCTGCATGAACCTGCAAATTTGTATACAATATAAATTTAATTAAGCTATGCATGATTGACATGAATAAAAAAACATAAATTCAATTAGATAATGAAAATATAAATAAAATCTGAAGTAAATATTACATCTCGAGATGGATAGGGAGAACTCCACGATAAACTTTGAGAAATATTATGGAATGAGCTGGATTTTCAAGAATTCTCCATTCGATATAATTATGATATTTTCTCCCTGCATTTGAGAAAAATCAACAATAAATTTTGGTGCACACACCTAAAACTAATTCTGGTGCCTTAAAAATGGACTACTTGTTATCGGTGCTAATGTATAGATCATCGCACCGGTGCGTTTTCGTTACTATGCACCAGTGTCGCTTTATAAACGAACGCACCGGTGCGGTGCTATTAAGTGACGCGCCAGTGACGAATAACCGCAATTTAAAAAAATGCAACTATATTTTCTTTAAGTGAAAAAAATAGCTGTAAATTGAAAAATGGGCGGCAAAATATTTTTGAAAATCTAATTTATAAAACAATTCTTTAAATATTAAACACTTTTCATTATTTCACTATTTTTGCAAAAAAAAATCAGCCATAGATTTATAGGAGACATACCTGGAGCAAACAGAGCACGAGAGCACTGTGGAGCAGGGAAATATGTTCGAATAGAAGTATTCAGACAATCATAATTCCAAACCTCTGGTGATTCAAACCCTGTAGCATAGAATTTCAAATGATCTCGTGATTAAATTTTATTGTTTTTTTTTACTTTTTCTGCAGTTTTTTTTATGCAGTAAGAAAAAATTTTCATTTTCAGAGGAAAAAAAAAAAAAAAAAAAATCTAGTTTTAGAAACAAACCCTACATTCTTTTTGTTTCTACCCTTTCTTCTCCCTCTTTCTGTGATTTCAGAATTAGGGCTTTTCATTTTGGATTTATAGAGTTTGTATTACTATATATAGGCCTAAGACATCCAACCCACGGGATGACTTCCATAGTTGGATTCCAATCCCTGTCGACCCTTGCGTATATTTTAAACAAAAACAGATTTTTTTTTCATCGGTGCACCAGGTGTAACCTAGCGCACCGCGAAAGTACTATGTGATAAAAAATTAAAAAGAAAAAAAATTTTATCAGTGCGCCATATGTAAAATATGACACCAGTGCGCTATTCCATTATGGCGCACCGCGAATGTGTTGTTTCACACAAAAATAATAATAATAATAATAAATAAAAATAAATAAATAAATAATAATAATAAAATAAAAGTAAAAAAATTCCATTTTTAGAAACAAACCCTACATTCTTTTTGTTTCTGCCCTTTCTTCTCCCTCTTTCTATGATTTCATAATTAGGGCTTTTCATTTTAGATTTATAGGGTTTGTATTGCTATATATAGGCCTAATACATCCAACCCACGGGACGACTTGCATAGTCGGATCCCAATCCATGTCGGCCCTTGCGTGAATTTAAAAAAATAGAATTTTTTTCATTGGTGGGCCCAGCGTAATCTAGCGCACCAGTGTGTTGTATTATCCCAGCGTACCACAAAAGTACTGTGTGATAAAAAATTAAAAAACAAAATGTTTTTTTATCAGTGCGCCATATGTAAAATATGGCACCGGTGCACTATTTCACTATGGCACACCCCAAACGTGCCGTTTCGCACAAAAAATAAATAAATAAAAATAAAAATCATTTTTAGAAGCAAACCCTACAATATTTTTGTTTCTGCCCTTTCTTCTCCCTCTTTCTGTGATTTCAGAATTAGGGCTTTTCATTTTAGATTTATAGGGTTTGTATTGCTATATATAGGCCTTAGACATCCAATCCACGGGACGACTTGCATAGACGGATCCCAATCCATGTCAGCCCTTGTGTGAATTTAAAAAAAATAGAATTTTTTTCATCGGTGCACCCGGCGTAACCTAGCGCACTAGTGCGTTGTATTATCCCAGTGCACCGCGAAAGTACTGTGTGATAAAAAATTAAAAAACATTTTTTTTTTATCAGTGCACCTTATGTAAAATATGGCACCAGTGCGCTATTTCATTATGGCGCACCGCAGACGTGTTGTTTCGCAAAAAAATGTTTTATTGTGTTAATCGGTGCACCATGTAACATATAACGCACCACACCAAGTCTCCTAATAGACAGAGAGCACCATATGGTGGTAATTTGTTTGCGCGGGGCGTTTATGCTACAAAAACTAACACTGGACGATTTTTATTATTTTCTCTATGTTAATCGGTGCGGTGGTTAACATGTAACGCATCGGTGCTCCTTGTTGACATAGAGCACTATATAGTCTATTATACTATTTGTGTGGTGCGTTTATAATACCCCCACGCACCGACGATGGTGCGTACACCATGAATGGCGCACCGGTTTCTTGAGATTTTTTTTTATTTTTTTTACTTGAAAAGTTGACAATTTATTTATAAAATATATTAATGAATGATATGGTACAGGTTTCATATTGATAAAGAAATGGCTAACAAGATATCAAGTAACAAAAATACTGATAACACATCAAGAAAAGAAAAAAAGGCAAGTTCTTTGTAATTCTTTAAAAAAAATATTATTTTTGAACTATATGTAAGTTTAACTAATATGTATTGTTTACTGTGTATTATGCAGAGCCACAAAATGATGAAGCTCGATAATATTATTTCTGATCTAGGACCAGAAGAGCGTAAAAGCTTGATGGAAAAATTGCAAAAGGATGAATCAGGTGAATGAAAAAATACTATCGATCCAATATGAGTTTTTTTTTTTTTCATTAATATTATACTTAAAATTATTAGATAACATGTGTCAAACAATCTATTAATTCACATATGTTTAATGTTCTACAAGGACCAACAACTTATAAAAAGATTGTTGTTCTAAGAAAAGAAAAAAAAATAGAACATGCAAATGAAAATGAATTGCTCCTTAGCTCATCTGCAGTGGTGTTGGAGGTTAATGAAAGGGGGAAAAACTTTTTAAAAAGTTTGAGGGATCTAGTGGAACGAATGTATAGATGTTATTTACACTTACAATACAAAAATCAATACAATGATTCCAAAAACCAAATTTTATCTGAACTACAGGAAGAGTTTCCAGAGAATTGGTCAATGAGATCACATGTCAAACTTTTAATAGCAAAAACGTACAATAACAAAAAAAAAGGAATGAAAAATTAATATTCCTTTAAATGTTTGTCTAGAATTATTTATAAATATCACTTTTGTTATAATTACTTTTCATATATCAATATAAAAATTAAATAGTTTATTGTCATGTTACATTTTCAGGAAGATTATGAAAATCTCAAAAGATGAGTGAGCTGTTATCAGAAATATGCCAGTAGGAATGTCCAAAAAGGTGTACAAGAAGATGGTCAAAGAAATGGACAGAATTGCATCGTAGGAGGAGCCATATCAACAACAACGTGCTTCAAATGTAATATGTAATCATTGAATTTTTCGATCATTAGGTACAATAAATAAACAATTTAGCATTAAATATTAATTTCAATTATTTTCTTACAGAAAAGAAAAGAAAATGGAACCCATTTAGCACATAAGACAGGACGACAAGGAAGAAAATGGTTGATATCTAAGTTTGTGAGTAATTTTTACTTCCTTATAAAAACTTAACTAGATTTCATTTTTGTATTTTTTAAGTTGTTTTACAAAAATCATCATTGAATGTCTTCAAACAGATGCTAACATACAAAGAAGAACCATCAGACGAATTGATTGAAATTGGGCTAAATATGGGTTGTGCGTATATGTTGGAATATCATAAATTAATTGTGGAATGTGTAAGCATCTATCGATCTTATTTTAATTAGCTCCATTTATAATTAATAGAACAAAAAAATCTTTTATATTAAATATATGATTTGTTATGGGGTATAAAAATTGCAGGAAACAAAGTATGGAACTGCGCCAACAGATGAAATCTTGAAATATGGCATGTTACATGGTTTTGAAGGAATGTGTGTAGTTTATGAGTCAATTGTTGCAATGGTACTTCATTTCTTTTCGATTTACATTGATGTCTACTATTTAATATTGCAATTTTCATTATTCTCACCAATATATATACACTCATTACAATTTATTTATATGTTTGTAGATGGAAGGTGAAGAAGAAGAAAACAATCAACACCGTGAACAAAACATTCCTGAAAAATAACCCAAGTCATGGAAGTAGCTCTAGTAGTGACAATAGTTCAAGCAAAGAATGATGATCACTATGTTTGGATATCAAAGCAAATCATTGTATCTTTTGAAATAGTATCCTGTGAAATCAGAAATTTTGTTTAATGTAATGGACATAGTGTCCCAATTGAAAGACAAAGGGATACCAATAACTGTCCCATTTTGTACGACAAAGACTGTCTTATATATATATATATATATATATATATATATATATATATATATATATGTGTGTGTGTGTGTGTGTGTGTGTGTGTGTGTGTGTGTGTGTGTATGTATGAATTTATTCTATTGTGTTCTCCATTGTCGCTGTGAAATGTAACACCGCTGATTAAATTTATGGATGATTAAATATTATAATGAAGAGATGTGATATTTGATGATATGATATAACAAATTAATCCAAACATCACATTCAAATGCACTAATAAAAATTTAATTCATATGAATATTGTTATAAGATATATATGTGTCAACTTTTGATGAATAATGAATTTTAAAAAATCACAACAATTATGATATGATATAACAAATTAATCCAAACATCACATTCAAATGCATCAATAAAAATTTAATTAATATGAATATTGTTATAAGATGTGTTGACTTTGATGAATAATGAATTTTTAAAAATCACAATAATTTCACTGTCACAGGTCGATGTTTCTAAAAAATACAAAATTAACATCGATGCATGTCAATTACTGTACACGGGTGTGTTTATATGTTGAAGCGCACTGGTGTGTTTCAACGACCTATGGGCACCGCAAAATACCAAAACCAATTAAAAATATCGGTGTGTTTGTGCGGTAGGGCGCACCGATGCGTTTACATGGCACTACACACCGGTGCATTTGTACGACCTATGGGGACCACACAAATATCGATACCAATTATAAATCTTCGTGCGTTTGTGTGATATTGCGCACCGATGCGTTTATGCGGCACTACGCACAGTGCATTTGTACGACCTATGGGCACTGCACAAATACCAATACCAATTATAAATCTCGATGCGTTTGTGTGATACTGCGCACTGGTATGTTTCTATAAGTCTACGTATCGATGCGTTGAGACGACCTATGGGCACCGTACAAATCCCAAGACCAATTAGAACGGCCTTGTGCATTGTGTCACCAACACTGCGCCCGGTGCAGTTTTATACCTTGAGGGCCTGGTGCATGCTCCTTCGACTGCCTCGGGCTGCCTTCTAGATGACACACACCGGTGCGTTGAAGCCTGAGTAGTGCACCAATGAAAAAACATCTGTAATAACCTCCAGTCGGCCATTTTTTTAGTTGTGTTGAATTTCCGTTAAAAGCTCCATCAAAACCTCCGTAACCATAAATGGATGTTGTAGCAAATGTTTTTTTGACAATTTTGGCCAATTTTATAACACTAAAAACCTTTATAACCTCCTCTAGAGGGTCTTTTCCTTGTAGTGACAACAAGTTAATTAATTGTATGCACATAATAAACTATCTTCAAGCTCATGTAATCACGCTTACATAAGAAAAATACAAACAATCAAGATGTTGCAAACTCAAGTTGTCAACATCAACATTCTATAAGAAATTCAATAGCATTCAATCAAGGCAATAAATTTAATGAAGCTGCAAACTCAATCATTCCAAGACAATTCTACATCAACATCAACAACAATTTTTTGTGTAACTTGTAAATCAAAAGTTTTAAGTTAACTTGTAATCCAATTCAAATAAAAACTAATTTGAATTGTAAGGGTGCATTCTTGGTTGAAACTAACACCTAAGTTTGAATTAATAAGGTGGTCAAACAAAGACAATTAATTCAACTAAGTCTTCAACTGAGTCATCAAGATTATTTGAACTTGTCATTGTAAAAAAATTCTCTTGGGTGCATTTTCGACACCCTTTTTTTAAAAATAAGCACAATCAAGTGAGTAAATTCAAGGAAGTCCAAAGTACTAGTGAAAAAATTCAAAGCATCAAGCGAGCGAGTTTTAACTCTATAAAAAACAACAACAAGTTTAAATCTATTGTAAGCGAGCGTGAGTATTCAATTATCCAAATGAGCATGAAGCAATCAAGCAAGGAATCATAATTAATCAAGCGTGAATTCAAGTGTTGAAAGAAAACAAAATAAGAAACCGAGTGTGCCATTCAAACAACAAATAAAGCGAGCGTGTCATTCAAGCAACAAATCAAGCGAGAAAATTCAATCAAACAAGTTCAAATCAAGTGAGCAAGTTCAAAGAAACACATTCAAATATACGACAAGCGAGCCTGAATTCAAGCGAGGGAGTTCACATGGAGAAACACATTCAGTTGTTCCAAGTTCTTAACAATCTGATTCTATCATAAGTTGACGACATGGTGAAAATCAGAAAAGAAACTCTTGCTAATATTCAAGTACATCTTCAACAAGCATATGAAACAATTGAGTTTCTTCAACTGGAGTTGCAACTACAAAGAGATGAGTTGCAATAGAAGAGTAATTCTCCCAAGTCATTCAACCATATTGATGAAGGTAAATATGTTGATTCCAAGTCACTTATTCAAACAACTTCAAGTGTAGAATTTTTCCATGACCGCATTCAACTTACTTCTTCCAAGCCAATCATCAAGTCATGGAAAGAAATCCAAAGCAACAAAAATCGACGAGGAATAGGATATGCCAAAGAAGACAACAACTTGCATATCCCAGAGTATTCAAAGCCAATCAAGTTCATCAGTTCAGGATTTCTTGATCAAATAATATCAACTAGCCATAAGAAAGTTGAAGACAAACCAAAATGCACACATTTTCAAAGAACAGATCATATGGAAGATCATTGTTATGATATCCATCCTTGTCACCATTGTGACGAGCAGAATCATTCATCAGAGAAATGCTACAACCAAAACCAACCAGCCATATTGAAGTTGAATTATGCATGGATTGATCATTGTGAACTTCTTCTCATTCTCTCTCTCATATGCTCTAAGCCATTCAGCTGGTGTCGTTATTGGAGGCCTTTGGGTTCTCTCTTGTTTACCATTGAAATCGGATGTTGCTCTTCTGTAAGGGTGTTCTTCTAGGAGGAATACCCTGGAGCAATCATACACTGGCTTTCATACGTCCTTGGACCATCTAGATTTTAGAGAAAGACCACAACATTTACATCCAAAATACCCTTTTGTTACAAGACCTATGAGATTATTGTATACAATTAATATGCATGGCACGTTAAAGAATATCATGAAGATCATAACAGTTACAACGAATTAAATAACTAATATGTGAAAGAATATTGTTACGTATATAAACAAATCAATAAATTAAACATGTAATTTACCAGAGAAAACTCCTAAGCCTGGATAATCATGGTCATGTAAGCACATATGCCATACAACGTAAAACTCCTCTCTACTGCGATGGTTCTTGATACATCGTATACATTTATCCCATCCCATAATTCCTTCAATTCATCTACCAATGGTTGTAAGTAGACATCCATATTCTTCACTTGTCTTCTACCACAGACTATGAGAGCCAACATAAAATTTTTATTCTTCACAGAAAACCATGGGGCGATATTGTTATTGACCACTACTACAGGCCAAACAGAATAGTTGGTGTTCTGGAGGGAATATTGGTTGACGCCATCCATGGCTATGCTGAGTCGTAGACTTCGTACTTCATCCTTGAACTTTTCGGGCCATGTATCCTCTATATGCTTCATGTCTATTGAATCAGTTGGGATTCGCATAACTCCCAACTCACTTTTGTGTGAGGCGTGCCATCCCTTCAACTTAGCTAATTATTTGAAACAAAAAAGCCTTTGAATCCTTGGGATTATAGGCATGTGCCTCAATATCTTAAAAGGAGGACCAGTACGTGATTTACCCTTGTTTTTTTATTTATCATACCTGTCATGCCCACATTTAGGACACATCTCTTTGTCTGCACATTCTCTTTTATATAGAATACAATCATTTGGACATGCATGATATGATATGTACTCAACACCCAACGTTTTCAACAATTTCTTTGCCTCTTCGTAGCTACCGGGAAAGACATTATCACTCAGAAGAACCTTATATTTGAATAACCTGTATTTGGTGATCATGGAAAAATATATTAATAAATGTACATTAATGTCGATATAACTATTAACATTCATAAAAATTTCCATTTGTAATGTTCATTGCAGTGTACTGATTATATTTCAATATTATATAAGGGAGTACTTTATGGTAACTTACCTCAAAATTTTTGAGAAACATGCATTCGAAAAGCCAAAATTTGCTTTCAAGTTGTACAGTAACATCGTTGTCCCCAAATGGGTATACTTTAACTGGCCGCCAAGTCCAAAGAGAGGGGTGGTGGAAGAAAATTTAAGGCTTTCGAAAAAGGTGTCAGCGATATGAGAATCATCCCCTAGTTGATCATCGTTTTGGAATGCATATAACAACATTGTCTCCATGGAAGTTGTCTCGATAAGATTATTTCTGATCTAGGACCAGAAGAGCGTAAAAGCTTGTTGGAAAAATTGCAGAATGATGAATCATGTGAATGAAAAAATACTATCGATCCAATATGAGTTTATTTTTTTAATTTTCATTAATAATATACTTAAAATTATTAGATAACATGTGTCAAACAATCTATTAATTCACATATGTTTAATGTTCTACAAGGACCAACAACTCATAAAAGGAATGTTGTTCTAAGAAAAGAAAAAAATAGAACATGCAAATGAAAATGAATTGCTCCTTAACTCATTTGGAGTGGTGTTGGAGGTTAACGAAAGGGGGAAAAACTTTTTAAAAAGTTTGAGGGATCTAGTGGAACGAATGTATAGATGTTATTTACACTTACAATACAAAAATAAATCCAATGATTCTAAGAACCAAATTTTATCTAAACTACAGGAAGAGTTTTCAGAGAATTGGTCAATGAGATCACATGTCAGACTTTTAATAGCAAAAACGTACAATAACAAAAAAGAAAGAATGAAAAAGTAATATTCCTTTAAATGTTTGTCTAGAATTATTTGTAGATATTACTTTTGTTATATTTACTTTTCATATATCAATATAAAAATTAAATAGTTTATTGTCATGTTACATTTTCAGGAAGATTATGAAAATCTCAAAAGATGAACGAGTTGTTATCAGAAATATGCCAGTAGGAATGTCCAAAAAGGTGTACAAGGAGATGGTCAAAGAAATGGACAAAATTGCATCGCAGGAGGAGCCATATCAACAACAACATGCTTCAAATGTAATATGTAATCATTGAATTTTTCGATCATTAGGTACAATAAATAAACAATTTAGCATTAAATATTAATTTTCAAGAATTTTCTTGTAGAAAATAAAAGAAAATGGAACCCATTAAGCACATAAAACAGGACGAAAAGGAATAAAATGGTTGATCTCTAAGTTTGTGAGTAATTGTTACTTCCTTATAACAGCTTAACTAGATTTCATTTTTGTATTTTTTAAGTTGCTTTACAAAAGTCATCATTGTCGAATGTCTTCAAATAGGTGCTAACATACAAAGAAGAAGCATCAGAGGAATTGATTGAAATTGGGTTAAATATGGGTTGTGAGTATATGTTGGCATATCAGAATTAATTGTGGAATTTGTAAGCATCTATCGATATTGTTTTTCTTAGCTCCGTCTATAATTAATGGAACAAAAAAATCTTTTATATTATACATATGATTTGTTATGGGGTATAAAACTTGCAGGAAACAAAGTATGGAACTGCGCCAACAGATGAAATCTTCAAAGATGGCATGTTACATTGTTTTGAAATAATGTGTATAGTTTATGAGACAATTGTTGCAATGGTACGTCATTTATTTTCGATTTACATTGATGTGTATTATTTAATATTTCAATTTTCATTATTCTCACCAATGTATATACACTCATTATAGTTTTTTTTTATGTTTGTAGATGGAAGGTGAAGAAGAAGAAAATAATGAACATATTGAAAAAAACAATCTTGAAAATAACCCAAGTCATGGAAGTAGCTCTAGCAATGATAACAGTTCAAGCGAAGAATGATGATCACTATGTCTGGATATTAAAGCAAGACGTTGTATTTTTTAAAATATTATCCCGTGAAATCAGACATTTTGTTTAATGTAATGGACATAGTATCCCAATTGAAAGACAAAGGGATACCAGTAACTGTCTCATTTTGTATGACAAAGATTGTCTTATATATATATATATATATATATATATATATATATATATATATATATATATATATATGTGTGTGTGTATGTGTGTGTGTATAATATGTTTTAATTTATTCTATTGTGTTCTCCATTGTCGCTGTGAAATGTAACACCACTGATTAAATTTATGGATGATTAAATATTATAATGAAGAGATGTGAAATTTGATAATATGATATAACAAATTAATCCAAACATCACATTCAAATGCACTAATAAAAATTTAATTCATATGAATATTGTTATAAGATATATATGTGTTGACTTTTGATGAATAATGAATTTTAAAAAATCACAATAATTATGATATGATATAACAAATTAATCCAAATATCACATTCAAATGCATTAATAAAAATTTAATTAATATGAATACTGTTATAAGATGTGTTGACTTTGATGAATAATGAATTTTAAAAAATCACAATAATTTCACTGTCATAGGTCATTGTTTCTAAAAAATACAAAATTAACATCGCTGTGTGTCAATTACTGTACACGAGTGTGTTTATATGCTGAAGTGCATCGGTGTGTTTCAACGACCTATGGGCACCTCACAAATACCAAAACCAATTAAAAATATCGGTGTGTTTGTGCGGTAGGGCGCACCAATGCGTTTATGTGGCACTATGCACCGGTGCATTTGTACGACCTATGGGAACCACACAAGTACCGATACCAATTATAATTCTCGATGTGTTTGTGTGATATTGCGCACCAATGCGTTTATGCGGCACTATGCACGGTGAATTTGTACGACCTATGGGCACCACACAAATATCGGTGTGTTTGTGTGATACTGCACACCGGTGCGTTTCTATAAGTCTACGTATCGATGTGTTGAGGCGACCTATGGGCACTACACAAATCCCAAGACCAATTAGAATAGCTTTGTGCGTTGTATCACCAACACTGCCCGGTGCGGTTTTATACCTTGAGGGCCTGGTGCATGCTCCTTCGACCGCCCCGGGCCACCTTTTAGATGACACGCACCAGTATGTTGAAGCCTGAGTAGCACGCCGATTAAAAAACATCTGTAATAACCTCCGGTCGCCCATTTTTTTTAGTTGTGTTGAATTTCCATTAAAAGCTCCGCAAAAACCTCTGTAACCATAAACGGATGTTGTAACAAATGTTTTTTTGACATTTTTGGCAATTTTATAGCACTAAAATCCTCCTTTATAACCTCCTCTAGAAGGTCTTTTCCTTGTAGTGACAACAAGTTAAATAATTGTATGCACATAATAAATTCTCTTCAAGCTCATGTAATCACGCTTACATAAGAAAAATACAAACAATCAAGATGTTGCAAACTCAAGTTGCCAACATCAACATTCTATAAGCAATTAAATATCATTCAATCAAGGCAATAAAGTTAATGAAGCTGCAAACTCAAGCATTCCAAGACAATTCTACATCGACATCAACAACAATTTCTTGTGTAACTTGTAAATCAAAAGTTTTAAGTTAACTTGTAATCCAATTCAAATAAAAACTGAGTTGAGTTGTAAGGGTGCATTCGGTTGAAACTAACACCTAAGTTTGAATTAATAAGGTGGTCAAACTAAGACAATTAATTCAACTAAGTCTTCAACTGAGTCATCAAGATTATTTGAACTTGTCATTGTAAAAAAATTCTCTTGGGTGCATTTTGGACACCCTTTTTTTTTAAATAAGTGCAATCAAGTGAGTATATTCAAGGAAGTCCAAAGTGCCAGTGAAAAAATTCAAAGCATCAAGCGAACGATTTTTAACTCTACAGCAAATAACAACAAGTTTAAATCTATTGTAAGCAAGTGTGAGTATTCAATTATCCAAACGAGCATGAAGCAATCAAGCAAGCGATCATAATCAAGCAAGCGTGAGTTCAAGTGTTGAAAGAAAACACAATAAGAAACCGAGCATGCCATTCAAGCAACAAATCAAGCGAGCGTGTTATTCAAGCAACAAATCAAGCGAGAAAATTCAATCAAACAAGTTCAAATCAAGTGAGCAAGTTCAAAGAAAGACATTCAAATATATGACAAGTGAGCCTGAATTCAAGCGATCGAGTTCACATGGTGAAACACGTTCAGTTGTTCTAAGTTCTTAATAATCTGATTCTATCATAAGTTGACGACATGGTGAAAATCAGCAAAGAAACTCTTGCTGATATCCAAGTACATCTTCAACAAGCACATGAAACAATTGAGTTTCTTCAACTGGAGTTGCAACTACAAAGAGATGAGTTGCAATAGAAGAGTAATGCTCCCAAGTCATTCAACGATATTGATGAAGGTAAATATGTTGATTCCAAGTCACTTATTCAAACAACTTCAAGTGTAGAATTTGTCCATGACCACGTTCAACTTACTTCTTCCAAGCCAATCATTAAGTCATGGGAAGAAATACAAAGCAACAAAAATCGATAAGGAATAGGATATGCCAAAGAAGACAACAACTTGCATATCCCAGATTATTCAAAGCCAATCAAGTTCATCAGTTCAGGATTTCTTGATCAAATAACATCAACTAGACATAAGAAAGATGAAGACAAACCAAAATGCACACATTGTCAAAGAACAGATCATATGGAAGATCATTGTTATGATATCCATCCTTGTCGCCATTGTGGCGAGCAGAATTATTCATCAGATAAATGCTACAACCAAAACCAACCAGCTAGATTGAAGATGAATTTTTCATGGATTGATCATTGTGAATGGTCATCAACAGTTAAAATATTGTATAAGTTTTATAACTGAATTAAATCACACATATTGCATCCAGAATTCAAATGATGGTACTTTCGTGCAGTAGAACGGGGTAGTAAACCAGTGAAACACTCCTACACCTAAAAGGGTGGAGTTTAGAAATCATTTCAAGATGATTGTCTCTCCTTTCAACCGACAAAGAGGGGAAAATGATAATGAAATTGAAGGTGATTGTTAGACTGAAAGTCTCGACAACATCATCATCAGCAGCCAGTAGGCGATTAGACATCCAAGAAGCCAGTGGGCACTCAACATCAATTCACCAATGGGCGTTCTCAATATCAAAGAAGAATTTTCGACGTCGACAAATTCGCCAGTGGGCATTCTCAATATTTTATCAGTGGACAAGAAAATTCGCTAGTGGGCGTCATCAAAATTTTGTCAGTGGACAAAGGATGTTGATTGCAAGTAAAGGGCAGATGTATCATTTTGCAGCTTGGCACATGATGGAGTTGTCAAGAAAAAGTCAAAGATGAATCAGAATTGTAGCTGACTCGTGATCTCTTCAGATTGAAGTTTTTTCGGCATCCAACTTTGGCGATTTTTTATGTAGTTTTTTTTAGGTTCAACAGTTTCAGCATGAGAACTTGGAAGATGGTTCCTGGTTCTTATTTTGGACTTATAATTGAGGGGGAGAATTTTAGCCTCACTCTCATATGTTAAGCAATTCTAAGTCCAAATAATTAAATTAATTAAACTCATGAAAGTTAGGATTTAATCCTACCTTTCTATATTGAGTTTGTTCCTCATAGTTAGGAGTGAGTTTAGGCCTAGTTGGTTGAGAGATTCCCTCCAACTAGTTAGGCTCCTAGATTAGTGTTTTGTTGAGATCTTTGCTCAACAAAATATTCCAAGATAGACGCACTATCTTGAGACTAACTTGCCCTTTTCCGCCAATTCTATGTCTCTGGTATGTTTTTATTGTATTTTTTTTAATATTCCTTCATAAATACCAATGTTGAAGGTGAGATTGATAAATAGTTTAAATTTTGGTTTTAACCTTTAAAAAATATTCATTCACTTTTTCAAGTGAATGTAAAATTCACTTTTAAAGGGACTTTGTAAACACTATTTCACTTTTTTTTTAAGTGATGTCACCAAGTGATTTTTTTTTTTTAAGTTAAAAAATAAAGGGATTTAAAAAGGAGTAACGTGAGAAGGTGTGATCATAGATTTAATATAAGGATAAGGTATGTAATATATATCTCTTTTTTTAGCCCCAAGGGTTATCTCAAGTGGTAGTGAGCCAATACGTGGGCCTCTCCGTTGAGGGAGGTCACGGGTTCGATCCTTGAGTCCTTTGGGGTCAGGCGCCGAAAGTCCGCCGAACGGTTTACCGCACGTACCATCCAGAAATTCTGGGGAAGTACGCCCGGGTTTCCCGTGAGCTTTCCCCTCGTGAAAAAAATATATATCTCTTTTTTTAATAATAAGTGAGTGGAGTGTAAATTGAAGTTAATAGAATTTAAATATTGATAAACTGATTCACTTTTTATAAAGTGAATTTATAAATTGTTTAATGGAGGGATAAGGTAGGTTTATTTTTTAATTTATAACAATTTTTTTTGGAGTGGTAAGGTAAAAAAAAAAAATTAATTGGATTGATAAGTTGATTTTTTTAAATGAGAAATTCGTTGTTGTATTTTTTCTGAGAGATTGACTCAATGAACATCTAGTTTTTTGAAGACAATTTGCTTCCAAGGAGTTCTGGAACTTTGCAAAGACTCCATGACGATATTGTCAAGGTGAAATATGATGTACTCCAGTATTTAATAAAACATATTTTTGATGGTGCTTGTGTCCTATATCCGCCCGAAATTGAATACGAGGATCTTAGGTACACCATGAGTGTGTTTGTGATGGCGCATGATTCTTGATGTTGCTTATGTTTTGTATGTCTAATTTTTTACACTCAATTTTTCATATGGTCCACATGGATTATGTTATCACCAAAATGTGACCCTGATAGGCTGCTCATCAAGTCAATCTTAGTGTAACTATTTCAAACCAATATTTTAGCTGAGGCTTAGCCTCCTCAGCTTGAGAGGGCTCTCTCAAGGGTTAATGATATTGATTAAAGATATAGATAGATGGCTAATTCTATGGTTTGTGATTTTGTATGTTTATTGGTTGAAAGATGGAGACTTGCTACCATTGGGCTATGGAGTTAGTGACAGAGATAAAGATAACCAATAACTCTTCTTATAAAACTCAGGCTTGTAGATACTTCAATGAAAAAGTGACACATTCAGAAAAGTCTCAATAACCTGAGGTTCAAAGGAAATCAGAGCATGTGGTTCATGAATTCTGAGAAATGATACATCAAGGTATCGAAAAGGAAAGTATTAAAAGTGATTCATCAAAGCTTAACACTTAAAGGAAGTCAAAGTATGAATGACCATGAATTTTGAGTAATAAGTATTTAAAACATTGAAGAAAACCTTTCAAAGGTGGGATTCAGAAAACTCAATTCACCATAGTTCAACACTTAAAGGAAGTCATAGCATGTTCCTCCATGAATTCTGAGTAATAAGCATTAAGACTATGGAAGTAAAACATATCAAAGATAAAAGATAAAACTCACTGAATTACACTAATAATCTCAGGTCTGCCAAGAAGAAAAACCCTCTGCACTATTGATCACAGTCCATTACATAAAGTAGCAGTTTTGCCAAAAAGTCTTCAACCCCTATAGAATTCGACCTCTTGATCATTTATAGATGATTTACAACATAGGATAAGCTTATCCTCCACTATACACTTCGAATTCCTACCTATGACACCTATCCTAACCATATAACATGGTATTTGTTACATAAGACAACGGCAAACCTAAAACAGAGTCCTATTACAAATAGGACTAAAACTCTTTAAATATGCTCCTAAAACATTATCTAATAATTATTACATGTTTTTCCATCTGAAATCCCATGAATTCGAATTTTGATGCTGCCTCAACCTTTGATGTAATCCTGTTGATGATGACCCAAACTGTCCTAAAAATCAGGAGACAGATTTCCTGTTTTTTCCATGAAAATTAGGTCTTGGGACAGAGCATTTATCTTCCCATCCATGATGTATTTTGAGAAAATGAAGGAGTATTTTGAGACCATGTTGTCTTGAAAAAAAACCTCTCTTGGATTTTTGAAATACCTCTCCTACGGTCCAAAAACTATCTTTGAACAACATGTGTAAAACTAGAAAATTCTGATTCCTGAAAATATGGCTTCAAAGAAAGCCTTGTATCTTCGAATTGGTAACACTTGTGAGAAAAGTGAGATATTTTATTGTAGCTAGAGATTTTATGAATAGAAACCTCCTTCAGAATTCCAAAATACCTTTTCTTGTGGTCAGAAACTGAACTTGAAGTGAACTACTAAAACCAGAAAGCAGAGTTTTTCTCTCAATGACTTTCAGCAGTTTCGTAGCGCAATTTGAGTCATCAATTTCTCCCACCTCATGATTAATTTGAAGAAACTGAAAGAAATTTTTGTAGTTAGGTATGTTAGGAATAAAAACCTCTTTCCTTTTTCAAAAATTTGTTTTCAGTTTCCCATAAACCTCCTTGTAAATTTACTTCTAAAACCAGAAAATAGAGTTTTTTGATGAAAAAAAGGGTTGCTTCAGTAGTTTCGTAGCACACTGCGAAAATAGCAGCGTTTTCATAGCGTAAAACTGGATTTTTACACTGTCTATGCTACGAAAACGTGGTTTCGTGGCTAATTCCAAAAAAAATTCAAATGGTTTAAGATATGACTTCTAAAGAGGATGTGAGACCTTTAAGACATGGAATAAGGTTGTTAAAATTTATTTGGGTATGAAAATGAGACTTAAAATACCTTATTTGGAAATGAAAAATGACATCTTAATACCTTTGACCTATCACTTACCCAATTCATAAATGAAATGACTCAAGACCTACTTGAAACCATGACCAAAAGCAGAGTTGACGCAATGATGTTTTGAAAATTTAGGTGTGATAACAGAGTACACAACAAGTTAAATAATAGTATGTACATAATAAATTCTCTTCAAGCTCATGTAGTCACACTTACATAAGCAAAATACAAACAATCAAGATGTTGCAAACACATAATCAAAGATATCATGTTGCCAACATCATCATTCTATAATAAATTCAATATCATTCAATCAAGGCAATCAAGTTAATGAAGCTTCAAACTCAAGCATTCTAAGATAATTTTACATCGACATCAACAAAAAAAAATTGTGTAACTTGTAAATCAAAAGTTGTAAGTTAACTTGTAATATAATTCAGATAAAAACTGAGTTGAATTGTAAGAGTGCATTCTTAGTTGAAACTGACACCTAAGTTTGAATTAATAAGGTGGTCAAACTAAGACAATTAATTCAAGTAAGTCTTCAACTGAGTCATCAAGATTATTTGAAGTTGTCATTGTAAAAAGTTTCTCTTGGGTGCATTTTCGATAGTGTTCGACACCCTTTTTTAACAAATAAGCACAATCAAGTGATTAAATTCAAGGAAGTCCAAAGTGCCAATGAAAAAATTCAAAGCATCAAGCGAGTGAGTTTCAACTCTAAAGCAAACAACAACTAGTTCAAATCTACTGCAAGCGAGCATGAGTATTCAATTATTCAAGTGAGCATGAAGCAATCAAGCAAGCGTGAGTTCAAGTGTTGAAAGAAAATTCAATAAGAAATCAAGCATGCCATTCAAGCAACAAATCAAGCAAGCATTTCATTCAAGAAACAAATCAAGCGAGAAAATTCAATCAAACAAGTTCAAATCAAGTGAGCAAGTTCAAAGAAAGACATTCAAATCTACGACAAGCGAGCCTGAATTCAAGCGAGTGAGTTCACATGGCGAAACACATTCATTTGTTCCAAGTTCTTAACAATCTGATTCTATCATAAGTTGACGACATGGTGAAAATCAGAAAAGCGACTCTTGCTAATATTCAAGTACATCCTCAACAAGCACATGAAACAATTGAGTTTCTTCAACTCGAGTCGCAACTACAAAGAGATGAGTTGAAATAGAAGATTAATGCTCCCAAGTCATTCAACCATATTTATGAAGGTAATGATGTTGATTCCAAGTCACTTATCCAAACAACTTCAAGTGTAGAAGTTGTCTATGACCACGTTCAACTTACTTCTTCCAAGCCAATCATCAAGTCAAGGGAAGACATCTAAAGCAATAAAAATTGACGAGGAATAGGATATTCCAAAGAATACAACAACTTGCATATCCCAGATTATTCAAAACCAATCAAGTTCATCAGTTCAGGATTTCTTGATCAAATAACATCAACTAGCCATAATAAATTTGAAGACAAACCAAAATGCACACATTGTCAAAGAACAGATCATATAGAATATCATTGTTATGATATCCATCCTTGTCGCCATTATGGCGATCAGAATCATTCATTGGAGGAATTATACAACCAAAAATAACTAGTCAGATTGAAGATGAATTATGCATGGATTGATCCTTGTGAATGGTCATCAACAGTGAAAATATTGTATAAGTTTTACAACTGAATTCAATCACACCTATTGCAGCCAACATTCAAATGATGGTACTTTCGTGCAGTTGAATGGGGTAGTAAACTAGTGAAACATTCCTACACCTAAAGGGGGGGAGTTGAGAAATCATTTCAAGATGATTGTCTCTCCTTTCAGCAAACAAAGAGGGAAAATGATAATGAAATTGAAGGTGTTTGTCAGACTGAAAGTCTCGACAACATCATCATCAGCAGCCAGTGGGCAAACAAAAATCCAAGAATCCAGTGGGCATTCAACATCAATTCTCCAGTGGGCGTTCTCAATATTAAAGAAGAATTTTCGACGTCAGCAAATTCACTAGTGGGCGTTCTCAATATTTTGTCAGTGGACAAGCAAATTCGCTAGTGGGTGTCATCAACATTTTGTCAGTGGACAAAGGGTGTTGATTTCAAGCAAAAGACAGATGGATCATTTTGCAAATTGTCACATGATGGAGTTGTCAAGCAAAATTCAGAGATGAATCAGACTTGTAGTTGACTCATGATCTCTTCAGATTGAAGTTTTTTCGGCATCCAACTTTGGTGATTTTTCAGGTAGTATTTTTTAGGATTAACAGTTTCAGCATGAGAACTTGGAAGATGGTTCCTAGTTCTTATTTTGGACTTATCATTGAGGGGGGGAATATTAGCCTCACTCTCATATTTTAAGCAATTCTAAGTCCAAATAATTAAATTAATTAAAATCATGAAAGTTAGTATTTAATCCTACATTTCTGTATTGAGTTTGTTCCTCATAATTAGAAGTTAGTTTAGGCCTAGTTAGTTGAGAGATTCTCTCCAACTAGTTAAGCTCCTAGATTAGTGTGTTGTTGAGATATTTTCTCAACCAAAGAGTCAAAGATAGACGCATTATATTGAGACTAACTTCCTCATGTATTTATATGTATCATAAACATTATTTTAATAATGAGAGAATTTGAGGAATACTGTAAGGTTGTGGCCTTTTCCGCCAGAAGTATTTGGTATTTTTTATGACTGTTTTATGAGTTGATTAAATATCCTCAACTCTCAAATATGGATGTCCCCTTACCCAAACATTGGGTGTCAATGTAATAGCCACAAGGTGTATGTGGTTCGAATGCATGGGTTCAAAGTAAGGGGTTATATAACCAATCTACCTCACTATGGATGAAGTCTTTGGAATCAACAACATGTTGGTCATGGGTCTGTTGTGGAATGAAATACGCACGATGATGCATATCATCACAAAAAAATCAAGGGTGGTCATGCCTTCCATAATTTCTTCATCTGAATGCAAGATGGGAGGACTGGAGGAAGGGTGATGCGGCAGAGCTACCTCATGCATCATCATGAGAAAAATGGTTTGCATATGCATCACTACGATGGGTAGACGAAGAGTTAGTAGATGAAACATCTACCGATGTTGATACCAGGGTGTCCGACGAAGGAGATTCGTTAGGAACTTTATGGGAAGCCCCTAAGGGGTCTTCCTCCATGGATCTCATGGATGAAAACAGGTAGAGAATAGCGATCGAAGAGTTTGTCATCTTGACATTGGGGGGAGGAATCACAATGGGTGCAGAACTGTCCTCCAGTTCTGGTGAAGCAGAACCCACAAGTAGAGGAGTACATAATCCTCTACGAGCTACCTCTATTTCGAGAATTGCCTCAAGGGTATCGCGAAAGTCGTCGAGACAGGGACAATGATGAGAATAGTGATCGTAAAGGTCACACAGAGCACAAGGGTGGTTTGTGCACAACGATTTGAGTTTCTTAGCTGAATCAGGTAAGGTAACATGGACCTTCGGGATGTCGTATTCAAGAAATGTTTCATTGACCATAGGTTTGAGACGAGGAAGCTCAAGATAGTTATGGGTGGCATTCCCAACAACATCACACAAAGCGCAGGGAGGTGTCAGCTTTGGAGGCTTAGTTGGAGCTGAATTTATTTAGGGAGCCTTGTACTTGGGTTTTTTATTTTTGGCTTTGCCCCCCTAACCGAATGCTTTCGCAATAGGAGTAGGTTCCTGTTGAGGTGTTTATGGCACTGAAGCAAAGGGAGGGGTCATGGCGATCAGTTGAAACGAGGTCAAAGTGGTATATGGTTTAATTTTACTAGGAGGAGTGCTTGTTGGGGGTATCGATGTACCAGACTGGGATCCCCAAGGTCAATTTGGGTAAAATCAATGTAGCCATAACAGGCACCGAAAATACTCCATATGGAGGAGCTAAAAATGGTATCTTACCTTAAGGCTAATGGTGTGGCGTAATGGCTCCCAAATGGTTAAGGAATTGGGGGACTGTTCCTAGTTGAAAAGGATTGGGAGAGACGCCAGCATAAGGAGAAGTTCCTTGAGGAGATGGTCCTTATGGCTGTACCGAGTGAACAATAGAAGGTTGTGAAGGCGTTGGTTGCTAGCTAGTCATACCAGGCCGCTTTTGGCTAGCCTGAGACGCTTGCAACATGCAAACACTCAACGAGCTGGGATCAATGATAAGAGGGGGGAGGGGCAAGGAATGAACCAAGTAAGGTGGAATATTTACAGACTCCTTGCGAAACACTGGTGAGAGGTGCAATTGATTGGTTATTGGCCACTGAAGATATGATGGACTCAAGGGAGGTGTGAAACTTCAGTTCATAATATGTCAATTGATCGATGGTCACAATATTTCCAATGTGGGGGAAGCACATATTACGATGAACTACAAATGCGACAGCTAACATGGCATATGTGTAGCTACGACCCAAGAGGATATTATAATCCAAGGGAGCATCAATGAATTCTATTTCAATACAAACATTATTTCCTGCAAGTTAGACTGGAAAATTGCAGAACATGCCAAGGGGCTGAGAAAGGTGACCATCTGAAGCACGTAAAGTGATGGTGGATGGGGACAGATCGAGGGATCTGAGTTTCTTCCAAACATAGGCGGACATCACATAGGTGGATGCGCCCTCGTTAATGATACATCTCTGAACATGGGAATTACGGATCATGACTGGTATTTGGAAGGAAACAGATGAAGGTAAAGGGGGATGTTCTGACTTGTCAATATCAAAGACAATCAAGCGATCATATGAAGGATCCACAATGCCCAAAGTAGATAGTAGATATTTTCATGTGATGGGTACATCTGGAGGACTTCCAGTGCTGACATGGCAGCTTGGAACTGCGTCAAGTCATCTACTATGTTGTAGGTGTGGGCGGCTTTGGCAGAAGCAACATTTCGGCGTAACGGCCCTTTGGGGATATTGTGAATGACCTCTACCTTAAGCTAGGGATCTGTAAGGGAACATTTGGTGTCGAAATGGACTTTGTGGGTACTGTGGTTTGGGACTTAGTTGCAGACATAGCGGGTTGCTTGTCATATTGGCCCGACCGAGTCTGAAGGTTGACATCAGCAATATTAACCTCTTTATAATTCATCATGAGAATCTAGTAATCAAGGGTACCAGACTACGGGGGTTGAGGGGCGACCTGACCCTGAAGTGGTTGGGCAGCAACATATCCTTGTTGAGGGAAAGGATTAGTGAACACAGCCGATTAAGTTGGCGTAGTGTTTGGAGGAAGTGACACGATGGGTTGCTGTCCTCTAGACGCTGCATGGGCTTCCCACAACTAGTGCATATGGGGTAAAAGGGAAAAATCATGAGTATAATGGCCATGAACACCACAACATGAACAAGATTTGTTCATACGAAGGGTCTTGTTCTGCTTAAGCTAATCGCCCTGTTGTTGGTTTGCGATGTTAGGCTGGTTCCTTTGGGGTGCGTTCAATTTATTACCTTGGCGACCTTGGTTACCCTGTGCTTGTTGGTTTTGGTTTCCTTTCCCCTTATTCTTTTTCTTCGAATTATGGGGATTAGTCACACTCTGCTGAGCATACACTTGACCTTAAGGAGGATGTGGTTGAGGTTGAGAAGGCACAGGAGGCGGGGGCGTTGATTCCAGAGCGCTAGGCTATGCATAAGGATAGAAAGGAGATGGGGCAACATTTGGGTAAACAGGTTGAGCAACAGTTGGCCCTAGCATCGATTGATGTGGTTGGAAAAATGCATAAGTGATGCAGGGGCATTAGGTTCCGAAGAAAAAAAAATACTTTGTATTTTCATAGACATGGGGGGGTCTTATGTTTTTAATTTCTTGTGTAATTATTAAATAATTTGAGTGATTTTAAATGTTCCCAAATGATTGGAGAACATGAGGGAATTTGATTAGTTGGGAATATGAAGAGACAGTTCAAATTTAGGCATGAAATTAGAATTAGTTTAAGCAAATATAGGGATTTAGTCTAGATTTAGGAAATCTATAATTTCAAGAGTTTTGTTGAGCGTTAAGGGAGCTGAACCAATTTATTATTAATTGTATAAATAAGCCTCAAAGGCATTAAGAAAATAGATCTGCAGAGTGTGTGAGTGTTTCAATTTACGGCAAAACAGGAGTTTGTTCCTGTAAGCCTACGGGCAGTTGAAAGGGCCATTGATTTTGAAGATCTGGACGAAGACAGGAAGAATTTTGTAAGTGGTTTCATTGGGATATATATAGAAGAATTTGTTTCAGCCTTATATGAATATTGGTTGATTTAATTTCTGTGTGAATGGCTTTGTACTTCATAAGCAACTGTGTAAGAAACAGTGTGGTAAAATACTTAAATTGGGGTTAATGGTGTTTCTGCACACCTTTGATAGATTAATGGAAATACCGTGGTAGAGTATTATGAATTGGAACCTTGTGTGTCTAATTTCGTAATACATAGATGAGATCTATTGTGCAAAAGAGGGAACTCTGTAGTAAGAGTTCATGTGATGGTCCCATATACCATTGAAGAGTCGATGTTGAATTGGGTTGAGGATTTATCAATTTTGTTATGCAAGACCGTAGATTGAATTCTATTCGCACACATTTCAATAGTTCAACTATTTGAAATCGAAATCGAAATCTTGTGAAACAGGTCTCATCAGAACTGAAAAGGTTCGATTCATGAGTGGGATTTACGAATTAATGAGGGGTTTGTTTTAAAAATAATGTCTGTATATTTAATTGATGATGGCAACGGTTCATGCGTAGAGTTGTGGAGGTGAACAGACCCACGAATCAGAGAATTCACATAGGATCTGCGCAAGTGATGAATTGGTTGGAACAAGTAACAGAGTTTGAAATGGAGGGTTTAACGCCTGCCCAGACCTCGTAGCAGATTGAAAGAGCCATAGAAGAAGTTGAATGAGGAATGATGGTAATCAAACGATGAAAGGACCAAGTGAGATCATAGTGGATCGGTACTCATTTTGCAGAATTTGAAGATGAAAAGGAGTAGTGGAATTGTGCATAAATAACCCATGAAGAGGAAATGCGAAAGGGAAGACGGAACCATGAAGATGAAGCGGTTTTTATGAATATAAACCGGCAGTATCGCACGGCCTCAAGACTGGTAAGTTGTTTTACATTTTGGAACGTGATAATGTTAGATGGTGGACACGTGGCATTGAGTGGTTTTTAAAAACCGTTTTTATCACGTAATTCTGAGAGATTAAGAAGTGTGCAATTGTGTTGCGCGACAACCATCGGATTGATGATGCATTGTGATCACCGTCAGATGAGGAGGTAAGTTGCATATGTAGTGGGACCGAGAATTCATTTAAAGTATGCAGTGGTTTAAGTTTAATCCAAATTCGAAGACCTTTGATATTTGTTGATATTTGAATGTGCGTTGACTATTGATTAACCAAATCAAGCTTTAACTTGAATGATAGAGCCGTGGGAAATACATGCTTTCAAAGTTCCAAGAGAAAAGGGGAGCGAAAGCCTACTAAATTGAATTCTGCAAAATCGAATATAATTCAATTTTAATAGAATGGTTTTATTCATATGACTTAACCTTTGATTTCAAAGGTAGCCTCAGTGTATGCTTGGAGCATTGGGTTTTACATTTACAACTATAAGCAGTTGAATGTAAGATCTCAATTCGAAGATTTGAGATATAAGGTCTAAGAGTGAGTTTAACTTGGTATGCCTGAAATCTGGGTTGTATTGGGGTTTTTATAACCACCATACTTGTAGAATGAAGCTTCTGCATTAATTTAAATTGCCAGTTCAGAAATTAAAAATGGAGATGCATTTTTATATGCATAAGAGAAGAGAATGTGGGTTTGGCGGGGTAGCCTGCCATCAAGTGGTATCAGAGCTGGAATAGCTCTCTGAAAATTAATTTTTGAAATGCATATGTACTGAAGCAGTGAGGAAAATTTGAAGTTTTAAATCTGTTTAAGAGTGATTGCAGATTTGAAGAGGTGTGTAGTGAAGGTATTCAGATTTTCAGAATCTGAATTTGAAGGCAAAGTGTTTTGAAAATTTCCAGGATATGTTCTAAATATGTGAACACAAGTGTGATGGTGATGGCAAAGATATCAGATTTGAATCTGACAGGACAGCGTGCAGTGCAGCAGAGCATTGGGAGAAATTGCAGAAACTATTGCAAATGGATGTTGAACAACCCTTGAAGGTGAGGTATTTTTTATTCTGTTTGAAGAATTTTGTTTGCAGAATGCAGATTGCAGAAAATTGAGGAGCATCTCAGCAAGAAGACCATAGCTTTGAAGAGCAGTGATGAGGGAAGCCAGTGAAGGTTTCTAAAGAGAAAGGATAGTGTGGCAGAACCTTGAGAATTCCCAACAGAGGTTGGATGAAAAGAGAACAGATGTGTTCTTGAGAGGTTGAAAAGGAGTGAAGCCTGAAGGAGCAGAGAGGAATGCTCAAGAGGTTCTAGACATAGTGGACCTGTACTTTCCAAAAGACTGGATCCAGGGAGAGGATTGGTTAGGTAAGTTGTGACAAGGAGGACTTGTTACTGCAGAGGTTTCAGTGCAGCCTATGATGAGTGAGTAAGAACTCATGAAGGAGAAGATGGCTACTAATAGTCATAGCAGAGATTGCAGAGGTTCTAAGAGAGGCCATAACAGAATGAAGATGAAGAAAGAATATGCCAAGATAGCTGGCATGCAGAGACAGTTAAAGAGAGAAGAGTATGAGAAAGAGGTAACTGAGATCAGGGAACAGTTCAACAAACTGAAGATGATGATAGAGGAAAACCAGAGAATTAGTTGGCTCATGAAGAAAAAGGTAAAGTGGCACAGGCTATAGATGAAGAAAGAGCAGATGATACATGCTCAGCAAAAAGAGAGATTACTCAGAATGATTGAGTATTTGGAGAAGGACTTAAATATTGAAAATTCAAGCAAGGCCAAGAGGTCAAATGACTTTACATCTGACAAATATTCTATGTTTGTAGGAAAAACATGTAGAGAATGACAAATTGTTGGTGTTGTCACTAAGGAAGAAAATGAGACAGCCAGATATTTTGAAAATGTCCATACACAGCTGGAGAAAAGTTTTACTTTCCAATACATTGGAAGTAGAAGAAATTTAAATTATGATGATGGCCAAAAGCTGGAAATTGAGAAATCAATTGGACAGTTTGACGAAATTGAATAGAGGACCATTGAAGAATTTTTGAAATGTATAGAAGACTTGGAACAGCAGGAAGATTTTATGAGTAAATCATCAAATGAGACCATGGGGTCTTATGATTTTGAAACCGACAAGTTGTGTGTGAATGCAGGCATTGAAGAAAACAGTTCATATGATGAAATTGTAATGAGTGAAGCTGAAAGTTTCCAAGCAAGATATGACGATTATCTTTCTAATGAAGATCAGATTGAATTACTGCAACAAAAGGAATTCATAAATTCCTTGTTTTGTGAAATAAATTGTTCCAATGAAGTTGTGTTTGATGATGAGAAATTTGTTGTTAATAATGAAAAATTGATTTTATTAAATGGCCAAATGAAAAGTGATGGACAGATAACTGAAATTATTGCAGAGATGGAAGATAAGAATTCTATTCTGATGAAAGGTGTTGAGATAGTGACAACAGGAAACTTGAATTGTGATAAAGAGGAAGATAATGAAGACTGTATAAATGTTTTCTCAGATGAGATGACAGATTTGTGGCATGAGTTAAGTGTTTTGGGGCAGAGGATAGAAACACAGAGGAAAAGTGTTCAGATTGTAAAGGCGAAGATGAATGAGAATGAGAAGGTTCATTTTTATGAACCAATGCAAGGAGACATCCTTGGAGAGGATGATGTAGAGGAGAGACTAGCTAACAGTCTCGAGAATTATTTGAAGGATCGGAATCAGCACACTGATGTGCTGATGACAGGGCAGCAGATTGAAGTGTTGCTGGAAGAAATGACAGAGCAACAGATTGAAGTGTTACTAGAAGAGGAGGAAGAGACAAAGATTCTATAACTTTGATGTTTGTTTTATGATTGCAGGTACTGATGGAAGGACTAAATAATGTTTGGTCCAAGAGAGGAAAAGAGATGATGACAGTGACTGGAAATTTAAATACCAGTCCAAAGAATTGCTAAAGGCAGAGAATGAAGAAATTGTCACAATTGACAATCAGGAAGAGTTTTTCTGTAGCAGAAGACAAGAGGGTGTGGATGATAGGGTGGTCATAATAGCTCAGCAAGTAAAAGCTAGCATAAGGGCTCAGGAATTAAGAGCAAGAGCCAGAGTAAAAGCAGCAGTAGGAGTCCAGCAAGCAAGGGCTCAGCAACTGGAAGCAAGAGTTCAGCAAATAAGAACTCAGCAAGCAGAAGCAGAAGTAGAAGTAGAAGTTCAGCAATCAAGAGGAAACAGTATCCAGCAGTCCGAAGACATATTAGGCAGTGAAATTGAATTGATAAGAAGGCTGATGGCGAAAGTGTCTCAGAGGAAGACAACAGCAAAATAAAGACAGAAAGAGAATGTAAAAGTGCAGCTAGTGGAGCAAGACAGAATAAAATATGGAAGCTTGGAGAAGTACAACAGAATAATATTGCAGCGGATGATCAACTGCAGAACAAAGTGTGGGATCCAGGAAGACAAGGACTAAAGGCACATGATTAGGAGATCATGATTATTTTTAACCTTGGGAGTCTAATGCAGGGGCATTAGGTTCCAAAAAAAATACTTTGTATTTTCATAGACATGGGAGCTCTTATGTTTTTAATTTCTTATGTAATTATTAAATAATTTGAGTGATTTTAAATTAAATATGGAGAGAAATTGTAAATGTTCCCAAATGATTGGAGAACATGAGGGAATTTGATTAGTTTGGAATATGAAGATACAGTTCAGATTTAGGCATGAAATTAGAATTAGTTTCAGCAAATATAGGGATTTAGTCTAGATTTAGGAAATCTAGAATTTCAAGAGTTTTGTTGAGCGTTAAGCGATCTGAACCAATTTATTATTAATTGTATAAATAAGCCTCAGAGGCATTAATCAGATAGATATGCAGAGTGTGTGAGTGCTTCAGTTTAGGGCAAAACAGGAGTTTGTTCCTGTAAGCCTACGGGCAGTTGAAAGGGCCATTGATTTTGAAGATCTGGCCGAAGACAGGAAGAATTTTGTAAGTGGTTTCATTGGGATATATATGGAAGAATTTGTTTCAGCCTTATATGAATATTGGTTGATTTAATTTCTGTGTGAATGTCTTTGTACTTCATAAATTGGTTGGAACAAGTAACAAAGTTTGAAATGGAGGGTTTAACGCCTGCCCAGACCTCGTAGCAGATTGAAAGAGCCGTAGAAGAAGTTGAATGAGGAATGATGGTAAACGAACGATGAAAGGACCAAGTGAGATCATGGTGGATCAATTCTCATTTTGCAGAATTTGAAGATGAAATGGAGCAGTGGAATTGTGCGTAAATAACCCATGAAGAGGAGATGCGAAAGGGAAAACGGAAGCATGAAGATGAAGCGGTTTTGATGAATCTAAACTGGTAGTATCGCACGGCCTCAAGATTGGTAAGCTGTTTTACATTTTGGAACGAGATAATGTTAGATGGTGGACGCGTGGCATTGAGTGGTTTTTAAAAACCGTTTTTATCGCGTAATTCTGAGAGATTAAGAAGTGTGCAGTTGTGTTGCACGACAACCATCGGATTGATGATGCGTTGTGATCACCGTCAGATGAGGAGGTAATTTGCATATGTAGTGGGACCAAGAATTCATTTAAAGTATGCAGTGGTTTGAGTTTAATCCAAATTCGAAGACCTTTGATATTTGTTGATATTTGAATGCGCATTGACTATTGATTAACCAAATCAAGCTTTAACTTGAATGATAGAGTCGTGGGCAATACATGCTTTCAAAGTTCCAAGAGAAAAGGGGAGTGAAAGTCTATTAAATTGAATTCTACAGAATTGAATATAATTCAATTTTAATAGAATGGTTTTATTCATATGACTTAACCTTTGATTTCAAAGGTAGCCTCTGCGTATGCTTGGAGCATTGGGTTTTATGTTTACAACTATAAGCAGTTGAACGTAATATCCCAATTTGAAGATTTGAGATATAAGGTCTAAGAGTGAGTTTAACGTGGTATGCCTGAAATCTGGGTAGTATTGGGGTTTTTATAACCACCATACTTGTAGAATGAAGCTTCCGCATTAATTTAAATTGCCAGTTCAGAAATTAAAAACAGAGATGCATTTTTATATGCATAAGAGAAGAGAATGTGGGTTTGGCGGGGTAGCCTGCCATCAATAAGGTGTGTTTTTACCGGGATACATGATGCCTAGAGGGGGATAAGTGTTGGAGGAAATGTTCCCACACGGGGGTAACCACAATTCATGTGACGAGGAGCATATGGATGTGAGAGAGATCCAACGATACTATCGGCGGCATGAGATGCCCCCGGTGCATTGGCACCATCAGGTCTAGGAAGATCTGGTAAAATGGTATAAACATAACCAGTCTGGGCGTAGATCAAGTCATATTTTAATGTGATCTGGAGAGCTTCTTCCCCATATTGTGGAAAATGATATGTGACATCTTTACCGATGGGGGCTAAGAGCATTCGAAGAAACCAATCGATATAGACATGGTCGTCGAATGTGGGAGCTCTACTCAAGCTCCTTCTTCTACGCCATTCTTGGACATGGTCAGAAAGGCGAGTGGCAGAAGATTGACGGAATGTGGTTACCAACTCGGCACTTGTATCATAACGAAGGGGTAGCTGGAAATATGACAGAAACGCTTTAGCAAGAGTCACAAAAGTGGTATGAGATGCAGCAGGTTGATCGACATGCCACTTTTTAGCTTCTCCAGTGAGCAGACGTTGGAACAACTGAAGGCAAACGGAGTCATCGGAGATGGAATTAGAAGAACACCACATATGAAAGGAGCAGACATGATTAGTGGGGTCCCCTCCAATGTTTCCTTCAAACTTAGGAATTTCATAAGGAAGCTTAGTTGGCATAGCTGGCCAACCTGCATCGTGGAGTATGGGGTCATTGATTAACTAGCTGAAATCGGGAAGGCTTAAACCTACCATAAAAGGTAGCAAAGGAGTAGCCGGAACGGTTCCAGTAGCGGTTCCACTAGTAGTAGCTACAAAATTAGGGCCAGGGCCACCACCGACTTGAGGACCAGCACCTGCATTGGTGCCTGACATGGTTACAGTATGAGGGTGAGAGGAACCGGGGTCGGAAACAGAGGGAGAACCTGATGTACCAGAATCAGAGTCAATATGGGGACTCGGGGGAGGACTAACTCAAATCTTACAGGGGGGAGTAAGATGTCCTAATGGAAACTGAGGGTGAAGACCTTAGATTCTCTATGATAAACGCCTTGGGGGAGCAATGATGGCAAGTCACAGATGACATAAAAAGGTTGAAGAGTGATAAACAAAGGATCCGGGAGGAAGATTCATTAATTATGATGTTTATGTCTTGGCTTGGCGGTGTAAATCAAGCGCTCTTCGCTTTAGGTGCGAGTGTGTTCAAGCCGTGTGTTTATTTTAATTAAGCCCATACAATTATTTAAAGAAAAAAGAAAAAATGTTGAAAATTTGTAAATGAAATTGAAATGACAGTAAAATAAATAGCTAATCATGCATAAATCCCAACCCAAATAAGGCTCTAAAACAACCAAACGAAAAGGGGGCAAAATTGACTCAAAACACACTAAAATGGCCAAGAGATCTAATGTCGAAGGGACAGGGATATAATGACTCTATATTGCTAGAAATGATGCAAAAAACATCAATAAATGAGAGGGGAAAATTGTTGCAAAATATAAGGCTAAAGGTGAAAAACCTAGGGAAAACAAAGAGACCCTAATTCAAAGACCAAAAAAAACTCAGGAGATGGTTTTGGATGTAACAATAACCTATCGGAAAGGATCTGTCAAAAAGGATGGATCAGACCCTGAAACAATGGCTAAAAGCGCTGTAAATCTGAGACTACCTATTTAGCTTAACCCCTCCTAAAAAGGTGGAAGTGTACTTAAACCCTAGGGGGCTTGGTTCTACTTCAAGGAGACAAACTAAAAATATCCAAGCCTAAGACAGGTTGAAATAGAGGTCAGACAACCCAAACCAGTACTCTCTACAAACCCTGACAGTTTCAGGAAAAAGTCAGAAAAAAATCCAAATCGCGATTATTGACATGTGAACAGGTGAACTCGCACTTTTTGGCCAGATAAGTGCGATTTCAGGGGGAAATCGCACAATTTGGGCTAAAACCTATGATTTCTGCTCCTTGGTTCTTGGGCGGCAGGCTGTGGAAAATTTGTCGTCTCTAGTGCAATTGATGCTTGTTACCTCCGGAAAACACCAGAAAACATCCGGAAGTTATAATTTTGATTGAATTGGGGCAAAAAAGTTTTTAAAAAAAAAACAAACAAAAAAAATCAAGAGATTGAAAACAGCTGAATAAAAACCCTTGTTGCTGAAGCTATTGATCACACAGGAATCTGAATCACATCAATGGAGTCGCCATTTGTTGACGCCATTGTGTGATTAAAACACCAACGGAATCACCATTTGTTAGCGTAAAATATTATCGCAAGTGTATGAAAATATCCTACTTTAGCAATGCGTGATGAATAGCCCTAACAAACAAAAAAATGGTTGCTTAACCCTTTAGATCTGCAATAGACATTTAGAAAAAATCCTGCAAAAAACAATATCTATGTAGTAAAAGTAGCTAAACAGTAAAAAGAAATAGTAATAACTAATGCAAAATTAACTCCAAGTATCCAACAGACAAGACAATATTAAAGAATGATTTTATATTATAACACCTTGTGAAGGAAACTAGTATATGTTACCAGTCCCCCTCAATGGGATGGGTTCTTGGTTGTCCTAAATGCTTCAGCTCCAGAAGTTTCTCTTTCTCAATGGTGTAGAATACCCAAAGTATGTGTTGAAATCAAGTGGGAGCTCAAATGGCAAAAGAAAATAATAGCAACAATGTGAATGATCAAAGTGAAGAATGAATGGAAAAATCCTCCTATTTATAAAAAAATATTGAGTTATTCTCGATAATGGCAAATAATAAAATATTATTAACCAAGATCTAGATCTAATCGCTTGGAATATTTTATTATATTTTGTTGGAGGGAAAAGGTATTTAAATTGGTTAAATATCTTTATTTAGAAATAATAAACAAATAGATTATTTTTTATCATTTTGAGGATGTGGTTAAAGAATGATAAACAAATAATGATTTGTTTGATTATTCCTAGGTGATTTAGTCAAATTTGACAAGGAATAATAACTAAATAATTATTTAATTAATTATTCCAAGAGAAAAATAAGATAAATATTGATTTATCTAATTATTTCTCATAATTGGGTTAAATATGACCATGAATATTATTTAAATAGTGGTTAATTAATTATTCCTAGAGGAAAATCAAATAAATAAGGATTTATTTAATTATTCCTCATGAGGTTTCTTGTTTTAACTAAAAATAACTTAATAAAATATGATTTATTAAATTATTTATTATAGTGAAAGCAATTTTACTATGGTAAAATTGGTCCTACATGTTGTACTTCGATCCATCTAATTATAAATGGTTAGATGACCAATTTTCGGTGATAAGACAAGCCTTCACTGAATATAACAATTTGAAGAAAGAAAGCAATGAGTCAGTTCAAGATTTTTCAAAAATATTCAACAAAGTTTATAATTATGTTCGTACTCATATAAAACCTACCCTAGGGGTTGCTCAATTGCATTATGTTGAAGATTTTGATTATGAATTTTCTATTTTGTTGAGAGAGAGGGAGTTTGCCACTTTGGCTGATATGCAAAATGATGTTGTGAAGGTAGAATTTAACATGGTTGCCGCAAAAAGGTCTAAGGTTGGAAAATGAAGCGTAAAAGAGGAAGAACAACCCTCTACATCTTCAGATGTGAAATTCGACACTATGATGAAAACCATGAATAGACTAGCCCTTGGAAACAATCCTCCCTCTGCTACACAACCAAAAATTCAAATCAGAAATACGCATTTCAGGAGACCCCAAAATCAGCATAGACCAAGAGAACAGAGAAATCATCTTGATCAACAAGTTAGGCCCCCTTTCCAGCAAAACCTAGTGGATGAAGAAGAGATGCAGCCAGAAAATCAAGAATATATCGTTAATTGTTTGGATGAAGATGAAATAGGGATGTTTTTAACAAAAGAGGAACATGATGAATCTAGTAATGACATAGGTAATGATAAAACTGAAAAACAGTCAGAATATTTGAAAGGCTAGCAGCATGCTATTTTTGAGATGCAAAAACAATATAATCTTAGAAATAGAAATGTTCCTATAGTGGCCAATAAAAATAAGCCTAAGAAGGATGGTCCAAAAGTTATTGAATAGAAGAATTATACTCCTCTTGGGAAACAAATTGAGAAGACACAACCAACTTTCAACCTAGAGAATGAGATTTCAAAGTTTACAATTGTTGTCCCCTTTGGTGAAATAATAAAGGTCACAGAGTACAGAAGTCAAATTGTAAAGATGATCAATACTTAAGTTGGACCCTCTGATATTTTGAATTTGCAAGAAGGACTCCCTAATATGAAGCTCTAGTTTTGGGATTAGAAGCATTAAAAAACTTAGGTACTAAAAATATTTCAGTTTTTGTTGATTCTGATTTAGTCATCAAACAAGTGAATGACACTTATCAAACCAAGGATGTTATAATGAGAGCATACATAAATCTAATTCTTGAAATGTTGGAGAATTTTGAAGAACACAACTTCACCAGCAAGCCCAGAGAACATAATGGTATTACATACTCCTTAGTTGTTTCAACCAGTCTATTTACAATTCCCCTTCATTCGAGCAAGAAATATGAAGTTGAAGTCAGACATAGGCTAGCCATTCCTGATAACATAAAAAGATGGCAAGTATTTGACAATGATCAACAAATCATAAATTATCTTGAGTTGAAGGAAGAGTTTGAAACCATTCAAGTTGACCAGCAGAACATGTTTTCTAAAACCAAGGCTAGTACAGAAGTCATCTAGCTAAAATACAATTGTATTCCTAAAGTTTTGATTCCTCGTGAAAAGTTTTTTGACCAAAATCATGTAGCTAAGAGTCCTACGATAAAATCTGATGATGAAGAGGTCGAAAATTGTAACCTTGGTACTGCAGAAAAGCATAAGCTTGTTAAGTTGTCCAAGTTCCTTTCTTTTAAGGTAAAGCAGAGACATTTTCATTTAATGAAGAGATACATAGATGTCTTTGCATGGAGTTATGCATATTTGAAAAGATATGATCCTAGTATCATTTAGCATACAATACCCATAAAGGAAAATGATACTTTCAAACAAAAACTGAGGAGAATCAATCCATTACTTCTGCCATTGATTAAAAAGGAGACTCAAATTTTTTTTGAAGCAAATATCATAGTTACATTTAGGTTTTCCAAGTGGTTACCTAATTTGGTACCTGTAAGGAAGAAAAATGGGGAGATTGGGATATGCATTGATTTCAGAAAATTGAATAAAGCCTCACTATAGGACAACTATCCTCTTCCCAAGATGGCTTACATATTGTAGAACATTGTAGGATCACAAAGGATGTCAATGTTAGATGGTTTCTTAGGCTATAATCAGATATTGGTACACCCAGATGACCAAGAGAAGACAATTTTTACCATGCCTTGGCAAACATTTATGTATCCAAAGATTCCCTTTGGACTCATGAATGCAGGAGTGACCTTTCAAAGGGAAATGGATACTACATTTTAAAAATAAAAGGATAAATATGTGGTTGTATATTTGGATGACATCACCATGTTCTCAAATAAAGAAGAAGAACATCTCAAACACTTGGAAAGGATTCTTCAAAAATGCAGAAAATTTGGTATTTCTCTAAACCCCGCTAAAAGTGTTTTTAATTTGACTACCGAAAAATTATTGAGTCATATAATATCAAAGGAGGGGAGTAAGATTGATCCAAGTGGGGTTGTTTTTATTCAAAATATATATCTGCCCAGAAACAGAAAATAAATCCAATCTTTTTTAGGCAAGGTGAATTTTGTTAGAAGATTTATCCCTAATTTTGCAGAAATTGTGGATCATATCACCAAGATGCTTAGGAAGGAAAGTGATATTAAGTGGATAGCAAAGGTTAAACATTCTTTTCAAGAGATCACGAAGGATATTACTCAAGGTCCACTACTCATAAACCCTTATTTTTCAAAATAATTTATGGTTTTTACTTTTGCTTCGAAACATGCAATTGCGGGAGCAATGTTGCAGAGAAAATAGCAAGGGAATGAAAAACCTATTTATTTTTTCAGTAGGGCACTTGGAAATTCTGAATTTAAGTATGACATTATGGAGAAGCAAGTTTACACTTTGGTGAAGGCACTCAAATATTTCAGATTTTATATCATACATTCACACATTGTTGCTTTTGTACCTAATGTTGTAGTAAAGGATGTCATTTTGTACCTAATGTTGTATCAAATTTTGACTGTCTAGACATGAATTTTATAGCATAAATTTCAGATGTGATTTCAGATTAAGAGTTGATCCATGTTGAATAAAATTTCACTGTTTCAGACTAGTATAAAGATGTCATTTTTGTTTTACAACATCATAGAGCTCCTCCTAAATTAACAAAATCAAAATCAAGATTTGTTAAGTTGAAATTTGTGAGGTGCTACATCTTGAACAGAAGTTTGTATTGGAAAGACACAAGTGGAATACTTCATAAATGCCTACTAGAGGATGGCGTTGAGAATGTGATTGAAGAGTTTCATAAGGGTGACTGCGGGGGTCATCATTATTTGAAAGCAACAGTGAATAATATACTCAAAGCAGGATTTTATTAGCCTTCAATGTTCAAAGATGTGTTTAAAAAGGTCGATGCTTGTCATGAATGTCAAATCTTTGATGGAAAGAGAAAGTTGCTCCCATTACATTTGAAACCCATGTTTGTAGAAGCTCCTTTCTAGCATTGGGGGTTGGATTTTATTGGTGAAATACACCCTACATCTTCAGGCCAACATCGGTGGATCCTAACAACCATTGGTTATACAAAGTGGATTGAAGCAGTCCCTAAAAGACAAGCCACAAATTTAGTAATCATATATTTTCTGGAAAATAACATCCTATCAAGGTTTAGTTTTCCAATTAATATCATCACTGACAATGCTCAGACCTTGAAGTCAAAGAAGCTGGTAAGTTTTTGCAATCAGTATAATATCACCCCTTGTCACTCTAAAGCTTATTACCCTCAAGGTAAGGGCTTGGATGAGTCATAAAACAAGAGCCTAGTCATAATTATCAAGAGAATTTTGCAGGAAAACAAAAGATCATGGCACTTGAAATTTAAATTTTCCTTATGGGCTGACAGAATTTGTATTAAAATCTCCATAAGGCCTTCTCCTTATGAGCTGGTCTATGGCACTTAAGCAATATTTCCTACTTCTCTTGGAGTTTTGGTGATGAGCTTGTTGCAGGTATTGGAGGAAGAACCAAATTCAGTTCAAAGGAGGATCAATCAAATGATTTATTTGCAGGAAAAGAGAGAAGAAGTATACACCAATTATCAGCAATCTCAAAACAGAGTCAAAAGGACATTTGACAAAAAAACAAAAGATGAAAATTTCAATATTCTAGATGTGATTTTGAAGTGGGAGGCTAAGATAGAAAGAAAAGGAAAGCATGTAAAGTTTGAAAACATCTGGAAAGGGCCATATAAGATCTCATCCTACCATGTAAATAAAATTTTTATACTGCAAGAGATGGATGGTCAATTGTGTAAAGGAGGACATGTCAATGGCAAGTTTCGCAAGAATTATTCCTCTTGATTCAGTCAGCTGGAAGAAACACCATTACATATATTCCATTTTTAATTTCCCATTTGCAGGTGTGGGTGATCTTTTTAACAAGTTTGAGCCCGAGGTGAAGCCCATAAGGACTTTGAGATAACATCATCAAAGTTTCAGTTTTCAATTTTCAATAAGGTAGTTGATCTTTTGGTTCTTTGCTGCACCACAGGGGCGCATCATCCCCATTGGAGCCTATTAAGGCCTTAGAAATCTGTGGCAACAACAAGGGGGATGACCACCCGGTCCGGACCTTAAAGCAGTTCCTTTTCCGTTTGGGATAGTGGCTCCGACTGGGTGTGATGGGACCAGTTTCCCAGATTTGGGTTTTTTAAGATTATTGTGAGATTTCTTTTCAAAACATTTTGCAATGATGAATTACTACAAACTAAGATAAATTTATTTCTAAATGCAAAACTTTGAATTAAATTTAATCTAACCTGGGGATAATAATTTAATGCGATCTAAAGAGATATCTAGTCAATCTGTGATGATGAAATCATCACAGATTTAATAGAATTATTACTGTGTAAGATGATTCTCTTGAAAAAATAGTTAATCAAAAGAAAATGAAAGATATATCACATTTATATGATGACCATATATGAAATAACTAATTTGTATCTTTATATCGTACAATAGTGCAACTGATATTTCAGATAAAAATAATTAATTCTATATATGATTCATGAAAGCTGAGTTCATCACTAACATTCATAAACAAAAATAGCATACATGATAATAGTACCAGATGTGTATTACTTCTACTTATCGGATTAGTGATAATAGGCTGTATCTAATTCTTCAATCAAAGAGTCGTTCAAAGAATACATAAGTGCACCAACAGTGATTCAACAAAATGATATTTATAACTGAAAAAGGCCGTGTTCCATTACTTCATCAAGGCATCCACAAACTTACTTAGAAATAATCATTCTTTGCAAATGTTCTTAACAAAATCTTGGGCCCTTCTCTAAATGCATGAGAAGGGTTTAAATACTAAAACTAACTACAAACTAATTAAATGATTTACAAAAATATAGAGGAGGTTTCAAACAACCTTTCTCTAAAACTTAACTTGAACAATAATCTAGGAATTTAGAACTGATAATCCTGACTTTATGAATCATGCATTTTTGTGTGATTGCGAAGTTGGAAGATATCTAGCATTGTCTTGAGCCGAGTTGGTTGAGATATTTTTGATCAAAATTGGTCCTTGAAGATAGCATTTGAGATTGTCGACTGAGACTTTTTGGCTAATTCTGTGAGAAATAGAAGAGTTTGTTGTTGATGATAAGATTTGATCAGAAAATTCCAATAATTTTCCTGATCAAAATTATTGACTTTCTTGATTATTTCTTCCTTTTGTTCTGCTCTCTGTGTCCATTTTAATTCTACTTCTTTTGTTATTGAAAACACATCAAACGTGCTTTCTTCAAGAAGTCCTGTTTTAAACAATTGGTCACATAAGATTTGTATAACCTCACTTGATTTGTTGGATGTCTTGGTCGCTGCTATTTCTGTTCGGATGATTTGTGCTTCCCATTCTGTAAATAATAATTCTTTGTGAAGCTTGTCTATTTGTGGTCGATTAGCTTGCTTTCCCATATCAGAGTCTTGCCACTAAATGTGTTCTTCAATTTTCTTTTGAAGTTTCTCACATTCTAGTTTTTGGATTGCAATTTGTTGAATCATTATTTTATTAGAATCCCAATAGGAATCAATCGTAGCAGCTTTATGACAAAATATTTTTTGTTGTTTCTTTATCAAAGCATTTATATCAAGTGCTTCTTTAATGAACTTTTCTTATTGTGATTGATTCTGTAACTCTGCCATGGATTTTTCCAGCTGTGTCTATTTCTCTTTAAGCTTTGTGTGATGTTCTAACTTAATATTTTCAATATCTTTATGGAACTGTGGTGAACTTTCTCTTATTTTTTCAGTAGTCTTGACTTTCTCTGCATCTAACATCTGTTCTAATTCCTGTATTCTGGATTATTTTTGTTTCAACAAGGTTCTAACTTCAGTTGCCTTATCTACAGTGGTTGTGGCATAAGCTCCTGGATATTGTGAAAATTTAGTCAGATGATCAGTGGGATCCTCTAATGAATCCTTCCAAAGGACATCAACTAATTCATCTGTCTTTTTAAGAGTTGTCTCATCAGTTCTTTTTCTCATATTCCTTTTAACCAATATCCAATGATGGAAAGTCTTCAATATGTAGGATGATTTGATCTGTAGAGTAAGCCAGAATGATTTCTTTGCTTTGTGTTGTTGGGATTCTCTGTAGAGGATTGACAGTTTCAACTATTTTCTAAGAAGGCTCTGGCGTTTGAAAACTTGTTGATTGGTCAGTATTGACCTTTTCTTTAGGAGTTTTTATTGCTTGGGAAAATTGTTCCCATTCATTCACCAGGTCTTTACCTTGAGATGATTTAGACTGATCTACCATGCTCTGATCTTTTTGAACTGCCTATAAATTTGATTTAGTGCCATTGTTCTTTGTTTTCTCTTGCAAGTCTATTTCTTGAAGAATTTGGTCGATTTCCAAATTTGCTTTTGCAGATCTATATTCATCTTCAGATTGATTTGACTTATCAGAGTGCTGTTGAGACTGACCAGATTCATTTTCAGAACCATCTTTCATTTCTTCGTCGAGACTGACACTTGGAGTATGTTTTTCTTTTTCAATAACTAACAAATTCAAAGGGACATTTTTCAATCTCTCATTTCTATATACCTGGAAGGCTTCAGCCTCTTCTTGACTTGATTGAATAGAAATCCTTTTAACAATATCAGAAAAATCTTCGACTCCTTGGAAGAAGTCATCAAATTTGTCTTTTTCTTTTATGAAAGGATTTGTTTTGAGTTTTGTCATGAAACTTTTAATTACATCATCAGGGTCATATAATATTCCTGGCGTGAATGCTAGATTTAACATCTGAATATTAGGAACCTCTTTGTATGTGTGATATTAATAACCAGAATACGCCTTTGTAGAGAAGAAGGCAAATGGCCTTTTTATATCATCTTGGTGTTTTGTGACACCATTGGTGAAGAATTTGATAAGCTATCTCTCCTCCCAAATAATCTATCTCGTTGTGGTAACAAAACAGAAGAACTTTAGATATGATCATATGCCAGTTTCTCTTGACCGTAGGTCTCTAGCTGTGGGAAGAATGTCTTTCTTGGCTGAAACCCTAGGGTTCTTTTCATTAAAAATCATTTGATACATAGGCAACATGACTCCATAATAGACTTTGTAGAAATGTAGGTGGAATTTAGAGTCCCAGAGTTCTTCATGGTATATGTGAATTGGGGTAGGGTTTTTAATGGTCCATTTCCAACCCATGATTGGAAATGTAGAAGTGAAACATATGGAATCCATAACATAAGCAAACATGTAAAAGGGTGAATTTTCTTTGGATGAAGCACTCCTTTTATTCCTATATTCGGCAATATGTTTGGCTAAATAATTGGATAAAAGGTCTGCCCAATTCAAAATGTATGAATTGACGGTTGCGTCAATTAAGGGAACCCAATCTCTAGCGAACCTAGTGCTATCAGGTTTGGAAAATAGCCTACACAACATACTAGTAGCATAGCAATAAGCATAAGGGATTTGTGTAATGGGGTATGTACCAGATTTGTCTTGCTTCAATTTCCCTTCATTGTCTTTCCATTCATGGATGACTTTGATAAGATCTGGATGTTTAGCTCTGAACATTTGCACATATCTATTATCATACTTCTGTTGCAGAGCTGGTAGATGATACATGGTTGTCAAATCTTCGGCTTTGAAAGATCCCATAATCTCTCCTCTGGAATTCTTGAAAACTCTATCTTCAATATTTAAGTTCTAAACTGCCCACTTAATCATATCCGTGTAAGGCATAATCTTTGGTCTCGCATCTATTCTGTGAATAAACGAGCATGCAACATCGAAAAGGGTTGCATCAGAGGTGGAATCAGTAACTTTCGCAGATGTTTTTGTTATCACCTTTGGTGCTTTATCCTCAAAAAGTTTTTACATAGCTTCCCATGAAGAAATGCCACAATCCTTGTTACAGACAGTGTCTGAAAATAACGAAGGCATATCTTTATCCTTTAAAGATGATGCCTGAGACACCTCTTTACCCTTTTTACTCATCTATGACTTTCTTAACTTGATAATTGATTTCCTGAGAGCAAAGTGAAATATATCATATAACGAGCATTACAAAGATATATCAGGGATTTATTTCAAACTTACGTGAAAAATTGTCAATCTTATCAATTATCTCTTCATAATTCCTTATGATTTCAAAATTTAATGCTTGACATGGCTTCACATGACTTCGCACACAATACTTATCAATTGTTTAAAGCCGTTAAGATTTGAAATTCAATTTGATATGACATAAGTTGTTTTTCACACGCTGATATCATTAAATGCGCAAATCGCAATGATTCCTTATAACATTTCGTGAGTGTCTCATAAATGTTGTGAAATGCGATCTGCGCAAATCGCAGATCGCAAGATTTAAAAGATACGTTTAAGTCAATATTATAATTCACGCGTGATGCGATTTGCGAAAACTTAAAGTGGATGTGATATCGAAAAAGGATTTATATTTTTGAGTTTATTCACTTCGTCAGGTCCGCGGCTGTCGCAACTTATATTACTTTGTTTCTTTAAGTTTTAACTAAATCAAGTGCGATGCGAAAAAAGGAAAGTACATATTTTTATTTCTTTGGGAATGCTTTTTAAAGAGTGAATTTCGCAATTCACAGATTTTATAATTTAGGATTCTTTTTTAAGTATAAAATATGTGATAAGTGGTGCGCTTTAGGCGGAAAATTTATTTTCTAAGTGTTTTTAAAAGAAATTTTAAAACAGATATTCCTATTTATTTCTAAAGGGTCCCTATTTATGAAAAATAAATGGGGGTTGTTGTATAGCACAACAATTGGTGATTCACTTGGACAAACCAGATGTCTCTGATAAAAAAAATTTTGAAAATCTTAAATCCTTTTATATAAAAATAAAATAGTTAAAGAAATGAAATTTCAAATAAATAATATCTTTTTCAAATAACAAAAATTTCATTTATTCACTTATTCAGGAGAATTCCTCTATAAAGATATAAGTATAAAAATCAATGTCAGTCTCTACTTAGTTAAAAATAAATAGCAAATCATCTTTACAGATAAAGCTTTTTATAATTTTACTCTTTTATCATAGATAGAGCCTCTGTTCCAATAGGCAGTTTTAAGCTTTTGGCAGGGTTACCTTTTAACCAGCTATGATCCATTTTTCCATCCAGTATTTCTCATCATTTTCATAAGTAAATTATATATTTTTCTTTTTTTATATCTTGTATCTACTTAAAAGCCATTGTCTTGGCTAGGTAACCAAATAGTGACAATGCCATTCACAAATAGTAATTAAACTGATCAAGCTGACTCTTGATGAGACCCCTTGTCTTTATGATATAATCTCAAGTCATTATATTGTTTTAGTAGACAATATTAGTAATGTCAGTTCAATTATTTCTTTATGAAAATGGTAAACAAGCTCGTGATGAGACTTATTATCTTTTAAGTTTTCTCCAAACTTTTTCTTTTTATTTTCCTTTAAATTTCTTTTGAAGATTATAAGATTAACTGGATGGGACGAATCATATTTCTTTTTAAGATGCTGGATGATAATTTCGAGTTGTTAGATTGATTTTTTGTAAGAATATTTCTTACTATATTACAATTTTCTTTTCTTGACTGACAGAAGAATATTCATACTAGATAAAAATGAGAGTTCATCAAACAAAATAAGTGTTTTATTGGAATTTCATTTTTTAAGAAAGACAAAATCAATTTGTTTTTCTAAATCTTTCTTTTTTCTTTCTTTAACAGTTCTATTTTAAATAAGTGAACAAAGAAATATCAAAAAAGAATTTATCTAAGACTTTCTTTTTTTTAAAGGCCAACTGTCAATACTAAACAAGTTTTTATTTCTAAAAAAAAACAAAAATATTTTAAATATACAAAGACAGAAGGGTTACCTTCTATGAGAAATATTTTTTCAAAATTTGTCCATTAACAAGTAAAGAATCTTTTTTACCTGATAAATTTTGTAACAGAAATGTTGATGAGCCAATTCTTTCAATTATTTGAAATGGTCCTAGCCAGAGTTTTTGAAACTTTGTGTGTTTACCCTTTTCCTCATGAGCTTTGTCCCACTTTAATACCAAATCACCAATTTGAAAATCTTTTGAACTAACAGAAGTTAAATCAAATGAAGCTTTTATTATTTGTTGATGATGGGTATGAGTTTGTTTAGCTTTTTCTCTTTCTTCTTCTAACTTAAGGATTTGATCTTGTCTAAGTTAAAGAGAGGAAGAAGGATTTTCATCAATGAATTGTACTAAAGCAAACGATGGTATTGTTACGTTTGAGGGTAGAATTGCTTCTTTGCCATAAACTGACACAAATGGTGAAGTACCTATTGAAGCTTTCTAGGTAATTCTCTTTGCCCAAAGATCAAACAATAATGCTTTGTGCCAATTCTTATGATTTTGTTCTACAGTTATTTTGATGATTCTGATAAGGTTTTTATTTGTAGATTCAGCTAATCCATTTCCTTGTGGGTAATAATTAGCTGAGTATTTTAACTTAAAACATCTTTTCAAAGCAAATTTAATCATGGCATTTCCAGAAAAGTAAGATGCATTATCAAATATTAAATCTGATGGAAGGCCAAACCTGGTAATTATGAATTGATCAATAAAATCGGTAATATTCTGTGTATTGACCACCTTTAATGGGATAGCTTCTACCCATTTTGTGAAATAATCAGTTGCAGTTAGAATATACCTGTGTTGTTTTGAAGAGTTAGGAGTTATTTCACCTATAATATCTAACCCCCATTGTTCAAATGGTTGTTGGATATTTACTGGCTGTAATGGGAATGCTGCTTTCCTTTCTCTTCCTGCTGTAGGTTGACATGTTTTACATTTACTTGTATATTCATGTGCATCTTTAAATAGAGTCGGCCAATAATAACCAGCATGCAATATTTTATGAGCTGTGGTATTTCCTCCAAAATGACCTCCAGCTGGTCCATCATGTAGTTCCTGCAATACTTTTTCAGCTTCAGTTTTCTCTAAGCATATTAATAATACAGAATCATAATTCCTCCTAAATAATACATTATTTACAAGTTGATATTGATTTTCTTTCACGTTTTGTTGTATAATTGAGACATGATGGAGCATGTTCATTTTTTAGAAAGAATTTCATATCAACATATTGTGATTGAGAATCGTTTAGGCTTACCTCGGATAGTTGTATTTCATTTGATTGATCTTCCTCTTTTGACAAATGAGAAGCTCCAGTTAACATTTTGCAAAGACCTTGTCCTTTAACAATTTTAGTTGGATGTATTTCTACATCATATTCTTGGAGTGCAGTAACCCAATTTGCTCTTTTTCCTCCTACTTCTCGTTGTATTAATAATTGCCTTACTGCTGAGTAAGGTACTATTATCTTGGTATGTGTTTTTAAGAGAAAAATTCTGAAATGTTTCAAAGATTTAAATACAGTATAGGCTTGTTTTTCTACAGCTAAATAATTTAACTCAGCACCTTGAGGATTAGAGCTAAAAAACGCAATTGGTGATTCAATGTTTTGATCATTCAACTGTGTTAAAACAACTGCATATGATGTATCAGAAGAAAATGTGTACAACAGAAAAGATTTGAGAAAATTAGGAGTTGTTAAAGAGGGAGCTTCAACAATAGCTTTTTTAATTAACTCAAAATAATTTCTTTCTTCTTTTCCCCATCTAAAGATTGAATTTTTCTTAATCATTGACTGTAGGGGTAGGACAATTTGGGAGAAACTTGGAACAAATATTTTCACAAAATTAATTTGTCCTAAAAATGATTGCATTGTTTTTTTGTTATGTGGTAGAGGGATATTTTCGATCTCTTGAATCCTATCAGGGTCTATATGAATTCCTTTTTTAGAAACAATGAATCCCAATAATTTACCTTCTGATAAGGCAAAATAACACTTTTTAGGATTAAGGGAAATGCAATATTTTCTGCATCTTTTGAAAATGTTTTTTAAATGATTAATATGATTGTTCCTATGCTTAGAATAAACAGTAATGTCATCTAAGTATATAACGACCGAGCTATTGATTAGTCCTCTGAAAGCTATATCCATAGCACGCTGAAATGTGGCACCAGCATTAATCAATCCAAAAGGCATTTTTTTGATACGCGTATGTTCCCCATTTTGTTCTTTTTTGATACACGTATGTTCCCCATTTTGTTATAAACGTTGTTTTTAATCTATCATCAGGATGTACCATGATCTGATTATACCCCGAAAATCCGTCTAGAAAAGACATCAATTCAGACCCTGCAACTGATTGTAATATATGTTCCATGGTGGGTAAGGGAAAATTATCTTTCTGACAGGCTTTATTCAAGTTTCTAAAGTCTATACAAATTCTAATATCTCCATTCTTTTTTCTAACTGGAAGCATGTTTGACACCCATTTTGAATGTCTAACAAGAAAGATGACTTTAGCTTTGAGCATTTTATTTAGTTCAGATTTAATTTGACTTTCTAAATTTGGATGAATTTTTCTGAGTTTTTGTTGGATAGGTTTATCATTTGAGATCATAGGAATGGTATGTCTAATTATGGAAGTATCATATGTTTTAAGATCTGAATAATCCCATGCAAAGACCTCTTTATATTTTTTCAGCAATTTAATAAATGATATCATTTCTTCATATTTTAGGCCAAGACCTAAGTTGATGTTTTGAGGCTTTTCTGGAGTACCAAGATTAATCAATTCAAACTTTAAAGTAGAACTTTGAGTTTTTGAATTGATCACTTTTTTAAATCTATCTTTCAAATCATAAAGGTCCTCCATTTTGACTACAGATTTGGGAATTGGATTTTTGTTTGTTTTATCCTTAATCTGTAAATCATGTTCATGTTCATCTAAGATTTGACCTTCATAAGCTCTGTCTGATGTAAGAAAGTCTACTATATCTACATCATCGTTAAATACTCTCCAATTTGTTATATTGTCAGGAATGGATGCTCTAAAAATTAATTCAATTGAAAATCTATCTGGACTAAACTCTTCAGGTGGTATAAGTCTAGATGCTACATTAGCAAGTAAATCAGTGCTCGCATTTTGTAATCTAGGAATTGGAGAGATATTGAATGAAATAAAATGAGAAGTAAGATTCTGAGCTAAAGTTTGATAATGTTTCAAATGTCCAGAAATACAATGAATCATATTTCTAACTTGTTTAACTATTATTTCAAAATCTCCATATACTTGAAAACATTTAACATTCAATCCTATAGCTTTATACAGACCTTGTATCAATGTTTCATATTCAACAGTATTATTTGTGCACTGAAACTCGAGTCTGCAAGCTAGCATCGTTTTCTCTCCTTGTGGATTGATTAAAAAGCAACCTGCCCCTGCACCATCTTCTGATTTCGAACTATCAAAAAATAGAGTCCAAAATAAAGATTGTTTTGGAATATGATTGCTAAAATTAATACATTTAGAAGAATCTGTTTGAGAAAAATCTTCAATTTGAGAAATAACAGTATTTGTTGGAAAGGGTGAGACCTGAGCATTGAATGATCCAAGGAATGATTCAGCTGAATAATTTCCTATGATATTATTAGTAAAAGCTACAAGTTCATTTGGTCCTTCTAATTCAGTAACTGTATGTTTCATAAATTTCTCAAGTTCAATTCTGATTTGATTTGGTTTACCATTATATGGTAACCGCATATGTGACCAATCAGTAGCAAAATATCCATGTAACTTTTTAGACCAATCCCTACTTAAAATAAGACCATAAAATTCAGGGATGTCTGTGACCAAAATATCAATCACTTGTAATACCTTTGGATTAGATGATAACCTGATAGATACTGACAACATTTCTCCAATAACTTAAAATTTTGTTCTATCCAATTGAACTATATGTACAGATGTTTTTTTAGGAATGATTTTTAATTTTGTACATACTATTCTTGGCATAATGTTTGAAGAAGCCCATGAATCAATAAGACAATTATGAACATTTTTGTTGAAAATTTCATAAGTCAAAAGAAAAGGAGGAGTTTGGGAGATAGATCTATCACCAATTAAAACAAGATCATTGAAATTTATTTTATTGGTAGATGATGGAGGTTTTCCCATATCTTTTGAAGCTTGTGCTATAACTCGCGGTTGTATAGGTTCTACAGGAATTGCTTTGAATTCTCTAAGCAAGATTTTTTTTTGTTGTTTGAGTTTGGTCATTTCATGTAATGAAATATTTGCTTTAATATTTTTCATGTCTTCAACTATGTTATATTCAACTGTATCTGAAACTATTAAAGTTTTAGAAGTTGTAGAAGGATCTGATAAAATCGGATCTGTCTATACAGTTTTAGATTTTTTGATTTTTTCTTTCGTAAGAATAGAATTTTGTTTTGGATTTGACACAATTGGATCTGAGGAAGATTTACATCTTGTAGATACATGCATAGCTTCATTTTCTTCTTCTGTGGGAAGAATAAAATCCCATAAACCATTTAATTCGACTTCTTCTTCAGACTCTAATTCATTTTCAAAAGGTGAGGGATCTTCAGTATCTTGATCATATTCAACATTTGAAATCTCATTTGGGGGTTGAGATGTTAAAGGAGGATTTTTCTTAAATGGACGAAATGATTTTTCAGCGGCTGAAGTTTCAACAACTTGTTTCTTTATATCAATCATATCATTTGACATAGTCTTTAGCACTTTTTGAAGACCTTCAAGATCAAATGGATCTTTTGAAACTTTCTTTTTGGAATCTTGACTAAATGTTACTTTCTTTGTTTTCCTTTCTTATGTCTCTGATCGTTTTTCTAATGCTAAGATTCTTTTCTCTACTGCGAGAGCTTCTTTCAAGTTTTCTAAAAGAGTAGCTTTATTAGCTCTATCTACAAAAATAGCTATATTAGAAGGCAAGAAGAAATATACCATTCTATTTGTACTTCAACAGCAGGTTTAGAAGTATTTGGGATTTTATTTAATAACCTGTTAAATCTAGAGTTGAAATCTTTGACCTTTTCACCTGAATTCGTTTTAAGATTGGAAAGGGCATTGATTAAGAATGCAACAGTCCTATCATCTCCAAATTTTTCAAGGAAAACTTGTTCAAAGGTTGCCCAATCAGCAATTGATCCTGTTGGAAGATAAAAGTACCAGGATCCCGCAGATCCTTGTAAAGTGTATGGAAACAATCTAACTACAACACCTTCATGAGAAATTCCTTTCAAATTCATGGCTAACATAAAATTATTGATGTGTTCTTCAGTAGGAAGACAATCATCTGGATTATATTTAGGTAACCATTTTTCTAGATAATCTGGAAGAGGATTAGGATTTTTTATTAATATAGCACCAGGATTCGTCCAAGGTCGATTAGCCATAACTGGATTTGGAGTTTGTGAAGATCTAGAAGTAGATCCAGAAGTAGGGGTAATGAATGAAGAACTTACAACTGGAACAGTACTACTTGTGGCAGCACTGATTGTTTGCTAGAAGAAATGGAAGATAGAGAAGATGTGGATTGATTAGAAGAATGTGGAGGAATGACTGAAGGAAAATTTGATGTGACTTCACTTGTTTCTGACTTAGATCTGGATATAGAAAGTTTTTTGCGATGAGATTCGAATGGAAACTCAAAAGGGGGAATTCCAAGCTTCTCACTTTTAGATCGAGTTAAAATACCAGTTTCTCTAAATAAAGAAGTAACACTTTCCTCAAAATTTTCTCGATTAACAGGCTTTTCAGTAGAAAAATAAATATTCCTTCTAATTGTTGAATTAAAGACTGAACTTCGAGAGATTTGGGAATGAATTTTGAAGTAGGTGGATAACGTGATACTTCGGGATATGATGGAAAGGTTTCTACTACTTCCGATTTCTGAGTTGGTGATCTAGATTGTGATCGGGAAATCATAGAATGCTTTTGAGGAGATCGACTCTTATGAGGGTTTTTAATTTTAGACTTATCTGCCATTCATAGTCAGGCCCTCCTTCTAGCGCCAAAAACTTTGAGGCGTCAGAAATCTGTGGCAACAACAAGGGGGATAACCACTCGGTCCGTACCTTAAAGCAATTCCTTTTCCATTTGGGATAGTGGCTCCGACTGGGTGTGATGGGACCAGTTTCCCAGATTTGGGTTTTTTAAGATAATTTGTGAGATTTCTTATCAAAACATTTTCAATGATGAATTACTACAAACTAAGATAAATTTATTTCTAAATGCAAAACATTGAATTAAATTTAATCTAACCCGGGGATAATAATTTAATGCGATCTAAAGAGATATCTAGTCAATCTGTGATGATGAAATCATCACAGATTTAATAGAATTATTATTGTGTAAGATAATTCTCTTGAAAAAATAGTTAATCAAAATAAAATGAAATATATATTGCATTTATCTGATGACATATATGAAATAACTAATTTGTATCTTTATATCGTACAATAGTGCAACTGATATTTCAGATAAAAATAATTAATTCTATATATGAGTCATGAAATCTGAGTTCATCACTAACATTCAGAAACAAAAATAACATACATGATAATAGTACCAGATGTGTATTACTTCTACTTATCGGATTAGTGATAATAGGCCATATCCAATTCTTCAATCAAAGAGTTGTTCAAAGAATACAGAAGTGCACCAATAGTGATTCAACAAAATGATATTTATAACTGAAAAAGGTCGTGTTCCATTACTTCATCAAGGCATCCACAAACTTACTTAGAAATAAGCATTCTTTGCAAATGTTCTTAATAAAAGCTTGGACCCTTCTCTAAATGCATGAGAAGGGTTTAAATACTAAAACTAACTACAAACTAATTAAATGATTTACAAAAATGTAGAAGAGGTTTGAAACAACCTTTCTCTAAAACTTAACTTGAACAATAATCTAGGAATTTAGAACTGATAATCCTGACTTTATGGATCATGCATTTCTGTGTGATCAAGAAGTTGGCAGATATCTAGCATTGTCTTGAGCTGAGCTGGCTGAGAAATTCGTGATCGAATTTGGTCCTTGAAGATAGCATTTGAGATTGTCGACTGAGACTTTTTGGCTAATTATGTGAGAAATAGAAGAGTTTGCTGCTGATGATAAGGTTTGATCAGAAAATTCCAATAATTTTCCTGATCAAACTTATTGATTTTCTTGATTATTTCTTCCTGTTGTTCTGCTCTCTGTGTCCATTTTAATTCTACTTCTTTTGTTATTGAAAACACATCAGACGTGCTTTCTTCAAGAAGTCTTGTTTCAAACAATTGGTCACATTAGAGTTGTATAACCTCACTTGATTTGTTGGATGTCTTGGTCGCTGCTATTTCTGTTCGAATGATTTGTGCTTCCCATTCTTTGGTAGATTAGCTTTCTTTCCCATATCTGAGTCTTGCCACTGAATGTGTTCTTCAATTTTCTTTGAAGTTTCTCACATTCTAGTTTTTGGATTGCAATTTGCTAAATCGTTATTTTATTGGAATCACAATAGGAATCAATCGTAGCAGCGTTATGACAAAATATTTTTTGTTGTTTCTTTATCAAAACATTTATCTCAAGTGCTTCTTTAATGAACTTTTCTGATTGTGATTGATTCTGTAACTCTGCCATGGCTTTTTCCAACTGTATTTGTTTCTCTTTAAGCTCTGTGTGATGTTCTAACTTAAGATTTTCAATATATTTATGGAACTATGCTGAAATTTCTCTAATTTGTTTAGTAGTCTTGACTTTATCTGCATCTAACATCTGTTCTAATTCCTGTATTCTGGATTCTTTCTGTTTCAACAAGGTTCTAACTTCAGTTTCCTTATCTACAGTGGTTGTGGCATAAGCTCCTGCATATTGTGACAATTTAGTCAGATGATCAGTGGGATCCTCTAATGAATCCTTCCAAAGGGCATCAACTAATTCATCTGTCTTTTTAGGAGTTGTCTCATCAGTTATTTTTCTCTTATTCCTTTTAACCACATCTATGTGGCTGGGACTGTAGAAAATATCCAATGATGGAATGTCTTCAATCTGTAGAGTAAGCCTAAATGATTTATTTGCTCTGTATTGTTTGGATTCTTCTAGGTTGATGTGTATTTTAAATCTTATTTTCATAATAGTCTTTATGCTGCTGGGAATCTTGCCGTTTGGTCAGCATTGGACCTTTTTAGGATTTTTTTATTGCTTGGGAAAATTGTTCCCATTCATTCACTAAGTCTTTACCTTGGGATGATTTAGACTGATCTACCATGCTCTGATCCTTTTGAACTGCCTCTAAACTTGTTTTAGTGCCATTGCTCTTTTTTTTTAACTTGCAACTCTATTTCCTGAAGAATTGGTCGATTTCCAAATTTTTTTTATAGATTCAGATTCATCCTCAAATTGATCTGACTTATCAGAGTGCTGTTGAGACTGATCAGATTCATTTTTAGAGCCATCTTTCATTTCTTCATCGAGACTGACACTTGGAGTATGTTTTTCTTCTTCAATAACTAACAAATTCAAAGGGACATTTTTTAATCTCTCATTTCAATATACCTGAAAGGCTTCAACCTCTTCTTGACTTGATTCACTAGAAATCATTTTAACAATATCAGAAAAATCTTCAACTCCTTCGAAGAAGTCATCAAATTTGTCTTCTTCTTTTATGAAAGGATTTTTTTTTAGTTTCTCCATGTAATTTTTAATTACATCATCAGGGTCATATAATCTTCTTGGCATGAATGCTAGATTCAACATCTGAATATTAGGAACCTCTTTGTATGTATGGCCGATATTAGCCAAGGCGAAGGTGCAGCACTGTAGAGGGAAAGAAGGCCAAATAGCCATTTTATCATCTTTTAACTATTGTGACACCATTGATGAGATGATAAGATATCTCTCTCCCAAATAATCTATCTGGAACATAGTATGGAAAAACATGTGGAAGAGCAGAACTTCCAAATACTCGAACATATGTGAATTTATCTTCAGAAAACCATCTAGTTGTAGGAAGGATATATTTACTGACTTATTTGGAAACCCTAGGGATATTTTCATTAAAAATCATTTGATACATAGGAAACATGACTCCATAACAGAATTTTTAGAAATGTAGGTGGAATTTAGAGTCCCATAGTTCTTCATGGTATATGTGAATTGGGGTAGGGTTTTTAATGGTCCATTTCCAACCCATGATTGGAAATGTAGAAGTGAAACAGTTGGAATCCATAACATAAGCAGACATGTAAAAGAGTGAATTTTCTTGGGATGAAGCACTCCTTTTATTCCTATATTTGGCAATATGTTTGGCTAAATAATTGGATAAAAGGTCTGCCCAATTCAAAATGGATGAATTGATGATTGCGTCAATTAAGGGAACCCAATCTCTAGCGAACCTAATGCTATCAGGTTTGGAAAATAGCCTACACAACATACCAATATCATATCAATAAGGATAAGGGATTTGTGTAATGGGGTAGGTACCATATTTGTCCTGCTTCAATTTCCCTTCATTGTCTTTCCATTCATGGATGACTTTGATAAGATCTGGATGTTTAGCTCTGAACATTTGCACATATCTATTATCATATTTTTGTTGCGGAGCTAGTAGATGATAAATGGCTGTCAAATCTTCGGCTTTGAAAAAGTCCATAATCTCTCCTCTGGAATTCTTGAAAACTCTATCTTCAATATTTAAGTTCTCAACTGCCCACTTAATCATATCTGTGTAAGGCATAATCTTCGGTCTCGCAACTATTATGTGAATAAACGAGCATGCAACGTCAAAAAGGGTTGCATCAGAGGTGGAATCAGTACCTGTTGCAGATGTTTTTGTTATCACCTTTGGTTCTTCATCCTCAAAAATTTTGTACATAGCTTCCCATGAAGAAATGCCACAATCCTTGTTAAAGACTGTGTCTGAAAATAACGAAGGCATATATGTATCCTCTGAAGATGATGCTTGAGACACCTCTTTACCCTTTTTACTCATCTCTGACTTTCTTAACTCGATAATTGATTTCCTGAGATTAAAGTGAAATATATCATATAACAAGCATTACAAAGATATATCAGGGATTTATTTCAAACTTACGCGAAAATATGTCAATCTTATCAATTATCTCTTCACAATTCCTTATGATTTCAGAATTTAATGCTTGACATGGCTTCACGTGACTTCGCACACAATACTTATCAATCGTTTAAAGTCGTTAACATTTGAAATTCAATTTGATATGACATAAGTTTCTTTTTACACGTTGATATCATTAAATGCGCAAATCGCAATGATTCCTTATAATATTTCGTGATTGTCTCATAAATGTTGCGAAATGTGATCTCCACAAATCGCAGATCGCAAGATGTAAAAGATACGTTTAAGTCTATATTATAATTCGTGCACGATGTGATTTGCGAAAGCTTAAAGTGGATGCGATATCGAAAAAGGATTTATATTTTTGAGTTTATTCGCTTCATCGGGTCCGCGCTGTCGCAACTTATATTACTTTGTTTCTTTAAGTTTTAACTAAATCAAGTGCGATGCGAAAAAAGGAAACTAAATATTTTTGTTTCTTTGGGAAAGCTTTTTAAAGAGTGCATTTCACAATTCGTAGATTTTAAGATTTAGGATTCTTTTTGAAGGATAAAATATGTGATAAGTGGTGCGCTTTAGGCAGAAAATTTATTTTCTAAGTGTTTTTAAAAGAAATTTTAAAATGAACTTTCCTATTTATTTCTAAAGGGTCCCTATTTATGAAAAATAAATGGGGGTTGTTGTATAGCACAACAGAGCCATTGTTATCCAAGATAACAATTAGGTTAGTTTTTTAATCAATTGCTCAAATTAGTTAGGGTTTTGAGTTTTTCTTCACAATATTCACATGTACAAAGGTTATTTCTGTCATAAAATTAGTTTATAGGGTCATTGTGAATTTTAGTAGGGTGTCATCATAAAGTGAAAATAAAAAAATCCATGTGTCTCATGTGTCTTAGGCTCATTTGGTCATGATTATAAATTTGACAGTTCAACAAAATTTCGCAGCAACTCTAGTCAGAAAAGCTCATGGTTTTCTACGGAAGTTTATGACACTTCCGTAGCAGATTTTCTTTCTCGGACGCTAATTTCGCTACGGAAGTCCATTGTTGTCATAATGACAAGGAAAAGGTGAATTTTTTTAGAAACGATCATGGTGAGACTGATGTGGGTTGTGATTACATGTCATTTATCTTATCCCTCATTCAAAAAATTCGTACACCTTATAGATTCATTCCAATTTTCGTCCTCTTTCCATTTTTGAAATAGTTTGTTGTATAAGCTCAGTTTCCTTCTTGTTCAATTTGTTCTTGTTGTCCATAGCTCAGTCTTGTTGTCTAGTGACTTGGTATAGTTGTCTTTAGAGTAGGTCTGTAGGTGTCATAGCTTCTCCTATTGTATTTGGGATATTTGCAACTGTCAAGAAAACAACTCACTACGTGTTGAAGCCATGGCAGCTCAGAGGAAGCAATAAAAAGGAGGGTCAGTGGTGAGATACGAACCAATGGATATCAAACTGTTGGAAGAAGACCCTACATTCATTCAAGCACTTTCCAGCATGGGGTGCCTTCGATTCTGTCAGAAGCTGCAGGATTACCATGGGAAAATTACTAAATATTTTGCCATTAATTTTATATAACATGTTCTAAAGTGGGAATGTTGAAGTTTGCAATGTCCCTTGACACATTTTCTCAAGCTACAGAAATCCCTAGGTCAGGAGAAATATAGTTTAAGATGCAGAAAATTCAATTGAAGAATTGTGATGAGTTTCTTAAGGAAGAACATAGAGGAATTGATATGACCATGGGCATTCCTAGAACTTGCCTCAAAGAATATTATTCTAAACTCTTTATGGTTATCCAGAAGTACTTCACTTGTGAAGGCAGGTTCAACATGGTTTACCAATACCATTTCAAATTACTTATGCATTTCATAGGAAAACAAGCACTTGACATACGTTTTTATTTGTTTAGAAGTTTGGGAAAGATGGCTAACAAGGTCAAAACCAATCCTGATGCCAATAACACCTCTATTTTCCATTACGATCTTATTAAATTGATGGTTGTTGAAGAATTGAATAGGTTGAACAGATATTGGCTCACCTTTATGTTTCTAAGTGGCTATGAATTAGATACTACCACCCCTAAGAAAACTCCAAAGTCTAAATCCATAACCCCTAGGGAGGAGAAGGAGTATATATCTAAGCCTGTAGTTGAACTTGAAGCAGGGGTAGAACCTATAGCTGAGCCTGTAGTTGAACACGTGGCAGAACCTATGGTAGCATAAAAAACTTCTACAAAAACTGAATTAAAAACTTATATAAGAACCAAGAGGAGGATGAATAGAAGCTAAGGCGAAGGAAAGGGTAAGTTGTCAGATATCCTGGAAGATATTTACATTGAAGAAATTATCATTGATATTGAAAAAACCCCAATTATGCAGCCTATAGAGATCAAAGAGGCAGAAACCAAAAATAAGAGCAAAAGAGCCAAGAAATTGGATTTTACTCAAGAAGATTTAGGTTTTATTTTCAACCCTAGGAAGCATGTCACAAGATCACAACTGCCTAAAGCAACTTGACTTTAATAACAAGGTTGCAGATGAATCTGGAAGAATGTTAAAGAGAACGTTGCCTTTACATAGAATGATGAAGCACCTGTGCAAGAGGAACAGATGGTTACAAGCAGATAGGAGAAGGTTGCAAGGGCAAGTCAGAGCTTTAGAAACACAAATTGAAATGATCCAAGCTGAGATTTTGAAGAAGGGTCTCAAGATTATAGTTGAAATTGATTGCACTCCATGAACATGGTAATATCATAAAAATTTTCTTATGTTGTGGACAATCAATATTTTTAGTAATATACAGCTTGTATAGGCTATTAGAAATGACTTGGAGGTGGAAGAAGTCTTGAAAAGAAAAAATCTCATAAAGTTGATAGTTTCGTAGCAACTCCCCATATTGAGGGTGAATATTTGCTATGTATTTGTTATAGCTTTCCATGGTAGAAAAGACAAGTTTAAACTTCAGCAATGGGAGTGCTCAAAGCATGTGTTTAGCTTATAAACATCAAATAATACCCTAGAACTGTTAGAAATATCAGATGATTTTCAGAAAGGTTTTTTTTTGGCATTTGCTACCAAAATTTTCTACCAAACTGCCTATGCTCTATTTTTCCCGGCGTAATGAAGACTTGATTAATTTTTGGGCAATCATACAGTAAGGTGGTGGATAAACAACAGGTCAAAGGTGTCCACATCCTTAACCTATGAAATCCTATTTTTCAGGGGGACAACTCAGTAGGTCAATAGGTCAACCTCCACATGGTATCCAGCTCAAGAGCTTGTCGCCAGGAATCTGGCGCAATTCGTTTCATCGAAAACCGACTCCAGATGAGGAAGATAGAGACTGTTGTTCGTTTTCCTAAACAGCTAAAAAAATTGCAGAAAGGACAAAATGATGACATGGAAGCCTAGTCAGCAAAGAGAAGGATATTCTGGGAATATTCTGTCATTTTTTCCCAATGACACTGTGACAAGTGTCACTACAGGATTCGTTGGAAATTTGGGTTAAGGTGAAAAAATTTTATGTTCTCCTAAGGTCGAATTTCATATTTTAATGGTCGAATGAAATTTTTATTATATGGTTGAATAGTCCAACCAGAGGCAGACACGTGGTGCAGCCAGGGACTGCCACATGTCCCCTCTAGTGGACCAAGGTATTTGTCGAAATATTTCATATGGTTTGAATTTCCCAATTGAAATATAGTCTAAGGTCTGAAATTAGTCCATAGTTCGAATTATGGAGCAATATCAAAGGTCGGTTATGCATACATATATTAAAGGTTGGATATTATTGTGGAGCAAATATTTTATATACAGGTTGGGCGGAGGTTGGGGCTCGACCCCGCGACCTCTCGCCACAAAACGTGCTGCATTACCACTATACCACTGCTTCAGGACTTAACATTATACATTTGCGGATTATATTTCAATTTGAATGGTATGAACGACGGGGGTAAGGAGGGGGCCAACCCCGTGGCCCAGCCCCCTCACCACGTGATCATGACATTATGACCTATGTCAGAGATTAATGCAAAAAAGCGGGATTAAATGTTAAAGCGGGGTTAATTAACCCCTAAAATTTGTTTATGCGCTAATCCTTCATTTAAATGTGTTTTTTTTAAACTGCGCTTAGTCGGCCTTAAACTCACTTAAATTTAATTAAATTTGAGTTTAATTCAGCATTCAAAATGGCAGAGCCCCTAAATTCGGCGCCAACTCCAAATTTAGCGGCCCTAATCGGATTTTCTCTTGTTTTAGTGGGGTTTCCTAGGCCAGAACTGAGGAGGCCATAACTTTTGCAAAATTCAACCAAATTGGGAGCAAGAAAAGTCTTTTTCTGGATGATTTGGACATTTTGAACACATTGAAGCAGGTTTCAGGAGTAGTATATGATTGTAAACAACACTTTTTGTGCATTTGAGCTAATACAGAGGCCCAAGCCATGGAAGCTGGACCAAGGAGATATAGCCCAGGAGGGGTGAACTCCTTCATCAAAATATTGTGTTAATGGATCATTTGATGGTTTGTTGTACATGTTATTACTGTTGTTCAGTACTTTGTTTTTAAGTTAAAATGCTCATGAATTTAACATAAAAATTGATACATTTACCTATTTAACACTCACAAACACCTTAAGAAACCTATGCACATGAAGCAAGTGATCAACAAATTTGTTATAATTCTGAAGATAAAATTAGCACAACAAAGATAACATTCAAATTCAAATCAAGGTGGTATTAAAGAAAATGTTGAAAGGTTATTTGCTTGATTTGTTTGAGTTTTGTGCAAGTAGGGTTTTAATGGTTGCAAATTTGTGATGCTTACAAGGTTGAAGTTGCAGAGAGGAGAAGGGAAATTTTTGGTTGCTAGTCCTGAGGTTAGGACCAAAAGAAGGAGAGCCACAAGGGAACCATTTCCACCCAAAGTTTCAGTCACAGATGCATTTGAAGCACCTCAAGTTTTATCTCTAGCTGAGATTGAGGAGGTATAAGTTGCACCAGAAGCAGAGCTTAAATCCATAGCCATCATGTCAAGTGTTGGAGAGACTGAAGTTCTTTCAGAAGAGGAAGCATACAATAAGGCTTTCTATGAACCAACTGCAAAGGTTAGGATCCTCTTTGAAGAGAGGGACCAAAAGGATGAAGAGAGGGATTCCAAGGCCAGTGGAGGAAAGCCTCCTCCATATCCACCATCTCTATCATAATCCTCATCATCACCAGCAACATCATCCTCCACTTCCACAGCCAAAACCACTCATACTCACTCAAATACCACAAAAGGAAAAACTACCTTACTCAAACTTGATGTCAATTTTGAGCTTCCAATGTATAATAGCGAGGTAAATGAAGAGAGGTTGGATAATTGGATTCGTCAATTAGAGGTTTATTGCAAAATTCAGAACCTTCATGAAGATGACATAAAGATTCAATTGGCTTCCTTGAGGATGGAAGGACCTGCACTTGTATGGTGGGAAGAAAGGAATCAAGAAGAGATTAAAAACTACGTAAGATCTCAATGTCTTGGTCAAGTTTTATCGTTGCCATTAAAAGGAAATTTTATAGCCTAGCTTACATGCAAAAAGCCATAATGGACTGTCATAATTTTAGACAATTGAAAGGGAAAAGTGTGCAAGATTATACTCATGAATTTAGGAGAAGATCTCTTATTTTGGGTATTAATTTGTATTCTCAAGAAACTTTGTTAAAGTATACTATGGGTTTGCACAGTTACCTTAGACACGCTATTATCATGTTCAATCCCACAAACTTAGATGAGGTTTGCATTCAAGCCACACATTTATAACAAGATGGAAACATAGTATAAATGAGAAAGGTGATAGTTTCTTCGAGTATGAGGGTAAAGGAAAGGGCAAGTTCAATGGAAGAGGAAAGAGAAGTAATATATCAAAAGAGAGAAAGAGAAACTCACATGTAAACATTGTTTGAAGAATGGTCAGATGAATGCCATTTTTGGCAACTTCATCCAAAGTTGAAGCCAAACAAACTGAAAGCCAAATAAAAGGGGAAAATTGTTGCAATAATTGAACATGACTTAGGTTCAAATTCAGGAGATGAAACCAAGATTACAAGAATGGGTTTGAAAGGTAAGAACATAGCAATCACTAGTTCTTCAAGTTGTTCCAATGTAACTCACGATGAAGATACGATATTGAACTCTTTCAAATTAGAGTCATTTCTAAACATACCAATATAGATACACTATTTGATAGTGGTTCTCAAGCTAACTTGATTTTCGAAGACTTAGTTAAGGAGCTAAACCTTGAAATTGTTATACATCTAAGACATTATCCTTTAGGGTGGATATGCAAGAATGCAAATTTGCAGGTAACAAGGAAGTCCATACTAAATTTTGCCATCAATTCAAACTTTCTTGATGAAATTGAACTTGATGTGGGGCCGAGATTTCAGGTATTGTTTTGGGAAGTCCTTATATTTATGATAGGAAAGCAGTATTTCATCGCCATGAGAATAAGTATCACTTGTTTAAAGATGGAATTGAGTACATAGTTAGAGCCCATGATAAGAAGACAAGTTTGTCTCTTATACATGCAAGAGAAATGAAGAGAATAACGAATGCAAGTCAAATTTTGACTTTGTTAATGATCAAACATGGAGATGTTTTGAATGAGGCCTTTCAAAAAGATGCATAGAATGAACAAATTGATTTCATTAAATTTTCTTATGCTTGTAATGAGATGTTTCACGACTCTAACAGGTTTCCTTTGAAAGGAGGTAAACAAGATGTGAAATATTTGCAGCAGTCAACAATCAGTGTTGAGCAGTGTTGGAAACAAGATGCCAGTGCAAGAGAGTGCAAAGGTCAAAGAGAAAGTGACAAACAAATTTGACAAAGAAGGCATAGGTTCCACAAGTGCTTGTTTTTTGTTTCCAAAAGGTACGTGGCAATGGAGAAAAATAGTTGGTCAAGAGTCGACGCAAGTACAAAGCAAGATCAATGAAGAATCACCATGACAACAGTGTGTGAAGTGAGACAGTTTTTAAATTTCATTTGATTAATGACCGAGGTGGGAGAAAGTTTGTTTATGTAAGAACAACTTATTGCTCTGTAAATTCAGGGAAATTGCAGCATGACAATGCCTACAATAGCAAGAGAGGTTGCAAGAGTCAAGGAAAAAGCTTAGTTTTTTGTGAAAATCTCAAGTTAATGAAAATGGGAAAATTTCAGTGGATTGAGACTGGAAGGGTGAGGGAACTGTACCCTCATCCACATGATCAGTAATCAAAGAGATTTTGGGGACCAAAAGGCTTCTAGTAGGGAAAAATGATCAGGTGCTCAGTGTTAAATCTCAAAAATAAAAGTGCTCATAATCGATTGGAAACTGAACGACAACGAAGAGCTCATCTCTAGGAATCCAACGCAAATCGTTTCATCGAAAATCAACTCTGAATGAGGAATATATAGCCCGTTATTCGTTTTCCTAAATAGCTAAAAAAATCGCAGAAAGGATAGAATGTTGACATCGCAGCCTAGTCAGCAAAGAAGAGGGTATTCTGGGAATATTATGTCATTTTCGCCCAATGACACTATGACAAGTGTCACTACAGGATTCGCCAGAAAGTTGGGTTAAGGTGAAATTTTTTGTATGTTCTCCTAAGGTCGAATGAAATTTTTATTATATGGTTGAATAGTCCAACCAGAGGTGGACACGTGGTGCAGCCAGGGGCCGCCACATGCCCCCTCTGGTGGACCAAGCTATGGGTCTAAATATTTCATATGGTTTGAATTTCCGAATTGAAATATAGTTTAAGGTTCGAAATTAGTTCAAAGTCCAAATTATGGAGCAATACCAAAGGTCGGTTATGCATACATATATTAAAGGGTGAATATTATTATGGAGCAAAACTTTTATATACAAGATGGGGGGAGGTCGGGGCTCGACCCCGCGACCTCCCCCCACACAACGCGTCGCGTTACCACTATGCCACCGCTTTAGGACTTAACATTATACGTCTGCGGATTATATTTCAATTTGAATGGTAAGAACGGAGGGGGTAAGGAGGGAGCCAAACTTGCGGGCCATCCCCCTCACCACGAGACCACAACGCTATGACCTATGGCAGAGATTGATTCAAATGCCCGGGATTAAAGATTAAAGAGAGGTTAATTAACCCCTAACCTTTGGTTATGCACTAATTCTTCATTTAAATGCGCTTTATTTAAACTGCAATTAATTTGCCTTAACCTCACCTAAATTTAATTAAACTTGATTTTAATTATGTTATCATTCCACCATATTCCCAAGGCTATGGAAGGAATCCCAACAGAGGTAACCACAAACCAAGCTTTTTACTTGATAGCTAGCCCTATCAAGCTGGAGAGGGCTCTCTCCAAAAGGGTCACAGCCAAGAAGGCTGGATAAATTAGGGTTTTATGCTATATATAGAGTACAATGGGTTGTTTTGAATTGATTTGGTTGGGAAATCTCTAAATAAAGAAATTAAGTCAAGGAAAGCTAGGTCACGGCAAATGAGTTAGGGTTGCAAGGATAAATGGGGCAAGGTATGTACAATGCAAATCACTTGAAGAAAATGGTTATGAAATGGTTTTGAAACTGTAAGAAGGATGAGAAAAGCATAAGAGATGTATTTTACTCAGACATAAGATAATGAACAAAACATGATCAATTACCCAAAACAAAACATGTCAAACATGTATTCTGAATTTCTAACTTGTAAAATATCATAATATAGAAATGAAATTGAACATGAACAATACATTCAAACACATGATACTGAAGAAGAAAATATGACAGACATTAAATACCACAGGTATCCCATAAATGTAGTTGCAACTCCTCTTTATTAGCTTGGCCAAACTGAGTACAAAGCTTCCTTTATCAACTAGCAAAAATCAAACTGATTACAAACCTTGAAAATGAGTCAAAAATGACATGAAATATGCCTAAAACAACCTATCCCAACCTCAGGGGTCGAATCCATGAGAGAAGAAGCTAATCCACTAAAGTTTGAACTGAAACCTAGAGTGTAGGGTGGTTAAAGTGACTCAACCCTAACTTTTTACAAACTGATTCATTACACCTCATCATGAGTTTTAACTTAATGTATTTACCCTAGGTAATATTAAAAACACCATAATTACATTTACATTATCAATTACATGAGTTAAAAGCATGATTCCCCAAGGTAAAATTCAAATTTTCAAAAAAACTCAAAACAAAATCAGTCAATTGTCAAACGCGTAGCACCATTTTACCCCCAACTTATAGGTTGTTTTTAACTGGTTTCTAGGTGTCCAAATTGGCTCCAAAATGGCTTGTTGGAAATCCCTTCAAGGCTAATTTCTATATCTACCTTTAGTTTTAAAAATGAAGGTAATTTTCCCTCTCAAAATTCATTTATACCAAGACTGGTAAACGTGCAGCGCCAAGGCCAAAAATGAGGCAAAAACATGGTTTTTTGGTGGTTTTTTGCCATTTTCACTAGCCAGTTTGCCTCCAAATGCTTAGAAAATGCACAGGGTTCATTTCCTCATCATTTTGAATGCAATGGTGGTGACCATTTTCTCATTGGATGCCCCAAAAAAGAGCGCAACACCCTAGGTGCTACGCGTTTGACATTTTTTAGGCAAACGCGCAACGCATTTTTGCATACCACTTTTGGAGGCCTTCCCAGTCCAAATTGGGCCCAAGATAGCTAGTTGGAAATATATTCTAGTATAATTATCATTTGACTCATCAAAAAATTCATTTTGAAACTCCATATAGGAGAAAACATGATTTTCCCAAGGTCAATCCAGAAGTGCAGAAACTCTCTTGTGGCACCTGTAAATTTGACATTTCTCCAAAACCATGACACGTGTGTAAAAATTGAAGGATTTTTTTATTTTTTGACCTATGATGGACAAAAACCTCTCTCACTTTTGTCAAATTCATCTTTTTTTGGTCAGAAACACAGTTTGAAGAAAAACCAGCTCTATGTGTGGCAATTGATTTGTCCCTTGGAATGACTTCTTGGAAAATGATGGAGGAATGGTGTTTATGCGTTTGGAATGGCTTCATACTTGGTGAAATGACCTCCCTTATACCTCCTCTTCTCAGATGTCTTTGATTCCATAGCAAACCCTAGCTCAGTGGGAGAGGAAATTAGGGTTTGGTGTAGGCAAAATAGGGGATTTAGGACTACCTTGTAGAGGGAGGGAAATGAAGGGGTTAGGGGCTATCTAAATTATTGGGGAAATTTTGGGGGATAGGGATAAATGTTAGAGAGTGTAGGGAAGTGTAATTTCTAGAAATGAGTGAGGGGAAGGGGTCCAAAAGGGAAAAACACAGGCCTAGTCTCGAAAAGTGTTAAACTGTAGCAATAGGCTAGGGCTTGTGGAAAAATGATGATTTGGGCACCCTTTGGAAAAAGGGTGAAAATAGTAAAAAATTAAGAGAGGTCAATGATAATGACGGAGAAGAGGTGAAAGCAGAACATCTTAGAGAATTAACTAACATGTTGAAGAAGGAAAATGATGTTAGATGGTCAGAAAATGCTTGTAAGTCATTCAGCTCTATAAAATTTGCTTTGACCACTGCTCCAGTGTTGACAAGTCCTGATTATTCATTATATTTCATTATATTTTCTTTTGCTTCTGAGCATACTTTGGCAGCAGTGCTTATGCAGAAAAAAGATGGGACGGAGCTACCAATAGCATTCTTCAATCACACAATAAGGGATGCAGCTCTCCGATACAACATAATTGAGAAAAAGGCCTTGGCCTTGGTCAAAGCACTCAAATACTTCCGTGTTTACATTCTGCACTCTCATATTTTGGCATATGTTCCAAATGCAACGGTTAAAGAAGTACTTATGCAAACAGATCTAGAAGGAAGAAGAGGTAGGTGGATAGCATCACTTTTAGAGTATGACCTTGAGATCAAGCCAACCAAGCTAATAAAAGGGAAAGGCTTAGCCAAGCTCATGGCTGAGTCTACTCTACATGCACTTGACATAATTCTCATATCAGCACTGTCCGATGATGAAGAAAATGTAAGTCTTGTTCAGGTATCAGATCTATTTTCATCATCTCCATGGTATGTTGATATCATTTATGTTTTGCAACATTTGAATCCTCCTTCTAGCATGTCAAAGAGAAAAAGTAGGTCTTTGAAGCTTAAGGCTTCAAAATACTGCATACTTGATAGTGCACTCTACTAAAAGGATCCAGGAGGAGTATTACTCAATTGTTTGGTGGAAGATGAATCCAAATAAGTGATGAAGGATTTCCACAAGGGAGATTGTGGAGGCCATCTGTACTGGAAGACTACGGCCAATAAAGTACTGAGAGCAGGTTACCATTGGCATACATTATTTGCAGATCTACACAAGATGGTCATGAGCTGCCATGAGTGTCACCTTTTCCAAGGTAAACGTAAGCTCCTTCCTTTACCATTACAGCCCATTTCAGTTGAAGCTCCCTTCCAGTAGTGGGGCTTAGATTTTATCGAAGAAATACATCCACCCTCATCTACTCAACATAGATGGATACTTACCACCACAGACTATTTCACAAAGTCGATCAAAGCGATCCCAACCAGGCAAGCAACTGACTCAGTCATAATTCAGTTTCTTGAATCTAACATCTTGTCCCGGTTTGGTTGTTTAATAAAGATCATCACAGATAATGTTGAAGCTTTTAAATCAAAGAAGATGAAAGAATTTGGCGATAAGTATAACATTAAATTGGGTCATTCCACAGCATATTATCCACAGGGAAACAAATTGGTGAAGTCCTCCAACAAGTCTCTAATCAGCATAATAAAGAATATGTTGGAAGCTAACAAAAGGAATTGGCACAAGAAGTTGATAAATGCATTGTGGGAAGATCGAGTAAGCAGCAAAAGATCCATTGGGATGTCTCCATTTCAAGTAGTTTACAGTTTGGATACAGTTTTCCCTACTTCATTGGTTGTCCCAGTCATGAAACTTCTACAAGAGGCCGAAAGTGAAGAAAATTACATTCAGTGCAGAATAAATCGAATGATTCACTTGCAGCAAACAAGGGAAGAAGTGTTCCATAACACTTCCGAGCTCCATGATAAGATCAAACAAATTTATGACAAGAAAACCAAACAAGATGATCTCAAGATGGATGATGTGATACTTCGCTGGGATGCCAGGAATGAAGACAAAGGTAAGCACGGGAAGTTCGATAATCTATGGAAAGGTCCCTTTAAGTGTGCAGCTTCTCGTGGACAAAATTCATATCTTTTAGAAGAAATGGATGGGAAAAGTTGCTTGGGAGGGCCAATTAATGGTAGGCTCTTGAAGCACTATTTATTTTAATCTGAAAATTATGAAAGTTTTTCATCCTCATTGTATATATTAGTTTGATGTTTCTGCAAGAGTGAAGTGGAAAAGCATTGGATTTCGGAGCCCGAAATGAAGGCCATGGAGCTTCATTGAGTTTCTAATTTTTCAAGTTAAGGTTGCATTAGGGTAAGTTCAGTTTTTGAGTCTTTGTTTCAGTCAAGTCGAGTCAAATTTGAGTCAGTTTCATTCAGTTTGCTTCATTTAATTGTCAAAGAGTCAGTCCTGCATTTCAGTTTCAGTTATTTTTTGACCGTATTGGCTCAAAGTAGGAGGCATTGATCTGCAAAACTCATAGATATGCGGTTCTTGACACCTCTTACAGAGCTGCCATCCCCAATAAGGCCAATGTTAGTGTCAGAATATGCATTATGCCATCAGTGATCAACATCTCTCTTTTCATTCTCATTTTAGGTGTCCCACTTTGAAATTTTTATATCATTCCATTAGGTCATGCTAAAAATTGTTTCACTGATGGTAGCCCTACTAAATAAAACTTCACTCTCCCTCAGAAAATCACATTTGTTGGCTCACCTTTATGTCTTGCTAAGCATAATAACACCTATGAAAAGCTCATTCCATCATGTCTTTTCTCAGTTAAAGTCAACCATATAATTCAGTTTATCCAAAGTTCAAAAATGCATCATTCCATCCCAATAAAGTCAGCAAACAAATATGAGAGTGACTCAATGACATTCTATTTCCATCTACAGAAGATCATCAGTATATAAACATTATATTTTTGAATTTGTGATTTTGATTTTATATGATTTTCATATCAACATTTCATTTTGATATCAAAACTAAGATGTAATTTAATTTTTATTTCCTACGTAATTTTATGTTTTCTATATGTAATATTTTCACTCCCTAGTTGTCAACTCAAAGCACTCATGCTAAACTGAAGGAAAGAATTGTCAAACTCCATCAACTGATCAACCTACAAAACAAAAAGTCAGAAGTCAAAGAGCATTAGTCTGAAAAATTGAAAGATAAAGTGAAACATAGGGAAAGTGGGTTTTCAAAGCATAAATCAAATCCACTTAAGTATAAAAGCTCTCAACACATCAAATCAAAGTTCATTTGCTTCCTACAGCCTCAAGAGAAATTCATCAAAGGTGAATTTTTTTATTTTTAGGGTGAAATTGTGCAAAACAGGGTCAAAGGGCGCGTTTTCCAGTGGCGCTGCATGTTTGGCTGAAAGTGCAGTGTATTTCTCAATATTAGTGCCAAGATGTTATCACTCTACCTTATTCCCAAGGTTGCGGAAGGAATCCCAACAGAGGTAACCACAAACCAAGCTTTTGACTTGATAGCTAGCCCTATGAAGCCGGAGAGGGCTCTCTCCAAAAGGGTCACAGCCACGAGGGCTGGAGAAATTAGAGTTTTTAGGCTAGATATAGAGTGTAGGGGGTTGTTTTGAATTGATTTGGTTGGGAAATCTCTGAATAAAGGAATTAGGTCAAGGAAATATAGGTTAGGGAAAATGATTTAGGGTTGCAGGGATCAATGGGGCAAGCTAGGTACAATGAAAATCACTTGAATAAAATGGTTATGGAATGGTTTTGAAATTGTAAGAAGGTTTAGAAAATCATAAGAGATGTATTTTACTGGGACAGAAGATAATGAACAAAATATGATAAGTTACCCAAAATAGAGCATGTCAAACATGTATTCAGAATTTCTCACTTGTAAAAGATCATAATATAGAAATGAAAGTGAACATGAACAATACATTCAAACACATGATACTGAATAAGAAATTATGATAGACATTCAATACCACAGGTATCCCATAAATGTAGCTACAACTCCTCTTTATTAGCTTGGCCAAACTGAGTACAAATATTCCTTGATCAACTAGCAAAATTAAAACTCATTCTAACCCTTGAAAATGAGTAAAAAATGACACGATATAGGCCTTATACAACCTCTCCCGACCTCAGGGGTTGAATCCATGCGAGGAGGAGCTGATCCACTAAATTCTGAACTGAAACCTAGAGTGTAGGGTGGTGAAAGTGACTCAACCCTAACTTTTTGTAAACTGATTCATTACACCTCATCATGAGTTTTAACTTAATGTATTTACCTAAGTCACTTGATACGGGGATTCAGGATTTGATGGATACGGGGATTCGAGAATTGGATTCGGGATACGGTGACCCCCGAAACAGGACACTTCCAGGATACGATACATTATATATATATATATATATTAAAAATTAGATATTTTTTACACAAATTCATACAAATTCATTGATTCAAACATAGATTTAAGATCTTAGATACTCATACATGATACAATGAAATTTGATACATTGATACATCATACAATTGTCAAATTTTAAAAAGATACAAGATTTATCAATGCTCTAATGAGGGTTTCAAGATAATGCCAACCAACACTTGGAATATTAATGCCATTGTGGTACACAAAATTAACAATGTTACCTGACTAAGTTCGTTGTGCCAACGAACTCTTATATTTATCACTTAGGTAATCAAGATTTGCTAGATTTAGAGAATGAACTCATGTGTGTAAATTTTGAAAGAAAATACTTCACCTTAGCAGAAACAATGTGTGCCCTTCAACCATAAGTGTGAACAAATAAATGAGGTTCAGAGACGTTTGTGACAGTCATAAACAGTGAGGAATGGTTTGCAGATGTGAGAAGACAACATGTAAGTGATGGCAGCCAATCATAGATCAGAAAATAGCCCAAACAAATCACAATACCAAGGAAGATGAATGTTAAACAGGCTTTAAAAAAATAAATTATGATGGTATTTATGTGCTTAGATTCGACTGTACGGAGGGATTCGTACCCGATTCTCCGGATTCGGTCGTATCCGTACAGGGTACAGTCGAATCCCGACCGTACCCTGTACGAATACAGCCGAATCCGGAGAATCGGGTACGAATCCCTCCGTATTGTATCAGATATGTAGGATTCGGGATTCTTGTTCCCTCCCCAACGAATCTGGTTTCACAGGTATTTACCCTAGGTAACAGTAAAAACACCATAATTACATTTACATCAATGATTACATGAGGTAAAAACATGATTCCCCAAGGTAAAATTCAAATTTGCAGAAAAAATCAGTCAATTGTCAAACGCGCAGCGCCATTTTACCCCCAACTTGCAGGCTATTTTTTACTGGGTTGCAGGTGTCCAAATTGGCTCCAAAATGGCTTTTTGGAAATCCATTAAAGTCTATTTTCCAGATATACCTTTATTTTTAAAAATTAATTTCAATTTTTCCTATCAAAATTCATTTCTCCCAAGACTGGTAAACGCACAGCACCAAGGCCAAAAACTAGGCAGAAACATGGTTTTTTGCGCTTTTCACTAACCATTTTGCCTCCAAATTCTTATAAAATGCACAGGGTGCATGTCCTCATCATTTTGAATGCAATGGTGGTGACCACTTTCTCATTGGATGCCCCAAAAAAGAGCGCGACACCCTAGCTGTTGCGCGTTTGACATATTTCAGGCAAACGCGCACTGTCTTTTTGCAGACCACTTTTGGAGGCCTTCCCGGTGTCGAAATTGGGCCCAGGATAGCTCATTGGAAAGATATTCTAGTATATATCTCATTTAACTCATCAAGAAATTCATTTGGACACTACATTTAGGAGAAAATTTGATTTTCCCAAGGTAACTCCAGAAGTGCAGAAACTCTCCTGTGGCACTTGTAAATTTGACATTTCTCCAAAAAAATGACATCTGTGTAAAAAATGATGGAGGTTTTTATTTTTTGACCTATGATGGACAAAAAATTATCTTTCTTTTTTCAAATTCATCTTTTTTTGGTTAGAAACATAGTTTGAAGAAAAACAGGCTTTATCTGTGGCAAATGATTTGTCCCTTGGAATGACTTCTTGGAAAATGATGGAGGCATGTTGTTTATGAGTTTGGAATGGATTCATACTTGCTGAAATGACCTCCCTCATACCTCCTCTGCTCAGATGTCTCTGATTCCATATCAAACCCTAGTTCAGTGGGAGAATAAATTAGGGTTTGGTGTAGGCAAAACAGGGGATTTAGTACTACCTTGTAAAGGGAGGGGAATGAGGGGGTTAGGGGCTATCTAAATTATTGGGGAAATTTTGGGGGATAGGGATAGATGTTAGAGAGTGTAGGGAAGTGGAATTTCTAAAAATGAGTGAGGGGAAGGGGTCCAAAAGGGAAAAACACATGCCTAGTCTCGAAAAGTGTCAAATTGTAGCAATAGGCTAGGGCTTGTGGAAAAATGATGATTTGGGCACCCTTGGGAAAAAAGGTGAAAATGGTAAAAAACGAAGCGAGGTCAATGATAATGACAGAGATGAGGTGAAATAAGATTAAAATAAGGCAGGATGGGTGGGATGCAAATACTAGTGCTAACAAATTCAGTGGTCAAAATGGCAGATCCCCCAAATTCAGCACCAACTCCAAATTTAGCAGCCCTAACTGGAGTTTCTCCAGTTTTAGTGGGGTTTCCTAGGCCAAAATTGAGGAGGCCATAACTTTTGCAAAATTCGACGAAATTGGGACCAATAAGAGTCTATTATTGTTTCAGGAGCAATAGATGATTCTAAATAGAACTTTTCACGTTTGAGCTAATACAGAGGCCTAAGCCATGGAAGTTGGACCAAGGAGATGTAGCCCAGGAGGGGTGAATTCCTTCATCAAAACACTGTGTTAATGGATCATTTGATGGTTTGATGTACATGTTATTACTTTTGTTCAGTACTTTGTTTTTAATTTAAAATGCTCATGAATTTAACATAAAACTTGATACATTTACTTGTTTAACACTCACAAACACCTCAAGAAACCTATGCAAATGAAGCAAGTGATCAACAATTTTTTTATAATTCTGAAGATGAAATTAGCACAAAAAAACTAACATTCAAATTCAGATAAGTACTATTCCCCTAAAGGATGTAATTAGGATTTAACAATAGATTATTGCAGCAAAGAACGCCTTCGATGTTGTTGAGATAGTACAGAGAAAGAAAAACCACCATAGTAAAAATAATAAGGAAGGTCTAGAATAAATTTTTGTCAAGCATAACTCAACGCTTGAGAAGAAAAAAAGGCAGCATCAACATTAGACAAGAAACATCAACTGCATGACACAGTTGAAGAGAGTTTGGATAAGGTATTGGTCAAGCATATATCAAAGTTGGAGAAGGAGAAACTCACATCATCAACATCAGAAAAAAGAATCATTGCAGGTACTGCAAAGAAGTCTGAAACACCATGATCTTATTGGAGAGAGTTTAGAAAATATCTTGGTGAAACACATCTCTAAGATGGAAAAGGAAAAATTACAATAAAAACAAGAAGAATCTAAGAGGGAACAAAAAGTCCACTATAAGTGCCATGAGAAGAATGAGGATAGTTTAGATAAGGTTTTGATGAAGTGTGTCTCTAAACTAGAGAAGGAGAAAAATATGACAACAACATAAGAGGAATTTCAAAGGATTTTACAAAATCAATTCCAAAGTGACGAGGGTAGTTTTGAGAATTTAAATAAGATTTTGACCAATCATCTCTCTCTGCTTGAAGAGAAGAAACAAAGAGCATCATCAAAAGGTTCTAAAATTCTACCACCTAGGAAAAACGAACGAGTAAAATGATATAATAAGGATCTATTTTTTCAAGTTTCTGACTTTTTATCGTCAGAGTTTGGACTTGGATCAGTTGATGTAGAAATTACATACAATATGCATGTATATATCCGGACTCTCCTGATCTAACAATATTTATCTTCTTGCTAAATATAGAATCCTTCCACTATAATTCTTGCGGAAATTTAATAAACAATTGCAAAACACATGAAGCAATAAAAACACACATAACACAGTTGTTTAACGGGAAAGCTTGAAGCTGAAAACCCCAACTATCATATATTATGTATCATGGAGATCATGTAACAATCTCATACAAAGCTTAGTACATCAAGCTCTCAGTACAATCAATCATCACACACTAACATAGAAGAAATCTTCAAATCCATGCACCAATCTCTGCCCTCCTGCTAGCTTGCCTCCACTGCGCAATCCAAGCTGATTACAAAGACCAATTCGATGCAATCCCACTCTCCTTGACTGTGTGATTATCATTGGCAACTCCAATGTATATATATATGCAATTCATGCATCACTAGTAGTCACAACGGATAGTCCATCTTGCCCTTTCACCTATCTCTCCACTGGGTCTCCACTGGATCTGACATGCACTGTAGTTAACTACTGTATTTTTTAGTTGATTAATGAGTTATTATTTGTGAATTAATTAACTAATTAATTCACTCCACTCTCACTAGTGTATCATTCAATTAGATTAGATACAACTATCTCAACTGAGTCTAACTGAGTTAAACTAAATACAACTCCATGAACTACTCTTCCAACTCTGTCATAACTTTTCCACTTCAATTCTAACTGAGTCCTCCATGCATGAGTCACCAACCACCCTAGGAATTGTGTAATTCCTTCAACCCACTGATTTGACAAATCTGTTCACTGAAATAAAGTGCTCCAAGAGAATAAGTTGATATTTATTGTCGGATTATTATTAAGGGCTAATAATAATCGACATGCATCTATTTTTAGATTGACAATCTATAAATAGACTTCGCCCAATATTCTAAAAATAGAATCTCATCTATTTTTCACATTTGACCAACCATCTACAAATAGCATCCTGCAACTTATAGAATATGCTCACTATGTCTAAAAATAGACATACACCTAAAAATATCCAGAGTTCCAAATTCCAGCTTTAGGTGATTATTTTCCAACTAGGATCAAGAGATGAAGGTTTCAGGATGCCTCCTTCATTGTTTCTTGTTGCAAACTTCAACACTCCCTCTCAACAAGAAAGGACTGTCTTTGCATGTGACATGCAACTCCATGCATTCGCCTTGCAACTCTTGTTGCAACACTTCCGAAACTGAAAGGCTCCAAACAACTCAACCAGTCTAATGCATCTATCATCAAAGTCTTCAACTTATGCTGGTACCAACTGCCCATGTCTTTAGGAAACACTGTGTTGTTGAACTCTGCACCCATGCACTATGCACTTGCTGTCAACTCTGAACCGTGCTCCAGTATCCAACACTGTCACTTTGATCTCATTGCATCAATCCAACTGATCATGCTACTGTTGCTATGTGGGCTCCTCGTAGCTAGGTTCAATTCATGAGATCCACACCATCTCAATGAATCCTGCCCGAAAATATCCTCTTGGTATTACTCATGCATGTTGCCCCACCTCTCACTTGGTGGCATAGTTGCATGCACTCCCTTTACCCATCTGGCACGAAATTTCTCTGCATGAGTGGTTGCTCCCACTCCATGATCCTCATCTTGTGGCTGCTCCACATCCCGAGGTTCACTCTTACCTACATGCAAATCATGCTCCCTCTCAAGCTTCAATTGCATGTCTTTCTTGCACTTCCCAACAGTAGGAAGCTCCGTAGAAATCCCATCTACTTCAAATCTATAAAGATTCTTCTGCATCTCTAGTTGTGGCTGCTCCACAACCTTCTGAGACTGCTTCTCAGGTTGCATGTTGAGAGGCTCCCTTTCAACCACCAAATCACTAACCTCTGATTTTCTCCTCAAAGCTTTGCATGCATCTTGTACCTTGATGCATGTAGATTCTTGGCTCGCACACATTGTAATTGTCCCGTTGTCGCAAGATTTTCTAACAAAAGAGCTAATTTTAAATCGACAATATCTCCCTCATCCGAGCTCCGATTCGACCGATTTTTTTTCCAATTTGGGTATTTTTTCGCAAGGAATCCAAATATTCTATTTTTTTCTGAAAATATTTCACCAAAAATTTTAGATATTCTCTGCAAACTCGCGCGCCCAAAAAATTCCTGCTCTCATTCCATGTAGAAAATCTATAACACAGCTCCGATACCATGTAGAAATTACATACAATATGCATGTATATATCCTGACTCTTTTGATCTAACAATATTTATCTTCTTGCTAAATACAGAATCCTTCCACTATAATTCTTGCGGAAATTTAATCAACAATTGCAAAACACATGAAGCAATAAAAACACACATAACACAGTTGTTTAACGGGAAAGCCTGAGGCTGAAAACCCCAACTATCATATATTATGTATCATGGAGATCATGTAACAATCTCATACAAATATTAGTACATCAAGCTCTCAATACAATCAATCGTCACACACTAACATAGAAGAAATCTGCAAATCCATGCACCAATCTCTGCCCTCCTGCTAGCCTGCCTCCACTACGCAATCCAAGATGGTTACAAAGACCAATTCGATACAATCCCATTCTCCTTGACTGCGTGATTATCATTGGAAACTCCAATGTATATATAGATGCAATTCATGCATCATTAGTAGTCACAACGGATAGTCCATCTTGCCCTTTCACCTATCTCTCCATTGGGTCTCCACTAGATCTGACACGCACTGTAGTTAACTGTTGTATTGTTTAGTTGATTAATGAGTTATTACTTGTGAATTAATTAACTAATTAATTCACTCCACTCTCACTTGTGTATCATTCAGTTAGATTAGATACAACTAGCTCAACTTAGTCTAACTGAGCTAAACTGAATACAACTCCATGAACTACTCTTCCAACTCTGTCATAACTTTGCCACTTCAGTTCTAACTGAGTCCTCCATGCATGAGTCACCAACCACCCTAGGAATTGCATAATTCCTTCAGCCCACTGGTTTGACAAATCTGTTCACTGAAATAAAGTGCTCCAAGAGAATAAGTTGTTGTTTAGAGTCTGATTATTATCAGAGCTAATAATAATCGACATGCATCTATTTTTAGATCGACGATCTATAAATAGACTTCGCCCAATATTCTAAAAATAAAATCTCATCTATTTTCACATTTGACCAACCATCTACAAATAGCCTCTTGCTACATATAGAATATGCTCACCATGTCTAAAAATAGACATACACCTAAAAATAGACTGTGTGGGCCCCACCTAGTTTAGGTGATTATTTTCCAACTAGGATAAAGGATGATGTTTTAGGATGCCTCCTTCATTGTTTCTTGTTGCAAACTTCAACATTTGATACTGTTGTCAGTACAAATGGAAGAGTGGTCCTTCACAAAGAAGAGTTTTTTGTCCATGATGATTTGAAGCTTCTCGAAACTTTAGGATATGACAGAAGAATCAAATAGATACCAACTATAATTGAGCAATTTGAATGGGAAGGAGTACATTTTTATGACCTAACAAGTGATTTTTTGAGTGATGCAATAATGGTGATTTTATTTGCAATGGTTTTTTGTTCCCGAGATACTGATAACGCTCATTTTGTAATTCTAAATGCAAAATATAATGTTATTATCCTGGAGGAAGAGAATGCCATTATACACATGGGTACTGTGATTGACCTTTTAAACTCCTTTGGTAAAAATATTGCTCCAATGCTTCAGATATGGTGTCAACCTAGCCTACGCATTTTTATGAACACCATGAGCTCTCTTACCAACCTTCCACTGAAGAACTTCTACAAGTATGTTGTTCCATTGAAGGATAATTTTTGTTTTAATGGTTCATCAATGAATGGCCCTAGTACTTGGTTTTCAAACGTTCCCTTAACTAAAACTTGAACCATGAATTTGGATGTTCTCGATCCATGTCTTGTTGAGCCCATCATTGCAATTTAGGATTTATACAATATTGTGCTTGAAAGTTTTGAAGCTACACGGACATTAGTAGTTATCTTTAAGCTGGAAGAACTTGTTTTAATTGGGCATTACTCAAAAACAATCCATGAGCCACCTCGAGGTCTTCAATTTCTTCTAGGGACAAAATGGAGGCCACACATGGTTGATATTGTTTTGATGACTAATTTTGGATATTGGAAGCTAATAGTTTCTCCTCGAGCGTGGAATCTACAACTTGCTCCAAGAATATTTATTGACCTTTACACCTTAGGAGGGACACGTGAAGGAACTAAGGAGGCCCCCAAGACAAAAAATGCAGTAATTGGGAATTTAAGCATACATTTGACTCGCCTCAACGTAGTGAAAAGGAAAATAAAAGAGAAGGAACAAGTACTTATCAGTGCCAATGAGGTTGATGATGATGATCACACATAGGATGAAAAGGGGGGTAACAAAAGGGATGGAACAAAGGACTTCTAAAATGGGCATCTGGTTTTATTGGTGGAGGAGAGAAGCAAATAAAAAATAATAATTTGGCACCAGTTCAAGGGTTGATTGGAGGGAATGTTGAACTATAAATATTTTCTCCATAGCTACAAAGAAAATTCTCTAACAATCCGACAAGTCAATGGAATTGGAGAATGTTTTAGAATTAGTCAACAAGGATGTTGAATTCGAAGATATGCAGCTCTAGGAGTTGATGGTTGAACATCAACATTTGTAAGAACATGTGCATGAAAATAGAAAATCAAAATGAGGCATTATGCATGATAATATAATCATAAATAGTGGACATAGAAATGAAGACAGAGGAAAGCAACAACGAAACTTGTCACTTATTTAGAACAAGCAATGTTGGGAAGGGGTAACGGTAATGTTCTCGAGAAATTAATAACCGATGGGACTTATTAACCTATATATCCCCTAGAATATATTCCATAAAGGGGAAAAACCCAAAATTCCCATTGTTGGGCAAGTTTTTGGGGAGCTAGGTGAAAAAACCCAAAACTGGGGTTTTGAGTAAGGTTTACTCAATCATTTCAAAGGATGAAACCCCTCTAGAAAATCTATAAATAGAGGAGGATTAAATTCATTTTGGAGCATAATTATGTATCAATCCATTGTTCTTGAGCATTATGTTTGATGTCTCAAGACCCACTTCTCTATTCAATTTCGGTGGTGAATGATTCCACCCTAGTTGACTCATCTCTAATTGTTTTTCACTCTTTTTTGACACACACACCTTCTTGGAGAGACAAGAAATTTTTTATGTTGGTTTATTTTGATTTAGGTTTCATTCAGGGACAATGCCGCCTTTATATGCAATATGTTATTGTTCTTGGGTACATGGACATCTATCTAATGACAACAAAGCCCATTTGTGTTTCTTGAAAGCCTTAAAATCTTGATTTGGCAACTGGGTCACCTTCTGGAATATTAACGAAACTCCTTGTTAGTACTACTCTTACTTTCTATCCCAAGGGTGTTCGTCTGGGCTAGACCACGAGATCCCTGAACTGAAAAAGGGTATTGGAATAAATCAGAAGGCAAGAAAATCATTGAGGGAAGCCCACAAAATCTATCTACGTTGCCTCAAAAAATTAGGACAGTGAAACCATAATTGAATAAGGTCGTATAAGGAAACCAATCTAACTTTATGTGATCAGGCGTCATTCTGCCTAGTATTTTGAGATCGTAAGGAGGTTCATCTGAAGTAAGGGAACCGTTATATGCAGGTCAATTTCCCTCTATGGAAGGAGTACCTAACTACGCAAAAAATAAGGTACGTCTGTGGCTAGGTTCATTAACTGAAGCTCGCGTCTATTACAGTAGTAAATCTAGAATATGTTTCCTTATGCTAATTTGAAAGATAAGGATATTAGATCAAATTAAGTTTACTCTCTGTTGAACTATTATAAGTTGTCACTAAGTATTGATTTGTATATTGTTAATTCTTTCATATTCTATTTGACATTATCATAATCTATGGGATTGGATTCAAAGTGTTATTGGTGAATTGATAATGATACTGTCGTTGCATTCATAAAATATTGTGAACCATAATATGTTTATATTCCCACTATCTGGTTGCATGCTACATATTGAATTTTATTGAAAACCCTACTCACTCAAGGGTAAAATTAGGGAAAAGATTACACTGGCACATCATAGTGGTATTAAATCCACAATTATTTTAGTTGGAGAAACCAGGTAGGGCATCCAGTTCTGTTGCTCAGGAATCTATACATGAGTATTTAGATCATTTTTGTCTTGTGAAGCTGAAATTTTATATTATTAGTTACACCGTGTTCGTTATATCATTGGAAGGCAATTTGAATGTTCAAAGAATATATCGAATTTGATCATTGTACTGGAAAATAAAAAATAAAAAATAAAAATAATTATGTAAACCCTAGACCAAACTGCCCTATTATAATACAAAATAATTGTTAGTTAACCTGCAAAATAGTTCATAAGGTAACAACGATCGTGATAGCATAAACGACACGCATCCAACAAGATACATACCAAAGCAAACAAATTAGTTCATTAGCATTAACGTAAATGAAACAACATACATCACAAATATATAAATAATAGCCTTACTACATCCACAACATATGCATGAAGGTGTGCCGACTCTAAGAGCTTCTTATTATTAAGTGAAAGTTTTGGGCATACAATTTCATTGATATAACACTAGTCCTAATAGTGGAAAATGAAGCCAACACTTGCTTCTCCAAATAATGATTCTCTTCCTATGTTAGACTAGAGAAGCCAAGGCTCCAAATCTTTGGTTCCAAGCCCTTTTCTTAAGTTATGAGGGTTTATTTATAACAAATGAGATTGCTCTTTCATCTCCCTTTGTGACCTTTGAAATTCCCCATGACTCTTGGACTTCTAATGACTCTTATATAACTAATGACTCTTCACATTCCACATTTAACTCTTGAACTTCCACTTACATTTACACTTTGTTGTATTTCAAATACAATGAGACAAAACTCCATGTAGGAAAAAAATGGCTAGAGCCTAATAAGACAAACTAAATGCATTAAGCTTGAGTTTGAGGAAACTCTAGCTCAACAACTTTAACTTGTAACCCTATAGCAACATACTGATCCCAAGCTTTGTATTGTGAAATTATCTCCTCAAACTTTGTTTGAAGGTTAGGATGATATCTGACTCTGGCCTCCATAGCATCTAGATAAATGCTCTTGGAGCCTGTATGTACTTCATTCCACAACAATAATAGCTTCATATTGACCTTATTATGTCTATTGATCTCCAAATCATCCTTGGTTATGACCTGCTTCAAACTATCCAAAAACTCTTCAATTTCCTACTTGATAACGTTTTGGCCCCTTGCCTATGCAAATGATCCAACTAAAGGGATCTTGCGTGCTCTAACCAAAGAAACCAAACTATTGTACAATTGTGCATAGGTAGCTTTTATGTTGGCTACAAAATTGTAGAGTTTTTTGTTACTCTGAATGACCATTTTGACCACGAACTTGTCCAATTCTGCTTCTTGCATCGTATTTCTAGCCAACTCTACAGGTGCATCTCTGTACTTACCACCCCATTCCTAGATCATGTTGATTGTTGCATGGATCACTTTCATAGCTTTTTCATTTTCTCGCGATCCCTTTTGCATTTAATGTAGGGGAAATACTACCTTATGCAAGGTGATCATCAACTCATAAAGTGGCCTCATTGTGTATCTCCCGTTGATCAGCGGTTGTCATTGATGTCAACCTAGGAAGCACCAGGGGCTAACCCAATATTGCATGGGAATTTTGACCTACCAAATTAACATATTCTAGGTCAATAATGCTTTTGATGGTTTCTACTTGTCGAGATGTTTCCGTTGATATATGGAACGCCATGTAATTCTTCACGGTTTGAGAGATATTCATGTTTGAAGTTTGTACCCCCAGTTAGTGGGCTAAAACCCCATGGGGTTGGGGAATGGATCATTGAAAAGTAATAATTAATATTTTTTTAAGCTCCTAAAATCCATCCCACGTTCACTTGTTGAAGCCCCTCTCAACCTAATAATTTATATAAATGGTGATCCTCATTTCCTCCTCATGTAACGGATTTCACCATCTAAAACAGGTCATCGTGGAATTTTTGCTCTAACTTTTTTCTACGAAGGCTCAGAAGCTGAAATTTTTATGAGGTGAAGCCAAGATCCTGAGGAAGATGCTGTAAAAATTTTAGATCAAGGTGCGCAATATTTTTGGAGATATGATCTGTGGAAGTCAGGGTTTTTGCAGGCTCCTGAAATTCATCTCAAAGAAGTGACCTTGGTAAAATCGTCATAAATCTCTCTCTGAGTATCGGATTGAAATTCCGTAAAAAGTGGAAGATAGTGCACAATATTTAGTTTGTGCTCTATCAATTTTAGAGCCAAATGAAGAAACAGTGACACGTGGCATGCCGTACAAGTGCACTCTGTTGAAATAGTCCATAATTAGGGCATTGTGAGAGATTGGGTATAACTCTCTCTTGAAGAATCCAAATTGGGTCAGACCTGTGGAATTGGAAAGACAATTCAGAGGACTACTATAGGACTGAAAATCAAATATTGAGGATCTGAAATAACAGAGATACACCAGATTCAATATCGAGCTCCTAGAAGGCAAGAAAAAGCTAGATCATGTGTTGTCAAGGGTTGCAAAGGACCAGACTTTCTACGGCAACAAAGCAAAGAAAGATGCAGCAGAGGGTAGCATGAAAAGATCAGCAACCAAGGTGCATTTTTTAGATTGCAACAAGATGATGAGCTTAGTGGAAAGGAGTCACCTTCACTAAGTGGGCCCGCAGGCTATTTTTGGCGCAAAGTCTATTTTTAGACTATGTCTATTTTTAGACATATGGATCATGTTCTATGAGTTGCAGGATGCTATTTGTGGATGGTTGGTCAAGTCGGAAAAATAGATGGACTTCTATTTTTAGACATACTGGGTGGAATCTATTTTTAGATTGCCAGTCTAAAAATAGATATGTCGAATATTATTAGCTCTTAATAATATTTGGACTATAAACATTATTTATTCTCTTGGAGCACTTCAGTTAAGTGCACAGATGTGGCACAGAAGCTGACAGAAGGAATTATGCTATTCCTGAGGGTTATGTGGAGCTATTCCATGGATACTTCAGTTAGAACTCATGTGACAGAGTTTGGTGGAGTTGATTGGGGAAGTTAGTGGAGTTGTATTCAGTTTAACTAATCTAAACATAGTTGAGCTATTTGTATTCAGTTTAAATAATTGATACAACTAGTGAGAGTGGTGTGAATTAATTATTAATTAATTCACTAATTATAAACTCATTAATCAACTAAAGAATACATCAGTTAACTTCAGTGCATGGACAGTTTCAGTGGAGACCAGTGCAAAAATAGGTGAAAGAGCAGGTTAACTATCAGTTGTGACTATACTGTTGCTATTTGCAACACACAGATAGGTGGAGAAGCCCATGAGGATTGCACAGTACAAGCCAGGTGGTTTATCTATTTAATGAAGCCATCCCATAGCATTGAAAACGCAATAGAGGCTGGCTATCAAGTGGCAAAAGATTGGAGCATGTGTTTTGCTAGATTTAGCTTGATAGTGTGTAGCAATTGCAGGTAGTGTTGAGAGCTTGTGAGGAGCTTTGTAGTATGATTGTTACATGATCTCCATGGCATATAATATACAGATAGTTGGGGTTTTCAGCTTTAAGCTTTCCCATTAAATACTGTGTTCATTTGTGTGATTCTTTGTGGTTTTAATGTGTGCATGCAATTGATTTTATTTCCGCATGTGATGATCAATGGTAGAAGAGATTTTGTATTATGCATGAAGCTAAAATAGTGTGTGATCAGGAGAATCTCGGTGAATAATATCGAGTTATTCAACTTTCTACATGCATATGACGACGGATGCGAGAACATATGAAGTCTTGAGAGTGGGTAGCCTTTTGCATACAATCATTGTAAAGGTATCATTGTACTTAGTCATTGTAAATACATTATTGTACAAATTGTACTAGTGTCTATGCGAGGTTGAAGGGGCAGGTGTTGGGAAGTCTAGGATCATTAGGTGGTTGTGTCAAAGAAGTTGGGGGTTATGGTCTAGTATATCTTCTTCTTAAGTGCATCATTCTATATCATTGTAAAGTGGACCATTTTCCCTGATACCCGGGAGTCCATTCTTCTTTTATTCTTCTATAGGGTGGTAGGGTGGTGCTAGGGTGAGTTGTAGCTCATTGGGTGTTGGGGCATGCGTTCGGTTGAATACTAAGAATCTCCGGGCGTTGGAGCGTCCATCCGGTGGGAGAGCTGGAGAAGAATGCTTTTCTAGATTCTAGGAAGTTGGAGCTTTATTTTCAATTGGAGTTGAAAAGAATTATTAGAAAAGCATTAGGTGATTTTTGTCCCGGAGTGAGTTTCCACCTTAAAAATTGTGTGCATTTGTGTTCCTCTTGTTTGCTGCTATCATTGTACAAACACTGATAATAATTGAAGATTAACTAATGCTCTAATTGAAAGGAATACTGATTCACCCCCCCCCCCCCCTCAGTATTTCCAACATCCCAATGCCTAAAATTCACCATATATAATTGCTTGAAGTTATTTCAAATAAGAACCTACGGAAGAAAAGAGTTTGATCTCAAGTTGGAGATGTTCTACTTGTTGTCTTGTAACATCCATATATTTATCCATTTGGCGATTTTCTGACATCAAGGTATTTGTTTTTGCTTTTGTAGCTCCTATAAAGGCTAAGTTTCTTGCAACAATCTATGGATTCATTCTTGTGTCGGTGATAATCACCCTTTCAGTATTAATGAAAGTAGGATGGACCAGATCATTAGGGAATCATTTCCTATTGTTTTGGAGTTCATTAAAGGTTAGGCTGGAAATATACATGATCATGTCATCATCTTGAGGAGATATTTTCGTCTCATCACCTGGGATGTGGCCATTTTTGTGGGGATTCAAAGGTTGATCGGTAATTTTTTCTATAGTGGGCATGATGACAACCTCTTGGTTCTTCTCCACCTATTCAATATTTATGTCCTAGACCAATATTTTCTCCTTAATTTCCTCTACAAACTCTTAATCCTGCTTTTGCCAATTCTCTTCTTCTTCTCGTTGTTTTTGTTTCCCCCCCTCTTATTAATTCAATCTTTCTTCTTCTTCTTTTCTCTTCAGTTCTTCGTGTGACTACATTTCCTCTTGTTCTTTCCTTTATGTTTTTCCTTCTTGATTCCTTTCCACTTCCTGATGCTTCCTCTTCCTCTATGTTGTCATAACCACTTTCAGAATGATTGGATCAACTTTGAAATTACAACTTCGCTCCTCTCCTAGGTTATGGGAAACCTTCCTCTTGTACTTGATGCTCACTAGGGTGCGCTCTTTTGGATGTTGTGCATCCTGGGTAACACTTTGTTTTGGAATTACACTGGAAAGGCCTGCCTCGTTTCCTAGTGCATGTGAATGAGAGGCATTATAGAAATTCTTATTCTTATCTTCCTCTGTCCTGACATAGGTCCCATATGGCCAGAAAAAAATAAATAAATAAAAATAATAAAAATAATAAAAAATAAAAATAAATAAAATAAAATAAAAAATAAATAAATAAATAAATAAAATAAATAAATAAATTAAATAAATAAATAAATAAATAAAAATAAAAAATAAAAAAATAAAAAATAAAAAATAAAAATAAAAATAAAATAAAATAAAATAAAATAAATAAATAAAATAAAATAAAAATAAAAATAAATAAAAATAAAAATAAAAAAAATAAAAAATAAAAAATAAAAAATAAAAAAATAAAAAATAAAATAAAAAAAATAAAATAAAAAATAAATAAAAATAAAAATAAAATAAATAAAATAAATAATAAATAAAATAAATAAATAAATAAATAATAAATAAATAAAAATATGCAACTTGGCACAATGTCTTTTGAAAACCCCTATGTGATCATACTGATGAAAATCTATCATACCGAACTCAAGAATTTCCAATTCTTTAGCTTCAACATCTGTAGCCTTCAAGTTCTTAATATCATAAGATCGCACATGCAAGAGAAAAGTAGGCTAAGTTCTCGTCTTCTTCCTTTGTTGTACCGCAGATAGACCTATGGAAAGATAACAGGAAACCCCTTGCATGAATAATTTGTCTATAGCACACCTGGGTAAGAGATGAGACAGTTTCTAATAGCCAAACACTCTGAGGTATGTACAATCGAGTGAGTAAACCAATCTGCTACTTCCATCACTAATTTCATTGCCTCATGAGACATGCAAGGGGCTTCTTCTTCAAAGATAATATGATATAATACCTTTAAGAACTGATCAATATGTCTCTTAAAGATTCCTCAGTAATCGCATTATGTCAGTAGCTTGCAATAAATGTGGATAGGGGGCTCCTTAGGTGTCCATTTCCAATCCAAACCAGGTAACTCATTATGAGCACATACTATGTCTAGTAGGTAGGCAAACATGTAGAATTGTTGTTGCTTGCCCTGTGGTGTGTTATTCGCCTTATTCACATTAATTTGTAACTGTTGAGCCACTAGATGAGACCAGTTGAAAATATTCCCTTCTAAGACAATCTAATGTAGCATGTAGACCCATCCCTTCATGAAGGATTCAATATTCTTGTATATATGGACTCCGCAACACAAAACTATCAAGTACTGAAACACGGTTCTAAGTGACTTGGTCTTGTAAGTATTCCTAGGTGTCTAGCGAAATTTTCTTGGTTCTTTCCACCTTGACTTAACCACTTCCTTAATCATTATGAAAAATATCCCAAACATAATCATTATGAAAAATATCTTGAAACTCATGATCTCCATTAACTCCATCCTGGACTTAACCCTCATGGGATTCAACAGAATCCAATATAACAGATTGACTTACTGGGTCTTGATGAAGAGGGTTAGAGGAAATAACTCATGGAGGAGAAGAAACAATATGATCGATTAAATCATATTCGCAATTGAGGCTTTAGTTCAAATATTGAACACGAGGGGAAGGAGAAAATGGCGTTAGAACAAAAAATTGATCTTCAAGTTCTCCAACCTTTACTTAGATGCATGGAACTACTTGATTTCGTGAAGAATTAGAAGAAGACGAAGATTCACATGAAAAAACAGTTTCTTCTTTTGGAATTTTGAGAGCTCCATGAGCAATAAATGTTGGAATAATTAAAAGGGATTTAGGTTCAAGTGGCTTCAAAGAAATCTGAACAAGATACTGAAATTTCTCTTTCATGAAATTACAATCTATGTCGTCCTATGAAAACTTATAACATAAATGAATTAAATGATCATGATAACCTTCAAATAAATCATCATATTTCTTTTTGAGATGAATAATCTTCTTCTAAATACTTTCATAATCATACTTGTCAAAATGTTGGTGAAGCTCCTTGACGAGTTGTTGGAAAGAATGAAAAGAAGCAGTCCGTAATGTGGAGCACCATTATTTAACATGTCCTTTGAATGTGAGAACGAACAACCTACAAAAAACATCCTCATAGTTAATTTGATAATATTCACAAAATTTAAGAAAGAGGAATGTATGCTCAAGAATGGCTTTTTCACCCTCGCCATCAAATTTCAGATTTGACAATTCATGAATTATCTGTGCGGGCAGTTTCAGATTTGTAACTCTAGAAAAGCATGGCAGGGTTATGATATGGGAATAATACATTCAAGATAAAAGGTGAAATTATACTTCACAGGATCAGCTTGTCATATTTCCCTCCTTCTAGCACCAAAATCTTGTTGACAGTGTTGGAAGTTGACAACAAGGAAGGGGGTCTCCTCGATAAATCCCAATAAGACCCTGTTGAGGTTGCGATAAACACCCTCCAAAATTTTGCCTGCACTTGAATTTTGGAGCCTATAGGGGATCTTACAATTTGTCGTTCCATAATCCCTTCATGGTTGATTGATTTTTTGAGATATGTTTAAGAACTCTTCTCAGGTTCTACTTATCAAAGTCACTTGCTCACACATGCACAATCCTGGTTGAACTCATGAGTGCACTTTCTTTATGCAAGCTTAAACAAGAATAGCACCGTCCATCAAGACAGTGCATGTGTAATGTTCAAGTCATTTCGACAGTCATTTCACACTTTCATTGATAGTCTCTCTCACCTTGGTTGTGTTTGTACTTTTATTTTGGTGAGTTTTCTCAATTGTCATCTTTTACACACTTTCACTTCCAAAACTATCATTTTCACATTCATGGTTATCGTTTTGACTTACTTTCACTCTAATAAGTAGATTTTTCATGTTATATTCACTTTGACATGCATCACTTTCAAGGTCATTCACATTTTTTAAGTGTCATCTTCATGTTTTCCTCCTGCTTAGCACAAGGCGTAAAGGCATTAGCCCTCTTACTAGGTGATGAGCACAACTTATTCATGAGCCTCAATAACGTATTTTTTCCTCCCAGACTTGTGCACTAAGTCCTTTCTAAGGTCTCCTCCCTCTCTTAGTGCATCATTACTTCCTAGGATAAGTGACCTAGCCTTTTGTTGCCTCCCTCATTGAAAAGGGCATTCCATATGAACAAGAAGTAACTGTTGGAGAAAATTGTGCCCTACCAAGCCTAAGTGCACTTCAAACAATTAGTGAAAAAGTGCTCTGCATAAGAACAAGTACCCTTTGATTTCATTTCATAAGAACGAGGACCTTCTCTCCCTTCAAAAGCGCACTCCAGAACAACAAGTATCACTTCAGAACAACGAAGCGCACTTCAGAACAATGAAGCGCACTTCGGAACAATGAAGCGCACTTCAGAATGATGAAGCGCACTTCAGAACAACGAAGCACACTTCAGAACAACAGGGCACACTTCAGAACAATAAAGTGCATTTCAGAACAATAAATAAGACTTTGCAAAAGCAAGGATCCTTTGTCTCTTGAAAAGAGCATGGCACAGTCTTGAAGCCTTCATTCTTCCCTCTTACCTTAGGGCACATGACACAGGTTATTAGGTGCTCAGTATAAAATCTAAAAAATTAAGTGCTCAAAAGTGATTGGAAACTGAACAATAGCAAAGATATCGTCACCAGGAATCCAACGCAATTCATTTCGTTGAAAACAGAGTCTGGATGAAGAAAATAGAGCCTGTTGTTCGTTTTCTTAAACAGCTAAAAAAAATCGTAGAATAGGACAGGTTGGTGACTTGGAATCCTAGTCAGCAAATTTAAATATATTATGGGAATATTCTTCAGTTTTCCCAATGACATTGTGACAAGTGTCACTACAGGATTCACCGGAGAGATTTGAAGGTGAAATTTTTTTAATGTGTGTCTCCTAAGGTCAATTTTTTTTTTTTTATATGGTTGGAAAATCCAACCAGAGGCTAACATGTAGTACAGCTAGGGGCCGCCATGTGCCCCCTCTGGTGGACCCTATCCAAAGTCTGAATTGCATTTTATATTACAAGGTCCGAATTACAAGTTCTATATGCCAAAGTTATAAATTATTGCAAAGGTTTTACGCATACATATATGCCAAAGGTTTTAATACATATTGTGTGGAAAATATTGTACAAGGGCAGAAGGGTGGAGGTCGGGGCTCGACCCCACGACCTCCCCCAAGCGAGCAGACGTGCTTACCAATAGCCCACGTCACAGTTCTTAACTATATATGTCGCACGTGTATATTTGAAGTCAATGGTAATGACCAGCGGGGGTAAGGAGGGGGGCAGCCCTGCAGGCCAGCCCCCTCCCTAAATGACCATTCGACCATAACCTATGGTGGAGCTAACATGGTTAAATGCATGGGATAATTGTAATGCGGGTTTAATTAAACCCCCAATCCCACGATTGAGTGTTAATCAAAGGTTTAAATGCGCAGTTTATTTAAGCGTGTTTAGCGCTAATACGGTGGTTTAAACTCCACTTAACTTAATTAATTACAGTTTAAAATGGATTCAATTCAGCGGTCCTTCAATTTCGGCGTTGCCCCAAATTTGGAGGCCTTGACTCAAGTCATCTACAGACTTAGTGGAGAATTCCTAGGCCAAACTATTTTGGCCATATCTTTTGCAAAATTCGACCAAATTGAGAGAAAGAAGAGTCATTTCTAAATGATTTGGACATTTTGAACACATTGAAGCAGGTTTCAAGAGTAGTAGGTGAATGTAAACAACATTTTTTTTCCCATTTGAGCTAATACAGAGGCCCAATCCATGGAAGTTGGATCGAGGAGATGTAGCCCAGGAGGGGTGAACTCCTTCATCAAAACACTATGTTAATGGATCATTGTGATGGTTTGTTGTACATGTTATTTCTGATGTTCAACATTTGTTTTTTAATATTTTTATGCTCATGAATTTAACATGAAACCCAACGCATTTACATGTTTTAACAATCACAAACACCAAGGAAACCTATGCACAAGATGAAATTAGCACAGCAAAACTAACATTCAGATTCAGATCAAGTTGGTATCGAGGGTTGGTTGAAAGGTTGCAAAGGTTTTTTTCTTGATAATTTCTTGAGTTTTGTGCAAGTAGGGTTTTCATGGTTGCAAATTTTTTATTCTTACAAGGTTAATTTTGCAGAAAGGAGAAGGGAAACTAGTTGCAAGTCCTAAGGTTAGGACCAAAAGAAGGAGAGCCACAAGGGCACCATCTCCACCCAAATTTTAAGTCACAAATACACTTGAAGCACCTCAATTTTTATCTCCAGAAGCTGAGATTGAGGAGGTAAAAGTTGCACCAGAAGCTGAAATTCAAGAGGTACAAGTTGCACCAGAAGCTGAGCTTGAATCCATAGCCATCATGTCAGGTTTTGGAGAGACTGAAGGTCTTTCAGAAGAGGACACATACAAGAAGGCTTTCTATGAACTGAGTGAAAGGGTTATGATCCTCTTTGAAGAATTATAATTAATTGGTAGTTCATGTTTCTAGAGAAAAAAGGTATGGATGTTGAGGATGCAAAAGTCTTGAAGAGGTATCTAGTTTTGCAGTAGTTTCAGGATGTATTTCCAACAGATATTTCAGAAAAAATATTAAATTTATTAATAAATAAAATAATAATAAAATAGAATTTACTAAATAAAAAAAGCAAATAATAATTTAGACCTATCGGTTCTTTTTATCTCCATATGCTCCTCCCTTCTATATATTTCTCACCTTTGAGATATTTCTTTCTCACATTTCTACCTTGATAATGAACCACGGTAGATGGTTCGAAACGTCGGTTGAAAAAAAAATCTTGATGCGATGGATCCAGAAGATACAACATAATAGATATTTCAAAGTTTCCTCCTCGTAAGGAAGTGGATTTCTCTATTGAGTTGGTACTAGGAGAAACACCAGCATCAATGACACCTTACATAACAAGCACTTCAGAGTTAGTGGAGCTGAAGCTGCAGTTGAATGAAATGCTTGAAAAGGGATACATAATCCCAAGTGTATCACCTTGGGGTGCAACAATGTTGTTTGTGAAGAATAAGGACAATACTCTTAGGTTATGAATTGATTACAAGCAGCTGAACAAGGTGAATATCAATAACATATATCCATTACTGAGGATTGATGATTTGTTTGATCATTTGAAGGGAGAAACAATGTCCTCTAAGATTGATTTGAGATCAGGATATCATCAGGTATGCATCAAAGAATAGGACATTTACAAGACTGATTTCTAGAATATCTATGGGCATTATGAGTTTGTGTTGGTTCCTTTTGCTTTGAGTAATGCATCAAATACTTTCATGTGTTTGATGAATGGTGTGTTGCGTCCTTATTTGGATAAGTTTGTGATAGTATGCATTGGCGATATATTGATTTATTCTAAGTATGAGGAAGAGCATACAAAACACTTGGCAGCAGTGTTAAGATTGTTGAGAGAACATCAGTTTTATGTCAAGCTTAGTAAGTGCAGTTTCTTTAAGATATAAGTTCATTACTTGGGACATGTCGTTTCCATGGAAGGTACAACAGGGGATCTGGAAAATAGTATAGCTATTATGGAGTGGGCATCTCCTAGGAATGTGGATGACGTCATATCATTCATGGGGTTAATAGGTTATTATAAGAGGTTCATCAAGAACTTCTCATGGATTTCCTATCTTATTACGTCATTGCAGACAAAAGGAAATAAATCTAAATGGATAGAGGAATGTGCAGCCAATTTTGAGAAGTTGGAGAAGATGCTTACAAACGCTCCAACTCTAAAGATTGCAGATCCAAATAAAGAGTGCATGGTGTGTACAGATGCTTGTAAGAGTGGACTTGGTGGAGTATTGATGCAAGAGGGAAGGGTGGTATGCTATGAGTCAAGGAAATTAAATGAGCATGAGAATAATTATATGACTCATGATCTTGAATTGGCAACGATCATTCATGCATTGAAGATGTGGAGGCAATATCTTCTTGATAGGAGGTTTGTTTTGATGAGTGATCAAAGTGGGTTGAGGGACTTGTTTGACCAACCTAATCTAAATTTTAGGAAAGCTAAATTTTTGGCCATGCTCAGTGAGTTTGAATAAAAGATCAGGACATTAAGGGTAAGGAGAACATGGTTGTAGATGCTCTTAGTAGAAGAGTGCAGGTAAATCACATTGCGGCCATGAGTTCATATGGGACAAATTTGTAGGAGCAGATCTTGTAGGCAGGGCAGTATGATGATAGGTACCAGCAGCTTAAGCACAAGTTACAACAACAGAGTACATGTGACTAGGATGTCCATTATCATCTCACGATAGATGGTTTGGTGAGATTTAAGGACATGATCAATGTGTCGAACAACAATGAACTCAAGAAGCTTATCTTGAGGGAATTCCATGTTAAGTCGTATTCAGGTCACCTAGGATATCAGAATACTTTGACAGTTGTGAAGAAGTTTTACTACTAGGTGAACTTGAAAAAGGAAGTGGCTAAATTTGTGCCTAGATGTTTGGATTGTCAATAGGTAAAAGAAAAGTGCAAGCATGCAGGTGGTTTATCGTAGCCGATTTCGATTCCAAAATGGAAACGGAATGTCATTTCCATGGACTTCATTACAAGTTTTCCGATGACATTGAAACAACATGATTCCATCATGGTTTTGGTTGACATGTTGAGTAAGGCAGCTCACTTCATTGCAGTTAAGTCGACGAATTTAGTTAGTGATGTAAATCAAATTTTCATTAAGGAGATAATGAGATTGCATGGTGTTCCCAAGAAGATCATATTAGACAAAGATTCGAAGTTCACTTCTAGATTTTGGAAAGAGTTGTTTGCAGGATTGGGGAGAGAGTTGGATTTCAGTACAAATTATCATTCGTAGATAGATGGATTGACAGAGAGGGTTAACAGGATTCTTGAGGACATGTTAAGGATGTATGTCATGCATCAACAATAGAAGTGGGAAGAGTATCTTCTACTAATAAAGTTTGCATATACTAATGGGTATCAAGAGTCCTTGAAGATGAGTCCATTTGAGGCACTTTATGGGTGGAGTTGTAATACTCCCATCAACTGGAGTGATCCAGTGAACATGGTACTAATTGGATCAGACATGTTGGCAGAGATGGAACATGAAATGCAAGTTATCAAGAAGAATATAAATTTATCACAAGACAGGCAGAAGAGCTATGCAGATTATCATAATACATTTAAGGAGTTTTAGGTTGGGGATCATGTGTACCTGCACATCGCCCAAGAAGAGTTCCTTGAGGATTGGGTCATGTGCCAAGATGGCACCTCGGTACTGCGGGCCTTTTGAGATCCTTCTGAGGATTGGACCAATGGCCTACTGACTTGCACTGCCACCAATAATGAAAGTACATGATGTTTTCCATGTTTCATTGCTTAAAAGATATGTGAAGGATGTTGATCATGTGATTGATTGGTATGTATTCTAGGTGGAACCAGAAGGGGAATTCTAGCTAGAACCTCAGTGCATATTATAGTAGAGACAACTCATGCTCCAAAACAGAGAAATCGAGCAATTTAAAGTTCAGTGGAAGCACTTTGGGCCCAATGAAGCTACATGGGAGATGTTTGATCGGGTACAGGCTTTGTATCCTTCATTATTTTCCAGTCGAGGAAAATGAGTTTTGGTACATGTACATATCTATGTATGGTTGTAAATACCTCAATGAGTTATGTTATACAGCTCCAATAAGCGGTATGGTTGTCATGTTTTTCCATGTTGATTTTTCTTTCCAACAGGCTGTTATTTTAATTATTGCATCAAGCTAAGTTAAAAAGCTCCATCGGCAGTATCTTTTGTTTTCACCAGTTTTTCAAGTCATAGGTGTCATAAAACATCGAAGACAGTGTTCCCCCAAGGGGGAGGGTTTTTGTAACAACCTCAGGTTAAAATTTCATGTAATAAAGGTTAATAAAGCCAAAATAAGACCAAGGTCACGGGACACGTATTCCAAGTTGAATTTTGGGTAAAACATCCTATTTGGTGTCACTTTCAGTTTTTTATGGCTAAGGAAAATGAAAAAGGAATTGGCAAAGGCGAATAGACAAAATTGTCATTTATTTATGAAAAACACAGGAAAATAGGAGAAAAGGGAGATGAAGGGTCACAAATTTGCATGAGAGGGACATTAAAGGAAAAATGAAGAAAGTAGAGGCATCAATAATAAAAAGGCATTAGAGTATCAATTTGGAGCCTTTTGTCGATTTGGTTTTGGAGTTTGATTCAAAGAGGAGAAAAGCACCAAGAGAAGAAAACAAGCAAACAAGCAAAGGAAGGACAAGGAAAGCAAAGGAATGAATAGGACAAGCAAGGAAAAGCAAAGAAGGTTTGATCAAGCAACTTAAATAAGAAGATTTTGCTATGGTTTCAACATTGCCTTGAAATTTCCTAGATAACCAAAGTGTGATGGGATTATTTTGTTGGTTTAGCTTTGGATTGATGTAAGGTTTTAGAACCAGGAGAGGTGGTATTAGGAAAATTCCCAACGTTTGGGGATGGAGGTGGTTTAATCTTCAGGAAACCCTTGATAGGTGGCTGGATACAAGAAAATTCCTCAAGGTAATGGTAAAGAAACTCTACGGAATCCAAGCTTTTTTGGGCTCATGATCTCTTGACCAGTTTTGGCAAGATATCAGTAGCCTGAGGGTGGAGGTGGTTTAATCTCCGAGAATCCTTGGTTGTTTATGTCTTGAGATCCCGCATTCATGCTTGGAATATGGCATAGGAGTGATTGGTTGAAAGAAATATTTGGTTCATCCCAATCTATGGTCAGATGGTACATGGAAGTCCTGAATTACTTGGCTTTTGCATCAAATAATAAGAGATATTTTCCTATTTTAATATATAAGCACTTGTACTTGTTATTATGATGATTTGATGGTTGTTTTCTCATGTTTAATAACTTGGTTATATGTTGGTTATAAGCATAGATTTATAATGTGCTTTAGATATGACTTGTTTAGGATTTGATAAGTATATGAATGGTTGATGAATGCATGGACAAACAAGTCTTATTTCAACTATTATGAGAGGGCATTCGACCTTCTCGGTGATTCTTAGATACGTTTTAGACTCCTATGATCAGATATGCATTCATGACCTGTAACTTACATGTTTACCATGTGTTTGACGAAATGAACATCATGGTTATACAGGGTTAGGTCAAGTTCTTGTTCAAGTATTGTATGAATAACATTGTTATTATTTCATTTATCAATATGAGAAGTTACAGGAAGTTATGGGAAATGGTTTGGAGTTTGACCTAGAAAGGTGGCTCAGATCTTGGGACCGCACCCTCTAAACTGAAGATTTCGGGCTATAATAGTAGGGAAGCAGGCTTGTGCATGTGGTTAGAGGCCTATAACCACACACTTACCTTGTCATCCAAGCAATTGTGGGTGCATATTAGTACAAAATCAATCCAACTTAGGTTTTGGTCACCTAATGTGGTTCTTTGGCCCCTCAGTGTCTTGTATGCCTTGAGGGATATTTGTGAGTTGTCAGTTGTCGGCCCCACTTTCATAACTGAAGCTTGGAGGTAGGGTCATGTCATAGTAACTCTTTGTCTCATGTTTACCCTGACATGCCAGTGAAATTGGTTAAATGTTGGAGGGGGGTGGTTATAGGTGCTCAAAATCTGTTGAATGTGCCACAAAAGTTCTACCCAGGTTCTGGTGAAGATGAGTTTGTTATCCAAATATACAACCACTATGAGTTTGTGAATGGGTGCAATATATGCCCATAATCCTTGTAAAATTTTCCAGAGCATTAGTCAAGCTAAAGGACATGACCAACCACTCAAAAAGATGTTCGTTAAATTTGAAGGTTGTCTTCCACACATTAGTTTGTTCAATTGGAACTCGACGGTAGCTTGAATTCAAATCAATCTTACTAAAGAACTTGACACCCTTAAGCTGTTCAAGAAGATCGTTAATCACGAGGATTGAGTATATGTTCTTGATATTGATTTTTTTCAAGGTTTTATAATCAATATAGAGTCTCCATGGCCCATTATTCTCATGTACCAACACAATTAGATTCCCACAAGGTAAGATTCTTAGTCGAATATAGCCCTTTTGGATGAGCTCATGAATTTGACATTTTATTTTCTCATTCTCTAAGAGAAAGTGTCTATATATTGGGCCATTAGGTAAAGAAGCACCAAATATTAGGTCAATTGAGTGTTATAATTGATAGTGTAGAGACACCCCCACAGGTGGAGCAAATATATCTTTGTATGTTTCTACAATCTTGTCCACTTGCTTCTATTGTGTAGAGAGGCCTCGTGCTAAGGTTGTGGTGGTCATGGAGACCTTCCTTTCACCTTCCAACTAAATCATGAAGAAGACAAACTTTTCAGTCTGAGAAATTACTTTTTGGCGCTATTTTATTGAGATCAATGAAATTACAGTAGTTGGAACTATCGTTGGTACCTTGTAAAGATACCTATGAGAATAGCAATGACACTATGAGGATGAGTCTAAGAAAAAACATGAAATTTCCACATATAATATTGTCCTAAAATAATATTACAAACTTCAAATGTCAACATCACACAACACCTCATCTTTGAAGGGCTTGATGCCATAAGACAAGTGACATTGCTCACTAACACAAATGTCTCATCCATGGCTCAACCAACTAATGGTGTATGGTTGTGGGTGAGACATTGTTAGTAGCTTCATGATGACCTCAACTAGTATTAGGTTCTTTTGGTTCCCACTGCCAATGATGAAATATAATGGGATCCCCTTCACCCACATCTGTGAATGGAAGAGGTGCTCCCCTTCTTCAGGATCCTCTGGCTCTTTTGGTTGTGGTCATGATGGTAACACTGGGTTCTACATCGATGATCCACTGACCTTTTCATGTTTTGAATCAACATTTAAGCTAGAGTCCACTATTTTTTCTTTAATCTCAACCAAAAGTGATTATTTTGAGTGGCATTCATTAGTGTTGTGTTAGGGGCTTTTGTAGAACTCACACCACTTTGCATTACCCTTCTTTACCTGCAACTTATGTTGGTTGTCTTGAGGTTGGATCTCCTTACTTTATCCCTTGCTCTATAATTTAGGGGTGTCGACTTCTATTGTGGCGGGTTTACAAACTTGAACTCTTGCATATGCCACTACTGCAATTTTTGTTCATTTTTGACAACATATCGATAAGTGAATCCTAATGAGGAGATGTCCAGGAAGTCCATCTCCTTTTATATGTACCTATGCAGGGCATTGTGGTACTTCAAAACTAGGTGCCGCTTGGACTCTCTGATACCCAACTTTGAGCGTAATGTATGGAAATTGTTAGGGTACTCTGGAAGCTTTGGTCTCTCCCTTGTTGCAGAGTTGTTCATCTTGTGTACTGGTCACCATAGTTACATACAATGTAGAGGGAATAAAAAAAAGTGGGCCAAGTGGGTCCTGCATTGAATATCGCATACTCGTCTTCACTTTTTCTCTCCCAGTAACCTTCCCACCAATATTTGACATGGCGAAGGGCTTTTAGAAGCGTGAATATTATCTTCTCATTGTCATTTTTTTGTACAGAGTAATGGCCCTTTAACAGATTTAACCATTTCTCTAAAACATATGCATCTATTTAACATTAAAATAAGGGGATATCGAAGTTAACTTGTACATTGAAGGGTGTCATAAATAGGAGCCAATGATGATTATCCCCACTACTAATTTGACCATTGAGTTATGATAGGTTCTCTCTCTCTCTCTCTCTCTCTCTCTCTCTCTCTACACACACACACACTAATTTGGTGTTTGATTTAATGTGATTTAAAATTAAATTATTATAGGGCATTCTAATTATTCTATGTTTTGGTTTTCTTTGTTAAAATTGGACAATATATTTTTTGGTAAATTCATGATATCTTTCATTATTAGTCTCTGCGAAAGCTCTAACAATCCATTTTCCTGTTGTCCACTATTAGTTTAGCATTGACCAAGGAAAGTTATAATGTTTAACTTTGAAAAAAAAATATTTATTTTTCAATATTATTAAAAAGGTTATTTTTCAAACATTTGATTGGACCATAACTTGAATTTCTCATTACAACCTTTGCACATTACAATGCCATGTGGATAACTACCTCATATTTTTTTTTCTCCATAATTTCTATTACAATATTTATGCCATGGTTTTTAGCTATTTTGTTAAGCTTTATAGGAAAACCACCTAAAACTAAAATCTTTGAAAATATATTTACGATGTTACTACACACCATAATTTAAGAAAGTCTTTGCATACAAATGATAGGAATAAGATGTAAATAAATATCCTTACAGAGAGTTACCACTAATTATTATGTTGTGTTCCTTAACACTAAGATAAATAGGACGAAAAATATAAATGTGTAGACTTATTAGTGGTTACTACCCACAAAAAATTTATGCAAGATCTTTCCCCTTTGTAGAAAGATAAATCTTCCACTTCATATATCAATTTACAATTATTCTAAAAACGTCTAATTTAAATAACAAGACTAGGCTATCATACAACACTTATTTAAAATATGATTTTAACTTATAAAAAAAATTAAACATTAAAAAAATACATAAAGCATTTAAAAAATTATACAAACTCCACAACTCAAATTTGTGGATCCATAGTGATCAAATTTGAAGGGGTGATCAAATTTGAAGGGTTGGTATTAATTTCAATAAGAAGGGCATATATTCGTGCAACCCTTACATAATTCCAAAAAAAAATAAAAAAAATCAATTGGAAATAATGTATTTTTTTGGTAAGTTAGGCTAAACTATATTAATTCAAAGTAAAACTTTACATAGGATTTAGGCTGATATGGTAAGTTGTGCTTATCCAATCCCAACCTTCGATGCTTTCAAAATAGCGCGGGTTTGGGGCTGCCTCCTAGGAGGAAACCAACTCTTTAATAACATCAAACAGTCAAAATTTACAAGGTGTGTCGTGACACATAAAAAAACAAAAGAACTAGAGTACGTGCTGAAATAACAGAAAACAGAAAAGAGTCGAGCAGTCGCACAGTCATGGTGTTCCTTCATCATCCTTCGTAACAGGGTCCTCCTCCTCGATGCGGCATTCGTATTCCTGTGCAATGGCCTCTTCCTCAGCAAAAGGCACGCGTGAGGCCTTTGTTGCATCTGCGCAGAGCATGGGAGCAACTGGGTACTCAACATTAGGAACACGCGTTCAAACTCCATTCGAGTCCATGATCCACACATCGGTGTTCTCCCCCGAGGTCTCCTGAATTGGGAGAGGCTCAGATTTGTGAGGAGTAGGTTGCTCAGGGTGCACGATGGTGGAATTCATGGGGTCCCTTATGCCCCTTTGATTCTCCTGAGCTAGGGCGATATCCTCCCAGGTGCGCTCAGAGCATCGTGGTGCCTCCCTGTCATGGCTGCCAAAAGAGGAGCCCCCAATGGATTCCAAACTATTGTCCTGACCGCGCTAATAGCAAACCGAGAACACGCCTCTTTGGCCGCCCCTGATGGCATTTTGGCACTGACACAGAGCCATGAGAGGGGGGGGGGGGGTGGGTGTTGGGGGTGAATCGACAGAGTGGGGGAGGCCGGTCTAAGTGCAGTGACTTGCTCAATAGAAAAGCGGAGCAGGGGGGTGCGCAACTGAGAACTATGTAGCAGGGGGGCTCGTAGAAGGGGGGCGCGCAGCGAGGGAGCCTGCCTCTGAAAACGCGCAGCGGGGTGAATATATAGAGGCGGCGGATTTCAGAGGGGGGCGCGCAGCCAGGTGGAACACCACGAGGAGCGCGCGACCTAGAGGGAAACAACATGATGGGTTCCCAGCGGGCTAGCACTAGTACGGTGGCGCGTAAGAGGAAGGGCGAGCAACTGGGGGAGCGCACAGTGAGACTGAGGCATCAACAAAATGGCAAGGGAGGCAAATAAGGCTCTGGAGGCCAACTGAAGCAGCATGGGGATGACACAATGAGGAAAGACCTCAACTTTTGAAGACCTGTGGCACAAGCGCATATGCTGTGCGATGTTGTGACACGTTCGCAAATGCGAGTTGGGATAGTTCTCATCGGGTTGCATGTGGTTCAGGGTATGGAATAGGATCAAGTGCATCAGGGTGCTCATGTAAATGATTTATGAGAGGATATTTCGCATCAGGTTAGAGCTGGCGGTGCAGGACTTCATCAGCCTGTGCATGGGAGGAACTGGCTTCGAACGTTCACGTCATGTCACCCACATCCAGGGAAGGATGATCCTTTTTTAGGAGAGTTTGGAAATCCTTGCGCAAGGAATCATCCCCAATCTGAGAGAAGTTAGAGTGATATAGCACTGTGTGGCTATCCATTACTTTGTTGGCCAGGAGATCATCAATTGTGTTTGCCTCTCTGCGCACATGGTGGAATTTAATGGCCCTATGATGTTGTAGCAACTGCTCCAGGAGATTGAGACGATTAGAGAGCCTCCATCTTGAAGAAACCTTTGAGGGGGAGGTGCCATGAAGAATACGGGTGGCTGCATGAGTGATGATTTGTGAGTCTCCCTCCATTTCCAATGGAAAAAAGTTGAACTCAATGGATCTAGAGATACCCTGAATGAGCCCCTCCAGCTCTGCGGAGTTATTGCTATCCCACCCTAGGTTTCCATAGTATGCATGTAGGGTTTTACCATGAGAGTCTCTAAATATACCCTCAAATCCTGCGTTCCCTGGGTTACCTTTGGAGGCTCCATCGAAGTTGAATTTGACGAAGGCGACTGAGGGGGGGGGGGGGGTCCATTGTTCAGGTGCACGGGTTCTGCCTGTGTTCGGGGAGGGGTTGTCCAATGGGGTCTTGATTCATATGTGCCAGTTGTTCCAAATGGTGCATTCAACAGTGGTTGTCGGGAGATCGTCCTTCCCCTAGTGAGCCATGGTGAGAGTTTCTTCTAGGTTACTATGTAGCTTGGCCTAGATTTGCTCTCGATTTGAAGTTGTGTCTTTAAATATCCTGTTGTTTATTTCTTTCCAAATATTCCAGATAATTACGCCTAAAATCAGCTGCCAAAGACGATTCAAAAGGTTACTAAAATAGGGTTTATCCTGCCATTTGCTGATGATATTGGTGATGTTACTGCTGTCTCGATTAGATCTTTAGCACAAAATTTCAATCCTATCCTAAAGGGTGTTGGATATGGGGCAGAGGTCCAGTGAATGATATATGGTTTCAGTGTCGTTCTGGCAGAGTGGGCACTTTGAAGGTCCCACAAAACCCCATTTCAAAAGATTCTCCGATGTGAGGATGCATCGTTTACTGAGCAGCCATAAAAAGGTAGCTACTTTGTTCTAGATCTTGGCAGACCATATCTGATTAGTGGGGCCAGGGGTCGGCTATTGTAAAAGATGATAAGATTCCTTGGTAAAGTAGTTTCCACTTGGAGTAAGGCCCCATCGCAGAATGTTTGGCCCCTGTTGGGTTATGATTCTTCTTTTTGTTGTTAATTCCTACCAAATGTCTCTGTGATGCTCATTGTTCCAATGTGCTTTCCATCTATCTTTGCGTAGCCAATTCATGTAACCTTTAGTTATTTCATTGGTCCAGAAGTCTTGGACGCAGTTTTGTTCTCGTGCCTGCAGGCCTATGCTCCAAAGGGGTCTAGGAAAAATTGATGATAGGTTGGGCAATTGCTGCCATGAATCCTCCTAGAATCTGGCTTGTGTACCATTGTGCAGTTCCCAGAAGCTGTGGGTTTGGATTAGCTCTTTTTTACGGCTAGCAACATTCCAGATTTGGGATCCTCCAAGATCAATGTTGAATCTGATTAGTTCCTCCTTGGGCCAATTACCTGCGTATTTGGCAGCCCATAGGGTTGCCCAGGGTATGTGAGGGTTGGATACCCATTTCCACCATATACTGGCACCCATGATGTTGTTTCTATGCTCTGGATCTCTCAGTCCTAGTCCTCCCTATGCTTTCAGTGTGCAGACCTCTTTCCATTTGACTAGTGCCTATTTGTTTTTGTCTTTGGTTCCCCCCCAAAGGAAGGTTCTTTGCAAATTGCGCATGGATTTGAGGACCCATTATGGTGCCGCTAGAACATAAAATAAATGGGTAGGGACTGAAGAACAACTTTGATGAGAACCAAACGTCCAGCTATGTTGAGGGAGCGGTGGGTCGAGTTGATGAATTTGGTCTCCATTTTGTTTAGTAACTCTCTCTAGGAGGTATGTTTGATGGTTGAGTCCGTGAGAGGAGCTCCCAGGTATTTGGACGACAGAGAAGCTATGGTAAAGCCCAGGATGCATGCTATGTCGCGTTGGCTGCTAAGGGGCATATTAAAAAAGAAGATTTAAGAATTTTCAGGGTTGATAGCAGTTCCAAAGGCTTCAGAGAAACAGTCGAGCATGGTTTTAAGGGTGCAAGATTCCTGAACTGAGGGGTGCCCCGTTATCATATTATCATCCACAAATTGCTGGTGGTAAATGGGGGGAAGATTGTGTAGAGGAATTCCTTGAAGGTTGTGCGAATGGATGGAGCTCTTTATCAGGCACCCTAGACCCTCTGCCATAAGAACAAAGAGAAAGGGCGAAAGAGGGCCCCCTTGCCTTATACCTCTAGAGGGGTTGAAATTTGCTGAAGGAATGCCATTAAAAAGAATGGAGATAAGGGGGGAGGATATCAGGTTCATGGTCCAGTGGACCCAAGTGTGGCTTAAGCCCAAGGCGAAGAGGATTTGCTTTATATAGTTCCAGTTGAGCTTGTCAAAAGCCTTCAATAGATCAACTTTGAGAAGCATGCCCATTTTTTTGGAGGTTTTTAAGGAGTGTATGACCTCATGGGTTAGGATGATTCCATCAAGGATTTGCCTGCCCTCAACATAACCTATTTTCTCCGGAGAAATGATCATGGGAAGAAGTTGCTTCAATTTGTTAGATATAACCTTGGAAATGATTTTGTAAATTACATTGCAGAGTGCTATGGGTATGTACTTACTTGGAGAAGAGACATTGTCTTCTTTTGGGATGAGAGTGAGGAAGGTAGCATTGGGAGCTATCAGAATCAATGGGTGATGCATGATTCCTCTACTATGCCCCATACATCCTCTTTGATAGTGTCCCAGAAGAAGTGAAAGAAGTTGGTGGTGAATCCATCCGGGTCGGGGGCTTTCCCTTCCTTTAGTTGGAAAAACACTTGTTCAGCCTCTACCAATGATGTGCCTTTGAGCAACATCCTGTTATGATCCTCATTGAACAGTTTGGGGATGTGTTGTGTGATTATTCATATGGCCTCTTGCCTATGGATATTAGGTTCTTAGTGGATATCCTTGAAGTGATTGCGCAACTCCTCAATGATATCCTCTTGTTTTTCCATATGCTCCCCATTCTGATTTTTTAGGACCGTGATTATGTTGTGCATCCTGTGCTGGATGGTGGAGTGATGAAATTTTTTTGTGTTTCTTTCTCCATCTTTAAGCCAACATATCTGGGATTTTTGTCTCCACAAGATCTCTTATTGGCTTCTTCTCTCTTCCAGCTGGGCTACTAGGGATTTTTCCTTGTTCTCTGAGTCTGTTGATCATCCTTCTGATATCATTTTTTGTTGGAGCTGCTTCATTTTCTCTTCTAGAACTCTTTGATCTTTAAAGATGTTGCCAAAGGTGTTCTTGTTCCACAACTTCAGTTTCCCATTGAGCATCGTCAATTTCTGCTCGAATTGATACATTTTTGTGCCCAAGGGTGGTGTGAGGGAGGTCCACCAATCCGAGACAAGGTCTTTGAACCCTGGATGCTTGAGTCAACAATGTTCAAATCAGAAAGGTTGATGGGTGGCCATACCCGGTTTGAGCCATTGGAGCTGTATCGGCCAGTGGTCTGAGCCAGAGGCCGAGGTGATGGTGGTCGTGAGCTCTCCTCCTAGGTGAATGAAGTATTATGTGATAAGGAACGATCCAGTCTGGAAACAATTTGATGAGATCGACCTCTTATGTTATTCCAAGTGAAGATGTCGTTGGATGTTTGAATATCTATGAAGTGATTGTCGTGGATGAAGTTCTTCAACTTGGTGTTGTCTATATCGAGGTGAGGCCTTCCTCCTTTTTTTTCTTGAAGGTTGGTTATCATGTTGAAGTCTCCTCCAATCAGCCAAAGAGGGTGAGTATGTTGGTTGTGAGATCTGAAATGTTTTTAAGAAGCTCAGTGTTTTTCTGGAGAGGCTCGGGGAAGTATACATTCGTGAGGTGTCCATGGATGTTGGTTCCAATCAAATGAAAGGAAGCTTGAATGAAGTGTCGACTAGCTTGACAGTTCTCTAGGGTAATAATGTGGGGATTCCAGATGATTGCAAGGCCTCTCGAAGCCCCATTAGCATCCACCGCTAGGGTATTTCTTCCTTTCCAGAGTCTTTTGAAAATTGTGTCCAGAGTAGAGCTGGAGCATTTGGTTTCTTGCACGAAGAGTATTGTGGGGTGTTCCTCAATAATTATTTTCTTGATTAACCTATACTTGGAGGGACTGTTAAGCCCTCTGATATTCCATGAGATGATCTTATTTGAGGGGGATTCGGGATTACAGAGTAGAACCTAGTTAGCTTGGGGAATCTCCCTGATTCTACTAGCTCTTTGCCTACGCTGACTGTTTGCAGCAAATCTATTTTTCTTCCTCATTTTCAAGATTATTTTAGGATGAATTTGGTATTCAGGAGCATACCTCCTTGAATCCCAAGAGAAGGAATCTGTTGAGCTCTAGTGAGGACTTCCTCCAACTTCCGGATCTAGTGCAGTGAGATTGAAAAAAAGTCGTTCCTCTTGCATGCTTCTTCTAACCCCATGAGGTCAAGTTCCCCATAGTCAATGCTCTCTGGTTCTTCCTCCATTGCTTCTAGGATTGAGTCAAGTGCTGCACCTTTACCTTTCTTTTTTGAGTTGTCCCCTGTATGTGTAGAGGTGTGGGGGATCAAAAATTCTTTCGGTTGGATCTTGGTTTGTTGAGTCTTTGAGGTATGGGGATTCTCTTGTGAAGATCACCCTGAATCCCTTGGAGGTTCGTTCTCATTCTCATTCAGTTGAGCGAGGGCTTCAAAGCTATTGCTTGATGCTGGAGCTCTTTTGTTCTGGTTCATTTTTTACTTCCTTGTGTGCCTTTTCCTTCCAACTACTTTTGTGAACCCCTCGATATATTGGTATATTGAGTCATTGTTCGGTGCAACTTTTTGATTTAGGGGGAAATCTCTGAATAGGTGCTCATGTTGGTGACACTTCCGGCATCTAAAAGGTGCATGTTCATAATCTGTTGTTTGAATCCATTCATAATCATCATGAAGTAGGCTTACCTCATCAGGGAGTGACTCTGTAATGTTCATGTAGACACAGATCCTTGCATAGGCTGCATGTTTGTTGATCTTTGTCTCCTCTGCAGTTTTAATAAAATTCTCCAAGAGCATTGCCTATGTCCCGAAGAGTTAACTCGTCCCAGTAGTCCTAGGGAAGGGTTTAGATCTTGACCTAGACGTAAGCCCAAGTGAAATCTTGCTTATCTGGGTTGAAGCGTTCTACCTAGTTGCGCATGTACAAACCCACAGGGTTAAAGAAGTATGGCCCGTCATCCATGATCCAGTTTTTTTCTTTGATGCAGGTGAAGATCACATTAAAGAAGCCCTTGGCACATAATTGAAGATCAATGTGGCCCTTGAGCTTCCATTTGGAGGCGATCCAGCCTGAGAGGGCTTTTTTGTGGGCCAGAAACCCATCAACTTGCCTACCAATGCATGGTCCTTCATGTATTGGATTTTTTCATTGATTCGATGCGTAGGGAACTCAATCTTAGTTCTTGTAGTGTCCTTGGGTATGCATGTGGAAGAAGTGATTTTTGTTGCTTCTGCTGCTGCTGTGGATGTCGATTTCGCTGCGGGAGACACCCCTGTTGAGTCAGGGAGCAGGCCATAGTTCTATTGACGGTCGTTGTCAGCCCCTGTCGCCGCTCCTATGGAAGGCAAACCAGAGGTGGGGGGAGCACCCATCCCCTCGCTGTTATTTTTCATGAGGGAGCCTATATGCGCTCCAGGTGTATGAAGAGGCCCCAAGGGTGGGGAAGAAGGTATTGACAAATTGGAATCCAATTCAGAAGCTGGCAATTGCGACTTTATATGCAACAAGAAGTACTTTAATTGTACATCATAAAAAAAGTTATCCTTTACTTAAAATCGCAAAATCCACCAAGCATTCATGCCTTCATTAAATTTTACATACAAAATTAAAACACTCCACAAAAAAATTAATGCAAGAATGCGAAATCCAATGAGAATTCCTTAAATTACACAAAATGACACAAACCACACAACAATAATGCACATTACCAACAATATATCTCGTAACCCTTCAAGAATCATTGTACTATATAATTAAAAAAATATGTATTAAAAAACTATATAAATTATTTAAATTATTATTTGAAATATGGCTTCTATGATCCATGGTTTGTACAAAGATATCTTTCAGTAATAATCACATAACAAAGAATTTGGTCGACGCATTTCGAACCAATTAGTGTGGTTCATCTTCAGGACCGATGAGAAATCAGATCATGGCATTCCACTATAAATAGATGAGGAGAAGGGTTAATTAGTCGTTGGAAGCAACAATTAGTTTGACCCAAAAGAAGATTAAGTTAAAATTAAAAATTATAGTATATATATATATAATTTTTTCAGTCGACTAAAGTTATTTATTAAATCTTTATTTTCATTTTCATTTATTATTATGTTGTTTCTTAATAAGAAATATATATTTCTTAAGTTATCTAAAATAAAATTCTATTTTTGAAATAATAAAATTCTATTTAATTCGTTCTATTATTAGAATGGACCAATACCATTTATTATTTAAAAGATTAAATAGGAGGGAGGATTATTTGAATAAATAATAAAAATAGGGTTAATTAAAAACAAAAAAGACCGAAAAAGGGGGAAGATGCACCAACACTTAGGAGTACAGGGCAGGGATCCAACACTTGCTAATACTCCAACCATCGTCTTTGTTAAGGTTAGCATGCCGTTTTTCAATCTCCAAAGCCTCCCTTAGCTTACGGTGATGAAAATGGTCAACATTGGCAAGTACCTTAGCCTCTTCAATGCATATGTGATGGTTAGTGTGTTTTGCATGTTCAGCTAAAGCGGAGGAGCGAGGTCTTCCGTGTTTAATGTCAGCTACATGTTCACAGATCCTTTGATTAACCAATCGACCAGTTTCACCGATGCAAGGTGTCCCACAGGAGCAAGGAATGATGTAAACTCCTTTTCTATCCCTCGGATCCACAGGGTCCTTAACAAATTTCAAAGAGCTCCAAATAGTGTGAAAAGGTTTAAAAGTTGAAGGAATATTATGCTTCTTAAGAATTATAGCTATCTTACATGTGGTCCCTTGGATAAACAGAAGGTGAACCCTAGAGGACCAATCATTAGGTTCTTTTTTATTGCTAGGGCATTTTTCAGCCTTAAGAAAAGCTTTGTGGCCTTGGAACTTGCTGTAACCATTCTTACAAAAAACATTAAGGAGGTGGGATTTCTCTTCCTTGGAATGGAATTCATCGGAAATTCTGATTGCTCTGGTAGTTAAGGTGCTCAGAACACCTATTTTTTGATCAGGAAAGTGATGGAAAGAAGCATGAAGATATTGTTCCATGTGTGTCTTCTTCCGAAAGACTCGATGGAAGAAAGAACCGTCCTCTCTCTTTGAAATGAGAAATTCGAGGAAGGGCGAACTCCCATCAACTTCAGATTCCATAGTAAATTTTATGGAGAGAGATTGATTATTAAGATGATGAAGAAAAAGATCTAACTTCTCTTTTCCATGGGGTTAGATGACACAAGTGTCATCAACAAATCTTTGTAGAAATTATACAATATGCATGTATATTACCAGATTCTCCTGATCTAACAATTTAATCCTTATGTTAAATACAAAATCCTTCTACTTAATTCTTTGCGGAAATTAAATTGCCAATTGCAAAACACATGAAGAAAAATCAATCACACATAACAAGATGTTTTACCGGGAAAGCTTAAAGCTAAAAACCCCAACTATCAAATATTATGTATATCAATGGATCATGAAATAATCTCATATATCTCATAAAAAGCTCAGCTCATAGAGCTCTCAGTACAATATACAATCATCTCACACTGTCTTGCAGAAATTTGCATATATATGCACCAATTTTTTGCCTCTTGACAACCTACAACCTCCACTGCGCAATCCCTGCTGAAGAAGAACCTCTGAATGAATTCAACCTTCCCTTGCCTTGACTGGGAAATACTCATAGGAATCTCCAATGTGTGTGTAGATGCATTGAATACTCCACGATAGTCACAACAGATAGTCCATCTCACCCTTTCACCTATCTCTCCACTGGGTCTCCACTGGATCTAACATGCAAGTAGTTAACTACTGTATTTCTTCAGTTGCAAGTCAGACACTACTTGTGAATTAATTAACTAATTAATTCACTGATCTTTCACTAGTGTATGTTCAGTTACAACTAGCACAACTGAGTTTAACTCACTAATATGAGTTAAACTAAATAACAACTCACATAAAAACTCTTCCAACTCTGTTATAACTTGCCACGATCAGTTATAACTAAGTCCTCCATGCATGAGTCACCAACCACCCTAGGAATTGCGTAATTCCTTCAGCCCACTGATGTGCCACATCTGTTCACTGAAATAAAATGCTCTAAGAGAATAAGTTACTATTTATTGTCTGATTATTATTAAAGGCTAGTAATAATCGACATGCATTCTATTTTTAGATTTGTGATCTATAAATAGACTTCGCCCATCTTCTAAAAATAGAAACTCATCTAAAGATAGAATTTTCTCAACCATCTAGAATCAACATCCTGCTAATTTTAGAATATGCTCACCATTCTAAAAATAGACATACACCTAAAAATAGCCTATGTGGGCCCCACCTACTTTAGGTGCTTATTTTTCATTAGGCAAGGATGATGTTTTCGGATGCCTCTTTCACTGTTTCTTGTTGCAATCTTCAACACTCCCTCTCAACAAGAAAGGTATGTCTTTGCATGCGCCCTGCAACTCCATGCATCCGCCCTGCAACTCCATGCATGCAACACTTCTGAAACTGAAGAGCCTCCAAACAACTGAATCAGTATAATGCATCTGTAATCAAAGTATTCTGACTTATGCTTAGCTACTGCACATGTCTTCAGAAACCACTGCACTGTTGAACTCTGCACCCATGCACTTTGCACTTGCTGTCAACTTTGATTCGCGCTCCAGTATCCGACATTGTCACTTTGATCTGACTGCATCAATCCAACTGATCATGCTACTACTGCTCTGTGGGCACCTCGTAGCCAGTTTCAATTCATGAGATCCACACCATATCAATGAATCTTGCCCAGAAATATATTCTTAGGATTACTCATGCATGTCACCCCACCTCTCACCTGGTGGTATAGCTACATGCACTCCCTCTGCCCATCTGGCTCGAAATTTCTTTGCATGAGTGGTTGCTCCCACTCCATGATCCTCATCTTGTGCCTGCTCCACATCCCGAGGTTCAATCTTACCTGCATGCAAATCCTTCTCCCTCTCAAGCTTCAATTGCATGTATTTCTCGCACTTCCCAACAATAGGAAGCTCCGTAGAAATTCCATCTAGTTCAAGTCTGTAGAGATTCTTAACTTGAATCCCAACCTTCTTGGCTTTCCCTGTTGCTTTGTGTCGCAGGAACACTTTTCCTTCACTAAAGACAACATCATAGCCTCTATCCTCTAACATTGCGATTGAGATTAAATTCTTCTTTAAACCTGGAACATGCACAATCTCTTTTAGATGAAAGAGTTTACCTGACTCCCTCTAAAAGGTAATGGTACCAATGTCAGTTCACTGTATCGTCCATCGTCGCCCAACTCAACATGCATCTAGCGATCTTTCTCCTCCAAGTCACTAAAAAGTTTCGCATCTCCCGTCATGTGAAAGGAAGCACCACCATCAAAGACCACCCTGATCCCAATGCACTAGACACCATGCATGCGATCAATGAGAAGTCAAGCTCAAATTGCGAGGCAAGAGCCTCACTAGCTGCAGCTCCAAAAACCATCTTGTTCTTCTTCTTATGTGGACAATTTGTGGCAATATGTCCAAACTCGTGACAATGAAAACACTTCACTTTGGACATGTTGTGCTCCTTGCCATCTTCTCCGGTCTCAAATCTAGAATGGAATTTCTTCCCCTTCTTCTTCTTCGCCTTGGCAGCCAAAGCACAGTCCTCTTCATCATCATGCTTTGATGAAGAGCCATCCTTGGTGTTCCGCCTTATCTCCTCCTGCACTAGATCCGACCAAAGTCGCTCCCATTCCGGCAGTTTTTCTCGTCCATTGACAGAGTCTTCATAACCGTGCCAACTCTTCGGCAGTACAAGGAGAGCCAAACTCACCAAATCATCATCCGTAACACTGACTCCTACACTCCCAAGCTCATCCCTACATTGGACAAAATTTGTTAAGTATACCGGAATAGTGTCGTTCTTCTCCATATTGATTTTTCTGAGTTTATCCTTTAGTGCCAATTTCCTATGGTCGCTATTGCTTTGGAAAAGATCTGTCAAAGCCTTCCACATAGCATATGGAGTGGCTTTCCCATGAAGGCTTGAAACAATATGGTATTTCACACCTTCCAAAAAAATCCTCCTCGCCCTTGCTACTTTCTTTTTCCATGCGTCAAGTACTGCAGCATCCGTCGAACTGGGCTTAGGAACATCTTTCTCGATGAATTCCATCAAGCCATTATCTTCAAGCACCGCCTCCATCCTGTCCTTCCAGGCCATGTAGTTCAAGCCGCCCTTGAGTGCAAACTCCAACCGCAAACCATTTAAATCCATTTCAATGTATACTCAACTGTCTCACCAAGAAATTCTTACAGCAAATTCGAATTGTCCACCAACACATAACTCAGCACCACTTCAATATGTCAATCTCCAGTGATTAACACTTCTCCGATACCATGTAGAATTTATACAATATGCATGTATATTACCTGTTTCTCCTGATCTAACAATTTAATCCTTATGTTAAATACATAATCCTTCTACTTAATTCTGTGCAGAAATTAAATCGCTAATTGCAAAACACATGAAGAAAAATCAATCACACATAACAAGATGTTTTACCGGGAAAGCTTAAAGCTAAAATCCCCAAATATCATATATTATGTACATCAATTGATCATGAAACAATCTCATATATCTCATACAAAGCTCAGATCATAGAGCTCTTAGTACAATATACAATCGTCGCACACTATCTTGCAGAAATTTGCATATCTATGCACCAATTTCTTACCTCTTGACAGCCTGCCTCCACTGCGTAATCCCTGCTAAAGAAGAACCTCTGAATGAATTCGACCTTGCCTTGCCTTGACTGCGCAATACTCATAGGAATCTCCAACGTGTGTGTAGATGCATTAAATGCTCCACTATAGTCACAACAGATAGTCCATCTCACCCTTTCACCTATCTCTCCATTGGGTCTCCACTGGATCTGACATGCTAGTAGTTAACTGTTGTATTTCTTCAGTTGCAAGTAAGACACTACTTGTGAATTAATTAACTAATTAATTCACTCATCTTTCACTAGTGTCTGTTCAGTTACAACTAGCACAACTAAGTTTAACTCACTAAACTGAGTTAAACTAAATAACAACTCACATAACTACTCTTCCAACTCTGTTACAACTTGCCACAATTAGTTATAACTAAGTCCTCCATGCATGAGACACCAACCACCCTAGGAATTATGTAATTCCTTCAGCCTACTGATGTGCCACATATGTTCACTGAAATAAAGTGCTCCAAGAGAATAAGTTACTATTTATTGTCTGATTATTATTAAGGGCTAATAATAATCGACATGCAATATATTTTTAGATTTGCGATCTATAAATAGACTTCGCCCATCTTCTAAAAATAGAAACTCATCTAAAGATAGAATTTTCTCAACCATCTAGAATCAGCATCCTGCTAATTCTAGAATATGCTCACCATTCTAAAAATAGACATACACCTAAAAATAGCCTGTGTGGGCCCCACCTAGTTTAGGTACTTATTTTTCACTAGGATCAAGGATGATGTTTCCGGATGCCTCTTTCACTGTTTCTTGTTGCAATCTTCAACAATATTTTCCACAGTTTAGGTTGGAAAAGGGCTGAGGACAGGGTCCCAGACTCAAAATCATCCATAAATAGATTAGCCACCACAGGTTTTCTCATAGAAAACACCTTCAAAACAAAAGAATGTGGAGGTAAGACAAATTTCCATAATATGAGTAGTGTCAGGATCAGTGATGCGATTAATGACATCAATAATATCTTTAATGGAAATGTTGGTGTATAATGAGACCAAATCAAAACTCACCAGTTTATCATCATGATCCATTCTAATGCCCTTTATCTCACTAATAAATGAGTGAGAATCTTTGACAAAGGAATCGGTACGATCGACAAGAGGCTTAAGTTTATTAGCTAAAAACTTGGCAAAAGGATAAGTGGACCACCAATGGTCTTGACTATGGGGCGAAGGGGGGCTCCCTCCTTATGGATCTTCGGAAGACCATAGATCCTAGGAGCGAGAGGGTTTTTCTCAATAAGTTTCTTACTGAAAGAGCCAACCATGCAACTAGATTTTATGGCTAGAGCGACAATTTTAGAAACCTTTTTTAGGGATTTTTTTATCATGTTTCTTATAACTCCCACTATTATGTAAGTGGTCTAACATTTTCTTTCAGTAATCCTCTTTAAATTATTTAAAAAGTATGTATAAATAAAAATCAACCCCTTTTTTGAAGCCTTATTTTTTCTTCGCACGTATAGGACATGCTAGACCTATTGACCAGTTGTAACGTGTTGAATTTTGACCACTGGATCCACCTATGGGCCAAAACAAAAACACGCATGAGTTAACGTATGACACGATATCCATCAAAGGTGGAGAGTCTAACATGGGTCTACGCTGGTCATTAAACCAGCCTAGATCCATCTTAACTCCAGATCTATCAAGCGTCGTGATCTAGGGTAAATTCTTGATACCCTTAACCAAGACCTTTTACTTCAGCTGATAAATTAGAATTGTATTTAAGTAAAAGCATTAATGAACATAAATGAACAACTGAATGCTGTAAAGAAGAGGAACATAACATGTCAAGATCAACAGTCATAAGAACACGTCTCTTGATAACGAAGTTTGTCCAAGAGGGACTACATCTTCGGGCCTCGGTGTCAAGATGGTGTAGGCTGCTGTATTAAGTGCTGTAAGAAGAAGATGTACATGGATGCGTTTCTCTGACATACAAGGAAAATGCCTTCACGTAGGAGTGGCTAGACCTCTGTACGAGATGTTCCACTGCGGAACTCCCATGCATAAAAAAGACTCCTATTAGTATGACAATCACTCATGCATAAAGGCTATGAGTATCCCGCCAATCATGGAAAACAAGGGATCTCAAACAACATGCAAGAGTATCCCGTCAATTTGGTATCAAGGAATCTCAAGCATAATACAAGTCCATGACAAAAACTACATCAATAACAAAACAAGACAAGATCCCATGACTCATACATAAACAGTGATCTGTACAACACTAAGCATCTCAGGTATAAAGAAGTACATGAAATCAACTCAGCATATACCTCACGTTGAAGATGACTGAAGAATGGCGGCTGCTGCTGCTAGATCTGAAATCACCATCACATTCGTGGCGTCGAAAGGTGTGAAATAGACTGCTCACTCGCTGAAAATTGACACCTGCAACTTCACTCCCCAGGAAAATTTCAAGGATCATGGTTCCGCCTGCATAATTACTGCTCCACGCTCATGGTTCCACTCGCAAATTTGCCTCGATCTACGTGCACACTCCTGCTTTGGTTTGCCTAAGCGCTCTAGGCAAATGATGGGTTTATATGACTGTGAGTGGGTGGAATTACCAAAGAAACTCGTTGGTCAAGTTGGTTTCAGATTCGGATTAGGTGGGAGGAGGTTGAGTGGTCAAACCCCGACCCCTTTGTATTGAGTCATTTTTGGTTTTAAAAACCCAACATACATATTAAAATGGCTCGTTTACTTGTTTTGGAGAGGGGTCGGGTCCGCATTGGGCGGCCCGCCCCTCATCTCCGCCGGCAGCATTAATGTGGTGGTATATATATATATATATATATATATATATATATATGGGTCAATATACGTTGGTTGTAACCGTTGGGTGGGGCCGACGGGGTCATGGCTACCGACCCATAACAACTAACTTTTTATATGTATACAGTTGCAGCAAGGGTGGGGGTCATGGCCCGCCCTTGCCTTTATTATTATTATTATTGTTTTTATTTTTATTTATTTATTTTATTTGTTTATTTTTTAATTTTATTTATTTATTTTTTTGTTTTCCGATTTTTAAAACCAATTGCACATTTTTGGAAATTCGGATTTTGATCGTAGGAGTCTTTTTAACGACCCCACAATTTCGCCTGGAATCTGGCCTGAGCTGGGCGGAATCCGGTGGCCGGAAAAGGTCAAATTTGTCCCTTCCTTAACCTGCCTTGTCACCAAGTCAATCCAAAACTTTGACCGCTCCTAACTTTTGCATACGGGCTCGGTTTGACGAACCGTTTGCACCACTGCGATCAGGATGACGAGATCTACGCTCTAGCCCTAGTTCGAAAACAATCCAAACACTTTGATTTTTGAGCTTTCTCAAGCCCTCTTTGTCTTGTGTGTGTCTTTGTAGCCATGTGGATCAACCGAGAGGGATCAAATCTTTAGAGATGCAAACCTCTTTTTTGAGTGAAAAACTTGAGGAAAGGTTTGCACATCGAAAGATTCGGTCCCTCTCGGCGCTTGATAGATCCATAGTTAAGATGGATCTAGGCTGATTTTTTACACATTTAGAAATAGATTCTTGAAATCACTTTGTTTAAGAGCCGGACAAGGTTTCGGGCAAGACAGAAATTAAATCATTCTAATTTGGTGGTAAGAGTGATTCATTACACATCATCGCATCCATGGAGTCGAAGTAGATGAAAATATAAAAACTAAAAGGTAGAAAAAAAATAAAATGTAGGAGCAAATGAAATCAAATCTAAAAATCATCGTCACTCATACTATGAAACCATTCACACAAATATTATTTTCCACTTCCCATGGCTCCCGAAATCTTCTTTCTCACAAATATTATTTCACTCTTAGCACTCTCACACATGCTTCCTCACAAATACAATTAGACACTTTATTTGTGTTAAATTTATATATTAAGAGAGACATTAGATTAAATTTTAAATGTTAAATGTTAAACATTACTTTTACATTTACATTTACTTTACGTGAGGCAATGCATGTAGTGTACTCAAATACAAACCTCCAGGATCCAAATTTATTAAATTTATTAATATTAATATTATAATATATTAATATGAATATTATAATCAATAATAATATTATTATTAATCTTTTAATATTAATATTAGGGTATTTGACCTTTAAATATGAAAAGAATTTTTATTTTTTACCATTTCTGTGGTTTATTTATATTTATATTTATTTACCATACCTCTTTTATTTACCATGGTATTTGGCCCATAGGCTTGGTGTATACTTAGATGTTGATTTCTAATCATATTTGATATATTTTTATGTATTTACCATACCTTTATACCTCTTTTATATTGATTTGTTTACCATACCTCTTTTATAAATACCGTATTTGGCCCATAGTATTTAGCCCGTAGTAATAATAATAATCTATCTCATGGTACTTGGTCTATAGACTTTACCTAAATAAAACCTATTTTTAAAATTTTCCTAAATATAAAAATATTTATGAAATAAATATAATTATTTATTTATTATACCTCTAATATAAATATATTAATTTTTATTTATTTATCAAGTATAAAAATAAATTTTATTTATTTACCACTCCTAATTTTTTTTGAATGTTAATAACACATTTCAAATATATACTTCGTTAAATATCTCAGATTACATCTAAACATTGAGAGGGCCTCTCTGGGCTCAATCAGTTTATAGAGGCAAATAAAAACCTACAGTGTATACACATCTGCTGCTTAGGGTTTTGACAAATTTGAACCCAAGTAAGGGAGTCTCTGGAAAAGAAAAGAAAGAATCTGAATCCATGGAAGAAATCCCGGATGAAGATAACCCTGACAGTAGTAAGTCGTCTTACTCCTCTCCACTTATCAAACGCGCCCGTAAGCTTCTTTATCGAAATCTACGCGTCGGGGTTACAGACGGCCGTGTTTTCGTAGGGAAATTTCATTGCTTGGACAAGCAGGGAAACATTATTCTCTACGATGCAGTCGAGTATAGGCAAATCGCCAAACCCTCTTCATCTTCAGCTTCAGCCTCTGATTGTATGGAGCACCGCAGCTTGGGGTTAATTTTGATATCCGCGCGAGTTCGAACCTCCTGCCATGTTGAATGTTCACTCGACGAACAGATGTCACTTTTGTCGTTGGGCGAAGCCTGAAAATTTTCTGAGCAGAAGATCTTCTGTGCCATAATGTTGTTAATTTTCGAGTGTCTTTTGCGACTAAACGTAGGTTAGTAGAATCGATCCCTTGTCTCTGGGGAACTGATTGTTATTTTGGAAATAACCATCCCTGTGTTTACAGGGTAATGACTATAATTGTATATTTTTACTTGATTGAAAGGCGGCTTGTGGATAAAATCTAATTCGCCTACTCTGTGTTTTGAAAAAAAATTGACAGATAGAAATTTTTAACGAAGTTCAGCGAAGAGAATTAAATTATTTAAATTTCAGACGATGAAGGAAAATTAAAAATTTTCAATCCCTTTATCTCAAAATTCTGATACATGAGGATTGATTGAGTGCATGGAGAAAAAATGTATATTTGGTATTTCAAGGAGAAATTAAAATAAAAAAGTCTTTCTCTCTCTTCAAGCTATAGCCCCCGAAGAGCTAGCATAGCATACAGACTTCTTATCAATTTATCTTCTTTTATTTTATTTCAAATTAAAACCCGAAGATCTGGCACAAGGCACTTCCTATTATTTTTCAGTCAAAACCTTTTTAAGTACATAAGCAAGAAAACAAACATAACAGAAGCACCTTAAAGCTATCAGTTAAGGCATTCAGAGACTTCTGAAAACATAGCCTTCTTCCTCAGTTCCAGCTGTGAACTTCTTGAAAATGTCTTCCTTCAAGAGTTACAGTATACACCAGTAAACCTTCTTGAAGAGACAGTGATCCCTTCTACAATTTATTTATTCCCTCATTTGATCTCTGTAAACACGTTGAAATGTTATCACAAAAATCCCGTATTCACCTCTACTTTCTTCCATTATTGGCTGTCGCATTAGGTTTTCAAGCTTAGACTTTGTTAACCAATCTATTATGATTTTCTGAGTCACCTAATTGCTTCCAAATTGGGTATTCCTTTTTCCACTGTTATTTCAACAACAGCCATAAAGCATCCAGTTCTGCTCTATTATTAGTTCCTTGTTCACATCCTGCCTCAAATGAAATGGAGTGATTCTCTTCCAAAGATAAAACCACCTGCACCACACTTTCTAAGCTTATCTTTGCGTGCTACGTCAAAGTAGCCCCATGCTCTAGCAATAATAGTTTCCAGACTTTACTATTTTGGGACACTCTAGAAATCCATAAGCATACTCGATCTGATGACTCGTGTGAACTGAGAACTTTCTTTTAAATTTTCTCCAGGCCAGGATTGTTTTCCATTGATCACTACCAGAACATTCTTCCATTCTTCTTTAATAAAGGAGCAATATACAAATAATTAATGTTCCATTGGGGGGCATGACCCCATGTTTTCCACCCTCGGAGGATTGGGGGGGCAACTAGTGAAATGTTTCCCTTCATTCCCCTTTGGAGGAAATTTGCCAAAACACAAGGGAAAATGTTTCCTTAATGTGGGGGATACTTTTCCACTAAAGGGAGACATTTAGGCGCCCCCTCCCCCAAAAGGACATCCCCCTCCCATATATTTTGTCCAAGAACCCATGAGGATAGAAAAAAGATAGGAGTTAGAGCTTTGAGGAGTTTATGACTTTGGTAATTAATGGTAATATTAAATTCTTAATGTAAAAGTGAAACATTACCACTAATTGTTTTAGGATGTCTCAGATTTTTTCCAACTTCATTGCACTTCATATGGAGAAAGTAAAATTTCATATCCCATTCAGAATTCAATAGGCCTAATAGTTTTTGGGATTTCAGGGTTAGCGAGATTATAACATTTTCATTGGATTTTACAATAATAAATTTGCATGGGATGAAGTGTTATTGTTGGAATGTTATCATTATTCTTTTTATTTGTATAATTTTAGAGATGGAGACCCTATGCTAGGCACCCTGACGTTCCCCCATACCCCCTTAATTTTTCTCAAATTTAGGCGTGCTCCCACATGTCCCCTTGAGCGTCTACTTGCTCCCACGCTTCCCTGTCATAGAAACTTGGTGGAACGTAGCAAATAAATGATCCACTGATCCATTGCTTGATTTACATAGGATGCATGAGCCCAATCAATTTCATGTCCTACTTTTGCAATTGTACCATGTCAAAATTTTATTGGATAGAGTTAGCCATAGGTAATATCTTGACTTTTAAGAGGCTATTTACCATCCAGATCACCTTCCACCACCTTTGCTACCGTTCCCCTCCTTAGGCTTCCATTCTAGCTTTGTAAAAGTTACATGAAACTTTATTTCTTGACCATATAAGTTTATTGTTAATTTTGGACAACTAGGTCCAAACTCCATGGTGTGATGCTCAGATGAAGATGCCAATATTTTTATTGGATTCCTCTTTCGGAGAGGTGCAAGATCAATCTAAAGATCATCTTGATCCGATGAGCAGAACATTTATTTTGAATTTATTCAAAATATGTGCAGGCCGGCCTTAAGGTTTTGTGCCCCAGTAGTTGTGTCACACACACCCTCATTGATGGATATATATTGGTCAACGTTGGAGGACATTTTCACTCATTTCATCCTCACACGGTTCTCTCTCATCTGATTGGTTTGATGACCTTGGAGGCTCTTCTCTCCACGCATGGGAAATTTCAGCATCAACTCTTTTCTGTTTTCGGCCTAGGGTTTTTGCAGTAGCTTTGATCAACATTGACTTTGGTCAACGCAAGGTCAAACAGACCTGAAACTCTCCCAAAATTTCGATCTTTCAAATCCTCATTTTTTGGCACTATTCTCGAGGCTAGACGTTGACTTTGACTTTGTTGCATTGACCTAGCTGCTGTTGTTGTTTGCATTTACCGTTGACTGACAATGTTGACTTTTGGGTTGATCGTTTTGGCTGTCCTAGAGGGTTGTGTGACATTGCTGGTTGGCTGACCATATTGAGACTTTGCTGGTTGAAGCATCCTGCTCATCGCCATAACGCACCAACAAACATATATATTTTTGGCTTGTCTTCTGTCGATCTACTGGTATGTTCTATCATCATTTTACATTGTTGTTTATGTGATTGCCGTCTGATATTGGGATAAAAAGTAAAGTTGCATCAAGCATAGAACATCTATGAAACTTTACATGGTATCAGAGCTGAGGTGAAAACAAAGCCCTAGTTTGTAGCAATCACCGAAGAAGAGGATGGGTTCCTCAAACTACAATGGCTTTAAGGACGATGACAAATTGACTAGGAAGGATGACTTCCATGCCTGGAAGAATACATTGGACCTTAATTTGGAAGACCAAGATGTCATGGACTATGTGCAGGGTAAAATCCAAGAGCTTCCATCTACTGCAATTACTGCTGCCAAAACAAAGTATAAGAAGGGGGAAATCAAAGCAAAGTTGATGATCAGGGACTCTATTCACAAGAGTATGGTTGCCTACATCTCTAAGCTGGGCACATCCAAGGAGATGTATGATAAGTTGGTCAACATGTTCAAGGCCAACAATGCGAATCAAGTCCTATTCTTCAAGAATCAATTGAAGAATCTGAAGAAAGGCATGGATGATCTGTTCAGTCTTATTTTCTGAAGTTGACCGAGATCAGGAATAATTTGCTGGCTATTGGGGAGGCAATCGCTGATCAAGAGATGGTTCTCACCACACTTGGAGGTCTCTCATCCGAATGGCATGTGTTCAACACTACCATTCTCAATAACAATGTGATACCTGACTTTGACGAAGTACTATCGAGATGCGTACAAGAAGAGGCAAGGATGAAGGAATATGAAAATGAAGGAGATGCTGCCTTCGCTGCTCATTCTAGAAAGAAGAACTTTGGTGGTCCAAGGAACAAAGGAAGAGTAGGGGCCCAAGGAAATAAGGGTAAGTGTTACACTTGTCACAAACCAGGTCACTATGCTAGAGAATGGCCTTTCAAAAGGGATTCTCTCGATGATGATGACAACAATAACAACCAGAGGAATGGCAATCAAAGGAACAATAGGTTCAATGGGAAGAGGAAGGCTCCCTTTGGCGTAAATGGTCAACCTTTCAAAAAGTCGAGAAATTCCAGGTATGAGGAATCAAATGTTGTTGATAAAAGAAATGAATTCATTCTTGTATTTGCCCTCTCTGCTGCATCTCCACCCGACACTATGGATGTCTGGTTGATAGATAGTGGTGCCTCAAGGCACATCACTGGGTTCAAGGAAGCACTTTCTGATATGGTTGAGAAGGATACTAATTTGGAAATTATCCTTGGAGATAATGCCACATATCCCGTGAAAGGGACAGGGACTGTGACCCTCCACTTGTCTCAAGGTCAAGTCCTGCGCTTACAGGATGTACTCTATGTACCTGATTTGAAGAAGAACCTTGTGCCTATATCGGCCATGGAAGACAAAGGTTTCAATGTGGAATTCATTGATGGGAAGGTGCGTATCTGGAAGAAGATTTATCAAGGAAGCTATCACGATTGGGTTTATAGTTGATACACTCTACCAAGTTGGAGGAAGTCCACTGGGAGCGATGATGTGTGATACTATCCGACAGACTGAACTATGGCACCAGAGGTTTGGACACCTTCACTACAAGGCCCTTCCCAAAGCAAGGAAGGTGGTGACGGGGATGGCCGAGTTCTCAAATAATCATGAAGGTGTATGTCAGGGTTGTGCCGAAGGAAAGCATACAAGGGGACCTTTCCCCTCAAGTGTCACAAAGACATCTGATGTCTTGCAATTTATACATTCTGATCTATCTGGGATGCTGCCCGTGACATCCTTGGGAGGATGTTCTTATCATATGACATTCATAGATGACTTCTCTCTCAAAACCTGGATACACTTCTTGAAAAAGAAGGATGAGGCTTTCATGTGGTTCCGTACCTTCAAAGCCTTGGTGGAAAATCTGACAGGGAAGAAGATCAAGATATTGAGGATCGATAATGGCACTAAATATGAGATGAACGAGTTTAAGAACTTTTGCAGAGAAGCTGGCATCAAGAGGGAGACCACAACTGTCTATACTCTTGAGCAGAATGGCGTTGCTGAACGAAAGAATAGGACCATTGTGGAAGCTGCCTGTGCCATGCTATGTGACGAGGGTCTACCGAAGTTTATGTGGGGAGAAGCTGCGAACACAGTTGTGTACATACAAAATCGATGCTCGCATTCTGCTCTGGACTCCAAAACTCTCGAAGAGGTTTTCTCTGGTAAGAAACCTGACGTCTCACATTTTAGTTTTTTTGGATGTCCTTTTTATTTTCATGTGTCGAAGGAGAAGAGGAGCAAGCTGGATGCTTCTAGGAAGAAGGGAATGTTTGTGGGCTACAACGAAACTTCGAAGGCCTATAGAGTCTATGTGCCTGGTCAAAGGGAAGTGGAGATATGCCACGGTGTTACCTTTGACGAAGATGCTTCCATGAGGAAAGTAGTCAATCTTCCGATATTTGACGAAGATCATGAAGCAAGGCCTGGAAATCAAGAAGAACTGAAGGATGAGACGATGCCCGTTGTTGAAGGACCGATGGACCCGATTGATCCACCTTCTTCGATGAGGAAGAGACCATCATGGCTCAGGGACACTCTCAAGGATGCCAAGGGACATATGGCCCCAAGGGGGACATTCCGTGAAAGCAAGAAGTCGAATAGATACCAAGGGTATCTAGCAGCCATGAGTACTATTATACATTCTGAGCCTGGATCTTTTGAGGAAGCCGTAAAGCATCAAGTCTGGAAGGATGCTATGCACGAAGAATATGAGTCCATAATGAAGAATGATGTCTGGGATGTGGTTCCAAGACCAGAGGACAAAGCAGTTGTCAGCTCGAAATTGCTCTACAAGATCAAGCATGGATCTGATGGAAGTGCTGAAAAATTCAAGGCAAGATTCGTTGCCCGTGGCTTCTCTCAAAAGGAAGGCATAGACTACGATGATATATTTGCATCTGTGGCCCGATATACCACCATCCGATCTATCATAGCCCTTGCTGCTACGCAAGGATGGAGTCTTCATCAGATGGATGTGAAGACCACATTTCTGCATGGTGCGATAAAGGAAGAGGTGTATGTGGAGCAACCTCTGGGGTTTGAAGTCCAGGATCGGGACACCCATGTCTGCAGGTTGAAGAAAGCCCTCTATGGGTTGAAGCAAGTGTCTAGAGCTTGGTACGAGAGGATAGATAACTACCTGATGAAGTTGGGCTTCACTCGTAGTAATGTTGATCCAAACCTTTACTTCAAGGTTGATAGAGAAAAGCCTCTCATTTTGGTGCTGTATGTCGACGACCTCTTCCTGACAGGTGTTGACCCTCTCATTCATCAGTGCAAGAGGGAGCTCGCTGTTGAGTTCGAGATGAAGGACCTAGGATTGATGCATTACTTCTTAGGCCTGGAGGTCTGGCAGAGACCTGGCGAGATTTTCCTTTCTCAAGGAAAATATATTGTGAAGTTTCTGGAAAGATTTGGAATGGTGGACTGTAAGTCCGTGTCGACACCTATGGAGCTCAACTTTAAGAAGTTGAGTGTCAGCGCTGCTGGGCCCATGCTAGCAAATCCTACCGAGTATAATCTACTCATAGGGGCCCTGATGTTCTTAGTGAACACCCGTCTGGACGTATGTTTTGCAGTGAACACTTTGAGTCAACATATGGTTGAGCCTCATCACATTCACTAGGTTGGTGTCAAGAATCTGTTGAGATATCTTCGGGGCACGATAAACCATGGGCTGAGAAACACTGTCGGGAGCGTGACACTCCATGGATATACTGATGCTAATTGGGCTGGCAGTGTGGTGGATCGTAAGAGCACATCAGGATGCTGCTTCACACTTGGTTATGCTTCGATACCATGGATGAGCAGGAAACAAAAGTCGGTGGCTTTGAGCACCGCGGAGGCCGAATACATTGCAGTAAGTATGGCCTGTTGTGAAGTAGTGTGGTTGCAAAAGCTCTTTAGTGAGCTGTTCGGGCATGTGCTAGATACCACCGTGATACTCTGTGATAACCAAAGTGGGATTTAGTTGTCCGAGAATCCCGTGTTCCACGATCGATCCAAGCATATTGATATCAGGTACCACTTTATCCGGGATATGGTACAACGAGGCGTCATAAGGCTCGATCATATAGGAACTGATGAGTAAGTCGCGGATATTCTCACAAAGCCCCTGGGGAAGGTCAAGTTCCTAACCTTCCGTGAGAATCTTGGTATCGTGGAATAACCCTATGCTGATGGTCTTGTTGGACGATGAGCTCTGGGAGCTCTGGGGGGCTTTGGGGATAACTTCTCGGAGCTATAAGCAACCATAGGGCTAGGCTTGCCGAACGTTGTTGGTGTGCTTCTGCCCCACCGTTATGATGATTGAGTTGGTTCACCTCTCATTATCTGTGCCCTGTATGCATCCTACCCATTGAGTTCAGGGCTCATGGGAAGTACCTCTCATTTGGCCAGTGAGGTGGGAAAAGCTAGAGACTAGTAGCAAAGACTGATGGACGCATCAGAGATTCCCGTACTCTCTATCTAGGATTGCACGGTCCAACCACTTGATCTGGGATCAAGTATAGTGAGGTTTCAGACCTCCAACTGACTTTGGGTCTGGTAAACCAATTTCGGGTTGGTATGAGACTCTTTGTGAGTCCAATAGAGGTTTTGGACCTCTGGGCTGACTCTGTCAGCTGGGAATGATGTCTTTGTGACTGACCCACTTCTGTTCTGAAATAAAGAAGCCAACAAAGCAAGTTATGGCGGGATGACGCACAATGTTTGGATTGCACAAGTGGATGGAGTTCTTCCTAGTTGAGAGGGAGTGTTAATTTTGGACAACTAGGTCCAAACTCCATGTTGTGATGCTCAGATGAAGATGCCAATATTTTTATTGGATTCCTCTTTCGGAGAGGTGCAAGATCAATCTAAAGATCATCTTGATCCGATGAGCAGAACATTTATTTTGAATTTATTCAAAATATGTGCAGGTTGGCCTTAAGGTTTTGTGCCCCAGCAGTTTTGTCACACACACCCTCATTGATGGATATATATTGGTCAACGTTGGAGGACATTTTCACTCATCTCATCCTCACGCATTTCTCTCCCCTCATCTGATTGGTTCGATGACCTTAGAGGCTCTTCTCTCCACACATGGGAAATTTCAGCAGCAACTCTTTTCTGTTTTCGGCCTAGGGTTTTTGCAGCAGCTTTGACCAGTGTTGACTTTGGTCAACACAAGGTCAAATGGACTTGAAACTCTCCCAAAATTTCGATCTTTCAAATCCGCATTTTTTGGGACTATTCTTGAGGCTAGACGTTGACTTTGACTTTGCTGCGTTGACCTAGTTGCTTCTGTTATTTGCGTTGACTGACAACATTGACTTTTGGGTTGACTTTTTTGTTGACCGTTTTGGCTGTCCTAAAGGGTTGTGTGACATTGCTGGTTGGTTGACCATATTGAGACTTTGCTGGTTGAAGCATCTTGTTGATTGCCGTAACGCACCAACACACATATATTTTTGGCTTGTCTTCTGTCGATCTACTGGTATGTTCTATCAGCATTTTACTTTGTTGTTTATGTGATTGTTGTCTGATATTGGGATAAAAAGTAAAGTTGCATCAAGCATAGAACATCTACGAAAATTTACATTTATCTTCTTCATCACAATATGCTTCAAAATTTTAAGGTAATGTTGCCGCTCCCCAGCTATTTACCCTTGGCGATTTAACTGGATGGTTGACTTCTACTCTTGCCTCCATATGGATGTATCATCCAGCTTTGCCACATGGCAAGTTGTGTATCTCCTGATTTTGTAAAGCTTGTATTAGAGGTGCAGATAGTCTGAAGTTTCCATTACATCCCATCCAGGGATCTTTCCAACCCTCATTTTGGAAACTTTAACTACCTTCCATGCTAACCACCTTCTTATCAAAGGAAAAGCTTTCACCATAACATTGACTGAGGTCCAACCAGTGTCTTTACCATCTCTTCCTGATCCAATCTTCCCTTGTTTCTGGGGCAATGTATCCCCCCCCCAAAAAAAATCTTCACTCTTTATTAGCTTACATAAACTTTTATTAGCTGTTATTTGTTCAAACATGTGGATATTTGTAAATTTTTGTAGATGTGCTATGCTCGATGCAACTTTACTTTACTCGATATCAAATAGCAATCACATAAACATGAAAGTAAAATGCTGGTACAACATACCAATAGATCGACTGAAGACAAGCCAAAAATACACTTAACTTTATCAACAAAATATATGTGTGAGGTGCGTAACAACGGTCAACAGGATGCTTCAACCAGCAAAGTCTCCTCACGGTCAGCCAACTAGAATGTGTCACACAACCCTCTCGGACAACTTCTACAACAACCAACCCAAAGTCAACAAAAGTCAATGCTGTCCAGTCAACGGTCAATGCAAAACAACAGAAGCAGAAAGTCAATGCAGCCAAGTCAAAGTCAACGTCCAACCTCGGTTCTTGTGCCAAAAAATGCGCATTGAGGAGATCGAAGTTTTGGGAGAGTTTCAGGTCAAGTTGACCAAGCGTTGACCAAAGTCAATGTTGGTCAAATTTGCGCTGAAAACCCTAGAAGAGTCTGAAACCCTAGCTGCTGTTTTTCCCACGTGTGAGTGAAGAGAAGCCTCCAAGATGATGATTGAACCAATCAGATGCAGAGAGAGAATGTGTCATGAGTGATGGTGATAATGACCTCCAACGTTGACCTATAAATATCCATCAGTGAGGGTGTGTGACACATCTGTTGGGGCTCCAAGCCTACATTACAATTCAAGCCGACCTTGCACATAAGTGAAATTAATTCAAAATTAATGTTCTGCTCATCGGATTAAGATGATCTTTAGATCGATCTTGCACCTCTCCAAAAGAGGAATCCAATAAAAATATTGGTATCGTCATCTGAGCATCACAACGTGGAGTTTGGACCTAGTTGCCCAAAATTAACAATATTCTTCTGATCTTTGGAATTCGCCAACCTTTTCCATTTAACCAAAGGAATTCCTTTTCTCTTTTGTTTGTCCATGGAAGTCAAAGCAATTTTTTCAGATATTCTCCAAGATGCCTTTAGGGATCTGGGCCGAAGACAATTAATACACAAGTATTTCTTCAAATTTGATTGAACTAAAGTAAGCCTTTCTCCCTTGGATATTCATTTCTGTTGATTTTTCAAGTGCAATAGATACAAGCGCTAATTTTTGAAAACTAATAATTATTTCCAATGATGTAGATATTATTTTAACACTTCCAATGTATCATTAAGCAATTAACTTCGAAAATTTAACCATAAATGCAGTAGGATAGTAGAGATCACAATGCATAAAGATAACGCACGATTTACCTTGGGAAAACCCACTGGGGGGAAAAACCTAACAATCTTTTCCTTAGAGAAATTCTTCAATTCATCAAGAGATACACCTAATTCTTCTAGTCAAATACAAAGGTCAAAATGACCATCAATACAACTCTAGTCAAACTTGCTCAAACTACCCTCTTGTCAAGTTTCCAATCTGCCCAACAAACTTGGCCCTGATTTCCCTAGGCGGAAATTCACTCTTCTTCTCTGCCTCGTAACTTTGTACCTGCTACCTAGAAATTGCCCAAAAAACCACACGCTCGAAGTTGTAGAAGGAGGGTTTCACACATGCGATATAGAGAGAGAGAAAAATTAGAGATGTCTTTGTCCTTCATCCTTTTTTGTCCTTCTTGTCTTTCTTCTCCTTCGCTTGAATGCCTAGAAGATATATTTTCCATTGTGATTTGAATTTTTGCCTTGTGGAGGAGGGCGAGTGGAGTATATATAGAGTTCTAGATTGTCGAATGGGTGCCACTTCAATTGGGGCTGACTTGACTTGAAGGAGGTCCGACTTGACAACTTTGCAGCCGAAAATTCAAAATTCAAAATTTTCTCTTTTGAAACCGACATGAATATGTCTTTATATTAATCATTACATTTATTGCAAGGGCTAAAATATTAATTATGAAGATCGACCATAGCTACAAAATTCAACACTCTCTCTTAGATAGGGAGGTATTATAATGACTATCTAGATGTTCTCTTGTTGACAAATTTCTGTAAGAAAAGGTTAAAACAATTTATCATCAGTATCAACATCATGTGATTACCATAATGCTGGTCAACAACTCTAACCCACGGTAAATGAACAACATCAACTAGTTACCATAATTTTGGTCAACACCTCTGACCCATGGTACATCATTAGCATCACTAGTCACCATAATTCTGGTTGGCGCCTTTGACCAATGGTATACAAACTAGTCCTGGTTTATTATCATACTGGTCAATCTCTTTGACCCATGGTGAAACCTTAGGGACACACTTAATCCTTTTGAGTAATATTTATGCCAAATCCAAAGGCCTCACTCTACATGAGTAATTCTAGGCCATGATGCTAAATGTGCTCACTCAACTTATCGAGAGAGTAATCTTGAGTCTGATGCTGAAAGACACCCACTCAACTCTATGGTTGAGTAATTTTGGGCCTTTAGGACCATTCTTCCTAATCCTGGTCAACATACTTGACCTGGGAAGAATGACTGTCCTCTGTCGGACCATTTTCCCTAATCCTGGTCAACATACTTGACCCAAGGAGAATGACTGTCCCTGACGCTATCACATCAACACATCTTTTCACTGAGGGAAGCATTCTCAATAAGTCCAAGCATGTCCCTGTAATATGCAAACTTTGTTCTGGACAGAGGCTTAATGGGGATGCCAACTATCTGCTCATCTATAGAGATGTACTAGAGCCTCACTGCTCCCTTTTGGACCATGTAATGAATATAGTGGTACTTGATCTCGATGTGCTTCGACCTATCATGGAAAATTGTATTATTTGAAAGCTTCACACAACTTTGATTGTCACAATATATCACTGTTGGTTTTGTTGACCATGTACATGTCAACAATTCCAAGAAGTAGAGAGTACAAAACAATGGACAAATTTTTTCAAAGATCATTGTCATCATTCAACATAAATTTTATCATTGTAAATCCAATTTATGCTTTTATGTTGTAAATGATTCTAGTATGACTACTAGGCCATGTAATAACACCTAGGTAAGCCTATGATTCTTCTCAAAGGGTTTCATCCTAGGGATTTTGATAACCTCCCCGAATTATGTGTGTTTGTAAACACAGATAATAGGCAAAGTTTTTATCCCAGATATACCGTAAAGCTAGGGGTGGAACTCTTTGACGAGGTCTTAGGTGAGTCCTGGTGTTTATTGAGTCTATGCATTCGTCATACTAGATCACGTGTCTTGTCGTAAAATTGGGTAAACTATTGAGGGTCTATGTAAAATGTGTATTTCCCCTTCTAAGGGTTGATATTGTAAGTTTTTATGTAAAAGTGTATCTAGGAATAATTTAGTGCATGGTTACTCATATTTAGACACCATGGCTAAATTATTTTATTATAGACACACTTAGAGGGTGGAAAAATATTTATTCCCTCTTGAGTCTTTTAATTAATTTTTCTGGCAAAAATAAAAATAACTAGCTAGAAAATCATAAAAAATTTGTGGGTCCAAAAGGAATCAAATTTTAAGGGTCGTCCACCAAGGAAAAAATCGATTTTTTAAGAGAATTGGACCACTTGGAACTTGGTGGTTAAGTCAAAGTGATTTTTTTGAGAATAAAAGTCCAAAAAAATAATTTTTAGGCTAGGAAAAAATGGATTTTAAGAGAAATTCGAATTTTTCCTCAAAATAAAAGAAATAAAATTCAATTGGCGGAGGAGATCAAGTTATTTCAACTGAATATTGATGGATGAAATTACTTTGACGAGGATCAACCCAACTAACTGTTATTTTCCACTTGGAGGGGTTTTCTTCTCTCATTTTCTATAGAAGGAAGCTATCAAGCTCCTCATTCAATCTTTGGATGATGTAACAATTATTTGATGTATTGAGCAAGGCTCTGCTGGAATTTATTTGCACTTAATAAAAAGTCTTTGGGGGTCAATTCAAGGTGTCTCTCGCTTGTTGATCTGTGGTATGTGTTGGATGATTTTTTGATATGCTTTGAACTATTATAACATTGATTATTATTTCAATCGGTAATAGTAGGAACATCTATTAGCACAGGTATCTTGCTTTAGGTGTTGGGTTAGAGTAAATACTTTAAGTCTAGTAGATTTGGCAAGTATCTCCATGTCTCTAGATTTCTTGTGTGAATCAAACCCCTTTTGTTTAATAATCTATCATTTGAAGTGCATTAAGTTACAGGTTGCTCCAACCCTTGGCCTCCAAGTCCCACATACTGTGAGGGGATCACACCCTTTTTGGCTCCAAGTCTTGATCTAACAAAATTTTTATCCAGGAGGGCTTTGTAAAAATTTAAAAAAATTATTTTCACATTATCTTCAGATTTATTTACTTGTGCCATAAAGTTTTAGTATGCTAATGAAAGCAAAGTTTATTTTGTAAATATTGTAATTTTTTTTTCCAATAAATACTAACCTTTTATTTTTGTATAACTATTGAGGTTTTGGGGTTTTTGTATATATTTGGTTCTTGGCTCTCTATTTCTCATTTTTGTAGGTACATTGGCTTGAGGATTTGAAGAGATTTAAATATTGAGGAACCATTAGCCTCACCTATGTTGGAAAGTTTAACTAGGATCGATCTTCATATTGACTATGAATTATGTAATGTAGAAGACAGAAGATAATAAAACATATTTTTGATATGCTTGCTTCATGGGTTTCATGAGCAAGGTTTTATTATAGGTCAAAAGACTTCTTCTTGATGTCTTTTAGGGATTTGTCTCTTGGTCATAAATGTACTAAGTAAAGTGTCATGTTTATGAAGAGTCAAAGTCTCACTTGTATGCCTAAATACCTTGTCACATAAGCCTTGAAATTATGGCTCAAGATCTATGTTGAAGTAACCTCTCTAGTCAGCCTACATACAATGAATTAGACGACCCCTATACCCCTGCATGAGTCAGATTTGAAGTAGCCCTCCATGTCGGCTCAATAAGGAGATCTGTCCTGTATATATGAGGACAATTTGCGGTTCATTTGGAGCAAGTACCTCAGATGAGTCTGAGGCAAAATAGCGAGGAGAAGTCTGAGTTTTTCGGTGATACAAATTAACAGGAAGTGCAAAGTTAGGGCTGCGGAAGGGCTGAAGGTAAGTGCAGATATGAGACTGCACTCAAGTATAAAGTAAGACTGTGTTATAGTGCGGATTCAGGACTGTGTTCAAGCAGGAAGAAGGATGTAGTATCGAAGTTAGGTCTGTGTTCAACAGAAAAGGACTGTGTTAAGATATAAGATTAACACATAGTATAGTGTGAACTTGTGAAGAAATGATTGTGTAAAACAGTTAGGACAGTACTAGGTCAAGGGTCTGTGTCATGGTCATGGTACTTGTCATTTGAAAGTCTATAAGAAGAATTTCTTGTGGGTTTTCCTCTCTAAGAGGGAGAGGTTTTGGCCCTGGCTTGAAGAGCCTAAATTTGTGTCTCCTGTGTTTTGGTAATTGACTTGATGAAAGACATAGTAAGGTAAGAAGAGAACACATAAGTAAGAGAAGTAAGCTCACAAGTAATTATCAAGAAGAGAATTTGAATTAATCACTGCCCTACCAAATTCTAAACATGGTATCAGAGCTAAGGCGTTGAAGACGAGGGCTACTTGACAAAGAGACACTCAAAGAAGCAAGAATCAAAGTTTACATTGAAAGATTAATTCAGTTTGCAAGGAAGATTCTCAAGGATTCACTCATAAAGCACCAATACCTTTGAAGACACCTACATTGAAGAATTCAATTTAAGAGGGAGTTCCTAACTTCATCTTCATCATCATCAAGGACGCTGCTAGGAGGAGGAAGTCACCCTATTCAAGTGAGTATCAATGACCTCATCTAAATCTGTCAAAATGACTTATTGCAAAGAAAGCAACAAATTGGTTGGGTCATCAAACTTTAGTGCATGGAAGAAGAGGACATATTTGAATCTAATCGAAGACGAAGTTATAGGCTACATTGAAGGATCTACAATTTAACCGTCAAAAGAAGATGCTCCAGCTCATGCCAAATACATGAAAGGAGAAATCAGAGCCGAGAGGATTCTCATAGAATCCATTAAGGACTCACTCATATGAGAAACTAGAAACTGCGAAAGAAATATATGAGAAACTGGTGGAGATATTCTCTGTGAGTACTGCAGGAGAAGCAATCTCTTTGAGACAAGGACTATACAAGATGAAATTGTCAAGAGAGGAGGGAATCACTTAATATTTTATGAGGATTTCTGAAATTAGAGACCAACTGCAGGAATTGGGAGAAGTAATGTTTGATAGTGAGATGACTACAGTGGTATTGAATGCTCTACCAGAAGAATGGGGAAACTTCACTTCAAGCTTATACGGGAAGAAAGAAACAACACCGTTCCACAATCTAGGTCTCTATGTAAAATAGAGGAAACAAGATTGAAAGTTGATACATGATCAAGTGAAGTGTAGCTATTTTGTTGCATGTTTTTGAAAATTTTTGGAATCTAGGGTTTGTAGTGTTGAGAAATCTAGGGCATCAAGATTAAGTGATTTCTCTAAGAGATAACTACTTGTGAATGCTTTTTATTTCTTAGATTAAATTCTTCTCTTTAGATTATTATTGTGTTCTCTTTCATCAAATAGTTACCAATGCATAAACAATAAAGAGACAAGAAACACAAAATGTAGGCTATCCGCTAGGACCAAAACCTCTACCACTTGAGAGGAAAACCCGAACAAATTCTTCTTCTTATAGAGACTTCAATTGACGAATATCAAGACCAAGACCCTTAACCTATTTTCCACTCCAAGACCAAGACACAAAGCCTTCTTCCTCTTCCTTGAGTCAACTTTCGTCAAACCCCTTTGCTTCTTCTATTTCTCGGTTGGCCTTTAGAATTTTGACCACTTGATTTAGTTCTACAACTTTTGGTTTCAAATCAGAAACCCTTGATCATATAATTGACTACCTTAGACCCTTAACACACCTCTATTTAGAAGGAGACTCCATCCTTTTGATTTGGCTTCCCCTTCACCCAACTTGGTTACCTTTTGATGCTTGTAACCTTCTCGACCTCCTTGCTGCAATAGACAAGTCTAAAACTTCGTACGTGCGGAGATCCCTTAGCCCAAAACAATCCCAAAACAATACTGGAACACTTCACAACTTCTTCCTCTCTCCTCGCTAGTTCTTAGGCTCCTTCTTGATCACCTTCACACTGTTTAACTTCAGACTTGCTTCACCGAAAATATTTTCTCTGAAAGTATTTCCATTTAGCGCTTGATGTAACTTTTTGTCATTTTGTGGATAATATCCGCACGCCAATAAACGACGACGATGTCCCTTCCCTAGATCTACGATGGAAGGAGGATTTCGGACCCCCCCGCACTCTCGACGATTAACGGAGGGGGGGGGGGGGTCTCGAAAAGTGGATTGCGCCTAAACCACCCCAGGCGATGTGTCAGTCCCACGGTATTTTCAGGGGGTCCCCTCTCAACACCACTAATCGCTTCACCCCGTCAAAAAAACCACCATCCTACTCTCCTCCTACCCCGTCACCTCCACCACGTCACTTCTTCTAGCACGTCACTCCCGTTGCCACGTCCCCTCTCCACGTCATCACCCTTCCACGTCATTGAACCGTTAACATTCAAATCTACCCACCAATTGAATGTTAAACATTTATTTGTTCTCGCTAAATTGACCTGTTTGCAAATTAATCACTCCCGCTCCAAAAACAGTAATAATCTCGTTATCGTCCCGTGCCCATTCTGTTATAAAATCACCCCAAGAGCCTGCATTTCTTCCCTTTCGTGCTTTTACAGTCTATGTAGGTCTTCATCGAGAAAATATACAGTTAACAAGCGTGGTTTGTTGTTAATTATTTAGCAGAATTTCGATAAGCTAAAACACTCTCGTAACCCCCCTTCGTTCTTGATCATTTTGATTGAAAATGTCTAGATGGAAAGGAAAAGGAAAGCAACCCGAGGAAGATCCCATGATCCCACCTGTCCATGATCTTGAAAAAACCCCTTTGATCGATACCCAGTATAAAGTTGCAGAAACCCACTGTGATTTTGACCTCTATGATCTCCATAATTAAGCTAAACAAAAATATCTAGATGAGAGTGATGATCTGAGCATCTGGGAGTCCCTCATTCCTCAATTTATCTTTCCCCAAACCCATTTCTTCCCTGAAATCTCCTCTTAGTGTCATCTTCGATACCTCCCCAGCCAGAGGGCAGTTATTGCTCACAATAATGAACTCCTTTTCTCCATTTCTCCAGAAAATATTTGCCAAGCCTTGCGATTGACTTCCGAGGCCTCATTACATTCTTTTTCTACGGTTGCATTGATAGAAATTTACAAGAAGCTCACTTTCCCTCAACAAGCAAACATATTCACGTGTTTTTTACCAGAGAACTCTGAATTTTCTAGAACAAATCCCCCCTATCCGATTTCTATATTTCTAGAAATCTCCAAACAAATGATATCCATGGTTACTCGTTTGCTATGATACTATAAAGATCAATGGGTCGATGAAGCAATTTTCGGCTTTCTGTTAGTGTTTGCAGTAGGATAAAAACCTTATCTTCAATTATAGTTATTTTTTATCAGATATCATGCATGAACAGTTTATGGAATTTAAAACTGAAGGTGTCTTCAAACACCAGTCAGTTTTGGTGTATCTCATGTTGTTTTAGAAAGCATAGAGGTTCAAGGTTCCATTGTAGAAGATGGATGATAAGGGTAATCCATTGGAATTCTCTAGTTAGGAATAACTCAAAGGAGTATTCATATACACATTTTGTGGATAAGTTCCTTCACACATATATGTGTTTTCTCTCTAGCGTTGTCATTCCAAGGATTTCACCAGAAATCAACAAATTTGTGCATCTTGCAACACAGTAAAAGATTGGAGACTGGTACTTGTAACATAACTATACAAAAATAAGGGTTTATGGATCAGAGCTTCCTCCATACATACTGCCAGTATTTGTACCAATCATAATTTTTGCACTAGAGTATGCCAGACATATGATGAATATGGATGAACTGCATTTTGTGTCTAATAAGAAGAGTGCACAGTTCAAATTAAAAGCTCGTGTAGGTCCCTAAATAATAAATACTAGAGCAACAAACTAAAGAAGTGGAGGAGACTTTGAAACAGATAAAATTTAAACCAAGTTTCACATGGTCCTATGATCCTCTAGGCATAATTTGGAAGCTAGTTGAACAAAAGATCATACCATATGCACACACACCAAGGCTTGATATTGATAAATATGCTAATCAGGAAGAATGGACTGAAAACACCCTACAGGAGGCTGAAGAGCAACTTGTCTGTTAATTTTGGGCAACTAGGTCCAAACTCCATGTTGCACTACTCATATGACGATGGTCATATTTTTGTTCGATTCCTCTTTCGGAGAGGTGCAAGATTGATCTAAAGATCATCTTGTTTGGATGAGCAGAACATATATTTTGAATTTATTTTCCACACACGCAAGTTCAACCAGATTTTTAATGTAGCCTCATATGCCTAATAAATGTGTTACACACACCCTCACTGATGGATATAAATTGGAGAGACTTGGAGGTCATTTTCATCATCAACTCATCACACATTCTCTCATTGCGATTTGATTGGTTCAATAGCCTTTGGAGGCCTTCTTCCCTTCACACGTGCGGAGCTGAAGTCTGAAATTTGCGTATCTGTTTAGGGCTTGTTTGCTGCAACGTTGACCAACGTTGATCGTGGTTAGCCCTTGGTCGTTCGACCTCAAAACTCTGCCAAAATTCTAATTTTGAGAGGTCGTACTGCTGGGCACTAAAATCGAGGAAATCAAAGATATTTGATCGAAGCCCTAATCTGCAGCGTTGACTTTTTGTTGCTGTCCTGCCTTGACTTTTCTGCGTTGACTTTGGGTTGACCAACGTTGACTAGTGATGAGCTGTCTTTGAGGGCTATGGGTGTGACACTTGGAGGATTGGCTGACCGAGAAAGACTTCGCTGGCTGAAGCATCCTATTGATTGTCGTAACGCACAATATCTCATATCTTTCTGGACAAAAGGAATTGTGAATCTGATATATAGTATTCACTTGTCTTTAGTCGATCTATTATTGTGTTCTATCAACATTTTACTTTCATGTTTATGTGATTGCTATTTTGTATCGGCCCTAAGAAAGATTGAAGTAAAATTGCATTAAGCATAGAACACCATGGTTATCTAAATTTAACATGGTATCAGAGCTGAGGTGAAGACAAAGTCCAAACTGGTGTTAGAAGCAATCACTGAAGGAGGAAATCCTATCAAGGACAAATGGCCTCCTCAACCTACAAGGGTTTCAAGGATGATGATAAATTGACTGATAAGTCTGCATGGAAGATGTCCTTGGATTTGGTACTAGAAGATCAAGATGTCACGGAGTATGTGCAGGTGAAGATTCAAGAGCCTCCATCAAATGCAGCAGCTGCCACTAAGACAAAGTATAGAAAGGGGGAAATCAAAGTAAAGATGATTATCCATGATTCTATTCATAAGCACTTGGTTGCTTACATTTCTAAGTTGAGCACATCTAAAGAGATGTATGATAAGCTGGTGAGCATGTTCAGGGCTAGCAATGCTAATCAAATCCTTTTCTTCAAGAATCAATTGAAGAATATCAAGAAGGGCAAGGATGAATCTATTCAATCCGATTTTATGAGGCTAACTGAAATAAGGAATAACCTCCTAGCTATTGGGGAAGCAATATCTGATCGAGAGATGGTTCTTATTGCTCTTGGAGGTCTCCCCCGTGATTGGTATGTATTCAATACCACTATTCTTAATAATAATGTTATTCCTGATTTTGATGAAATATTGACGAGATGCACTCAAGAGGAAACAAGAATGATAGAGTATGCCTCTAATGGAAATGGAAGTGATCCTATTGCCTTTGCCGCTCATGCAAAGAAGAAAAACAATGGTGACCCAAGAAATCAAAACCATTGAAGAGCGGGGCCCAAAGGAAGGATGGGAAGATGTTACACTTGTAACAAGACTTATCACTATGTAAGAGAGTGCCTTAACAAAAGGGACTCTCCCAGGGATGACGACAACAACAAATCGAGAGGGAATGGCAGGAACATCAGGTTCAAAGGAAAAAGGAAGGCTCCCTCTGATTGTAGTGGAAATTGGCAACATTTCAAGAGGTCAAGAAATTCCTGGTACGAGGGAGTGTTGAAAGTCTAACTAGGATCGGTCTTCATATTGACTATGAAATTATGTATTTATGTAATGAAGAAGACAATATAAAATATATTTTTGATATGCTTCCTTCATGGGTTTCATGAGTAAGGTTTTATTATAGGTCAAAAGACTTCATCTTGATGTCTTTTAGGGATTTGTCTCCTGGTCATAAATGTACTAAGTAAAGAGTCATGTTTATGAACAGTTAAAGTCTCACTTGTATGCCTCAATATCTTGTCACATAAGCCTTGAAATTATGGCTCAAGATCTGCATTGACGTAACCTCTCAAGTCGGCCTACGTAAAGTGAACTAGACGGCCTCTATACCTCTGCATAAGTTGGCTCAATAAGGAGATTTGTCCTGTATATATAAGGACAATCTGCGGTTCATTTGGAGCAAGTACCTCGGATGAGTCTGAGGCAGAATAGCGAGGAGAAGTCTGAGTTTTTCGGTGATACAGATCAACAGGAAGTGCAAAGTTAGGGCTTAAGGTAAGTGTGAATACGAGACTGCACTCAAGTATAAAGTAAGACTGTTTTATAGTGCGGATTTAGGATTGCGTTCAAGCAAGAAGAAGAAAGACGTTGTAGTATCGAAGTAAGGTCTGCGTTCAACATAAAAGAAGGACTGTGTTAAGATATAAGATTAACGCAGAGTATAGTGTGAAGAAATGATTGTGGAAAACAGTTAGGACAAGACTATGAACATAACCATATAAGGACATCTTCATAATACAAAGTGGATTGTCTTAATGATGTGATTAATTCGAAAGACATTTATCTATCCAAGATAAGTATGTACAATCATCAAGGATAACTGAAAGCACAAGGTGGGACATACACAGTACTGATATCAAGCAAGGATCTCATATAGTCAGAAAAGAAAGAATATAAGTAGAGATCGATATCTCTAGCCTTGGTGCAGAACGGTGCAAGATGATGCAGGAAAGAAGGATCACTTCAAGGAGTCAAGTAAGAAGTAGTGACAAGGTCTTGGAGGCATACAAGGGTCAAGGGTCTATGTCATGGTCATGGTACTTGTCATCTGAAAGTCTATAAGAAGAATTTCTTGTGGGTTTTCCTCTCCAAGAGGGAGAGGTTTTGTCACTGGCTTGAAGAGACTAAATTTGTGTCTCTTGTGTTTTGGTAATTGACTTGATGAAAGACATAATAAGCTAAGAAGAAAATACATAAGTAAGAGAAGTAAGCTCACAAGTAATTATCAAATAGAGAATTTGAATTAATCACTGCCCCAACAACCTATCCTAGACGATTAGGATTTGAGAGGCTTCTAGACCATTTGGAGGGGCCGTCCAGCCCTTTTTGCCAAATCGTTCAAGAGAAGAGGGCTGATCTAGGCTCTAGAGGGTTAGATCTAGCCTTTCGAAGCCCTAGTTGCTCAACGCTTAGCCAAAAGAGGAGGACCGCAACTCTTGGAGGAAGTTTCTGCCAGTGATTTGAGGTAAATTTTTTGATTTTTTGTGATTGTAGGGGTGCCATTGGGTTTTGAGGCCTCTTGGAGGCTAGCTGCAACCCCTAAGGGCTCATTTTCCCTTAGCCGCAACCCTTAAGGGATTTATCTTGCTAGCTGCAGCCCTAATTGGGCTTGTTACCCTAGAAACAACCCTCTAAGGCCTTAGCCGTAGGCCTTTGTGGCCTTTTCTTGGCAGCCGCAAGCCATTTGTGGCCTTTTCCTTGTGACCGCAGGCCTATTTGACCTTGAAACCCTAGGCTACAGTCATTTCTTGGCATTTTTGTGGTCTTGGCACTAATCTTTGTGGTTGCAGGCTCATGGTAAGTTTGGCAAGGGTTTCAACTGGATTTCCATATCATTCTGCCATTGATCCATTGGATTTTCAAGCTAACATTTTGTTTTGCAGACTTATCACTAGTTGAGGAGGGATTTCAAGGCCTTGAAGCTTCACTAATCCACCAATCAACCCTAGAAGCCCTAACCTCAATCATAAGAGGGATGATCTATCATTTCGCAAGCTAATACTTGTGTTACAGGTGTTTGAAGGAATTCTAGTGCATACAAGAAGCTCATCTATCCATCAAGCAAGGCCTCTAGGCCTAGGGTTTGCTCTCTCACCCCTTTATTCTCCTCACTGTTTTCATGATCAGATTTGAAGTAGCCTTGCAACAATGGTATAAATCTTGTATAATCATTTCTAAAGTGCTCTAAAAGACTTTCACATAAGCCTAATAACATTTCACACTTAATATAAATGTCTAATCAAATTTATATGCTCTCAATTATTGATGTGTTAGGTGAATTTTGGAAGTCTGATATAATTTTTATAAGGTCTGATATAAGCATATAAAGGTTTGATATACAAGGTAGCAGCGGTAAGAAATAATTTTGCTAAGGCTTCACACTCAAAAAACACATCTCTAAGTCTTTCTAAGCTAATTGTGAAGTGTTGTCATTGCTCTTGAGAAATCTTGTTTACCTTTGATCTTGTTCTCCTTGCATCTAATCACACATTGGGAAATCACTGTTAATAATCTCTTCTCAATATAATTGTGCTCTCGCAGTAAGCATTAATTTCATTGTGGCAAAAAGTGAATCTTAACTGGCATAAGTAGTAATCTTTGATAATCATTGTGGTGGATGTTATTATCGTCTCTTTTGTTTCTAATTGACATATCGAGTTTAAAGAGATCTTGTTATTGATATCTTGTCACTTATTGTCTCATAATTGAAAATCATTGTTGGGCATTGACTTAGTGGAGTAATTCAAATATAAGCTCTTGGAGTTTTTAGATAATCCTGGCTATTTAAGTGTTATTGCGATCATAAGTGATAATAAGACCTATCTATCTTTTCCTAATTGTGATGTCTCTTGTACTCCATCTTGCTTAATTTGGGATAAGTACTCTCATATTTAAACGTGTGAATCAAAATAATTTGAAGTACTTAATCAGATTAGCAATCTCATTGAAGCGTTCACTTGCATTTTGCAATCTCATTGAAGCGTTCGAACTTCGCTCACATGGATAGATCTACCAAATCTGGCTTAGAGTCTTTGAACTTCCTCAGATTAGTCACCATGGGTGTTGTCATAGATTTACAGTCCATCATTCCAAACTTCTGGAGGATCTTGATAATATACTTTCCTTGACCAAGGAAGATTTCACCAGGCTTCTGCCACATTTCTAGTCCCAAATGGTAGGGCATCAAGCCAAGATCCTTCATATCGAATTCAAAGGCCAATTCCCTCTTATACTAAATAATGAGATGCTCTACACTTGTCAGAAATAAGTCATCAACATACAACAACAAAATCACATGTTCATTTTTCTCAACCTTGATATATAGGTTTGGATCAACATCTCTTTTGGAGAAACTAAGTCTTGTCAGGTAGCTATCAATTTGAGAATACCGGGCTTTAGGTGGCTACTTAAGTCCATACAAGGATTTCTTCAATCTGCAAACGTGAGACTTCTTCCCATGAACCTCAAAACCTTGAGGTTTTTCTATGTACGCATCTTCCTCAATCACACCATTGAGGAAAGCAATCTTTACATCCATCTGATGTAAATTCCAACCCATAGAAGAAGCAATAGAAATAATAGATCTAATAGTAGTGTACTTCACAACTGGGGAAAATGTCTCGTCGTAATCCTCTCCCTCTTTTTGGGAGAATCCTCCAGCTACAAATCTTGCCTTGTACTTGTCAATAACTGTTAGTTTTTGTAGCTCGGACAGGTGTTCTAGTCTATATTAGTGCCTGAGGTTAAGGAACACAAGAGTATAATTATCTCCAAGACCCATAAATGTTTCGAAGGAAAATGTCTTAATTAGATTAATTAGCCAAGTTTTAATAAATTTTCCAAGTCTCAGATAGGATAAAGTGGTTAATTAAATCAGATTAATTGAGACAAATCAATTTACCTATAGTGATTTCTAGAAAAGTCATTTGATGGGGTCAAGAAGATCTTAGCCATCGATTGAGATTAGATCGTGGAAGTTGGTTGCTCCATGAGAGATTATAAGAGGAAATCGATGGGGTACTTGGAGATCACATTCAAGTGACAAAATTGTAGTGACAACAAGGGCGTAGTGATAACGTGGAGGACACCAACAACGGGGTTTCAACAGAGAAATTGAGGAGAGAATTTTTGGAGAAACTCTTTGTCGAGATTCTAGTATTCCGAGAAGAGAAAGGAGGCTGAATTATTCTACAGAAAGAAGGCCGAATCAAGCAGTGCATGTAGCCAAAGGCTCGATTTAGTTGCTAGTTGCTGGATATATTTCTAGAGGCAAAGCGAGTGGGTTTATGAGGTTGTTGGAGGTAGAATTATACACAAGTATAATTTTCCCGAAGGCAATGAGTTTTTGGGTGGCCAGTTTGTACTCTTCAGTTTGCTAGTGCGAATTTCGGGAGGAGGTGCGAATATCTTGGGAGAGGCCGTGTGGATTTGCAGAGGGAGACTTTTGTTTTCCTAGTTCGATTTTTGCCAATACCAGTGGAGACAAATATTTGACGGAGCTTGGCCAGTGGGAGGCAAGCAATTGTTGTAATTCTTAGTTGCTGAAGATTTATTGATAATATAAACCCTCGTTTGCAGATCTGGTTTTCCCCACATTGGGTTTTTTCCAGGGACTATTGTCCAAAAATATCAGTGTCTAAATTTTAATATGTGCGCATTATTTTCTCAATTCCTTTTATTAGTGGTGAAGATTGCAGTAGTGATTTTATTCGTTATTTGACGTGATTAATTTCTGACAACAAATAATCAGCATAAGATAGAAGAATAATATCCAATAACTGCAATTAAGGAAATTTCACATGGTATTAGAAGAGATCTAAAGTGCAAGGGTTTGCAGGAGTAAATCAAAGTAGGGCATAAGAAGAAAAAAACCGAGGGTTTAAAGCCCAGTTCCAATCTCTCCAAATCTATTTTGTCCAGTTTCCGAAGGGTTTCAAGAGATGGCCCCAACAAGTTTGAGATATCAAGATAGGTTAGATGGAGCCTCTAATTTTGGCATTTGGAAAGCCATAATAATCTCATTGTTGGAAGAGAATAGTCTCAAGGAGTAGCGACCAATGTGATCGTTGTACCAACTGATCCAACACAAATATCATCGTACAAGAAGGAAGATGCCAAACTCAAAGCCAGGAGAATTGGCATCTTGCTGAGTTTGATACAACAAAAAAGATGTGGGACAAAAACATGAAGCTGATTATTAAAGAGAAGCTAAGAAACACAAAGATGAACAAAGGCGAAAGCATTGTGAGTTATCTCACCAGAGTTAGAGCAGTGAAGGACGAGTTAGCAACTGTTGGTGATAAATTGGATGCCGATGAGCTTGTGAGGATCACATTGAATGGGTTCTCAAAGCAATGGTACGTGTTCATTCAAGTTATTGATGGATGGGACACACTACTGAGTTGGGACCACGTATGGAGTGATTTCACTTAGGAGTAGCTTAGATTGAGCCTCATTAGTGGCAGCAGCAGTGGCAAAACTCAGAAGCGTGAAAATGACGACGTAGGAAGAAAGGGAAAAGCCAAAAGGGGATCGAATAAAGGGTCCAAAGGAGAGAAGAACAAAAAGGACTTGAGTAAAATCAGGTGCTTTGGTTGCGGTCAACAACGTCACTATGTTAGCCAATGTTCAAACCGAAAGAAGGGAGAAAAGAAGAAGGGGAAGCAACAGACGACAATTTCAGCAAACATTCAGAATTTATCTTCGAGACTAGAGAATGATTTCGCTCTCATAGTTTGCCTCTCTAGCTCTACGTCTACAAGTGTCTGGTATATTGAATAGTGGAATGTCATGCCACATGACATGAGTTAGAGAATTCTTTTCCAGTTATCAAGAAGAGGAGTTGGGCTTCTAGATTCAGATGGGGAACAAGTCCAAATGTACTCCAATTGGAAGAGGGACTGTCAACATTCAGAGGGAGTGAGACAAGAGTACCAGTGTTATAGATGTGTTGCATGTGCCAGGTTTAGGAATGAACTTGATTTCAATTTCTGAACTTTAGGATGAGTGATACAATATCTACTTTCGAGGGCAAAAGGTGTACATTAAACATCAGAGTTGGAAGACGGTGAAACAAATTGGGATAAGGAGCAACAAGGTGTATAATTTGCTGGAAATACTGAGAGGGGGGTGAATCAATATTTCTTTTCAATTGTTAATTTTGGCTGGTTAGATTCTTCACAATTAAAAACCAGAGAGGTGTATAATAATAATATAATAAAGGATCAATGAGAACTTCAATCCTTTTTCAAATAATTGAGTACAATAGATGTGTGAGGGCACCAACCCTTCAATGAATTAGGCACTAACCTGTTGCCAAGCACCAACTTGGACTTTGATGAGGCTCCGACCTCTAGGACTTCGACCCTATCTTCTTCAAGGCACCAACCTTGTGTTTAGGAGCACCAACTCCTAGGACACCAATCCTTTGTCTTCTTTTAATAGAGAATGTGAATAGTACTTACTTGAACGTTCTTGACATAATTCTTCACCGTTTAATCACTTCCAGAATTCTTCACTGTCCACCTGTGTTAATCACTGTACTTCAGTTAATTCATCAGTGTTGTTGTCTTCACTGTCCAATAGGAGATTCCATTAATGCCACATTCACTGTTCAAAGAATGTAATCTTATTTGAAGCTGCTTCAAAATATTCCAAGCCACTATGGTCAACCTTGTCAGGATGAGTTACCACTGTTCGAGCTAGAGATCTTATCACTGTTCAAGAGATCAAATGTTCACAGTTACAGCAGTCCAGGGAGCAATCCAAGAAGCAGGATCACAGTCCGAGAACAAATGAAGGTTGATATGAGTTTCTGTTTCACCAATCACTGAGTTTGGAATGTTGCATAATCAAGGTTTGTACAGGAGTTACAGTCCGAGATATGTTCCTCCACAGAGAAGAATTTGAGCACCCACAGTTTGAGTATACAACCTGCACAGATCTGAGAATGTACCACCACTGAAACTGCTACACAGTAAAGGTTGTCCAACAGCCCAAGATATGTTCCTCCACAGAGAAGAATCTAAGCACCCACAGTCCGAGTATACAGCCTGCACAAATCCGAGAATGTATCACCACTGAAACTGCTGCACAGTAAAGGTTTTTCAACAGCTCGAGCTACTGTAGGAGGTGATGTAATAAAAGATCCGAGTTCAGTCACCTAAATCCGAGTTTCACAGGAGCTGCAGTCCGAATTTTATGATGTTAGTGGATCCAAAGTATATATATCTTCTACAGAGGATGCCCTATCCGAATAGATGACACTGTTTGACACAGAAATAGACCTGCGATGGTTAAGTATTGGGCTGTTCTTCTCTTTAAGGGTTCACGAGATGTGAACCTTTTCTTTTCTCTGCGCTATAACCTCTTCACCGAGCTGCTTATTCAAAATGGAGGTCCGAACGTGTATTTATAGAGATGTTCTTGCTATGAGCTGAAGGGACACGTCAATTATACCGAGGCCGACATGAGAGACCTAGCACTGGTCGGGTCAAGGACCAGATAAATACCCTTGACTTGAAAAATCTATTTCTCCCAAACTATTTGGAATTTCGGGCCAAGTAAGAGCTCATATGAAAGCTAAAATTATGCTCCAAATGATGGTGAGGGTTTCATAGAAAATTTTTGTTTCCAAGGTAGTGAAAAATAAATTTTTAATGTGACTGGTCCTTTACAGGTGCAAAAATAGAGGTAGGAAAAATGTCTAGGGGTTCTTTATGGTTTTGATTCTCCATCATAGCCTTCTTTATCATAAGGTTACCATGCCATAGTGATATGTGTCTTCATGAGTCCTCCATCATCATTCATCATCATCAAGCATCTTATTGCCATCAATGACAACTTAGATTAACATAAGTTGTAGTTTGACACTCTAAAGGCACTGATTAGCAATTGCAGTAGCAAGGACGTGGGAGAATTATGGCACAGGAGGATGGGACACATACACCATTGAACACTTAGGTTGCTTAGGGAGACCTTAATGGGAGTTCCAAAAATCAACACAGAACATGATGATATGTGTAGAGGGTGCGTGCTTGGGAAATTTGCGAAAGCAACATTCCCAAGGATTGATAGTAGAGCTAAGGGTGTGCTTGAGTTGATACATTCTAATATATGTGGCCCATTTACAAAATCTCCTAGGGGTTATGAGTACTTCGTAATCTCGATTGATGAGTTCTTCAAGAAAACCTAGATCTATTTCTTGAAGACAAAGGACAAAGTCTTCAGTCGCTTCCAAGATTTTAGGGCTCTTGTGGAGAACACGATAGGAAGAAAGATAAAGGTTCTTCGTAGAAATAATGGAGGCAAGTACACAGATAAGGTCTTCACGGGATTCTGTGCGAAGGAGGCCTTCAAGAGAGAATGGACAACTCCATATAACCCACAACACAACAGGGTCACAGAGAGTAAGAGCAGGTCGATAGTTGGAGCAACGAGGGCAATTCTATATGACCAAAACATGCCTAGATTTCTCTTTGTAGCGCAACAATATATATTCAGAACAGAGTTCCTCATAAGGTGTTAGGGAAGATGAGACCTGAGGAGGATTTTGCAGGAAAGAAGCCAAAGGTTGGACACTTCAGAATCTTTGCAATATAGCTTATTGTCATGTGCCAGATGACACCAAGTTGGATCAGATTGTGGAGAAGGGATATTTCATTGGATACTACGAAACATCCAAGGCGTACAAGATTTATATTCCTAGTAGCATGAAGATCATCGTGAGACGGGATGTGAAATTTTAGGAGGAAAAAGCCATCAGAATATCTTGCGAGTTGCCAATAGATGATAAGAGTGGGCCAACAGAAGCTCCAAGAGTTGAACATGGATCTCAATCTCAGGGCACTAGTACGAGTACAATGACAATACAACTGCAGGTACAGGTGCATAAGAGAGTACACAACAGACAAAGCAACATGGGTAGGATGAGGAGTGTGAAGCTCCACCCACCACTAGTGGAAGAAGAAACAAGGGGGGTGCTTCAGACGTTGAGAGATGCACAAGAGTTCGTCGGAGCTCCGAGGATGAGCACCAGAGAGTGCAAACAACCAGACATGCATAAGGCATTGGTGACAGAGGTCATTGACAAAGAGCCTTCCAGCTATCAGGAGGCCGCACAACATCAAGTGTGGCAGGATGCAATGGTGGAGTATAACCCCATCATGCTGACTGATGTATGCGAAGTCGTGCCTAAGTCGGTGGACAAAGCAATAGTTGGATCTACAAGATCAAATATGTTGCAAATGGCAGTGTAGAAAAACATAAGGCTAGGTTCTTGGCCAAATGTTTTGCTCAGAAGGAGGGCATAGATTATGAGGAAACTTTCGATCCAATGGCCATATACACTTCTATCAGGGCCATGATCTCTCTAGTAGCGCAGATGGGATGGAAAATCTGCCAGATGGATGTCAAGACGACTTTTCTGAATGGAGTAATAGAAGAGGAGCTGTATATCGAACAACTAGAAGGATTTGAGATGCATTGGAGGGATACTCATGTTTGCAAGTTGAAGAGGGTGCTCTACAGACTCAAGCAAGTTCCCAGAGCATGGTATGGTCGAATCGGCAGTTACTTGCAATAGATGGGCTTCGTGAAGGGCGAGGTAGATTCTAACCTCTACTACTTGATGGTAGGAGGTGAGCCACTCATTCTCGTACTATATGTGGATGATCTATTTTTGACAGGGTCATCGAGGCTCATAGAGGATTGCAAGAGGGACTTAGTAGTAGAGTTCGAGATGAAGGTTTTGGGATTTGTGCATTAATTCCTAGGATTGGAGGTATGGAAGACAAATGGGGAGATATTCCTTGGGCAAGGGAGATACGCTATGGAGATCTTGAAGAGATTCAGGATGCAAGAGTGTAGGCCCATGTGTACGCTTATGATTACCAACTAGAGGAATATAGACGCATCAAAGGATGCAACAGTGGACCCAACGTTGCATATAGGGGACTTATAGGCTCTCTCATGTATCTAGTCAACACAAGACTAGACATTTATTTCACGGTCAACACTCTCAGTGAGTTCATGGTGGAACCGAAGAGAGTACATTGCACAACAATGAGACATGTACTACAATATGTTTGAGGTACAATAGAGTATGGTTTGAGATATCCTTGAGGTGATGGTGTTAGATTGATGGGATATATAGATGTAGACTAGGCAGGTAGTGCAGTGGATTGAAAAAGCACGTTAGGGTGTTGCTTTAGTATTGGATCATGGGTTGTTTCTTGGTGCAAAAGGAAGCAAAAGTCTATGGCACTAAGTTTTGCAGGGGAAAAACACATGGTAGCAAGCATGGCCACATGTGAAGCTATTTGGCTTCGGAATTTGCTAGTGGCACTATTTGGTTAGAGGATGGATTCGACTAGTATTTATTGTGATAATTTAGAGATGCATCAATATCTCTGAGAATCCAGTGTTCCATGATAGGTCAAAACATATCGACATCAGATACCACTTCATCAGAGATTGTGTACAACATTGATCAGTTTGGCTACAATATGTTTCCACAGATCAACAAGTTGCAGATATTCTAACGAGGGCCTTGGGTAAGGCAAAGTTTGTCTTCTTCAAGGATAAATTGGTAGTAGTGGAGAACACCTTCCTTGCTAAGAGGGAATGTTAGTTTTTGTAGCTCGGACAAGTGTTCTAGTCTCTATTAGTGTCTATGAGGTTAAGGAACATAGGAGGATAATTATCTCCAAGACTCGTAAAAAGTTTCGAAGGAAAATGTCTTAATTAGATTATTTAGCCAATTTTTAATTATTTTCCTAAGTTCAACTTAGGAAAAGTAGTTAATTAAATCAGATTAATTGAGACAAATCGATTTTCCTCTAGTGACTTCTAAGTCATTTGATGTGGTCAAGATGATCTTAGCCATCGATTGAGATTAGATCGTAGCTATTGGTTGCTCAATGAGAGATTATAAGAGGAAATCAATGGGGCACTTGGAGATCACATTCGAGTGACAAAATTGCAGTGACAACAAGGGCGTAATGATAGCGTGGAGGACACCAACAATGGGGTTTCAATTGAGGAGAGAATTTCCGGAGAAATTCTTCACCGAGATTCTAGTATTCTAAGAAGAGAAAGGAGGCCAGATTTTTCTGTAGAGAGAAGGCCGAGTCGGGCAGTGCGTGTAGTTAGAGGCTCGATTCAATCGCCAATTATTGGATATATTTCCAAAGGTAGAGTGAGTGGGTTTATCAGGTTGTTGGAGGTAGCATTATACACCAGATTAATTTTCTCGGAGGTACTCTTCAGTCTGCCAGTGCGAACTTTTGGAGGAGGTGTGAATAGCCTAGGGGAGGCCATGTGGATTTGCAGAGGGAGACTTTTGTTTTCCTAGTTCGTTTTTTCCTGTAGGAGTGGAGAAGAATATTTGCCAGAGCTTTGCCAACAAGAGGCACGTAGTTGTTGTAATTCTCTATTGCTGAAGATTTATTAATAATATAAACTCTCATTTGTAGAGTTGTTTTTCCCCACACTCGGGTTTTTCTAGGGACTATTGTCCAAAAATATCGGTGGCCAAATTTTATGTGTGTGCATTATTTTCTCAGTTCTTGTTATTATTGGTGAAATTACAGTAGTGATTTTATTCGTTATTTGCCGTGATTAATTTCCGAAGACAAATGGTTTGCATAATAGAAAAGATAAATTTCCAATAACTGCAATTAAGGAAATTTCACAATATTGCCATCCACTACATGCTTAATCTTGTATATCCATTTGGAGGTCACCATTGACTTCCCTTCAGGTCTTGGCACAATCTCCCATACATAATTCTTCATAATAGATTGGTATTCTTCCATCATAGCATCCTTCTGAACTTATTGGCTAGCTGCCTCCTCATAGTTGGAAGGTGTAGAATAGATGAGATTAGTCATCAGTGCTACATATCCAAAACACTTCTTAGGTCTCTTGCCTTTGAAGGTGCCATGTGGTGTTGCATGTCCTTCCGCTTCCTGTAAGGTAGATCTAGGCCAGGTTGAACAACAACAATTGGATCCATTGGTTCACTAGGCCCTTTTGGCTCTTCTTGATGATATATGGAATGTTTTGTAGAATTGGAAGGACCTGAACCCTCTTTCTTGGAAGCTTCATGTTCTTCATCATCATCAGAGTCCATGGGACTTCTTTGGACTTCTAACAGGCAACATTCTCATCAAAGGTAACGTCCCTGCTGACTTCAACCTGTCGCTGTCCTGTAACATAAATTCTATAGGCCTTTGATGACTTGTTGTATCCAACAAATATTCCTTTCTTTGTCGAAGGCTCTAGTTTCTTCCTCTTATCTTTGGGTATATGTATGTAAACTGTGCAACCAAAGATTCAGAAATGTCCAACCTTTGGTTTCTGTCTAGTGAACGCTTTTTTAGGAGTCTTATCTTCCAAGATTTAATGAGGACCTCTATTTTGAATATAGACTGCTGTCATGGATGTTTCTCTCCATAAGAACATGCGCAAGTCTTGATTATGCATCATTGTCTTGACAGGTTCTTCAATGGACCTATTCTTTCTTTCAACAACTCCATTTTGTTGAGGATTGTAAGGAACTATTAACTCCCTCTTAATCCAGACTTCTTTACAAAAGGAAATGAGTTCCTTAGAAGTGTATTCTCCCCCATTATCTGATCTCAGAATCGTCATTTTCTCTCATGTTTAGTTTTCTACTTCAGCGTTGAATTCTTGAAAGTTGATGAAGACTTCATCCTTGGTCTTCATGAAGTAGATCCATGTCTTGCGAGAGAAGTCATCAATAAAAGTTACATAGCAAAGAGCCTCTGAGAGATTTCACTGACATTGGACTGCACACATAAGAATGAACCAGTACAAAGAGCTTCCAAGAGATTTCACTGACATTGGAGCGCACACATCAAAATGAACTAGATCCAAGATTTTCGTGGACATATTGTCATTGCTTGGAAAAGACTTCTTGACATTCTTCCCAATCACACAACCTTTACATACTCCTTTATGCTCCATCTACAGTCCTGGAACATGTGAAATCATCTGATTTAAAGTAGGAAAAGCTTTGTAGTGAAGGTGAGCATATCTTCTATGCCATAGTTCACATGGATTGGTATCATTATGCACTAATGATTGAGCTAGTTGTCCCAAGAGTCTATACAACCTTCTTTCACGAACTCTGATTATTCTAGCAGAGTCTATACTTGATCCCTTGGGCCATACAAGGACTTGACCATCAACAAATGCTACTTTAGATCCTTGGTCTTCCAAACATGAAATAGAAACCATTTTTTTTTTTCAGACTTGGTATATATAGTCATTTCTAAGATGAACATTTTCACCTGATTACAACTCAATGGATGTTGACCCAACACCTTTGATTGCATAACTGTTGTTATCTCTAAGCTTTACTTTTCGTGATGATCTCTTTTTGTTAAATTTAGATAACAATGGTGTTCTATGCTTGATGTACTTTTACTTCAATCTTTCATAGGCCCAATAAAAGATATCAATCAGATAAACTTGAAAATAAAATGCTGATAGAACACAATAATAGATCAATAGAGGACAAGCCAAATATAGATCAGATTTACAATTCCTTATGTCCAGCAAAGATATGAGATATTGTTGCATTACGACGGTCAGCAGGATGCTTCAACCAGCAAAGTCTTTCTCGATTAGGCATCACTTTCATGTGTCACACCCACAACCCTCAAAGACAGCTCATCACAAGTCAACGCAAGTCAAACCAGGGATAGTGCAAAAAATTCAACGTAGATAGCTTCAGAAAAGTCAACGCAACAAACTAGGGCTTCGATCAAAAAACCCAAAATTCCTCGATTTTAGTGCCCAACTGTACGACCTCCTAAAATCAGAATTTTTGCAGAAGATTGAGGTCAAACAACCAAGGGTTGACCATGGTCAACGCTGCAGCAGAAAGCCCTAAACAGATCAACGCAGAAAACAGAATGCCCTAAACAGATCAACGTAGAAAAACAACAGCTTCACTCCACATGTGTGAGGGGAAAAAAGGCCTCCAAAGGCTATCGAACCAATCAGATCACAATGAGAGAATGTGTGATGAGATGATGAGAAAATTACTTCCAAGTCTCTCCAATTTATATTCATCAATGAGGGTGTGTGACACATCTCTTAGGCATGTGGGATAAATCTAGCCGACCTTGCACATGTGGAAAATAAATTCAAAATCAATGTTCTGTTCATCCGATCAAGATGATCTTTAGATCAATCTTGCAGTTCTTTGAAAGAGGAATCCAACAAAAATATGACCATCGTCATATGAGCAGTGCAACATGGAGTTTGGGCCTAGTTGCCCAAAATTAACACTCTATCTTAACTATGGAGAACTCCATCTGTCCACAAGTGCCATCCATCATGTACCAAACCAAACATCGTGCGTCATCCCGCTGTAACTTGCTTTGCTGGCTCTTTATTTCAAAACAAAAGGTGAGTCACAAAGACATCACACATAGTTGACCCAAAGTCAACTTAGAGGTAAAAACCTCTCTCGGACTCAAAAGAGTCTCATACTAACCTGAAGTCAGTTTAGAGGATAAAACCTCATCTTACTTGATCCTAGATCAAGGTGTTGGACACGTGCCATCCTAGACATAGAGAGTACAAGAATCTCCGATGCGTCCATCGGTCTTGCTTTGGTCTCTATCCACATTTCCTACCTCATTGGCCAAATGAGAGGTACTTCCCATGAGTCCGAAACTCCATGGGTAGGATGCATGCGAGGCACATATCAGAGAGAGGCGAACCAACTCAATATCATAACGGTGGGGCGGAAGCACAACAAGGTTCGGCAAGCCTAGCCCCGTATGTGCTTATAGCTCCAAGAAGTTATCCCCAAGCCCCCTGGAGCTCCCAGAGTTCATAGTTCAACTCAAGCAGGACCCTCAGAATAAGGTATTTCCACAATTCCAAGCTTCTCATAGAAGATTAGGAACTTGACCTTCCCCAGGGGCTTTGTGAGAATATCTGCGACTTGCTCATCAGTTCCTATATGATCGAGCCTTACAGGGCCTCGCTGTACCATATCCCGGATAAAGTGGTACTTGATATCAATATGCTTGGATCAATCGTGGAACACAGGATTCTTAGAAAGACGAATCCCACTTTGATTATCACAAAGGATAATGGTGGTATGTAGCACATGCCCGAACAACTCACTGAAGAGATTTCACAACCAAAAAACTTCACAGCAGGCCATACTTGCTGCAATGTATTCAGCCTCAGCGGTGCTCAAAGCCACCGACTTTTGCTTCCTGCTCATCCAAGATATCGAAGCAGAACCCAAGGTGAAGCAACATCCAGATCTGCTCTTGCGATCTGCCACACTATTAGCCTAATCGACATCGGTATATCCATGGAGTCTCAAACTCTCAACAGTGTATCTCAGCTCGTGGTTGATTGTGCCCCAAAGATATCTCAGTAGATTCTTGGCCCCAATCCAGTGAATGTGATGAGGTTCAACCATATGTTGACTCAAAGTGTTCACTGCAAAACATACATCCGAACGGGAGGTCACTAAGAACATCAGGGCCCCCACGAGTTGTCGATACTCGGTAGGATTTGCTAGCACGGGCCTAGTAGCGTTTCCACTCAACTTCTTAAAGTTGAGTTCCATCAGTGTCGACACAGACTTACAGTCCACCATACCGAATTTCTCGAGCAGATTCACGACATATTTTCCTTGGGAAAGGAAAATCTCGCCTGGCCTCTGCAAGACCTCCAAGCCTAGGAAGTAGTGCATCAGTCCTAGGTCTTTCATCTCAAACTTGAAAGCTAGCTCCCTCTTACACTGATGAATGAGAGGGTCGACACCTGTCAGGAAGAGATCGTCCACTTAGAGAACCAAAATGAGAGGCCTTTCTCTATCAACCTTAAAATGAAGGTTCAAATCAGCATTACTTAGAGTGAAGCCCAACTTCATCAAGTAGCTATCTATCCTCTCGTACCAAGCCCCCGGGGCTTGCTTCAACCCATAGAGGGCTTTCTTCAACCTGCATACATGGGTGTCTCTATCTCGGACTTCGAACCCCAGAGGTTGCTCCACATACACCTCTTCCTTTATAGATCCATGCAGAAAAGTGGTCTTCACATCCATCTGATGTAGACTCCATCCTTGCGTAGCAGCAAGGGCAATAATAGATCGGATGGTGGAATAGCGGGCCATAAGTGCAAATATATCATCATAATCTATGCCTTCTTTTTGAGAGAAGCCTCGGGCAACGAATCTTGCCTTGTACTTTTTAGCACTTCCATTAGATCCATGCTTGATCTTATAGAGCCATTTCGAGGTGACAACAAATTTGTCCTCTGGTCTTGGGACCACTCCCCAGACATCATTCTTCATAATGACTCATATTCTTCGTGCATAGCATCCTTCCAAACTTGATGTTTTACGACTTCTTCAAATGTTCCAGGCTCAGATTGTACTATCGTACTCATGGTCGCTAGACACCCTTGGTATCTCTTTGGCTTCTTGCTTTCACGGAATGTCCTCCTTGGGGCAATATGTCTCTCAGCATCTTCGAGAGTATCCCTAAGCCATGAGGGTCTTCTCTTATTTGAAGGAGGTGGATCAATGGGATCCATAGGTCCTTCAACATCGGGCATCATGTCATCCTTCGGCTCTTCCAGCTTCCATGCTTCTTCATCTTCTTTGTCTTCCTTAAAGCTAGGAAGATTTCTTACTTTCTTGAGGGCAACATCTTCATCGAAGATGACATCGTGGCATATCTTCACTTCTCTTTGACCAGACACATAGATTCTATATGCCTTCGAAGTTTCATTGTAGCCCACAAACATTCCCTTCTTTCCAAAAGCATCCAGCTTGCTTCTCTTTTCTTTCGGCACATGAAAGTAAACAGGACAACCAAAAAATCTAAAATGAGAAACATCAGGTTTCTTACCAGAGAATATTTCTTCGGGAGTGTTGGAGTCCAAAGCGGAATGCGGGCATCTATTTTGAACACACACAACAGTGTTCACAACTTCTTCCCATAGAAACTTCGGAAGACCTTGGTCATATAGCATGGTGTGGGCAACTTCCACAATGGTCCTGTTCTTCATTTCAGCAACACCATTTTGCTCAGGAGTGTACGCAGTTGTGGTTTCCCTCTTAATGCTAACTTCTCTACAAAAGTCATTAAACCCATTTGACTCATACTCGGTCCCATTGTCGGTCCTCAAAACTTTGATTTTCTTCTCGGTTTGATTTTCCACCAAGGCCTTGAAGGTACAGAACCATTTGAATGCTTCGTCCTTATTTTTCAAAAGATATATCCAAGTCTTGTGGGAGAAGTCATCTGTAATAGTCATGTAATTGGAACATCTTCCCAAGGATGTCATAGGTAGCATACCAGATAAGTCATAATGTATCAACTGCAAGATATCAGTTGTCTTTGTGACACTTGAGGGGAATGGTCCCCTTGTATGCTTCCCTTCGGCACAACCCTGACATATTCCTTCATGATCATCTCTCAATTCGGGCATCCCTGTCACCACCTTCCTTGCTTCGGGAAGGGCTTTGTAATGAAGGTGTGCAAACCTCCGGTGCCATAACTCTGTTTGAAGAGTTGTATCACATGTCATAGCCCTCAATGGACTTTCTCCAACCTGGTAGAGTGTATCAACTCTAAAACCAATAGAAAGAGCTTCCTTGAAGTTCTTCTTCCAGATAAGTACCATTCCATCAACAAATGCCACCTTGAACCCTTTGTCTTCCATTGCCAAAATGGACACAAGGTTCTTCTTCAAATCAGGTACATACAACACATCTTGTAATCAGAGGACTTGACCTTGAGATAAATGGAGGGTCACAGTCCCTGTCCCTTTCATGGGATAGGTGGCATTATCTCCAAGGATAATTTCCAGATTAGTATCCTTCTCAAACAAATCAGAAAGGTTTTCTTTATAACCAGTGAGGTGCCTTGAATCACCATTATCAATTAACCAAACATCCAGGGTGTCGGGTGGAGATGCAGCAGAGACGGCAGATACAAGAATAAAATCATTTCTTTTATTATCAACAACATTAGACTCATCGTACTTGGAATTTCTAGACCTCTTGAAAGGTTGCCCATTTCCATTACGATCAGAGGAAGCCCTCCTTTTTCTCTGGAACCTATTGTTCCTGTCATTTCTTCTCGAGTTGTTGTTATCATCATCCCTGGGAGAGTCCCTTCTATTAGGGCACTCTCTTGCATGGTGACCAGTCTTGTTACAAGTGTAACATCTTCCCTTCCTTCCTTTGGGCCCCACTCTACCATGGTTTTGATTTCTCGGGCCAACATGGTTCTTCTTCTTTGCATGGCAGCGAAGGCAGCAGGGTCACTTCCATTACCATTAGAGACATACTCCATCATTCTTTTTTCCTCTCGAGTGCATCTCGTCAATATTTCATCAAAATCAGGAATCACATTATTATTGAGAATAGTGGTATTGAATACATGCCAATCACGGGGGAGACCTCCAAGTGCAATAAGAACCATCTCTCAATCAGATATTGCTTCCCCAATAGCTAGGAGGTTATTCCTGATTTCAGTGAGCCTCATAAAATATGATTGAATAGATTCATCCTTACCCTTCTTGATATTCTTCAATTGATTCTTGAAGAAGAGGATTTGATTAGCATTGCTAGCCTTGAACGTGCTCACAAGCTTATCATACATCACCTTAGATGTCTTCAGCTCAGAAATGTAAGCAACCAAGTGCTTATGAATAGAATCCCGGATGATCATCTTTGCTTTGATTTCCCCTTTTCTATACTTTGTCTTCGTGGCAATAGATGCATTTGGTGGAGGCTCTTCAATATTCCCCTGTACATAGTCCATGACATCTTTATCTTCTAGCGCCAAATCCAAGGACATCTTCCATGCATGATAATCAGACTTATCAGTGAATTTATCATCAGCCTTGAAACCGTTGTAGGTTGAGGAGGCCATTTGTCCTTGATAGGATTTCTTTCTTCAAAGATAGCTTTTAATACCTGCTTGGACTCTTGGACTTTGTCTTCACCTCAGATCTGATACCATGTTAAATTTAGATAACAATGGTGTTCTATGCTTGATGCACTTTTACTTCAATCTTTCATAGGCTCAATACAAGATAGCAATCACATAAGCTTGAAAGTAAAATGTTGATAGAACACAATAATAGATCAATAGAAGACAAGCCAAATATAGATCAGATTTACAATTCCTTATGTCCAACAAAGATATGAGAAATTGTTGCGTTATGGCGGTCAATAGGATGCTTCAACCAGCAAAGTTTTTCTCGGTCAGCCATCACTTTCATGTGTCACACCCACAACCCTCAAAGACATCTCATCACAAGTCAACGCAAGTCAAACTTGGGACAACACAGAAAAGTCAACGCAGGCAGCGTCAGAAAAGTCATCACAACAAACTAGGGCTTTGGTCAAACAGCCTCGAATTCCTCGATTTTAGTGCCCAGCTGTACGACCTCCTAAAATCGAAATTTTTGCAGAAGAATGAGGTCAAACGACCAAGGGTTGACCATGGTCAACGCTGCAGCAGAAAGCCCTAAACAGATCAACGCAAAAAAGATAAAGCCCTAAATAGATCAACGCAGAAAAACAACAGCTTCGCTCCACACGTGTGAGGGAAAAAAAGGCCTCCAAAGGCTATCAAACCAATCAGATCACAATGAGAGAATGTGTGATGAGATGATGAGAAAATGAACTCCAAGTCTCTCCAATTTATATTCATCAATGAGGGTGTGTGACACATCTCTTAGGCATGTGGGATAAATCTAGCCGACCTTGCACATGTGGAAAATAAATTCAAAATCAATGTTCTGCTCATCCGATCAAGATGATCTTTAGATCAATCTTGCACCTCTCTGAAAGAGGAATCCAACAAAAATATGACCATCATCATATGAGTAGTGCAACATGGAGTTTGGATCTAGTTGACCAAAATTAACACTTTTCCATCGGACTTGTGAGATTGTCATGGTCTCCTGTCATATGTCTGTAGGCACCACTTTCTACCAACCATGTCATTGCTATTTGAAACAATACCTGTAAGAGTAGAGAAATAGAAGAAATCTTTGTCACTTGGATTTCCATTCTTGGATTTCTTTGGATATTCATCAATGTTTGCTGTGCTTGCATGTTGCTTTCCCTTTCTCTTTCTATGATTCGATTCTTCAGGACATTGGTTTCTATAATGACCAAATTTTTTACAACGATGACATTGAATCTTTGACATTTCTTTCTTCCCTTGAGCAGCAGGTCTTCTATTTGCGTTTCTCCTTTGGAAGCCAAATTTCTTATTTCCTCTAGCCTTCTTGGAATGTGCTGCAAAATTTTGAGTCACCTTCTTCAGATCTCTGAATCTTTCCTTTTGATATAAGTCTAGATTCTTCTTGAGTATCTTGTGTACATGAGGTCCATAGTTCTTCAAAACTTGGAATCTTTTCTCTGCCACAAATACTAGATGCAAACGAGTCCCATGAGTCAGGAAAACCATTAAGTGCTATAGTCACAAGTACTTTATCGGAAATAATTTCATCAATTGCTTGAAGTTGATCTCTTAGTTGAGAGATCTTCCTGAAATATGAGGCCACAATAACATTTCTTGTCATTTTAGCATCATGAAGCTCATTCTTCAAACTCAATGCTTGACCATTGTTGTTGATGGTAGATAATCCAACTAGGGCATCAAACATCTTCTTTGAAGTGTCAAGATTTGAGACATATGGAATCAAATGATCTCTGATAGACTCCACAATAATACTCATGGCTGTGAGGTGTCATCTTTATTGTATTTTTCTTTCCCTTCATTATTTGTAGGTTTAGTAACCTTACCCTTTACAAGATCCAAAACATCATTCTTTGCAAGAATGAGGTCAATCCTTGTCTTCCAGGCCCTGCAATTTGTAGCTCCTTCCAACTTGTTCTATGTCTTCATAGAGGTAACCCACGGTTATAGATAAACAATCAAATTACAGATGTAGGTCTCTTCAAGAGCGATCTCATTGCCCTTTCCTTCACCAATGCTTTGATACCATGTTGATTTCTCAAGCACAACGGGTTAGTTTTTCCCTACTGATGAACCACATCGCAATAGTAATTCAACTTAGTACGAGATACAAGAATTCATTTTTGAAAACTGGTAATTACTTCCAATGATGTAGATATTATTCTAGCACTTCAAATTTATCATTAAGCAATTACACTTTAGAAATTCAACCATAAAAGCAGGGCACTAGAGATAATAATGCACAAAGATAACGCAATATTTATCTTGGGAAAACCCACTTAGGTGGAAAACCCAACCACCTTTTCCTTAGAGAAATTTTTCAGTTCAGCGAGAGCTACACCTAATTCTTCTAGTCAAATACAAAGATCAAACTGACCAAGAATACAACTTTGGTGAAACCTAGTCAAGCTGCCCTCTTGTTAAGTCTGCAATCTGTCCAACAAACTCAGCCCTGCATGATATGCCTAGGCCAAAATTTGACCTTTTTTATGCCCAAAAACTGCCCAAAAACTTGGCCCTGCTGCCTATAAACTTCGAATCTGCTGCCCAGAAAACCACATGTGCGAAGTTGCAGAGGGAGGGTTTTGTTGAAATGTGTAACTAGGTTTGGTCTTCATAAATGTGAAATGTACTCTTGGTTTTTGTATATTGTAAAAAGAAAGAAATTGTTATTTTTGTAGCATGGGCTTCATGCTCAAGGTCTTTTTATTAGATGTCAATAGGGTTTGTCTTAGTGATGAGAAGTCAATAGAGTCATTTTCATATGAAGAAGACCCCATTGGGCAAATTGTAACATATAAAAAGAATATTTTTTGTATTTAAGTGTCAAAGTCAATAGAGTCATTGTCATATGAAGAAGACCCCATTGGGCAAATTGTAACATATCAAAAGAATATTTTTTGTATTTAAGTGTCAAAATACCCTCAGTGACCAAGTTGGCCTGTCTAGTAAGAAGTTGGCCTCATTAGGGCATGTCGTCCTCCTTGGAAGCCTATATATAGGAGGGAACTCAACTTCCTAAGGACACTCACTCACTTTTCATCATCTAAGCGAAGGAGAAGCAAAAGAAAGGCAAGGAAAGAAAGGCAAGGAAAGAAGGAAGATTGCGAGTTGTTTAAAAACTGCTGAACCTGAGATAAACTAACTGTTGTTGATTGCGCGCGTATGTATGTTTAATAATACTCCAATATTGTAATCCGCTGTGATAAAGGGAGTTTATGTGGGCCTATAACCCACAGGTCCATGGTATTGTTTAAAAATGCAGTTTCGTGCTGCATCAAGTGGTATCAGAGCAGGGAAAGATTTCCTGCGAGATAGAGTTTGCATGCGAAGGAAGGAGGAGGTACAGTTATGTTGAAGATTGTTGAGCTTGTGGTCTTTATATTGATGTGCAGGTAGCAATAGAGGAAGGTGAGAAGATTTGCAGCAACCTAGAGCCAAGAGTGCTCAAATGGTTCCAGAGAAGATATAACCAAAGGGATGCCAAAAGACTGAGTTCAGAGGAGAGAAGCTTGGTGAGGTATCGTGTACCAGGGAGGACTTGCTATTGCAGAGGTTTTGTTGCAGCTCACGGAAAGATCACAAAAGCAATTCCACAGAGGATGTGGGTAGAATTACTAAGAGATGAGGAAGGCAAAGGACCAGGAGGTCATAAGAATTTTTGTACCTTGGGAGTCTGATGTAGGAACATCAGAGCACCTTAATTAAAATTAAAATTCAATGGTGTGGAAGGTGAGGACGTGGACAACCGTTTGTAAACAAGGGCAAATAATGTGAAACAGAGCTGAAATGATGGAAGCGATAAGTCTCTAGAAGACTTGATTTATTGTAATTATCTGCCATGTAATCAAACAAAGAGATTCAGGGGTTTAGTTGAGCGATTGAGAGAGAAGAACTCGTGGATCTTAGATGATCCACTCGCTTGTAATTTCTTTATAAATGTGAGTCTGTATGTCCAAATAGAAGAGGGGCATAGTGCAATGTAGCCTAAGGGTGAAATTTGTGATTCAGGCCTGAGTGGCCTTAGCCTATATTCGAGCTCGAACAATAATGAAATTTTGTGTGTTTTTAAGTATCTAGGATAATCTGGAACTTACGGTATATATGTGTTGTTTATTTCGAATTCTCAATATATTCGTGTGTTCTTTCTGTAAATTAATAGATTGTGTGAGTGTGAGTGAGAGGACGAAGTTCCTAAGAAATTCGTATAGATGAAGCTATTGCAGAGCATGGATTATTGAATGAAAACCCCATCAACAGGAAACAGAGTAAAGGATGAAGCGACGAAGAAGCACCACGTGAAGGATAAGCGCACTGTCATGATTAGATCGCAGATTTGAAGGGGAAGAGACCAATGGTTAAGATGACTTCGCAAGTTAAACAAAATAACTTGCGATGTGATGCGATGAAGGGCGAGCAGTGAGGACCATTAGATCTAGGTGCAGATCAACGATGGACGACAAATCGCAAGTTCGGAAATCGCAGATTTTAGAGGTTACCGTTAAGAGTTCGCACGGTATGTTATTTGGATTGTGATAGGATGAGGAGAAGGGCCACGTGTCGGCATTGCGCATTAGCGCACATTGAAAGATTTATGGTTTAACCGTTATCGGTAAAGAGTTAAACTTGCGGGCGACGATTTGCGATAAGTTGTAGAAGTTGCGATGCGACATCATCATCGCAAATTTGCATTGACATTTGTATTGTTTACCATTTAAGCTATTTGTTATAATTTCCGATATGCGATGCACTGTGATTGGTCACCGTGTTGTGGGACCCTACAACCAAAGTTTAGCGTGTATGTATGTTGTTTAGGGAAGATTGGGAGTTGTTTAAAAACTGCTGAACCTGAGATAAAGTAACGTTGTTGATTGCACACATATGTATGTTTAATAATACTCCGATATTGTAATCCGCCGCGATAAAAGGAGTTTATGTGGGCCTATAACCCATAGGTCCACGGTATTGTTAAAAAATGCAATTTCGTGTTGCATCACAAAGTCGAAGTTGAGAAAGTTGCAGAAATAAGGTCGAAGAAAGGACTATTAGGTCACCTACAGGCCCTAGAAGGAGAAGCAACCCAAGCAAAGGTCAAAGGAAGCCTTGGAAGCCCTAGAATTGCTCACACGTGTCGAAGCAAAATCTGTTGCAAGGGCTGAAAATTTCAGACTTGCAATAAAGGCCGAAATTTTGTAGTTGGGGGTCGAGTTGTGCAACTGGGAGAGATTTGATTGGGTTTGACTTGGATAGAAGAAGCACATCATCAAGAAGGTTTGGCTTGGTCTTGGAAGGGTATTGGTCTTGGTATAGATGTCTTGGAATTCATCATTTGAAGAATCTATAAGAGGAGATTTGCGAGTTTTCCTCTCAAGTGGAGAGCTTTTGTCCCTGGCTTGCAGTCTACATCCCGTGTTCTTGTGTATTGTTGATATTCTTGTTTTGGTAGCTGTTTGATGATAAGAAGAACATAATAATGAGAGAAGAAGCTAATAATCAAGAAAAAGTAAAAATACATCACAAGCTCTTATCAAGTTTAAGAGAAATCATCCTAATTGTAGTCCTATAGATTTCTCAACAGGTTTCACATGTGCGAGATAGAGAGAGAGAAAAGCTAGAGATGTCTTTGACCTTCTTCGTCCTTTTTCGTCCTTCTTGTTCTCCTCCTTCACTTGAATTCCCAAAAGATACATTTTTTTGTGTGATTCGAATTTTTGCCTTGTGGAGGAGGATGAGTGGAGTATATATAGAGTTCCGGATCGCCGAATGGGTGCTACCTCAACTGGGGTTGACTTGACTAGAAGGAGGGTTGACTTGACAACTTTGGAGCCAAAAATTCAAAATTCAAAATTTTCTCTTTTGAAACCGACATGAAGAACATGTCTTTATATTAATCATTAGGCCTAAAATTTTAATTATGAAGACCAACCATAGCTACAAAATTCAACAATCTGTAGCACCATTTACTTATCCTCCTTTCAATCTTCTCATATAACCAGTGCCAATCTTTTGCACTATAGTCATTGGGCCTTAGATGAAAACCCAAGTGTTTTACACTTCAACACATTGTCTTTCCAAGTCATCCCCTAAGCCATTGAATAATATAGATTCTAGAGACTTTTGAGCATTTACTTCCATCTCTGTAGCTTTATGATACAAGTCTAGGACTTCCTTAAACTTCACTGCTTCTCGGATTCCTACACTAAATAGGGTTACATCATTAGCAAAAACTAAATAGGTTAAAGAAACTGAGTTTCCCTTTCTTCTCTTTTATAGTTTAAAATCAATCTACTTAAACTTTTTATCACCGATAAGAATATGAATGCTGATATTGGACATCCTTATCTGAGGCCTCTCTTAGTGAAGAATAATTTGGATGGAGAGCCATCTGTTAGGATACCAAAAGATGCTGAGGCCAAATAACCCATTGTCCAATTTACCATTGAGGCTCTTGTTCCTATTTGGATCGAAATTAATCCCAAGTAGAGCCAACTGACCTTGTTATATGTGTTTTCCAAATCCAATTTTATGACCATAACAAACATATTTTTTGATTTTGTTGTATGCAAGCCTTCTTGTGCAACTCCCACCACCTCAAGTATCTTCCTTTTGCGTATAAATCCAAACAACTCTTTTGACACAAATTTGAGAGTATTACCTTAATCCTATTTTCCAGAATTTTTATTATGATCTTATACTCTTACGAACAAAGTTTGTAAATGCTCTAATACCAATTTATGAACAAAGTTCATAAATGTTCTGACACCAATGTTGCGAACAAAGTTCGTAAACGCAACAGAATACTCAGAAGATCTGGTATATGTAAATATCCATTATAGGACAAATATACTATATAAGAATTGTACAAAAAATATGAGATGATTACAAATGAGGGTGAGGGGTTGCTTATATACCTACGCAAGTACCCCTTCACAAACAATCATGTCCTTGGAGACATGCCTCTTCAATACTAATTACTAGTTAATTAATCGTTATTTATGACTATTACTATTTTATATTATTTATATATATATTTTATCCATAACATTGCCTTCCTTTTCAGAAAGCTTTGTCCTCAAAGCTTATTGCTGACAAAACTTATGATTTGTTCTTTGTCTTTGTAATCTATTCACATCTTTTGGAATTCTTCGATTTGTCATCTTCGCCGATACAAGATGATAAAATCCTCTGAGTGATAAACAAAATAGTTGAACCGAGAAGGGATCTAACCATCCTAAATCAATCTTCTGTGGAATCTTGCGGTTGCAAGAAACTTGTGATGAATTTTTATTACAAGATTGGATTGTGCAAACTTCAATATTATTTGGAACATAAGTTTGTTGTTTATGTTCCAAGTGATACATATTTGTAGATTGATTGAGATGTCTGTTCTTGTGATTTAGATGTAGATAAGGAGTTCTTTTGGTTTGTCTTTCCCTTATCACGTGTGTGGCAATATTCTGACTTACTTCAAGTTTTGATGTTGTTGAGTTGGTTACAAAATCTTCACTTGGAAATTTCATCATCTGAGTGTGTTTTTTCTTCAACTGGCTTGTCTTCTTCTTGAGTTGGGATATTCATTGGTTGGTGTTCGTTCCTTTCTCTTCAACTTGAATTTCTACATTTGAAGTTTTCGACGCTTACTTCTTGGTAAAGTGTCGTACCTTGTTTTCCAATGACTTCTTGTCCTTCTTAAGCTTCTTAATTTGCATTAGTAATTTTTCACTATGGTCTTTAAGTCGAGAAACTTCTCCATTCTTGTTAGTGGTAATTTGTCAACTTCTCTTTGCATATTTTGTAGTACTTTTTTACCTTCTTGAAGAATTATTTTTGAAATATCCTGTATGTCTTCCGGTGTTACTGAATTTGGCTTCAATGTAACATCTTGTAGTGTTATTTTTTCTTTTTGTATGAAAATGTCAACAACTTCTTTTTTGTATTTAGGATGAAAGACCCTAGAGTTTCTATGTAGGGTGAAGCCAAAATAATGTCACTATCGTCAAAAAACAAGGTTTTCGAGGTGAATTGCAAGATAAAAGTATAATCCCCAATACTTAGTTGTAGATTGCTTATGTCGTATTGTTTGTCACTTGTTTCAACAAAATTCATTTCAATTACATTCGATTTAGGAATTACTAATTGGTTAGCACATTTAGTACTAACATAATTACTATCTTCAGTAGGACTTGTTGTTGCCCAAACTGTACAGGCAATATGCAACAAGGGCTTCCACTCTGATCCCTGCCCTCTCCATTCTAGCTGTATCCCTACAACAAGCTATGGGGGGTAGTCCCTATGAAATGTGAAGATGGGAGACTTGTTGGCAACCAACAAGTCCGAGAGACACAACTGAGTGGCCTAGCAACTTGGTTGAATTAGCAAGTTAAATGATTTAATTAGATTATAATGGAAGACCAGTGCCTTAAATGGAGTCGATTACTTGCTTAAGACAAATTATTTACCAAGGCAGTTGATGAACATTTGTTGCTTAATGATGCTTCACTATCCTAAATGAGATGCAAAATCTTGGTTTATTTTAAGTTATATTCCTATCTAAGTGTATCCTTCCTCTTAATTGTTTTGAAGTTAGTTTCTAGAGTAGGTTGTGAGAGAGAAGCTTAAGGGGAAGCAAGCTAGGGCTTGATTAACGATCCCTCCCCTTGGGTTCTAATCACCCGATGCCTCCGAGGCTGCAGGGACTGTGGCTCTAATGACTACAAAGTCACCGTGTTAACCACTAAAGAGGTTTTAGACTCAAGCTAGATGAGAAAAGTGGGCATGTCTCTCTATCGACCAAGCTTATGCTTGGAAGTTAATTAATTAATGCAAGGGGCTAGTCCTAAAATGCAAATGCAAGATATGAATGAGTGCTCTTAGGGTGAGATTATTAAGTTTCTTAAGTACTTAATTATAATGATTTTCAATTAAGAACATTGAAGTACTTGGACAATAAATAAATGACAATCTTCACCACAAGAGAAAGTGCTCAAATTCAACAGTGCCAGAAAATGATGCCAACATATATCAATAGACAATTGCTTAAGAGATAAACAAGATCAAAAGGGCAGGATCAATGCTCCTCGACACAATAAACAGTCTTCAAGACAATGAATCACCAATATGCCAATTAGCTTCTTATGGACACAATTATATCTTTTATCACAACTATGACTAAACTTGATTATGTGCTTTAAGAGTGGACTTAGATTCACAAATCCACAAGAGCTATATAATTCAACAATGAGCAATGTATCCAACAATAGCATTAATCACAATGTTACTTAGAGCAATTAGCCAATCTCATTAATCAGTTAGAGCACTTATTTGTGTTAATGCAAGAGTGCAAATAGATGCCAATGATACAGAAATGCAATATGGATCAGCCAAGAAACAAATGATTGCAGCAATAAGAAAATCGCCCAATTACTCAATTAAACACTTATCCAAGATCCACAAGATGCAAGAGACAAGAGTTAAGTGAAATTAGATGTCTTTCAACCACTTCTAACACCACTGTAATATTTATATCATACCTTATGCAGTAAATTTCAGAACTCAAATTATTATTTCAACCTTCAAAAAATGATTAGATATGCATAGAGATGCAAGCCCAATGAGTCCAAGTGACAATATAATGATGAAATATAATAATCAATGAGTTATTATACCACTGTTATTCAATTTTATCACTGCTGTAAGTGTTTTTATGTGGCTCTAGCAAACATATCAGATCTGGAGTTAACCCAACAGTCCACAAGAAAACCACTTATATGCACTCAAAATGACTTAGGCTAAATTCTCAATGCCTTAGATTGATTGTTAATAAATTTAGGCTTATTTAAGAATGTGTTTACGCCTTAAATATGTTGCTGTCATAAAATACTTCAGAATTTAAAATGGGGACAGTGATGAAACTTGAGGGTTAGAGAGCAAACCAAGAGGCCCTATGGCCTTGTTGAGGGCTAGTGAAGTTTCCAATGGACTTGAAAATCTGCAACCACCAAGTTAGCTATAAAATTGATGGAAAACCAAATGTTAGAAATGAAAAATCAAATCAACGACTGAATAATAGCTGAATAGGGCTGAAAACAAGGCTAGGGCTAGGAAACCTCAACACTAGGGCTAGAAAGGACAAATAAAGGGTAGAGATGAAGGGAAAACAAGGCCACGACTAGGGAAAATAAGCCCTCTAGGGCTGGCGTTAAGCCCAATATGGTTGATGCAGGGCAAGAGAAGGCCCCTTAGGGGCTGGTGGCTAAGGAATGAGCCCCTTCTGGGCTGTGGCTAAGGGCATAAGGGCTTCAAGGGGGACGAGGGGCTTAGGAGGCTCCCCATGTTGAAAAGTGTAACTAGGTTCGGTCTTCATAATGACTTGTGATTATGAATTTATGTAATGAAGAGACAAAGATAATAAAATGTATTTTGTAATGCTTGCCTCATGGGTTTCATGAGCAAGGAGTTTTTATTATAGGTCAAAGACTTCTTCTTGATGTCTTTAGGGATTTGTCTTGTCATAAATGTCATTAAGGAGTCGTGTATATGAAGTGATGTTACACTTGAAAAAGGGACAAATGATTGATGTAAAATGTATGCTCCAAGACCTTGCCAAGATGCTCCAAAGAAGTCTGCTCAAATATGTTGAAGATCCACCCTTGTTCATGTCGGCCTACACAGAAGATCATGTCGGCCTAGAAGCAGTGAGACAGTCCCTATATATAGAGGGATTGCGGCCTCATTTGTAGATAAGAATTTTAGACAAGTGTGAGATCACAGTGCGAGGTATAGTCTGCGTTTTGGTGCGAAGAAGAGAGGGAGTTCAACGAAGGAAGAAAGGCTTTGTTGTGTCTATGTTTTGGGTATAACACACCTCACATATTTCAGGTAGGCCAAGGGCTACCTCAGTGAAGAAAAAGGTCTCCAATACAGTGCATAAAAAGGTGTCTATACAGTGCGGAAGCAGGGGACTTCGCAGCGAGTCAAGGAAGGCTGTAAAGAGTGCTAAGGAGACTGAGATCAATGCGGAGGAGAGGTAGTGATAGCCTTTGTCTTTGATCTCACTCTCTCACATAGACTCAGTGATATATACAACATAAAGGAGAAGGCATCACAAGAAGGAAACAAATTTCAGACTAGGGTAGCAAGGGTGCAGGAAGGTAGGCCGAGAAGAAGTCTCTAGGAGGCCGAGGCTAGTTTAGGGAAGGACATAAAAAGGAGCTCACTATGTAGGGCTAGGAATTGAGCTTTCCTAGTATTGGTATAGTGCAGTGTAGAAAAGAAGATCAACATAAGGAGCCTTGAAGAGAAGTGACAGGGATCTTGGAGGCATACTAGTGTCAAGGGTCTTTGTCATGGTCTTGGTACTTGTCAGTTGAAGATCTATAAGAAGAATTTTGATTGGGTTTTCCCCTCCAAAAGGCAGAGGTTTTGGCTATGGCTTGCTAGCCTAAATTTTTGTGTCTCTTGTCCATTTGATAATTGACTTGACGAAGAACGTAATAATCTAACGAATATAAGATCTAAGTGAAAGAAGCATAACGAAATCACAAGTAATTATCATGAAAGAGAAATTAAAATAAAAGCCCTAATTTCTCAACACCCCAAGCCCACGACAAGGGGAAAGGAAATAGGCCGAGGCCTTTTTAGACCTGCGGGTAGCCAAACCCTGGGGGCTGAGGGGAAGAAGAGAGCCTGGAAGGGTTGATGGCTAGGGAAAAAGGCCACCAAGGGCCACGTCGAGCCCTGGAAGGGGATGCGACTAGGCTAAAGGGGAGGCCGACGACCCTAGAAGGTCTTTAGGCCTCATGGCTAGGCAAAAATGGAGGACGGCTAGGCCTTGGGGCCTTAAAAAAAATTTCAAACCTCTTATGCCTGGGTCTGCCTCAAAACCCCAACAAAATTCTCTTGAGCAATTTTGAAATCCACATGCACAAATGAATCAAAGAATGCTAACCCCAAATATATATACAAAAATATAATACCCCAAAAAATATAAAACCCCATGAGTTGCAAAACAAATGGGTGAGAAGTAATTTACACATTATTTACAAAATAATAATTCTAGAGAAATAATTTTGAATAAATAACAATGGATGAATTAATTTCGAAAAATAGACATTGGCCAAAACCCTCTTGCAAAATGAATTACCACAATGAAATCTCAGAGCCCAAACATAGTCGGCTCTTCCCCACAGTCTGTGAACTTGGAGCGTAAGGGCTAGCGTACTTGTAAATCTCTATAAAATTCTCAAAGAAAAATTGTTAGATCATATGGTGAATCAGATCACCTAAGATAACATATACCAATAGAATGTTCTTATCACCGACAGATGAAATAACAATTATTTAGCAATATTCAACACAATATAGGATCACACATCGCTAACACATACCACAAATCAATAGAAGAATAATACCACGAGCTGAACCCCAAAGTCTTTGTATTATGATAAAATAATGTTCCCAACAGAGTAGCAACTCAGTACCAACGTTTAAGAATTACATCATCCAAAGATAGAAAATAGAAGCTGAATAGCTTCTTTATATAGAGAAACCCCTCCAAGTGGAAAATAATGGCTAGTTGGCTTGATCCTCGTCAAAATAACCTCGACTGTCGAAAATAACTTGATCATCTTTTAATCTCCATTGTTGAATTTTTAATTTTTAGGAAAAATTTGATTTTTTCTTAAAACCTACTTTTAACTAATCCAAAAATTAATATTTTGGATTAATTTCCTCAAAAATTTGTCTTTGACTACTTAACCACCAAGGTCCAAGGGCGCTCAGTTTTTCTTAAAATATTCGTTTTTCCCTTGGTGGGGAACCTCCAAAAATTGACTTCTCTTTGACCCACAAATTTTTTGATTATTTTCCACTTGGAGAGAAATTAATTTCTCTACAAATAGTTTTTGACTCAAAATTAATTTATTTTCTGGCTTCAGAGTTTTATTTAATTCAGCCAAAAAAATTAATTATTTGACACTAGAGGGGATTAATACTTTTTTCCACTCTAAAATATTTTAGCCATGGTGTCTAAATATGAGGGACCATGCACTAAAATATTTTTCTACATCAAATTATTACAATATCAATCCTTGAAAGGGAAAAACACATTTAGACTCGTACCCTCAACAATTTACCCAATTTTGCCACACAATATGCTCTAGTATAGACCAAGTGTGTTTGTAATAAAATAATTTAGCCAAATGTGCTAAAATTATTCCCAAACACACTTTTACAAGAGACTTGATATGACACTAGGACTCACCTAAGACCTTATCAACGAATTCCACCCTAGCTTTGGGGTTTAAGCTGAAAGAAAAACTTTGCCGATTATCCTTGTTTAGAAACACACATAATTCAACGAGGATAAAAAACTGCCTAGGATTAAATCCTTTGCCAAAATCAGAGGCTTACTTAGGTGTTGTTACATAATTAAACGGTCATACTAGCATCATTTTCAATACAACTTGTAGAAATTGGGTTTACAATGATAAAATTGGGATGGCTGATGACTTTGAACTTTGAAAATTTTTTCTTCACATCTTTGCATTCTGCTTCCTTGGACTATTGGCAAAGTGTGGTCAACAGGACTGATAGAGATTATAATATCTCTTCCCGCAAGTGATCCTTTGATTTTAAATAGTGCACTAACACATTTACTAAAGGTTTTTGGAAATCTTTCATTACTTGTCTCCATTTTTTTCCATTTTTGGAATGAGCTTAGGGTCCTAAAATTAACCCTCTCAATCCTTATAATAATACTTCTTTCTTCTATGATATTAACCTTTTTTTTCCCTTTAAAAGAACTTAAGTACTTTTTCACCTCCTTTTTAAAAACTTTATATGACTTTTTTTTTTTGGTAAGCTTGGCAGGTATACATCTTCATCATGTCCAATTTATCACGCTGATCGGGGCAGTGAATTAAACCAGTGACTTCACATCAAGGAGTGCCTTAACAGAGCGCCCGATCACTGTCTATCCAAGACCCCGTGGACAACTTTATATGACTTTTAAAATTAAATATACTTTTTTATTGTTCGTCTTCTTCTTCTTTTATATGGATTATTATATCTCTCTCCTTATATATATATATATATATATATTGACCTTTAAATAACTTATAATCTTATAACCTGATAGTAATATTACTTTAGTTTCTTTTATAAGCCCACCCTTTAACTTAAATGATACACTTTTTCCTTTTATTATCACCCATGCCTTTTTTTTAAGGTTTTTAAAGGGCTGCTTTTAATTAATATGTTAAGCGACTCAAACTAGATTACTGTTAATTATTGAACCATCACTTTGCTTTCTTAAAGGCACAATTCGACTCTTTAACCAAATTAGAAATTTGGTCTTTTGATGCTTGAATGGAGGTTGGATGCAACCTTGAGGCGTGTACAAGCAGGAAATTATTTTACAAACACGAATGTGAGTTATACGATGTAAATATTTAATGCAAGTGTGAAATGTACAAATGAATGCTACAGCGATTGCAAAGATTGGAATATGCAATGTACGACCGCTGTGAACAAACAGACTGAATTGTACGGTTGTAATGCTTGGCTATGCAGGGATGAGCAATGACTTCAGAGGGAGGTTGCGACTGAGGCTGAGGTAAGGACAAAAGTTGTGCGGCACGAGCCTGACGGTTGGAAAGTCGGATGGTGACGAGGTTGTTAGAACAGATGGGTGTAGTGACACAGGAAAGCGGTGGTGGCGGTGAACGCTATCGACATCAACGGCGTTGTTTGGATGGGAATAGGTGCTGCAGGTGGGACACGTGGCTACGTGCTATGGCGGGGGAAAAAGTAGACTACGGTGATCCGAGCGTAGCGAGGAAGGCGACTACATTGGTTTGTCCGCAGCATTGTGGCTACGACTACGTACAACGACTATTGACTGCAACTAAAATTTTTTGATTCTATTTTTGTTTATTTTTTTAATTTTTTTTTCTTTTTTAAATATATTACTTTTTTTATTTTCTTTATAAACTCTTCCTTTTTTTTGACTTTTTTTCAATATATATATATATATATATATATATTTAATGGACTTTTATTTATTTATTTCTATATATAACTCTTTTTTTTTTTTTAACTTACAGTAATGGCCAAAGGTCTTTTTTCTTTTCTTTTCTTTTCCCCTCTCTCTTCGTCTTTTAAAAAAAAATTAAATTATGTCTAAAGGTCTGAATAACGAAAAAATGGAGAATCTCCAAAACTTGTATAGCAAAATGCTTGAATCACGACGACAACATAGTTGACGAAAGTTTGATGGCCAAAGGTCGGATCAGACTGACTTTGTGCAAAGGTATGAAGGAACAACTTTGATACCAATGTTACGAACAAAGTTTGTAAATGCTCTGATACCAATGTTATGAACAAAGTTCTTAAATGCTTTGATACCAATGTTACGAACAAAGCTCGTATATGCAACAAAATATTCAAAAGATTTGGTATTTGTAAATATCCATTATAGGACAAATATATTATATAAGAATTGTACATAAAATATGAGATGATTACAAATGAGGGTGAGGGACCCTGCTTATATACTTAGGTAGGTATCCCTTCACAAACGATCACGTCCTTAGAGACATGCCTCTTCAATACTAATTACTAGTTAATCAATCATTATTTATGACTATTACTATTTTATATTATTTTTATATATATTTTATTCATAACATATACACTGAATTGCACAAAGATATAAGCAGTATTCTTCAAAGAACTTGACACTTGTACACTGGATTGCACCCAAAACTTTCTTGTAGCTCCTGGAGTCTTCAATAAATCGTCTTAGCTTTTCGCCTGGAAAATCATAAAACCCTTAGTAAAATTCAGTTTTCCACCCATTAGGGCCTAGGCTGTTTCCTTTCTTTGATGAGTGCATGTGTGCTTCGAGTTTTTTTGAAGTGAATTCTGCCTCTAGATCCCTATTATGATGCTCTTCAACCAATCCAGGGAAACAAGAAGCAACCTTTAGGATCTTTGCAATGTCAGATCTGGGAGGTTCTTGCAGAAGACCAAACGACCCACACCTTCTTTAGTCGTCTCCTTAAAGGATCTGACCTTTTGTGCAATCTTGCTTCTAGTCTCGCAAATGGTTTTTATGTTTTTTCTATGTTTTGCGTAGTTTTGGAAGAACTTTGTATTTTCATCTCCCTTTGTGATCTAGATCATACAACTCTTTAGTCTCCACTCAACTTATTCTTTTTCTAGCAATTTTATTTTTACTCCTTCCAGTGCTCTTAGTGTTGATTTCTCTTCTTTTGTAAAACCTCCTCCCATATTTTCCTCAAACAATATCTAGCCTTCTTAGTTTTGATTTTTCTTCTTCTGTAAAGCCTCCTCCTATATTTTCCTCAAACAATATCTTTATCTGCGGCTTTGTTTCCTCTAATTCTTTCCATTTTTCTTGGGATTTTTTCCTTTCCCATTCATTCACATTTTTGTTTTGTAATATATATGTTAAAGATTTTTTGAAAACTGAAACATGGCAGACTCACCTTCATTAGCTACATATTTTTTCCATAATATTGAAATCTTTCTCTAACCATTTAAATGGGCTTGGGGGTCTCTGTTCTTCTTTTTCTATTTGCAGCAATAATGGCAGATGGTATTATCCACCTCCTTACTCTATGCTGGACTTCATTATATTTGCTTCCTCCATTATTTTCTCTGCTACCATAAACTTGTCCACTCTCTTTGAGATATCATTTTTGTAGTTCCTATAGGTTGGAACTAACTCTGGGGTTCTACATCACAAAGCCCAAGATTTTTAAACATTTGAGTGAAGTATTTTGCTTGTGGCTTTGGCCTCATTTCTTCCCCCCACTTTAAAGCTAGGTTCAATTCTGAAATCTCCACCCATAATCATGTTGTCCCCTTTTATATTTTTTAGGCTAGTAGGTAACTCCTCAATGCGAATTGTGATTTTGCATTAAGATTGCTCATAGATATATACATGGAGGGAGAGACTCTTGGGCTTCACCTCCCAGTGTCTCTGCATATTCCTCATCTCCTTATTTTCTATTTACATTATTTTACATGAATTGCCTAATCCCAAAGATTAGATGTCAACATTCTGCCACTTAATCTGAAGGGATGTTGGTGAGTCCAAGCATCATTCTAAATCTTTCGAACTTTTCTCTTCCAAGCGCTTTGGTGAAGATGTTTGCAATCTGCTCATTTGTGGAACAATGGTGTAGATGGATTGTCTTGGCCTCAACATTATGTGGAATCAGATGGTATTTTGTATTGATGTGCTTCGTTTGATCATGGAACTTTGGGTTCATGGTCAACTTTATTGCCGAAGTGTTGTCAATCATGAGAGGAGTTGAATGCATTTGTTTCTCCTGCAAATATTCCTGTAATATCCCAAAATTGGGTTTACACAGCAAGCCTGCTGAAATAACGCACTTCTGGAAAATCTTTGCACAGAAATGAGTTTTCCGTCCTTGGATCCCTTAGATCAGCAGATCTGGAGTCTAGATCCAAAAGGAGAGCAAAAACAAATCAAACTAGGTGGGGTAGACAGATCTCCCACCACCTAGTCTAGCTGAAAAACACCCTACAAAAGGGGCTGCAGCTATGCACAACAAACTGCTTAAGAAATAACGTAGTCTTGGAAAGCATGAGCAGGAGGCCATCAAATTAGATCAAATTTTGAATATATAGCAGCAAATCAGATTTACAATGATGCTCTTACATTATACAGTAGAATACAGAAGACAAGAGAGAAGGAAATCTTCAGAAAAGAAGGCTGCAACATATGTATAAACTGCAAAATGGCTTAACATTATTTTATGGAGCTGCAACAACTGAATGTTACACTTCAGATCTAGAGCAGATCTGTGTACAAAAGATCAGATCCATTTTAGATCTGTACACTAGAAAGGCTCTATTACAAGATCCCCTTGGGGTTTTGACCAAATCATGCAATACAAAGAGTAGATCTGAGTTTTAAGTAGCAGATTTGCAATATTATTCAGAAATTTCTGAAGATGACTTTACCTTAAAACAGATCAGATCTATACAGAACATGGATCAGTTAGCTAATCCATGGATCACCAAAGTGAAAGGCAAAGCCTAGCACCAGAGATCTCTCATCAAAAATGGGATCAAAACACCCTGCAAAACCTCCACTGAAAATAACACAGTCCCTCAAGGGAAACTGTGCTGTAGCTGGAATAACTAAGTTGGCGTGATGCCAAGATACAAAACTGAAGCTCAAACAACTAATGCACTCTTCCAGGAGGTTAAAAGACACATTCACTGAGAAGAGGCACCAATATAAGCTAGATCTGAACAGATCTTGTGTTCCACTTGCTGCAGCCTACAAAAGCAACCAAATCCTCACTGGATCTGCGTTGCAGTTGGAAGTAGAGCTTGGCCAAATGCCTGATAGTGGATGAAATCAGCAAGACTCCTCCAAGAATCCTCAATGGAAGAGGTGAAATCCCTGCATAGGAACTCCAAGTGCTAAGCAGCACTATTCTCCACTGAACAACAAAGAATGGTATTTGTCTAAACAAACAAGATACTTAGAAATATAGACAATCAACAACCTTCTCTTGCTGCCTTCCCCTTCCTTTTATAAGATGAAAGCCTTTGCAAACCCTAAACCACCTTGAAGAGTTAGCTCCTTTAACATGAGGGGCCTCCTTCTAGAACTGCGCTGTCCCTTCATGAGGTACATTGTATCTAGACAACGCTGTAGATTTGGTCAAGGTTGACTCAGTCTCATAGCTCAAACCCCTTTCACACCTGCAAGTGATTTGTTTACATGGCCCAGATTTATCCATGTTCATATGGGCATTGATTTATTCATTCTTTTAGGAGTTTTACATGTCCTCCTTTATTCATTTATTCATGCAACAGAAAATGAGACAAAATTGCATATTCCTCTTAGCTTAGGCTAAGTAGGAATATTACATATTCTAGAATTTTCCTGAGCCACACAATGTCCTTTGTTGCTTCAATTGCTACCACATATTCTGCCTTAGTTGTGGAATCTGCTGGAACTGATTGTTTGTGTGACCTCCAAGAGACAACTCCTGATCCAAGACTCATAGCATAACCTGAAGTAGACACCCCAGTTTCTTTATCCATTGATGTCTGAATCAGAGTATCCAATCAAGTTGAAGTCACCCACCTATGTATACTTAAGTCCAAAGTCTTGATTTCCCTTCAAGTACTTTAGAACTTTTTTTGCAGCAGATCAATGTCCCTCACAAGGAGAGGATTCCAACAACAAATGAAATGTTCGGTATGGTAGTAGTCAGGTAGTTGAGACTAACTACAAGCTACCTATACTTTTTGTTGCATCCTCAAATTCTTTTCCTTCAATAGATGTGAGGTTTAAGTTCTGTTCCATTGGAGTAGTCAAAGGATTGCACTCAACCATGCCAAACTTGTTCAACAGAAGATTAATGAACTTCTTTTGAGAGAGAAATATAAACTTCAGATGTTGAGTTACTTCAATATCAAGATAGTAGTGAACATAGCCCAAGTCAGTCATTTCAAAACCCTTCCTCAATTCCTTCTTTCTGGATGCAATATAGCTCTCATTGTTCCCTGTCATCAAAAGATCATCTACATACACCACAATATATACAACTGTTTTGCCAACTTTCTTGACAAACAAAGTTGCATCATCAAGATCATAATGTTTGAAGTTGAGTTTCAGAAGATGCTTAGTTAACTTCTCCTACCAGGCTCGCGGTGCTTGCTTGAGGCCATATAAGGATTTTACAAGCTTGCATACTTTGTGTTCTTGACCCTTCACAACAAATCCTTCTGGTTGGGACATACAAATGTTCTCTTTCAGATCTCCATTCAAGAAAGTAGTTTTTACATCCATTTGATGGACTTTCCAATCATTTTGAGCTGCCAAGGAAAAGAGTGTCTAGATGGTAGCCCATTTTGCTGTGGGGGAAAAAGTCTCCTCATAGTCTACCCCTTCCTTCTGTGCAAAACCTTTTGCCAAAAACTTGGCTTTGTGCTTTTCAAGTGAGCCATTTGCTTTATACTTGTTCTTGTAGACCCACTTGCAGCCTATTGGTTTGGTTCCCAATGGAGGATCAACCAGCTTCCAGTTGCCATTCTTTATCAAGGCATCGTATTCTTTTTGCATCGCTTCTTTCCATTCAACATGAGAAACAACTTCTTTGAAGGAAGTTGGTTCAAAATCTGTAGACAAATTCAGCTCACAACCATAAGAAATATTCATATCAACAGGTGACTCAGAATCATCTACATCACCTCCATTTTGCTTGATTGTACTCCTTGTTCTTGTCTTTCCAACCTCATCAGGACGAACACTTTCAAGTGTCATTGTCATCCATTTTGGAGGACCTTTCTGAGATGGCCTAGGCTGCTTAGTTGACTGAGTTGGGGCTGAATCAAGATTTAGTCTCCCAATCCTATCAATCATATCACCCAAAGTGTCATCAATGGCTAGAGCTTCATGTGGGGGAGAGAGTGCTTTTGAAGAAGATTCCACAGATTGATCCAATATAGGAACCCCCCCTTCAAGATGTGGAATCTCATTATCAAATTCTTGAAAAGCCTTTGCATGTCAGAATCTATCCAAGCGATCAAGTTGGCGCTCAACAACATTGTTAGTCTTGGAAGATTCAAGAAATATCACATCTCTAGATACTGCAAACTTCTTATTAACTTCATCATGGAGATGGTATGCTTTGGACGTATTTGAATACCCCAAGAAGATACACTTACGCCTCCATGTACCAAGTTTGTTTCTTTGTTCCTTAGGTATCAAGACATAATAGGTGGAACCAAAGACCCTGAGATGCTTTACCAAAGAATGTGGCCATACCACATTTCATAAGGTGTCTTGTTTCTAATAGCATTAGATGGACACCTATTCTTTATATACACAACACATAGAACTACATCAGCCCAAAACATCAATTTAAGATTCCTGAAAAACATCATGGAACATACCATATTTAAGATTGTCTCGTTCATTCTTTTAGCGACTCCATTCTGTTGAGGATTACAAGGCATAATTGTTTGATGTTTGATCCCATGCTGGCGAAGATAGTTTTCAAATTCATATGAAGTGTACTCTTTTCCATTATCAGTGCGAATAGAGCCAATATGAGATTGTGCATAATTTTCAATGCATGCATGAAAGTTCTTGAATGTTTGAAAAACATCAGATTTGTTCTTCAATAAATAAACCCAACACATTCTGGTGTAGTCATCAATAAATGTCATCATATATTTATTACCATTTGCAGAAGGAACAAGCATTGGGCCACATAAGTTTGAATGAACAAGTTCAAGTTTTCTATGTGCTCTAGAATGAGAATCATGAAAAGACTGTTTGCTATGCTTTCCTAGAATACAAGCATCACATTGCTTATGTTTCCTAGGAATTGTAGGCAAATCAATAACACCATTTTTATTCAACAAACGAAGGTTGTCATAGTTCAAGTGTCCAAATCTAGCATGCCATAAAAGACTTGATGGAAATGTACCTTCATCATAGTGAGAACTGTATCCAAAGTTTTGTGCATGAGCAGAGGTACCTTGCAGCTTCAGAAGTCTTTCTTCTTCTTTCCCGGTCATGACAAGTGAGTGATCTGATGCTTTTCTGACCTCGGCCTTGCCATCAAATATATGAATGGAGCTTCCTTGCTGGTGGATGTGGACCAAAGACATCAAGTTTCTCCTTAGCTCCGGGAGGTATAGAACATCATGTAGAAGAAAGTCTGGAAGACCAGGCAATTTGAGCTTGATGGTGCAAGCTCTGATGGCTTGAGTTTTGACTTATTGGCAAAATATATTGCTCCATCAACATTGTCAGTGAATTCTTTAAAAAAATCTCTCCTAAAAGTCATGTGGCAAGTTGCTCCTGAATCAAACAACCAATCATCTTTCCATGAAGCAAGTGAAGCATTGAACAAGTCTTCAGTTACTCCAATATTGCAATGTGCCACAACATAGTGAGCGGATTCAAGTGCTTTACCTTTGCCTTTGTCATTGGTTTTACCTCTGGCTTCATTTCTTTCCTGCTCAATTCTGTCCCAAGGCAACTTACATGTGGATGCATCATGTCCATCTCTATTGCAACATATGCAATGAAGATTGAACTTTTCTCCTTGAAATTGTCTGCCCCCCTTGCCTGTAAAATTTCTTCTTCCTCTTCCTCTTCGGCCACCTCTTCCTCTAGAAGAATCCTGTCCACAATTTTTCTCTCTATGTGCAAGACACACAACTTCTTCAAAACACTGAGGCGCTGTCTTCTTCCCAAAGGCCTTTTCTCTCTCAACAAACTTCTTCTCAAGGGAGTCAAAGATAATCTCCTTGAGGTTTCCACTTTCTTGCAATGACTCGTGATAATGTGAACAAGTGGAATATAGTGCCTTGACATAAGTATGAGAGGAATGCCCATTTCAACACCAGTGGTTTTTATATCATGCATAATAGGTCTTACTTATGCTAAAGCAAGATGGTCATCATTTTTTAATTCAAGTCTGAACAATTTAATCATCAATTGGACAACTTCAAGTTCAAAGTGTGAGTCATACAATTCTTTAAACTTCTCTAAGGCTTCAAAAGCATTTGAAAATGGTGAAATATGGCGACTCACCTCTTCAATCTGAGGTGGGCTTTGCAGGTGCATTATCTCCTTCTCCATCACAAACTCCTCTCCACAACTCATTGAAAATGAGAGTGTGTTTAATCTTCCTTGACCATTCTGGATAGTTCTCTTTTCTAGAGAGGTCTACTTCAACAATTGATATCAAAGAATGCATCTTAAAGACTGTGTACTGTATAAAAAAATATACTCTGCTGGCAATATACTGTGAAAATTTTCACTTTTGGTGGTAAAAAAACAATTCTGGTGTTTTTATTTTTATTTTTTATTATATGACAAATGTATTATGTGAGGGAGGTGGTATCTGGGTGAGGGTGTATCTGGAGAAGTGTGTATATGGGAGAGGTGTGTGTATGGGGGGAGGTATTAACCGGGAGCGGAGCAGAGTTATAAAACTGTGGTAGTTATTTATTATGGAGGAGGGTCAATGTATGTTTGGGAATGTGGTATAACTGATATTATAACGCAGAAGGAGGTATGGCGTATGGTGGTATATTATAACGTTGATTATATGATATAACTGTGGTATATGTTATAAGTCGTATGGAGGAGGCGGTTTGGAGGGATTGTCGGGCAGTATGGAGTATTGACTGGAGTCCAGTGGAGCGTTGTGATACCACAACACAATGCCGGAAGGAGAAACCACCGGGGTGCGTATGACTGTGGAGGGGCTGATAATACAGTCAGGGGATGGAGATGTAATACTAATACTGTGTGTTCCACCCTCACTGCAGGCGGAGTTGTATGGTATGGTCCGGGAGGAGTAATACCACTGGACAGGCGGGAAGGTATGACTATCGGGCAGAAACCGGGATAGTATGACTGCAAATAACATACGCCGTGGAAGTTTAATACGTCGCGGAATTTTGGTAGGGGCCAGAACGTTGAAGGGCTGAAAGGTGAGGTGGAATATGTTATATTACCACGGAGGGAGCCACGGGAGGGTGTCACGAAACCAACACCACAGTCATGCCAAAAAAAAAATTAACATTCACGATAGCACCATACCATGTCAACGATCCCCATCGACAATTATAAGCAGAGTTCCTCACCAACAATAAAACTATTAGAGCGACAGAAAATATAAGAACCAAAGAAAATCAAGCCCTAAACACCATGGCCACTATCCACGCTCACCGCACCATTCATACATACAGGAGTCAAAATATTACCAAAATGAAGGAGTCGAACTCTTACCCACTGTTCCGCGCCATGGAGTGGCACGAATTACTGGAGCTGCCATTGGACCAAGCCATTAAGCAATGATGTACATGGACAAAGAGCAGATGAATATGGCAGAGAATGTAGGAGTTACAGGGCAAAAATTGCTAAAATAGGGGCTGGCTCTGATACCATGTCAGGCCAGGGGGTAAAATCCTCAATGCAAATTGTGATTTTGCATTAAGATTGCTCATAGATATATACATGGAGGGAGAGACTCTTGGGTTCACCTTCCAATGTCTCTTCATATTCCTAGGACCTAATCTCCTTATTTTCTATTTATGTTATTTTACATGTCAACAACATTGTCTATCCCTTAAAAATTGTCCCAAAATTTCTTTTGATACTTCTTTTTCTATTTGCAGCAGTATGGGTAGATGGTATTATTCACCTCCTTATTCTATGCTGTACTTCATTATTTTCTCTGCTACCATAATCCTGTCCACTCTCTTTGTGATATCATTTTTGTAGTTCCTATAGGTTGGAACCAACTCTGGGGGTTCTACATCACAAAGCCCAAGATTTTTAAACATCTGAGTGAAGTATTCTGCTTGTGGCTCTGGCCTCATTTCTTTCCCCCACTTTAAAGCTAGCTTCAATTCTGAAATCTCCACCCATAATCATCTTGTCCCCTTTTAAATTGTCTATCACTTTTATATTGGAACATAGATATTAATGATAGGGAATAATCTCGCCTATTTTTTAGACTTTAAAACTACTAGAATACTTGTTTTCAAGAGAGAAGAGCTGATAAGTTCCAGTGAATATTTCCAGTCTGTTACTAAACCTTCTTATCTTCCATCAGAATCTCAAGAGCAGAAGGATCATTCTTTCAGGCATAAGGACAATAAGGTAACTGCTTTAATCCCATCACACATTGTCTCTTAGATCAGAATAGCATCAAGATTGTACTTATTTTGAGGGTTAATCTTTTATGGGCACGACCTACTCTTCCATGCCCCACATGGGGCACACCTTGCTCTAAGGTCCCCCTTTATATAGTTAACTGCTTCCATTCTTGCTTTTTTCTCACCAATGACAGATAGGATTTGCTACTTATTGAGGATACAAGATTATGCTCCAAAGGCAGACCCCTTTTTATTCCTTATTCTCTATGAGCAACGTCTTTCCTAGGCCTGAGTTTATATCTAGGTTGGATACTCCGTTCCAAACCTAGGGATATATCCTCTAGGCCCCTACTGGAATCGCTTTCTAAGAGTAAGCTTTTCTTTCTTATGATTCCCTTTTCTAACTGCAAATCTTGTGATGGAATTTTTTTCTTCCTTTTTTGGCGAATTAGGGGTTCCCTTCTGCATGTTGCCTGCCTTACAACTATCCACAGGGTGGTCTAATTGACAAGAGGGTTATTTTCATGTTTAACATAGAACCAAAGAAAAGAGGATTGTTTTTCTGACCTCTTTTTTGAGACTGGCTTGAGGCTTTTGGGGTTGGATTTGTTGACCCAGAATCCAACTTCCATTCCTCCAATAATCAATTTGCTGTTTGAGGAGGCTTCATTGCCTTCATAACTTTTGGACAAGTCTGACTCCTCTCCTTTTCCTTATTTTATGTCTCTGATTTTCCCATCTTTGCTTCAATCCATCGTCCTTCCCTTTTTGAACTGTTAAACACACGCATGGTGGGTGAGAAAGTAAATACACACAAAGGGAAAGATAAGCATTAGTTGCCTTTCTATTACTCATAGACGTACATTTGTATTACATTAATGTGACTCTTGGATTCCGCATTCCAAGGTCACTTGGACTACATTTGTCCGTTCGCCTTCCACACCTACCCGTTGAGGATTAGGTGTCCAACATTCCCCCCATTAATCTGAAGGGGTATGTGTGAGTCCAAGAAGAGAGTTGTAATACAAATCTGCAAAGTATGCATGGCAACTATAGGCTGAATCAGCTCTCTAAAATGTTGGCATAAAGGGGTGGTTTAAGGATGACCACCAACATTGGAACGCAATGCTTATTGCAGTTCCCGACACTCTTCCAAATCTGGCAAGAAGCTGAGGGCTTCTGCTAGAGGAAGTGTCCCTCATATTTGAAGAGGGAGACCTTCAACCTAGAAGAAGGGAGGTCTACAACTTGTGATGGTTTAAGGATGACCACCAACATTGGAATGCTTAATAAATTTCCCGGAACTCTGCCAAGGCTGGCAAGAAGCTGAAGTCTTCTGCTAGAGGAAGTGCTCCGAATTCTTTGAAGAGGAAGAATATGAAGCTCACATGGATGGTTTAAGGCTATCCACCAACCAAAGGCATGCTCATGGGCATCCGTGTCTCTGACTACAACTCTGAATCTGGAATGACAGGTTGTGGCTTAGGCTCGCTTGAACTGCTGTGTCTCTGGCTGCAACTCTGAATTTGGAATGACAGGTTGTGGCTCAGGCTCGCTTGATGTGGCTTCGAAGCTTTGTAGATGACCACCATTTTCCCCCCTGTCAGGTGCAAGGTGAGATGATGGCCAAAACTCAACTGCAAGTTTGTTCAATATTCTAGAACAAGTTCTGACATGCGACTTAAACATCTTCTTGGCTGTTGATGCCCATTGCCAAGAAGCGATCCATCCAAGATAAATCTTTGTTCTTGCAGGGTGCTTGTTTTTGAAGCATCTGTGTGAAGAGTGGGTGTGTCGACCACAGTGCTTGCATGGGTGAAGATCAAAACAACGATCTTTCATATGGCCAACTCGATCACAGTGTTGGCATTTTTCAATCTGTTGTTTCTGATTTGGAAGAGGAGCAGGATCTAGAATAGCTGAAGGTGAACTGTCATAAAGAAATCCAGCACTCTGAAATTTGATGGGCTTGGAGTAGTCCGGAATATGAAAGGACAACTCCTTGTCATATCCAAGCCCTGTTCTGTGCTTGTTATGGACAAGCTCTTCCCAAGGTTCGATGATGGGCTTGGGAGGTGCAGGCTAAATGTTTGCTTCTGCGTGCTAATCTGCTCTTATACTGGGCATTGAATGTGAATCAACCGCAACATTAATGGCTTGCTGCTTATGGGAGTCTCTTTCAATTTTCTAAACAAAAACAGGTTCAGACTGGCAACTCTTTTGTTGTAACTCCTCTTGTTGTACCTGAGATTCAAGCTGCAAAAACTCCATCTGTCCTTGTGCATTATGTAGGCACGACTGAATGTCAAAGAGAGTGTCTTTGTTGATGTTTACCATCCCATCAACATTGGCATGTATTAAAGTATTCAATAATTCTAATATATTACCTATTTGATCCATTTCACAACAAATGCAACAACAACAACCAATGTGCAGTAATTCAATACAAATGTCTTCTCTCCTTTACAAAGGACTGCTTTTATATAAAGTACAGGAGACAACTCATGATCTTGAACAAAAATAAAAACTCTCTTATCCCAACTTGACACTTCCTGGAACTATGAATTATACAATCTCCAACGTATACTTATAATGGCCCTTAAAATATATGCTCCATTCACCAATGCATAAAAAAGAAACCAACGCACATGTATATACCTCAGCCTTCAACAAAAAATGCGAATTCACCAACACACCAACCAGTTCTATAAGGCCTTTCGATGGTCAACAAAAAAAAAATATAGAATAGTCAAGGTATAGACAGTGTTGAATGTGGCCCGAACGTAGTAAGGGAGGTGGATATATGACTATGGTATATTATTGTTGTATGGTATATATTACAACTTATGTCAGGGTTTGGAGGAGAAGGGAGGAGGCGTAGGTAAGAGCACAGTGAGGAGGGGAGGGGAGCAGTGTATGTGTGGGCGGAGAGAGTGTGAGGGATGCTGCGTGGAGGGGAGGCGAGGGAGCGGAAGTTGAAAGGTCGTCGGGGGAGGGGCAGAGGGAGTGAGGTGAGCGGGAGGAGGAGAGGGGAGCCGGCGTGGGACGAAGGGCAGGTGGAATTGGAAGGGTCGGAGGGAGGGAAGTGGTAGGGGCCGGCGGAATTGGAAGGGGTCGGTGTGAGCTGGCAAGTGGTGCTACGGTGAGGGAACCGACGGTGTTGTGCAGGGGGTAGGGGAGTGGGAGTGACAGAGGGTGAGGGGTGGGGGTGAAGTTGGGATTCGAGCACCAGACGTGGCGCAAGAAGGATTCCAAGGCATCTGCAATGGCGTCGGATGATCTGCCTCTTCCCGTTGCCTTCACGAACAAGGTATTCTTGGTGCTTTTTTTTCTTTGCCTCGTATTTTCTCATATAGAAGTGGAGGGAGAAGGTTCGAATCTCGATCCCGCTTTGCATGTTGAGCCTCGTGGAGATCTTGGCCCTTTTGTCATTCCTGGCTTCTTTCAGTTACTTGTTGGGATTCTTTGGGATCGCCTTCGTACAGAACGTTATTGCCAAGACTTGGGATCTTGACAACGAACGAAATGATAACAAAAAATCCTCTTCTCCCGTCTTACAACAAAGTCCCCAGCTTCAACGCCGTGACAATGTGATTGATAGCAATCATGACGAAGATATTGCATTCGTTGTTGTCAATGGAAGTATGGTATCTCATTTGTTGGAGTTGAGGCTCGGGGACTGCAAGAGGGCGGCTTCTGTGAGGCGCAGGGCGGTGGAAATCATTACCGGGAATTCTTTGGAGGGGAAGGGCCGACGGCCGAGGAGGGAGAGGCAACGTGGGAAGGCTGGTGGAAGTTAAGGCTGATGGAAGTGAAGGTCGAGTGCGTCGAGCACTGTGGGAGGCCGACGCACAAGTGGATACAAGTCGAGAGTGCGGGAGATGGTGGAGAGGTCGATGCACAGGAGGTCCGATTGTATGGAGGAGGGCAGAGCTCAATGCCGAGGAGCTTGCAACTCGACCGAATTAAAACCCCAGTTCGCTCAGAAATAACTCGAGTCGATTCGATCCTCTGGCTCGCAGAGTAAATCCCCCGGCAATAGACAAACTCTCAGGAAGCACTCCTCAAGAACAAATTTGGTCTGGAGGAAGAAATAGAGAGGCTCAAATGGGATAAGAATGTATTGATGACAGAACTTGTCAGACTTAGGTAGCAGCAGCAGTCTATCGATCTTTAGCTACAGACAATGTCTCAATGCCTTCAAGGGATGGAACAACGACAGCAACAGATGATGTCATTTTTGGCAAAAGCCATGCAGAATCCTGGGTTTTTGGCACAGCTTGTGCAACAGAATGAAAACAATATACGTCTTGTGACAACTAATCAAGAAAAGGCGATTACCCAAGCAAGAAGAAAACTCACATGATGGGCAACATGGCCCTCCAGATGGCCAGATTGTGAAGTATCAACTTGCTTTAAGTGATGCTGCCAAAGCATTGTTTATGCAACTTTTCAACACTGAGACTTCTAATAAGTTAGAATCATCATCAAATGGATTGGATAACCTTTTAGATGTTGGACGTTCTTCAAGTGAAGCAATTGACAATGGAAAGGAATCTGACAGATGGTCAGGAGAAGGAGGAGCGTTAGAGACCAACACGCTGTCTAGCACAAAGACCAGCGCTATTCAATGCAGGACAGAAAACCTAACACATTAATACATAAACACACAAGGCCACAGTAATACCACTGTAGTGGGACTGCGTGGGGTTGAGGAATGATTGTGCGTGAGGAGAGTAGTGCCGTTGTATGTCAAGAAGGACCAGCGCTATTCAAGGCAGCGAAGAGCGCATCCCTATTTTTCACAATGAGTAAGAAGAAGGCCACTCATCATGGCTCTGATACCATGTTAAACACATGCATGGTGGGTGAGAAAGTAAACACACACAAAGGGAAAGATAAGTATTAGTTGCCTTTCTATTACTCATAGATGTACATTTATATTACATTAATGTGACTCTTGGATTCCGCATTCCAAGGTCACTTGGACTCCATTTGTCTGTGGGGTTGAGGAATGATTGTGCGTGAGGAGAGTAGTGCCGCTGTATGTCAAGAAGGACCAGCGCTATTCAAGGCAGCGAAGAGCGCATCCCTATTTTTCACAATGAGTAAGAAGAAGGCCACTCATCATGGCTCTGATACCATGTTAAACACATGCATGGTGGGTGAGAAAGTAAACACACACAAAGGGAAAGATAAGTATTAGTTGCCTTTCTATTACTCATAGATGTACATTTATATTACATTAATGTGACTCTTGGATTCCGCATTCCAAGGTCACTTGGACTCCATTTGTCTGTTCGCCTTCCACACCTACCCGTTGAGGATTAGGTGTCCAACATGAACTAGTGTTATTCTTTGGGATTTCTTTCTTCTCCCATCTTCTCACAGATCTGACACAGTCTTTCCACACATGGCCGGTCATGTGACACTTCCCACATCTAAAAGGAACTGTTCAGTAATCCAGAGGTTGTATTATTTTTCCTTACCCCTGGATATCTGAACTTCCTCCACAAACCCTCCCTTAAATCTGGTTTCAAAAAAATTCTTAACCTATGAGTCAAGATATAAGGATTACATTTAAGTATAAATCTTTCAAGTACAAGATTAACATTCTCTTGAATTGATTTTGAGAATGGCTCAGGTTTACAGTGACCAAATTTACTGGTTTTCACGATTTAATTGCTAGTGCTTGATATTTCATGAATTGTGATTTATTTATAGTGACTAAGGATAAAATGAAGATAAGAAAATTATTAAATTTGATGTGCAGTCTGTGATTACTTGCTTTGGAATACAATCTGCATCAGAATTAATTTTTAAATTTCTACTCTTTTTATTGTATTAACCTTGGATCCATTATCCAGCTTTACAGTCTGTTTTTACATTTACATGAACATTTAAGAAACTTCTTAATGGACTGACTGGAAGTTCAATATGGTCTCTTCACAGTCTGCGTTTGTCCACACACATGCAACTACAACCGTCTGCAGCCATAAATTTAGTCTTCTGGTGCTCTGACACTATAGCGGATATGCAAGCTTCTCTTGTGGGTTGGCTGCAATCCAATATATTTCATCGTTGCACCTGCAAAATTAAGTTTGTAACACTTTCTGATGCAGAATCTGTAACACTCCCTGTTGTCGAATTTGCAAACACGTTTTGCAGAAACTTGTGCAAACCATAGTTTTTAAAAACCGCCCGGTTTGAACTGGTAAGTAGTCAAATTGGTTGGTCAGCAACCTTCAGCCAATGATGTAATATCCCTAGGGAATTTTTCCCTTTGGGTTTTAAGAACATAAGAGAATATTGCACCAAATTAGTGTCCTTTACAACTCTCCCCAGTGACAATTAAGAAGCAGCAATGAACAGATAATCAACATCAACAGAATACACCAGTTTATAACTCACAGGTTTACTCCCTAATGCAATTATAGTGCTGGACAATTAGGAGCAGTAATATACCAGAGATTGCATTAAACCATTCACAATTCATGAACAGGAAACCAGGTCTCCATACATATGGGATTTAGCCCACAATCCTTCAATATTCACACCACAATTGAAGTACATATAACTGCTAAATTAGTAGCTATTATACTACCCTACTAATCTGTCCTGACCTTATAATCAGCTCAGAAATCAGTCAGCCTACTGCCTCCTAGCTGTGACTTGGCACAGGCTGTTTGCTGCCATAGACTCGACCTGTGGAATCTGTTGGAGAATGTAACTAAGTTCGGTCTTCATAATTGTATCAAAATGAATTATATATATATATATATATATATATATATATATATTTTTTTTTTTTTTTTTTTTTAATATTTAAATTTAAATTTTTAATTTTTCTTTTTTTCAAGCATGGGCTTCATGCTAAAAAAATTATTATTTCAGTAGTAAAACATGTTGTTCATGCTTTTAGGAGTCCTATTTTGACCTATTGTAAAGAAGAAGGAAAAAGAATTTTTCGAATTGTAATTTGGGTTAAAACAGCTTCTAGATGCCAAGTTGGCCTACCTGTCAAGTCGGCCCTGCCCCAAAGGACATGTCTTTTCTAATCCCTCTGGACAAGTATAAATAAAGGAAAGTTGGAGCTTATTTGGACACACACAATTGGAGCATCTGATCTTGAACTTTCGTAGAGAAAGAGGAGGGCCAAAATCTGAAATGGACAAGAAAAAGGAGGATTCTTCTTCAGTTCAATTTTGTGGAAGTTCTGCCTTGACATATCTATTGTTGAAAATCTGTTTCTGATGATCTACATTTTGCTGGTCTCTTGTTGTTCATGATTTTGCTGAACTGAAGGAAGGATTCTATAAGAAGATAATTTTCTGGGTTTTCCCCTTGGAGGGTTTTTTCCCTGGCTTGGAGCTTATATCTTGTATTTTATGTGATCTTGTGATCTTCATGTTTTACGCTTGCTAGTTGCTTGATAAAGAAGAGAAACATAATAGGATAATGCCAACAAATTAACAAGTAATTATCAAAGAAAAGGAGAATTTTAATTTAATGTGCAAACCTCCCATTTCTTCAACATGGAATCAGAGCTAAGGTTTGATTACAAAGGCTTGAAGATCACTCTGTTGGATGAACTCTTTTAGCCTTTGCCCTAAAGTTTTTATCTCTGAAGGTTGAACAAAATTCTGGGCTCAACATCTCTGTGGATTCACTCTATGCTTTAAAGACTCGCTATACTCCTGTAACGTTTCTATGGCTGCTTTTCAGTCTGTAGAATATAATTATTGTAGCTCGCTTGCATTGATAGAACAGTGGCATCGTTATCTCACTATGGCATTACATTGTACAAAGCACATACATATCAAATAGTGGCTCTCACAAATTTTTTTGTGGATCTATATATAAGTCTTGGGCTCGCTGCAATACATATCTCTGAGGTGGTTAAGATTATGCACTATGATCCATATTGGAGGCTCGCTCTTGTAATCCGTGGGAATCTCGCATATATGACACGGTCTCTCTCACTCTGAGGCAAGTGACAACATGTAACACAAAAGGTAATGGATTCCAAATGTGAAGAACAAACTTGTGAATGAACAATATCTCACTATGGCATTACATTATACAAAGCACATACATATCAAATAGTGGCTCTCACAAAATTTTTTGTGGATCTATATATAAGTCTTGGGCTCGCTGTAATACATATCTCTGAGGTGGTTAATATTATGAACTGTTGGAAACACTGAGAGGGGGGTGAATTAGTATTTCTTTTCAATTGTTAATTTTACCAGTTAGATCAATTATATTTAGAACACAAAATGAACAATGATGGAATAGATACTTTTATTAATTTCTTCTTTACAATAAGTAAAGTGCAATAATGATATATGGTTCCAACCTTAGATGAAGACTCCAATCTTCCAGGCTCCAACCTGTATTGTGCCAAGCACCGACTTAGTCTTTCCAAGGCTCCAACCTTGTCAATTTGAGGCACCAACCTCTAGGGCTCCAACCTTATCTCCAGTACAGGCTCCGACCTGGTTTCTTGAGGACTCCAATCCTCTAGGGTGCCAACCCTATCTTCCAAGGCACTAACCTTGTTTCTATGAGGCTCCAACCAGGGCGCCAACCCTATCTTCCAAGGCACCGACCTTGTCTCTATGAGGCTCCAACCTCCTGCTTCATTTCGTCAAGATATATTTGGTTATACTTCACGGCTCCCAATGTCCTCTTCAACGAGCCCTGACAATCTTCAGCTTACTCTTCATTGTAGACTTCACATCACGTCATCAATGACAACCTTTTCTTCGTATGAAGGTGTCTCCACTGCTCTTCATCATACCCAAACAATTTCTCCAAGTTACCTCATGATGTCATCAACGATGCATCATGATAACAATATATCCAAGTTCAGTTTCAAAGTGTCTTCACAAGATGCTCCAAGATGTTGTCAAAGTGTCCAAACAGATCTTCAAAACAACGTTCCTTCAAGAGTGCTTCAAGCCCAAAGCCCAATCAAGAAATGCACAATATATTTAATTGATCCAAGTATAATCTTCAAGTCTTCAATCTGCTGTCCCAAGAATTCTTCAAGGGTATCTTCAATAACCCTTGCCCAATTTTGATATCTCTCCAAAATTCTTTCAAGGAATGGTCTTGAATGTTTCCAAAGTATCTCCACAGTCACTGGACTATCACATGTCAATAAACTCAGACCCAAGATTCAATCTACCCATGAGAAAATGATACTTCACACAAGTTCCAAGTCACTGCACCTTCACACAAGGTGAAATCACCACAAGGTAACTGTTCGAGCTTTTATGCCATCACAGGTTTGAGGTACTGTCTACAAAACTGAGCAAATCTGAGCCTAAACTAGGCCTCTTCCATAGCAATGTTCACTGGTTCGAGTTGGTATATAAATCAACAATCTTGTTACATTATCACAGTCAAATGACAGTCCATTTGTTGACCCTTCAAATCTGAGTTCTGTGGTAAGTTATGTCACTATTCCGAGCTTCCAATAAGGGCAGCAATCCGAGCTTCTAGTTTGAGGCTTGTCTGAAATCTTCCTAGCACTTGACTGAGTTGTAGCTCTGTTTTACGCCTTAAATTCTGAGTTTCGTAGCTCACTGGTTAGGGCTTCCTGTGCCACTGTAACAACCCTCAACTCAGCCTTAAAACTCTTTCAATGTTTGCACCATCCTTCATCCCTTTTAACCTTATACTTGGCCTCCTTCTAGACTGTTATTACAGACTTTATATGGCCCAAAACTGCCCTAAAGTAAGGTTCTTTTTAACACATCCAAAACGCAGATGCTTAGCACTATTCCTCAATTCTGAAGCCTCCAAAACACAGGTCCGAAATTTCCACAAAGAAATATGCCCAAAACAGAGATATCCCTTGGCCTCCTTGCAGCGTTTTCCCTTCACTCTGAAATCTTCACCAAATTCTGTGTTTTTTTCACCAAACTTGATGCCAAGAATGAAGTGTCTAACATTGTATATATAGTGGTCTTTGCAAGCTAAACCAAAAAGGCACGTCACTGTTTGGAGGCCGACTTGTGTCCTTGAGCATAGGTCGGCTCAATGTTAGAGTTAATTTCCTTAACTTAAAAAATCAATATCTCCCAAACTATTTGGAGTTTCGGGGCAAGTAAGGGCTCGTTAGAAAGAGTAAAAAGTCATCTTTCAGATGGTCTAGGTCCCATGCTGAAAGGATGCCTCTAAGATTGCAAAATTTATTTTTCTTTGTGACTGTCCTTAAATTTAGTGCAGAAAATATTTGGGACAGAATGAGGAGTGTTTGGGACAGAATGAAGTCATTAGGGAATTAATGTGAGGTCTCCACTTGTTATGTCTTTAATCATCATATGTCATCACCATATATTTCATCATGTGTGCCATCAATGTCACCATGTCATCAAGATAGTGCACTGATATGTCATTAACCATATGCAGCATGCATCAATTTGTTAGAGTACGGGCTAGGTCATCACAAGGAGAGCTTCTTCATCAAGAGTCACTATGAGCATCATTAATAGCTTGACATCTTCACAAGGTTAGAGAAACCTTAGCATCTTCATTAATGGCATCCTTGGCACCTAGGGATTGCATGAGGCTCATTGACATCACAAGAATATTTGCTATCTCAGTTAATGCCATATTGACATCAATGACAACCTTGACTAACATGCACTATGATCCATATTGGAGGTTCGCTCTTGTAATCTGTGGGAATCTCGCATATATGACACGGTCTCTCTCACTTTGAGGCAGGTGACAACATGTAGCACAAAAGGTAATGGATTCCAAATGTGAAGAACAAACTTGTGAATGAACAATCGGTTCAGTGGATGGATACAAGTAGTTGGTTCTGAATTTGGTTGGATGAGCTTGTTGACTAAGGTTTTTTGGTCATGCTTCGAATCTTATGGAAGTCTTGTTGTGAAAAATACTCTATGGTTAGTCCAATTGGCTTTGTTGTTACATGACGCGGAGCACTGCTATTCAAACACATCGTTCCTAGTTCTAAAACTTTGACAAATGGAGACAACTTTTTGGTTATGATAACGAAGGTCCAATAACAAAAGCATAGTCAACTTTTGAGAGGTCTCGAGCATTGATGCTGGTGCATTAATACGTTAGATCGAGCTAGCTATGCATGGTTCTCGAGCTATATATATATATATATATATATATATATTACGCTGTCAGCAGAGACGTCTATTGACTCTTATTAACATGTTTGTGTAGAGGAATGGAAAATATTACAAGCTTTGTATAGTGGCAACTCGCAATTCTGAAGCTTGCTTTCTTAACTCTGCGATGACTCGCATCACAGTGGCTCGTTGGCACATATAAGTTGGCTTCTACAGTTCACATATATATGGTGGTTCACATAATTGTTAGAGGTTGAACGTATATGCTCTTTGAGGCTCAAATTTTATGATGATTTGTTTGCATTCTGCTATGTGACATTGCCTTCTACACTTGTATCGTAATCTCTGCATATACAAAGATGGGTTTCCACTATCCCTGTAGTTGTGGTAGTGAATGAATCATTCGAAAAGCTAACTTAAAGGTTCTAAAAGGGGAAATGATTGGGGAAGAGGCTTTGTCTACATTGCAATCAAGTAGAAAACTGGGATACCATGGAGAGATATTGGAAATAATAATTTAAGTGTGTTATCTCTGCAATGGGTGATATTGTCTCATTCTCCAACAATGTCATTGCATTAGTAACCCAACAAAATCGCTTTTGTTTGACTACAATAACTATTCCATGAAGTGAATGTTTTCATTTGGCTATAGTGATGTTAGGCTACATCACTGGTCTTTGAAGGACATATGTAGTTCCTACACCCATTGGCTGGTCTATGTAGTTTCGTTTGGTTACAACGAGGACTTACTCCAGCAAAGAAGCCAACCTAAAACTTGGACTTATAGAAAGTTTGAAATATGTCACCTTGAGTGAAACTTGTAAACTATGGTAGTATTACATCCGAAAGATCAAGTTCATCTCTACCTAACAGTCAATACATGGAACTTAGCCTAAGCTAGCAGCTCAACTAAAAGGTTTTGTAATTGGAGAAGAAAAGGCACATTTGTTGAAGGATGATTGGACTTGAACTCTATAAAGAAGAGGTAAAGTCGCATATATTGTAAATTTTTATGTAAAAGTGTATCTAGGAATAATTTAGTGCATGGTTACTCATATTTAGACATCATGGCTAAATTATTTTATTATGGACACACTTAGAGGGTGGAAAAATATTTATTCCCTCTTGAGTCTTTTAATTAATTTTTTTGGCAAAAATAAAAATAATTAGCTAGAAAATCATAAAAAATTTGTGGGTCGAAAAGGAATCAAATTTTAAGGGTCGTCCACCAAGGAAAAAATCGATTTTTTAAGAGAATTGGATCACTTCGAACTCGGTGGTTAAGTCAAAGTGATTTTTTTGAGAATAAAAGTCCAAAAAAATAATTTTTAGGCTAGGAAAAAATGGATTTTAAGAGAAATTCGAATTTTTCCTCAAAATAAAAGAAATAAAATTCAATTGGCGAATGAGATCAAGTTATTTCAATTGAATATTGATGGATGAAATTATTTTGACGAGGATCAACCCAACTAACTATTATTTTCCACTTGGAGGGGTTTTCTTCTCTCATTTTCTATAGAAGGAAGCTATCAAGCTCCTCATTCAATCTTTGAATGATGTAACAATTATTTGATGTATTAAGCAAGGCTCTGCTGGAATTTATTTGCACTTAATAAAAAGTCTTTGGGGTTCAATTCAAGGTGTCTCTCGCTTGTTGATCTGTGGTATGTGTTGGATGATTTTTTGATATGCTTTGAACTATTATAACATTGATTATTATTTCAATCGGTAGTAGTAGGAACATCTATTAGCACAGGTATCTTGCTTTAGGTGTTGGGTTAGAGTAAATACTTTAAGTCTAGTAGATTTGGCAAGTATCTCCATGTCTCTAGATTTCTTGTGTGAATCAAACCCCTTTTGTTTAATAATCTATCATTTGAAGTGCATTAAGTTATAGGCTGCTCCAACTTGGCCTCCAAGTCCACATACTGTGAGGATCACACCCTTTTGGCTCCAAGTCTTGATCTTTAACAAATTTTTTATCCAGAGGGCTTTGTAAAAATTTTAAAAAATTATTTTCACATTATCTTCAAATTTATTTACTTGTGCCATGTTTTAGTATGCTAAATGTGAAAGCAAAGTTTATTTTGTAAATATTGTAATTTTTTTTTCCAATAAATACTAACCTTTTATTTTTGTATAACTATTGGGGTTTTGGGGTTTTTGTATATATTTGGTTCTTGGCTCTCTATTTCTCATTTTCGCAGGTACATTGGCTTGAGGATTTGAAGAGATTTAAATATTGAGGAACCATTAGCCTCACCTATGTTGGAAAGTTTAACTAGGATCGATCTTCATATTGACTATGAATTATGTAATGTAGAAGACAAAAGATAATAAAACATATTTTTGATATGCTTGCTTCATGGGTTTCATGAGCAAGGTTTTATTATAGGTCAAAAGACTTCTTCTTGATGTCTTTTAGGGATTTGTCTCTTGGTCATAAATGTACTAAGTAAAGTGTCATGTTTATGAAGAGTCAAAGTCTCACTTGTATGCCTAAATACCTTGTCACATAAGCCTTGAAATTATGGCTCAAGATCTATGTTGAAGTAATCTCTCTAGTCGGCCTACGTACAGTGAATTAGACGACCCCTATACCCCTGCATGAGTCAGCTCCGAAGTAGCCCTCCATGTCGGCTCAATAAGGAGATCTGTCCTGTATATATGAGGACAATTTGCGGTTCATTTGGAGCAAGTACCTCGGATGAGTCTGAGGCAAAATAGCGAGGAGAAGTCTGAGTTTTTCGGTGATACAAATCAACAGGAAGTGCAATGTTAGGGCTGCGGAAGCGCTGAAGGTAAGTGCAGATATGAGACTGCACTCAAGTATAAAGTAAGACTGTGTTATAGTGCGGATTCAGGACTGCGTTCAAGCAGGAAGAAGGATGTAGTATCGAAGTTAGGTCTGCGTTCAACATAAAAGGACTGTGTTAAGATATAAGATTAACACACAGTATAGTGTGAAGAAATGATTGTGTAAAACAGTTAGGACAGTACTAGGTCAAGGGTCTGTGTCATGGCCATGGTACTTGTCATTTGAAAGTCTATAAGAAGAATTTCTTGTGGGTTTTCCTCTCTAAGAGGGAGAGGTTTTGGCCCTGGTTGAAGAGCCTAAATTTGTGTCTCTTGTGTTTTGGTAATTGACTTGATGAAAGACATAGTAAGGTAAGAAAAGAACACATAAGTAAGAGAAGTAAGCTCATAAGTAATTATCAAGAAGAGAATTTGAATTAGTCACTGCCCTACCAAATTCTAAACATGGTATCAGAGCTAAGGCGTTGAAGACGAGGGCTACTTGACAAAGAGACACTCAAAGAAGCAAGAATCAAAGTTTACATTGAAAGATCAATTCGGTTTGCAAGGAAGATTCTCAAGGATTCACTCATAAAGCACCAATACCTTTGAAGACACCTACATTGAAGAATTCAATTTAAGAGGGAGTTCTTAACTTCATCTTCATCATCATCAAGGAAGCTGCTAGGAGGAAGTCACCCTATTCAAGTGAGTATCAATGACCTCATCTAATTCTATCAAATTGACTTATTGCAAAGAAAGAAACAAATTGGTTGGGTCATCAAACTTTAGTGCATGGAAGAAGAGGACATATTTGAATCTAATCGAAGATGAAGTTATAGGCTACATCGAAGGATCTACAATTTAACCCTCAAAAGAAGATGCTCCAGCTCATGCCAAATACATGAAAGGAGAAATCAGAGTCGAGAGGATTCTCATAGAATCCATTAAGGACTCACTCATATGAGAAACTAGAAACTGCGAAAGAAATATATGAGAAAATGGTGGAACTATTCTCTGTGAGTACTGCAGGAGAAGCAATCTCTTTGAGACAAGGACTATACAAGATGAAATTGTCAAGAGAGGAGGGAATCACTTAATATTTTATGAGGATTTCTGAAATTAGAGACCAACTGCAGGAATTGGGAAAAGTAATGTTTGATAGTGAGATGACTACAGTGGTATTGAATGCTCTACCGGAAGAATGGGGAAACTTCACTTCAAGCTTATACGGGAAGAAAGAAACAACACCGTTCCACGATCTAGCTCTCTATGTAAAATAGAGGAAACACGATTGAAAGTTGATATAGGATCAAGTGAAGTGCAGCTATTTTGTTGCATGTTTTTGAAAATTTTGGGAATCTAGGGTTTGTAGTGTTGAGAAATCTAGGGCATCAAGATTAAGTGATTTCTCTAAGAGATAACTACTTGTGAATGCTTTTTATTTCTTAGATTAAATTCTTCTCTTTAGATTATTATTATGTTCTCTTTCATCAAATAGTGACCAATGCATAAACAATAAAGAGACAAGAAACACAAAATGTAGGATATCCGCTAGGACCAAAACCTCTACCACTTGAGAGGAAAACTCGAACAAATTATTCTTCTTATAGAGACTTCAATTGACGAATACCAAGACCAAGACCCTTAACCTATTTTCCACTCCAAGACCAAGACACAAAGCCTTCTTCCTCTTCCTTGAGTCAACTCTAGTCAAACCCCTTTGCTTCTTCTATTTCTCGGTTGGCCTTTAGAATTTTGACCACTTGATTTAGTTCTACAACTTTTGGTTTCAAATCAGAAACCCTTGATCATATAATTGACTACCTTAGACCCTTAACACACCTCTATTTAGAAGGAAACTTCATCCTTTTGATTTGGCTTCCCCTTCACCCAACTTGGTTACCTTTTGATGCTTGCAACCTTCTCGACCTCCTTGCTGCAATAGACAAGTCTGAAACTTCGTACATGTGGAGATCCCTTAGCCCAAAACAATCCCAAAACAATACTGGAACACTTCACAACTTCTTCCTCTCTCCTCGCTAGTTCTTAGGTTCCTTCTTGATCACCTTCACACTGTTTAACTTCAGACTTGCTTCACCGAAAATATTTTCTCTGAAAGTATTTCCATTTAGCGCTTGATGTAACTTTTTATCATTTTGTGGATAATATCCACACACAAATAAACGACGACGATGTCCCTTCCCCAGATCTACGATGGAAGGAGGATTCTGGACCCCCCCGCACTCTTGACGATTAACGGAGGGGGGGGGGTCCCAAAAAGTGGATTGTGCCTAAACCACCCCAGGCGATGTGTCAGTCCCACGGTATTTTCAGGGGGTCCCCTCTCAAAACCACTAATCGCTTCACCCCCTCAAAAAAACCACCATCCTACTCTCCTATCCCGTCACCTCCAACACGTCACTTCTTCCAACATGTCACTCCCGTTGCCACGTCCCCTCTCCACGTCATTGAACCGTTAACATTCAAATCTACCCACCATATGAACATTAAACATTTATTTGTTCTCGCTAAATTGACCTGTTTGCAAATTAATCACTCCTGCTCCAAAAACGGTAATAATCTCGTTATCGTCCCGCGCCCATTCCGTTATAAAATCACCCCAAGAGCGTGCATTTCTTCCCTTTCGTGCTTTTACAGTCTATGTAGGTCTTCATTGAGAAAATATACAGTTAACAAGCGTGGTCTGTTGTTAATTCTTTAGCAGAATTTTGATAAGCTAAAACACTCTCGTAACCCCCCTTCATTCTTGATCATTTTGATTGAAAATGTCTAGATGGAAAGGAAAAGGAAAGCAACCCCGGGAAGATCCCATGATCCCACCTGTCCATGATCTTGACAAAACCCCTTTGATCGATACCCAGTATAAAGTTGCAGAAACCCACTGTGATTTTGACCTCTATGATCTCCATAATTGAGCTAAACAAAAATATCTAGATGAGAGTGATGATCTGAGCATCTGGGAGTCCCTCATTCCTCAATTTATCTTTCCCCAAACCTATTTCTTCCCTGAAATCTCCTCTGGGTGTCATCTTCGATACCTCCCCAGCCAGAGGGCAGTTATTGCTCACAATAATGAACTCATTTTCTCCATTTCTCCAGAAAATATTTGCCAAGCCTCGCGATTGACTTCCGAGGCCTCATTACATTCTTTTTCTACGGTGGCATTGGTAGAAATTTAGAAGAAGCTCACTTTCCCTCGACGAGCAAACATATTCACATGTTTTTTACCAGACAACTCTGAATTTTCTAGAACAAATCCCCCCTATCCGGTTTCTATATTTCTAGAAATGTCCAAACAAATGATATCCATGGTTACTCGTTTGCTATGATACTATAAAGATCAATGGGTCCATGAAGCAATTTTCGGCTTTCTGTTAGTGTTTGCAGTAGGATAAAAACCTTCTATTATCTTCAATTATAGTTATTTTTTATCAGATATCATGCATGAACAATTTATGGAATTTAAAGCTGAAGGTGTCTTCAAACACCAGTTAGTTTTGGTGTATCTCATGTTGTTTTAGAAAGCATAGAGGTTCAAGGTTCCATTGTAGAAGATGGATGATAAGGGTAATCCATTGTGAGTAATCCATTGGAATTCTCTAGTTAGGAATAACTCAAAGGAGTATTCATATACACATTTTGTGGATAAGTTCCTTCACACATATTTGTGTTTTCTCTCCGGGGTTGTCATTCCAAGGATTTCACCAGAAATCAACAAATTTGTGCATCTTGCAGCACAGTAAAAGATTGGAGACTGGTACTTGTAACATAACGATACAAAAATAAGGGTTTATGGATCAGAGCTTCCTCCATACATACTGCCAGTATTTGTACCAATCATAATTTTTGCACTAGAGTATGCCAGACATATGATGAATATGGATGAACTACATTTTGTGTCTAATAAGAAGAATGCACAGTTCAAATTAAAAGCTCGTGCAGGTCCCTAAATAATAAATACCAGAGCAACAAATTAAAGAAGTGGAGGAGACTTTGAAACAGATAAAATTTAAACCAAGTTTCACATTGTCCTATGATCCTCTAGGCATAATTTGGAAGCTAGTTGAACAAAAGATCACCCCATATGCACACACACCAAGCCCTGATATTGATAAATATGCTAATCAGGAAGAATGGACTGAAAACACCCTACAGGAGGCTGAAGAGCAGCTTGTCTGTTAATTTTTGGCAACTAGGTCCAAACTCCATGTTGCACTGCTCATATGACGATGGTCATATTTTTGTTGGATTCCTCTTTTGGAGAGGTGCAAGATTGATCTAAAGATCATCTTGTTTGGATGAGTAGAACATATATTTTGAATATATTTTCCACACATGCAAGGTCAACCAGATTTGTAATGTAGCCTCATATGCCTAATAAATGTGTCACACACCCTCACTGATGGATATAAATTGGAGAGACTTGGAGGTCATTTTCATCATCAACTCATCACACATTCTCTCATTGCAATCTGATTGGTTCGATAGCCTTTGGAGGCCTTCTTCCCTTCACACGTGCAGAGCTGAACTCTGAAATTTGTGTATCTGTTTAGGGCTTGTTTGTTGCAACGTTGACCAACGTTGATCGTGGTTAGCCCTTGGTCGTTTGACCTCAAAACTCTGCCCAAATTCTGATTTTGAGAGGTCGTACTGCTGGGCACTAAAATCGAGGAAATCAAAGATGTTTGATCGAAGCCCTAATCTGCATCGTTGACTTTTTGTTGCTGTCCTGCCTTGACTTTTCTGCGTTGACTTTGGGTTGACCAACATTCACTAGTGATGAGCTGTCTTTGAGGGCTATGGGTGTGACACTTGGAGGATTCGCTAACTGAGAAAGACTTTGCTGGCTGAAGCATCCTGTTGATTGCCGTAATGCACAATATCTCGTAACTTCGCTGGACAAAAGGAATTGTGAATCTGATATATATTTTTCACTTGTCTTCTGTCGATCTATTATTGTTTTCTATCAACATTTTACTTTCATGTTTATGTGAATTGCTATTTTGTATCGGCCCTAAGAAAGATTGATGTAAAATTGCATTAAGCATAGAACACCATGGTTATCTAAATTTAGCATGGTATCAGAGCTGAGGTGAAGACAAAGTCCAAACTGGTGTTAGAAGCAATCATTGAAGGAGGTTATCTAAATTTAACATGGTATCAGAGCTGAGGTGAAGACAAAGTCCAAACTGGTGTTAGAAGCAATCACTGAAGGAGGAAATCCTATCAAGGACAAATGGCCTCCTCAACCTACAAGGGTTTCAAGGATGATGATAAATTGACTGATAAGTCCGCATGGAAGATGTCCTTGGATTTGGTACTAGAAGATCAAGATGTCATGGCGTATGTGTAGGGGAAGATTCAAGAGCCTCCATCAAATGCAACATCTGCCACTGAGACAAAGTATAGAAAGGGGGAAATCAAAGTAAAGATGATTATCCATGATTCTATTCATAAGCACTTGGTTGCTTACATTTCTAAGTTGAGCACATCTAAAGAGATGTATGATACGCTGGTGAGCATGTTCAGGGCTAGCAATGCTAATCAAATCCTTTTCTTCAAGAATCAATTGAAGAATATCAAGAAGGGCAAGGATGAATCTATTCAATCCTATTTTATGAGGCTCATTGAAATAAGGAATAACCTCCTAGCTATTGGGGAAGCAATATTTGATCGAGAGATGGTTCTTATTGCTCTTGGAGGTCTCCCCCGTGATTGGTATGCATTCAATACCACTATTTTTAATAATAATGTGATTCCTGATTTTGATGAAATATTGACGAGATGCACTCAAGAGGAAACAAGAATGATGGAGTATGCCTCTAATGGAAATGGAAGTGACCTTATTTCCTTCGTCACTCATGCAAAGAAGAAAAACAATGGTGACCCGAGAAATCAAAACCATTGAAGAGCGGGGCCCAAAGGAAGGAAGGGAAGATGTTACACTTGTAACAAGACTTATCACTATGCAAGAGAGTGCCCTTACAGAAGGGACTCTCCCAGGGATGACGACAACAACAAATCAAGAGGGAATGGCAGGAACATTAGGTTCAAAGAAAAAAGGAAGGCTCCCTCTGATTGTAGTGGAAATGGGCAACCTTTCAAGAGGTCAAGAAATTCCATGTACGATGAGTCTAATGTTGTTGATAATAAGAGAAATGAATTTATTCTTGTATCTACCCTCTCTGCTTCTTCTCCACTCGACACCCTGGATGTCTGGTTAATTGATAGTGGTGCGTCAAGGCACCTCACTGGCTATAAGGAAGCCCTCTCTAATTTGGTTAAGAAGGATACTAATATGGAAATTATCCTTGGAGATAATGACACCTATCCCGTGAAAGGGATCTGGACTGTGACCCTCCATCTACCTCAAGGTCAAGTCCTTCGATACAAGATGTGTTGTACTCACCTGATTTGAGGAAGAACCTTGTGTCCTTTTTGGCAATGGAAGACAAAGGGTTCAAGGTGGCATTCACTGATGGAAAGGTACATATCTGGAAGAAGAACTTCAAGGAAGCTCTTACTATTGGTTTTAGAGTTGATACACTCTACTAGGTTGGAGGAAGTTCACTGGGGGCTATGTCATGTGATACAAGTCTTCAAACAAAGCTATGGCACCGGAGGTTTGCACACCTTGATTTCAAAGCCCTTCCTGAAGCAAGGAAGGTGGTGACAGGGATGCCCGAATTTAAAAATGAATTCGAAGAATCTTGCAGAGAAGCTGGCATTAAGAGGGAGATTACAATTACATACACTCCTGAGCAAGATGGTGTTGCTGAAAGAAAGAATAGGACCATTGTGGAAGCTTCTCGTGCCATGCTATGTGACCAAGGTCTTCCGAAGTTTCTATGGGGAGAAGTTGCGAACATTGCTGTGTACGTTCAAAATAGATGCCCGCATTTCATTCTGGACTCCAAAACTCCAGAAGAAGTCTTCTCTGGTAAGAAATTTGATGTTTCTCATTTTAGAGTTTTTGGTTGTCCTGTTTACTTTCATGTGCAGAAAGAAAAGAGAAGAAAGCTGGATGCTTATGGAAGGAAGGGAATGTTTGTGGGCTACAATGAAACTTCGAAGGCATATAGAATCTATGTGCCTGGTCAAAGAGAAGTGGAGATATGCCACGATGTCACCTTTGATGAAGATGCTGCCCTCAAGAAAGTGAGAAATCTTCCTAGCTCTAAGGAAGACAAAGAAGATGAAGAAGCAGGGAAGGAGGAAGAGCCGAAGGATGACTTGATGCCCTATGTTGAAGGACCTATGGATCCCATTGATCCACCTCCTTTAAATAAGAGAAGACCCTCATGGCTCAAGGATACTCTCACAGATGCCGAGAGACATATTGCCCGAAGGGGGACATTCCGTGAAAGCAAGAAGCCGAAGAGATACCAAGGGTATCTAGTAGCCATGAATACGATAATACAATCTGAGCCTGGATCATTTGAAGAAGTCATCAAGCATCAAGTTTTGAAGGATGCTATGCACGAAGAATATGAGTCCATTATGAAGAATGATGTCTGGGAAGTGGTCGCCTCGAAATGGCTCTATAAGATCAAGCATGGGTCTGATGGAAGTCTTGAAAAGTACAAGGCAAGATTTGTTGCCCGAGGCTTTTGTCAAAAAGAAGGCATAGATTATGATGATATATTTGCACTTGTGGCCCACTATACCACCATTCGATCTATTATTGCCCTTGCTGCAACGCAAGGATGGAGTCTCCATCAGATGGATGTGAAGACTACTTTTCTACATGGTTCTATAAAGGAAGAGGTGTATGTGGAGTAACCTTCGGGGTTTAAAGTCCGAGATAGAGACACTTATGCATGCTAGTTGAAGAAAGCCCTCTATGGGTTGAAGCAAGCCCCCAATGTTAATCTAAGTTGTCATTATTGGCAATAGGATGCTTGATGACGATGAATGATGATGGATGACCATACTGAAGGTTTAGATGATTATATGGATTATGAAGGACTCATGAAGATACATATCATTATGGAATGATAACCTTATGATAAAGTAGGCTATGATCAAACCATAAAAAACCTCTTGTCATTCTGTCCTACCTCTATTTCAGCACTTGTAAATGACCTGTCATATTAAAAATTATATTTTCACTACCTTGGAGGCAAAACTTTTCTATGAAATCTTCACCACCATTTAAAGCATAATTTTAGCTTTCCAATGAGCTATTACTTGGCTTGAAACTCTAAATAGTCTAGGAGAAATTGATTTTTGACGATTATATATCCTATTTTTGACATATAGCCGACCTATGCCCTATCCCTAATGTCAGCCTCCCTCAGAAGGTTACGTCTCACACCCTAATGCGTATTAATAAGACCTTAGACCTCATTTTCTCTCAAAAAATTCAGTGAATATACATAGAAAGGAGCAGTACAATTCACAACTCGTGAACTTAGAAGAGAGGGAGCCTTTTTAATAAAGAGAAAGAGACAACGTATTAGCTTGGGTTGTCTTTGGATAATTAGCTGAGACTGAGCCACGAAAACATACTTACAGGCAGACCCTTGAAGTTGAATTATGTTACAGAAATCTCCAGAAGCTCGGAGCTGTCTCACATCTCCAAAAGCTCGGACCTATCTCACAATGCAGCTCAGATAAAATCGTTGGCTCGGGTCTGTTTGCTTATCTCACAACTCAGATAAATTCTTGGATCTGTCTCCATTTATTACAACTCAGATCCTCTAAACCTTTGGCTCGGAACAGTCACTTGGCCTAGAATTGCGGTGACCAGCAGTGTAGCTCAAATCTGTTTGTGAATTGAAGTGGTTAAGGACTTCTTGTTGAGATTTTGTGTATTTGGGGTAGCATCAGTTGTGCTCTAGCTCCCAAAATTTGAGGAAGGACTAGAGTACACTTAATCTACAAGACCCAGAAATGGGTTTGGGAAATTTCATCTGGTTTAAGAGATATTAAATTAATTAATTATTTTAATGTATTTTCTAAGTTAAAACATAGAGAACTTAAATAATTTAAGTGAATTTAGTTAAACATGTGATGAAATTGTCTTAAGTCACACGGATCAAGCTTTCTTTTAATATTAACCATTGATTCAAGCTCTGATCATGGCCGTTGGTTTCCCAACCAGAAAAGTATAAAGGAAAGGCTTGGGGTCATTGAAAGACACACAGAGGCAAAGCACTAAAGCTAAAGCTGAGATTCTAGGGCGAGTTTGCTAAGAATTCTCAGAAGTGTTTCAGCGATATAGAGGGGAATTTAGGCCAAGGGGATGATCTGATCCCGGGGTCTAGAATCAACAAGAGACAGAGATCAGCTCAGAGAGACAGCGCAGAGAAGCAGGAGAGTAACAGCAGCAAGGACAGTGCAGTACCTCAAGGACTGTGTGTTTTTCAGTTGGAAGCCCTTGGGGGTTACATAGAGACCCTAAGGGGCAGCGTAAGGATTGCGTCACCTAGTCTGGGGTAACACAACCCTTTCCGGAGCAGCGCTGAGGGATGCAGAGGCTTCAAAGGCTAATGCAGAGGCTTCAGGGACAACGTTGGGGTTTCTAGGCCCTAATTTTGGCTGAGTCTTGTAAATCTCGTTTGAGGGTGTGGATCAGTCATTATTTTGGCTTTAGAACAACCAATGAGCTGTAGATCTATTATTTCTTTGTCGGGTTTTCTAGATCGTGAACCCAAATTTGTTGTATTCAAAAAATTCTTAATAATAAAACCCTCCAGCAGCTAGAAGACCGGTTTTCCCACATTGTGTTTTTCCGGGGACTATTTGTCCAAAAAATATCCGTGTCACTTTGTCTATGTGTGCATGTACTTGTTCTAGATCTGAATTGGTGAAGAACTGTTATGTGTTTTGCTTCGATTGTAATCTAAATTTATTCAGTTAATAACTTATCTAAGTAGGATGAGCATAACTAGATTAACAGTAAAAATTTCTGCATAATTGTAAGATTCAGATTTTTTCACATTTCTTAACCTATATTACAGTGCAGTGTTTTTTGTGCTATCTTTTAATAAAGGAAAAGAGAGAACGTATTAGGTTGGGATGTCTTTGGATAACTCGCTGAGTCTGAGCCACGAAAACATACCTATAGGCAGACCCTCAAAGTTGAATTCTGTTATAGAAATCTCCAAAAGCTCGGACGTGTCTCACATCTCTAGAAGCTCAGACTTGTCTCACATCTCCAGAAGCTCGAACCTGTCTCACAATGCAACTCAGATAAAAGCGTTGCCTCGAGTCTGTCTCCTTATCTCACAGCTCGGATAAATTCTCGGATCTGTCTCCATATATTACAGCTCGGATCGTCTAAACCTTTGGCTCAGAACAGTCACTTGACCTGGAATTGCGGTGACTGGCAGTGTAGCTCAAATCTGTTTGTGAATTGAAGTGGTTAAGGACTTCTTAACCTATATTACAGTGCAGTGTTTTCTGTGCTATCTTTCGGACTTGTTCTAGCTTGAAACTGGTGCTGGCTGTGGGGTAGTGTGTTGTTGTTGTAGTCTGGTATTAAAATCTTGGTACAATGAAGTCATGGTACAAACTTTGGCACATAATTGATAAAGAAGTATGATATAGAATAGCTGGTGTAGTTTGGTGCAATGGAGGATCTTTGAATCAATCATTTGATAACAAAGCAAAGAAGGATTGGTGTCCTTGGAGTAGGAGCTCCTAAACACAAGGTTGGTGCCTTGAGAAGATAGGGTCAAAGCCTCATCAAAGTCCAAGTTGGTGCTTGGAAACAGGTTGGTGCCTAAAGCATAAAGGGTTGGTGCCCTCACATAATTATTGTACTCAATTATTTGAAAAAGGATTGAAGTTCTATTTGATCCTTAATATTATTATTATTATACACTTCTTTGTTTTAATTCTAAAGAATCTAACTGGTGAAAAAAATAACAATTGAAAAGAAATACTGATTCACCCCCCTCTTAGTATTTCCAACAATCGGTATTAGAGCCAGCTTCTTCATTATCAGCCTAATAGCTGGAAGAAGGATTCTTAGACACAATGAAGAACACAGAAGCAACAAGGAAGTTGCCTATCTTTGATGGTACAAATTTTGGTTTCTGGAAGAAGAGGATGTCCTACTATTTAATGTCCCTTGGTCCTGAAGTTTGGCATTATGTTTTGAATGGGTACAAAGCCCCTTCCACTCTTCCAACTGATCCAGATGAAAGAAAAGCCTACATTGCTAATGCAAAAGCCTTAAATTCCATCACTAGTGGAATCACCGATTCTGAATTCACAAAAGTCATGAATTGTGACTCAGCCAAAGAAGTATGTGATAAGCTGGTTGCCCTATATGATGGAGACTCCAAAGTTAAGAAGGCAAAGCTTCAAACCTATAGAAGACAATTCGAGAGTCTGAAAATGGATGATGAAGAAGATATTGCATCATACTTCCTCTGAGTAGCTGAAGTAGTTAACTCTCTTAAAGGGCTAAGAGAAAATATTGAAGAAAGCACTATTGTTCAAAAAATCCTAAGGTCTCTTCCTGACAGATTTGACTCCAAAGTAAGTGCCATAGAAGAAATGAAGGATCTAGATACACTCAAGATGGATGAACTTCATGGAATCCCCATTGCTTATGAAATAAGAAAAGGAATTCCAAATTCCAAAGAAGCAACATTCAAAGCCTTTTAGAAATTTCTATTTTCCCACCCCGGTTTTTAGTTTCACCTTGTTTCTCCAATTAGTTAAATGCCCTTTCCCATAACCTTACATTCAACACGCTGGAAAATAAATATTTTCTGAAAACACAAATTCTGGAAAATTTTCACAGTGCTGGAAATTGTAGAAATAAAAATCCGCAGACTAAAACAACCACACAAAACATTTTAGCACAGTGATTTTTGGTCAACATGACCCTGGAAAAACCCCCTACAACTCTTGGGGAAAACCAGTTCGAAAGCTTCTCTTTATTTTCTGAATATTGCTTTTACAATGATGTAGAAATTTACACAGAAAAAATTACAGCAACTTTGAAACATAACATATCTCGAAAATCGTGCCAAACTCCACCTCGGTTTCCGTGCTCACAAAACAGAAAAATTACAGCCTTCAAAACTGTACGAACAACCTCGAAAACAATGTCGGAATGGCTGTACGACCTCCCTCGAAATCTGCAGTTTTCTCTCGAAATTCGTGCCCACTTGCCTCGAACTTCGTGCTCAACCCTGCTATACGGATTTGCTGAAAGTTAGTGCTACTGCCCTCCTTCTTCTTACTGATCAGAAAATTCTCTTCAACTTTCTCCTCCTTCTCTCAATCTGTTCATGAAAGAATTAATGAATGAATGACATTTTCTCTCATTTTCCTCCTTTAATAGAACTCTAAGTGACTTTTGGGTTATCCCCAAATCCAATGGCTGAAATAGCTTTAGATTTAGGGCTGAGATTAAATGCTCTTTTAAATCTCACTTTCTATTTTTTAATTCACCCCACTTTAATAAAGACCCACTTAGTCATTTATTTCCAAAGTCACTTTTCCTTTCTAATTTTACATCAACTTTATTAAAGTCACTTTAAAATTAGACTTTAGTAACTTTATCACTTAAAGTCACTTTTAAATTATATTTTACTTTATAACTTTATAAAGTCACTTTAGGAGAAAAATTAAATTCTTTTGGACATTTTTCCCTAGGCCAAAGATCAAAGCCTTAGGGAACCACCTGTCCTCCGGTAACCAAATTTCAACACTCCCTCTTACCGATGAATGTGTTCCTCACCACACCCGTCTTATCTCTGAAGTAGACATGCTTGCTCTGTGGTAAGGCTTTGGTAAGAATATCTGCAACCTGCTCATCAATGGGAATATATTCGAGCTTCACAGCTCCCTTCTGCACATAGTCTATGATGAAGTGATATATGATGCCGATATGCTTTGATCGATCATGAAATACTGGATTCTCCGTGAGTTTAATGCAACTCTGATTATCACAGTAAATCACTGAAGGTCTCAACGGCTGAACAAATAAGCCAAACAACATCTTGCGAAGCCAGATGGCCTCACAACTAGCTAGACTGGCTGCCATATACTCTGCTTCCGCTGAACTCAATGCTACTGATTGCTGCTTCCGGCTGAACCACGACACCACTGCCGAACTCAACCCAAAACAACACCCTGACGTGCTCTTCCTATCAGAAGCACAACCTGCCCAATCTCATTCCATCCCCCTGCCTATAATCCAGACCATACTCCACTGTCCCCTGCAAGTATCACAAAATGTGTTTTGCAGCAATCCAATGAAACTTCCTAGGCTCACACATAAACTGACTCATCGTGTTGACTGCAAAACATATATTTGGTCTGGTGTTGACCAAATACATCAAGGAACCAATCAGCTGTCTGTACAATGTGGGATCCACCAACTCAGAATCTGAAGCATGAAGCTTCTTCCAGTTGGTGATCATCAGTGTCGACATGGGTCTACAATCCTCCATGTGGAATCTGCCGATGATGTCCACAATATACTTCCCCCGCCCCAGAAGAAATGCCCCTCTCCCTCCCTGTTTTTTTTTTTTTTTTGCCACACCTCCAAACCTAAAAAGTAATGCACGTTTCATGTCCCTTCATCTCCAAACTCCGCCGCAAGATCTCTGGCAGTTGCTCTATGAGTCTCTCTCCGCACCCTCGTAATGACCGAAGTCATCCACATACAAACAACACCGAATGAGAGAGGCTCTCACCCATCACAATATAGTAAAAGGTTCAGATCTCCTTTACTCTTTTCAGAAACCCATCTCCGCAAGTATGTATCTATCCCCGAGTACCAAGCTCGGTGCTTGCTTCTGTGCCATAAAGGCCTTCGTCCGCACACATGGGACTCCTTCCCATGGCACACAGGATGTTTCAAACGCTCAATGTACACCTCTCCCAAACAACATTCTTCATGATAGAAGAATACTCCTCCTGCATGGCCTCTCTCCAGACTTGCTAGCTAGCTGCCTCCTCATAGCTAGAAGGCTCAGAGTCAAGGATGTTGGCAACCATTGCCATATAGCTACAAAACCTCTCAGGTGGTCTGCTCTCTCTGATCGGCCTCTTAGGCCCAGCAACAGATGTGGCCTCTCTCAAGGTATCCTGAAGCCACTTGGGCTTCCTCTTCCCTGAGCACACTTCTCCTACTGGAGAATGAAACTCCTCCTCCTCATTAGAGGTCTGAATTCCTGACTGTCTGTATGCTGTCCTCCTGCGTGAACCTGAACCTGTAGACGCTGAAGTACCATGTGAACTGTCCATCAGTGGACTCCCTAGTGAACTGCTCTGTGGACTGCTTTGCATGCTGCCCGAAGCACCACCCCTCTGACTCTGTGAGCCACTGCTCACTGACAGACCTGACACCGTAATCGATGTACCTCCGGATCCTCCTGATCCCTGCCCACTGGATCCCTGTGACTGACTCAGCTGCTGCTGGGGGTCTGGCTAATCCAGATACTCTAACTCCCGCGACCTCCTGAAGGCCCTATCCTCCTCGAACTTCACATCCCGCCTGACAACAACTCTCCTCTGTGCGGGAATATAAATCCGAAAGGCCTTCGAGGTCTCACTGTAGCCCACAAAGACACCCTTCTCTGCGGTGGGCTCTAGTTTGGTCCCCTTCTCCTTGGGTACGTAGGAGTATGCAATACACCCAAAGATACGGAAGTGACCAACATCAGGCTTCTTCCCAGAAAAAGCCTCCTCCGGAGTCATATGCCCCATGGCACGACGCAGACTCTTGTTCTGCGAATATACAACAATGTTGCAGGCCTCTGCCCACAAAAACAATGGCAACCCTTGATCATGTAACATGGCTTTGGCAACCCCTCCGATGGATTGGTTCTTCCTCTCCGTAACCCCGTTCTGCTGGGGGTTGTAAGGAACAGTGAACTCCGTCCTAATGCCTGCCTCCGCACAATAGTCAACAAACTCTCCAAGGGTGTACTCTCCTCCATTGTCCGACCTCATGGACTTGATCTTCAGAGCTGTCTGAGTCTCCAAAAGAGCTCTGAACTCTTGAAACCGCTTGAAGACATCACTCTTGGTCTTCAAGAAATAAATCCAGGTCCTCCTGGAGTGATCATCAATGAATAAAACATAATACTCATATCCACTCAAGGAAACATGGGACATCCGACTGCTCACATCGGAATGAATCAAATCAAGTATCCCAGTCGCTCTGCTGTCACCGCTGGGAAAAGGGGATTTGGCAAACTTGCCCATCGCACATCCTCTGCAAGTATCAAAGTGATCAGTACTGAAATCTGGCACACCTGTAGTGATCTCCCGTAATGTCCTCAAGGCTCCATGATACATGTGCCCCATCCCGCGGTATGAAATCTCACACAGCAGAACTGCTAGCTCTGCTGTCGGTAGTATTGCTCAATGCCAAAAGGGGCTGAAATGCAAACTTGTACACCTTTGCATGGTGTACTCCTATCACTCTAGCTGAATCAGCTGGAGTGCCCCTGGGATATTTCAGCACCTGTCCTCTCCTGAACAATATCTCATACTCTCTGTCCTCCAATGCTGAGATGGATATGAGGTTCTTCCTCATCCTTGGGACATATAAAACATCTGACACCTTCAAGGGAGGTTTGGGTTCCCTATCAAATGTCAGTGAGTGTCCCCACACCGACTACTCTAACAACACTGTCATCATAGAGTACTACCTCTATATCAGTGCCACTATTTGAAAGCTCTGAGAAGTACCCCCGGACTCCTGTCATATGATGTGAAGCCCTACCGTCCACATACCAGATACCCGAAGATGCTCCGCTAGTCGAGGGAAATGCATGCTCCCTTTGAACTTCCGTGGCAGGTGATCCTGCACTAGTGGACTCACAAGCACTGAACCCAAACTCTCTGTCAAATCTGTCTAAAAAGTCCTCAATCTCTGTTGATGCTGCCATGGTCTGGTTCTTCCCCTTCTTCTTCTTCTCCGGACACACAACTGCATAGTGTTCCATCTTCTGACAACTCCAACACTTCACTTTGGAGTATTCCTTTTGTGTGTTACCCTGTTTACCTTTACCTTTTCCTTTGCCCCCACCACTGCTTGTGGAAGCTTGCTTCTTTCCTTTGCCTTTCTTGCCTCCTGCCAACAGTGCTACATCCTCATCCTGCTCAATTGGCTTGGCTGCCCCAAGCTGACCCTTCCTGATTTCTATCTGAATGCAATCATCCCAAAACCTCTCCCATGTGGGAAGGGTCTCATGTGCACAAACCCCATTAGCAAAGTTCAACTATGAACTGGGGAGGCTATTCACTGCAATCCGCACCAACTCAGTGGATGGAATGACCTCTCCAACTGCTGCCAACTCATCTCTCACATTAGTAATCTTTGTGAGATATCCAGCTGCACTATCAGTCTTACCTATCTTAATGGTCTTAAGCTTTTCCCTTAGGACCATTTTCCTATTCTCATTGGTACTTTGGTATAGATTGGTCAAGGCAGACCACATCTCATAAGCATTTCTCTTTCCTCTCACATGATGAATGCAATGGTCTTTGATTCCGTCTAGAATCAGTCTCTTGCCATTGTTATTCTTTTTATTATACACTGCCAACTGAACAACATCAGTAGGCACAACAACAGGGTGCTGTGCGGTATGCACCATGACATCCCAGACTTCTGCCTCCTCAAAGATACTTTGCATTCTCTCCTTCCACACGCTGTAGTTACTATGCCTATCCAACCTATCCTCCACCCTCAGTCCCAATGACATCCTTGCTGTCCTAAAAACTGAAAATAACACTGCTGTAGTAAAGATAAAATTTCTGTGTGAGAAAAATCAGTTCGCTGGAATTTTCTGAGTGAAAAATCAGCGACCTGTAATTTTTCTCTTTGTTGTCCCAAACTGCACTTTCAGCACCCAAGCTCTGATACCATGTAGAAATTTCTATTTTCCCACCCCAGTTTTCAGTTTCACCTTATTTCTCCAATTAGTTAAATGCCCTTTCCCATAACCTTACATTCAACAAGCTGGAAAATAAATATTTTCTGAAAACACAAATTCTGGAAAATTTTCACAGTGCTGGAAATTGCAGAAATAAAAATCAGCAGACTAAAACAACCACACAAAACATTTTAACATAGTGATTTTTGGTCAACATGACCCTGGAAAAACCCCCTACAACTCTTGGGGAAAATCAGTTCGAAAGCTTCTCTTTATTTTCTGAATATTGCTTTTACAGTGATGCAGAAATTTACACAGGAAAAAAATTACAACAACTTCGAAACAAGACTTATCTCGAAAACCGTGCCAAACTCCACCTCGGTTTTCGTGCCCACAAAACAGAAAAATTATAGCAGAAATTACAGCCTTCAAAATTGTATGAACAACGTTGAAAACAGTGCCTGAATGGCTGTACAGCCTCCCTCGAAATTTGTAGTTTTCTCTCCTCGAAATTCATGCCTACTTGCCTCGAACTTCGTGCTCAGTCCTGCTGTATGGATTTGCTGAAAGTTAGTGCTACTGCCCTCCTTCTTCTCACTGCTCATAAAATTCTCTTCAGCTTTCTCCTTCTCCTTCTCTCAATTTGCGCATGAAAGAATAAATGAATGAATGACCTTTTCTCTCATTTTCCTCCTTTAATAGCACTCTAAGTGACTTTTGGGTTATCCCCAAATCCAATGGTTGAAATAACTTTAGATCTAGGGCTGAGATTAAATGCTCTTTTAAATCTCACTTTCTATTTTTTAATTCACCCTCTAATAAATACCCACTTAGTCATTTATTTCCAAAGTCACTTTTCCTTTCTAATTTTACATTAACTTTATTAAAGTCATTTTAAAATTAAATTTTAGTAACTTTTTCACTTAAAGTCACTTTTAAATTAGATTTTACTTTATAACTTTATAAAGTCACTTTAGGAGAAAAATTAAATTCTTTTGGACACTTTTCCCTAGGCCAAAGATCAAAGCCTTAGGGAAGCACCTGTTCTCCGGTAACCAAATTTCAACAAGCCTCAAAATCAACAAAAAGAGGAAAATAATGGAATAACAACAGTGATGACTCCGACAATGAAACCGAATTAGCTCAATTTGTATGAAGACTAAAGAAGGGATCTAAGATAAAAGGTAAGTACCCTCTTATTTGTTTCAAATGTGGAAGAATATGTCATTATGCTGCAAAATGTCCTTATAAACATGATAGTAATGATGAAGAGGATTCTAAAAGGATGGCATACAAAAATAAAGAGTTTAATATGAAAAACTTCTTCTCCAAACAAGATGAGTCCGATGAAGATGAATTTGTAGTCATCAAGAAGAAATCATCTAGAAATTTCCCTCATCACAATAGAGGAGATGATTCATCAGATGAAGAAAATGACTATGTTGGAAGAAAAGAAGTGTTATTCATGGCATTCACAAATGACGATGATTCAGAACTAGAAGGCGAAGGAAATATGGGTGAATCACTGATAAGTGCCGTTGAAGAGAATGAGAATTCACGAAAGAAGATCATTTCTCTCAAAATAGAAAAAGAGGAAGCAAAAAGAAGGGAAGACTTCTTGAACAATAAGCTAAAAGAAAAGGAAGATATCTGTGAAAAACGTGAAGCTGAAATAATATCTCCAAGGAAGGAGTTGGAGCAAGTCAAAAGGAGTTGGCAAAGCTCTCAAACACTTGATAACATCCTTAATAGTCAAAAACCTCAATATGACAAATCCGAGATTGGTTTCAAAGGAGAATCATCAAGTACTAAGGATAATACAAGGAGTTATGCCAGCGTACTTTCTTGCCATCCAAAAGAGGAAAAGATATCTCGACAAGAACAAAGGCCCATCTCCAACACAAGAAATGAAGGAAGAACAACTCAAAGGAAGAATGTTGATTCAAGTTATGGCTCTTACAACAGGTACCAAACTATCTTTCTTTGGTATTGTTAATATTGTAAAAACTTTGGTCATCAAGCTAAGCATTGCAAGGCCCATAAAAATGAAGCACCAAGATTGAAAGATCGAACAAACAAACTATGTGATCCTAAAGAGAAAGGACAAATCAAGACTTGCAATTCATTTGATCCTTTGGCTAAGTTTGATCCAACTTGTTCATCATGAAATAATCATGGTCATAATGAGAAAAATTTCCCACTCAAAAAGGAGGAAGCTAAAAAAGTGAATCTCAATACAGATAAATGTGGCTTAGCTCTATGTGCTCATAATGATGAGAATCATTGGTTCGTGGATAGTGGATGCTCAAGACATATGACAGGTGACCAAAATAAGTTTGTTTCATTAAACAAAAAGAACGAAAATGTATCTTTTGGAAGTGGATCTGCTAAGATCACTGGAAAAGGAACAACTACTCTCATTAATGGACAAGGAAAGGCTGCAAATACCTTGCTAGTTGAGGGGCTCAAACACAATCTCTTAAGCGTTAGCCAAATTTGTGACCAAGGACATAATGTTGTCTTTAGTACTAAAAGTTGTGAAATAAGAGACTTATCCTCGGGAGAACTTGTGGCAAAAGGAGTAAGAACACCAGATAACGTTACATTCTAAGAAAAATCCAAGGAGATAAACGTTACTTGAGTCAAACAAATGAAAGTTGGTTATGGCACAAGCGATTGGGGCATACAAGTTTTGACAACTTGATCAATATTAGCAAGATTAATGCAGGAAGGGACATTCCTAAGATGTTAAAGCCAGATCAAGTTGTATCTGGCCCATGCCAACATGGAAATCAAACTAGAACCAACCACAAAACTAAGGAGTTTTCAACATCAAAACCTCTGGAGATCATTCATGCAGATCTATGTGGGCCAACTAGAACTCCAACTCTTCAATGTGAAAGGTACTTTGCTTTATTTGTTGATGATTATACTAGAATGATGTGGGTATATTTCATAAAATATAAATCCGATGCATTTGAATGTTTTTAGAATCTTAAAGCTATCGTTGAAAATGAGAAAGATTCTAAGATTAAATGTCTTAGAACGGATAGAGGAGGAGAATTCACCTCAAAATAATTTGATGAATTCTGTAAAGAACATGGAATCGAAAGAGAACTCTCCA